>CM055118.1:507529780-508729780 GCA_029206835.1 Rana muscosa | reverse complement strand
ACTGACAAGGCTGCACTGTGACAAGGCTGCAATGGACACTGACAAGGCTGCATTTAAATGTAAGTTATTTTTCCTTAAACTTCCCTCCTAAAAGTTTTTTTCCCTAAAATTTCCTCCTAAACTTGGGGTGCGTGTTAAATACGGTATATATTGATTTTTACCATAAGGTTTAATGATGGACTTGTGTGGTTTAATTTTCACATTGTAATCATACAATGTGAAAGATTGGTATATTTTTTATTCTTTATATACACTTTTAAACAACTAATTACAATTTAAAAGAATGTGCAAATACATGTTTTTATGTTAACCTTAGATGACATATGCCATTCCTCAGATTGCTATGTTATTCAATTAGCAGTTTCGTCCATATATATATGTTATTTGCCTCCATTCATTTGAGATGACAGGCGAGTCTTTAGCGCCGCATTGGTCCTTCACATTGGACATATCAGCGCTATCTGCCAATCAGGAGGTTTGGCCTTACGTCACGCCGGACCCACGCCTCGTTTTCATAGCGAGGCGTGGATAGTGGGTCTAGCAGACTGGGTCACATGATATGTGGCGGAAGTGACGTTGCGGCGCTGTTTTCATAGCGCTTTCACAACGAGGCTTGGATACTGCTCTGTACTCTGATGGGACGCTGCAGCGGATCTGACGCAGCGTTCCCACAGAGAGGCCTGGTTATATATATGGCGGTGTCATGATATGTGACACGCCGCCCCCATTTACAACATAGACCATAAGTATTTATAATTTAATTCTATATAATGGTCTGATTGCTCTAGCAACAATAACCACACAAGTACCATCACGTTGATACAAATTCCTCTTTAATAAAAAAACGGAAGTGGTGTAACGGTGGACCACTTCTGTGGTCATAGAGGTCATTTTATCTATTTAGTGCGATGCGTGGAGGACAGAGTTCATACCCCAGATGATGACTAATTAGTCGAAACTAGTCGGGTGGACCTGTCTACACGTATCGCTTCCAGTACCTGAATTTCATGCCTTATTAACCATCTCAAATGTGAGTGTTTTATTGCTACTTTTTTATAAATAAATATCTTTCCTTACGGTATCACGCTATGTGAGCTTTTTTTACTTTCATACGTACCAATACGGATACCGAGCCTTTTGTACATGTTCATGAATTCGTGATCAACATATTGGATGTCCTGTGTGATTGAAGTGGAGTAAATGACCCCTCAGACTTCAGAGTATCCATGTTGGGTTTGATAACCCCCAAGCTTATCTCGACTTGACTGGCATATGCCTTTTTAAGTCTGAGACTTCCGGTAAGCCTCCTTCAACTCACTCTTGGTGGCGGTCTTCACAGCATTCCACATCTGAATTATAGATTCATATCACAAATGAACACTATTTATTGGATTGATCTTCATTTCAACCTAAACAATTGATGAATGATCTCTTCTCTTGGACTTTATTTCATAGAATTTAGTTGTCACAGTTATCACTTATTGTTTTGTTTATTAATATGGGTCATATCAATTCTCATTGTAATGATTCTTTCTATATATAACCACTGGATTTATTGGTTTTATTTGTGGCTCTGCACTGGTTTTGCTTTGGTCTAACACATATTTAACCACGTTTTTAGTCACATCTATGTATGTTTTTTTATTGTACATAGACTATCAAAATTAGCGCTACACTTACATTCACTCTTTTTTATTGCTTTATCTACAGCAGTGTTGGCGGCTGTTTTTGATATATTTATTTCAGCGCAGTATATCCCCCTTTTTTATACAATTTGTTCACTAGAATTGTATATTGCTGCAGAGATAGTTTGTGTTTTTTCCTATTTTATATCTTTATTAATTCAAATATAAAAATATGGATGTTTTTGATTACCGTGCATCACGCACAGTGAATACCGAGGGTGTATTTGTCGTTACGGGCAATGACACTGAAATTGGGGGTCTATTTCTAAGACTTAAAAACATCATGGTATCAGAACTACATCTCCAATGGGAACTTGTTTTTCTGGAACAATATGTCTCAGAGAACATGGTTCCTCAGAGTCTTAGATGGGATATTCATCCACAACAAGGGGAAGTAGACCTTGAGTCCTGGTTCAAATACTTCAATGAGGCTGGGACCAAATTTCTCAATTTTCTAATTTCTAGGAAGAGAAACCGTCTTTTAGATCTAGATCGAGAAATCAAAGAGCTTAAAGATGGACTTCTTGTATATAAAAATACAGTTGAATATAATACTTTTTCGTCCAACCTTCAGGCCCATCTCATTAAAGAAGATAGGGACCAGAAAAATAAAAAACATAAAAAGTACTCACGGGATATTGGTGATTATAAGTCTGGGAAAGTATATAGTTGGCAAAAACCCTCCACATCAGAGTTAGCCATGGAGGTCAATCCTTCTGGCTCTGCAGCGGTGATACTTCCAACAGAACACTATAGCCAACCAAAACCGTCTATGAATAGGAACCTACAGTCTAGTGATCAAACACAGGGAGGTAGATCACAAAATGCCCAAACCCCTAAGAATACACAAAGAGGGAGAGGACATAGTTCAAATAGACGAGGTGGGAGAGGACATAGAGGCAACCATCCTAGTTATGAGAATAACCAATACTATGAGGGAGATAGGTCATATCAAAGGGGATCACCATCTAGACCTTATGACCATCCCCACGCCTCCCATCAGAGCTACCCAACCACATCTACTCATAATAGATACTCTCCTCTTCAGGACTATCAAGATGATAGAGTTTACCCATATCCCGTTGTAGAATATGACCGACCCCCATATGGATATCAACAATCCAATCCCAATCCTCGTCCGACTCAGGGTTTTCAGGAGGACCCCCTAAGAAGAAAAAGGGGCCCCGAAACAAGAGAGGGACCAGAGGAGGGAGGAGATTACAAAGGCGGAAAGAGAAGTCGAACATGACCTGTCAAGGTGTGTTCAACTTAAGCAGCATCACATTATCCCAAGAAGAAAAGATGGTTTTAGATAAGGGCCTTAAATTTGCCCCTCCACGTAAACTTAACAAGTTTAATACCTTCGTGGATATACACAAGTATATTAGGAAAATCAATATCCAACGCTACATTACTTCAAATCCCACCAGAAATGTAGCAAGGGCAGCTACTTCAGGTACTGTTCATTCGGGGTTAGCGAACCCCTCACTTTTTAATCCTCCTAATCAGCTAGCTCCAGCATTAAATATGTTTAGGGATTTGGTCCTTCAAGATCTGGCCAAGTTACCCCCTAAAAAAGTCACCAACAATCCTCTACCCAGTACGGGCCTCAAAACCCTATGTGACAACAAAGATCTTGTCATACGCCCCGCCGACAAAGGCGGAGGCATAGTTTTGTTAGAGGAAGCAAGCTATATGGAAGAGATGTACAAAATCTTGAGCGATCAAGACACTTATAAAGAAATACCAAGTAACCCAACTTTTAAATATAAGAAGAAGCTGACTAATCTCATCACTAGAGGCTTTGATTTAAAAAATTTAAATCATAAAGAGAAGTCGTATCTTGTCCCTTTAGCCCCTAGAATTCTGATTATATATTATCTGCCGAAAATCCACAAGGATTCGCTCCACCCTCCTGGGCGTCCCATTATTAGTGGGACAGACTCTATCACATCCAGGATAGGGAAATATATAGATTTTTTTCTGCAACCCTCTGTTAGAACCATGCCATCTTACCTTAAAGATACTAGGGATGTTATCAAACGTCTTACGTCAACATCCTTTGAGGGCGAAATTACCATGGCCACGGCGGACGTAGCGTCTCTGTACACCTGCATCCCACATCATAGGGGTATGGAGGCTGCACAACAATTTTTAAACAAAGACCTTACGTTAGCTGCTCCTCAGGTAAATTTCATTATGAATTATTGGAATTCGCAACTCAACATAATTATTTTTGGTTCGACGGACATTATTACCTCTAACAAAAAGGGGGTGGAATGGGAGCGAAATTTACGCCAAGTTTGGCCAATTTGTTTATGGCCAAGTGGGAGGAGGATGTCGTCTACGCCCTGGATCACCCTCAGCTCTTGCTCTGGGCCAGGTATATCGACGACATCCTCCTCCTATGGGCTGGTACCTCCCAAACACTGGAGAATTTCTTCTCAGTGTTAAATGACAATGATAGAGGTATTACCCTTACATATGAATCCAGTCAGTCAATGATACATTTTTTGGACCTACAGATTGAAAGATCAGGACAACAGTTCAAATTCAGTACTCATTTTAAATCTACTGACCGAAATGGATTCATACCCACAAATAGTTGCCATCATAAGTCATGGCTTAAATCGGTCCCCAAGAGTCAATTCCTGCGTCTTCGCAGGAATTGCACCGAAATTGATACCTTTGTGACACAAGCAAATGTATTAAAAAAAAGATTTCTGGAGAAAGGGTACAACCAAAAAGAAATAATCGAGAGTGATCTGAAGAGAGTGATGGATATAGAAAGATCTACATTACTTGAAGATAGACCACCTAAAGAGGGAAATGATACTTTCAAATGGTCCTTTCTTACCACTTTTTCCACTCAACATAGGCAAATTAAAGCCATTTTTGAACAACACTGGGGGATATTGAGAAATGATAGAATATTGGGTGCATTAATCCCTGAAAGACCTAAGGTAATATACAAAGGAGTACCCTCTCTCCAAACTAAGATTGCACCCTATGTTATAAATCCACCTATCAAACCTACCTTTTTCCATAACTGGACGGGTTATTACCCCTGTAAAAAATGTGTTGTTTGCCAATATAATACATGTGGTAGAAAGTCTACAAAAGAGTTTAGATCCTCAGTGACTAACAGGGTTTACCCCATTAAACAGTTCTGCACGTGTGCTACAACTCACGTCGTATATTTGCTGACCTGTCCATGCGGCAAACAATACGTGGGTAGAACTATAAGAACTTTTACTGCTAGAGTGTCCGAACATATCAGTAAGATAAAACTTGGAAGTATCAAACATACTGTCCCCAGGCATTACCGACAACACCATGCCCGAAATCCTAGTGGCACCCAATTTTTGGTTATAGACCGCTTTGTGGCCCCATGGAGGGGAGGAGCCACTACTAGGGGAGTATCCAGGTTAGAAACATTCTGGATATATGAGCTCCAGACCCACCATCCACAGGGAATGAATGTTGAGTGGGACATTAATTATTTTATTAATATGTCTTGAGTGACACTTAATATAATACGACTTCTCTTGAATGACAATTAATTAATTCCATTTTTGCTTTTTAACTTTCAATTTTTAAATGTTACTGTAACTATAAAAATACATAACAATTTTTATGATAATAATTTTCTAGATACACATTTATACATTTATATTTTTAAATATCTATAAATATAAATTTTGAATCTTTTATATATTTGAGGTATAACTACAAATATATATTGATTTTTACCATAAGGTTTAATGATGGACTTGTGTGGTTTAATTTTCACATTGTAATCATACAATGTGAAAGATTGGTATATTTTTTATTCTTTATATACACTTTTGTACAACTAATTACAATTTAAAAGAATGTGCAAATACATGTTTTTATGTTAACCTTAGATGACATATGCCATTCCTCAGATTGCTATGTTATTCAATTAGTTAGCAGTTTCGTCCATATATATATGTTATTTGCCTCCATTCATTTGAGATGACAGGCGAGTCTTTAGCGCCGCATTGGTCCTTCACATTGGACGTATCAGCGCTATCTGCCAATCAGGAGATTTGGCCTTACGTCACGCCGGACCCACGCCTCGTTTTCATAGCGAGGCGTGGCTAGTGGGTCTAGCAGACTGGGTCACGTGATATGTGGCGGAAGTGACATTGCGGCGCTGTTTTCATATCGCTTTCACAACGAGGCTTGTACTCTGATGGGACGCTGCAGCGGATCTGACGCAGCGTTCCCACAGAGAGGCCTGGTTATATATACGGCGGTGTCATGATATGTGACACGCCGCTCCCATTTACAACATAGACCATAAGTATTTATAATTTAATTCTATATAATGGTCTGATTGCTCTAGCAACAATAACCACACAAGTACCATCACGTTGATACAAATTCCTCTTTAATAAAAAACCGGAAGTGATGTAACGGTGGTCCACTTCCGGGGTCATAGAGGTCATTTTATCTATTTAGTGTGATGCGTGGAGGACAGAGTTCATACCCCAGATGATGACTAATTAGTCGAAACTAGTCGGGTGGACCTGTCTACACGTATTGCTTCCAGTACCTGAATTTCATGCCTTATTAACCATCTCAAATGTGAGTGTTTTATTGCTACTTTTTTATAAATAAATATCTTTCCTTACGGTATCACGCTATGTGAGCTTTTTTTACTTTCATACGTACCAATACGGATACCGAGCCTTTTGTACATGTTCATGAATTTGTGATCAACATATTGGATGTCCTGTGTGATTGAAGTGGAGTAAATGACCCCTCAGACTTCAGAGTATCCATGTTGGGTTTGATAACCCCCAAGCTTATCTCGACTTGACTGGCATATGCCTTTTCAAGTCTGAGACTTCCGGTAAGCCTCCTTCAACTCACTCTTGGTGGTGGTCTTCACAGCATTCCACATCTGAATTATAGATTCATATCACAAATGAACACTATTTATTGGATTGATCTTCATTTCAACCTAAACAATTGATGAATGATCTCTTCTCTTGGACTTTATTTCATAGATTTTAGTTGTCGCAGTTATCACTTATTGTTTTGTTTATTAATATGGGTCATATCAATTCTCATTGTAATGATTCTTTCTATATATAACCACTGGATTTATTGGTTTTATTTGTGGCTCTGCACTGGTTTTGCTTTTGTCTAACACATATTTAACCACGTTTTTAGTCACATCTATGTATGTTTTTTTATTGTACATAGACTATCAAAATTAGCGCTACACTTACATTCACTCTTTTTTATTGCTTTATCTACAGCAGTGTTGGCGGCTGTTTTTGATATATTTATTTCAGCGCAGTATATCCCCCCTTTTTTATACCATTTATTGCACAATCTGCTTCCTTTAAAATGTTTAAAAAGGTTGATTGATTTGCTTTAAGGAAAAACAGCCCTGGCCAAAAGTTGAGGATGACACAAATAATAATTTTAACAGAGTCTGCTGCCTCAGTTTTTATGATGGCAATTTGCATATACTCCAGAGTGTTATGAAGAGTGATCAGATGAATTCCAATGAATTGCAAAGTCCCTCTTTGCCATGAAAATGAAATAATACATTAATACCAAAAAACATTTCCACTGCATTTCAGCCCTGCCACAAATGGACCAGCTGATCTCATGTCAGTGATTCTCTCGTTAACACAGGTGTCAGTATTGACGGGGACAGGTCTGGAAATCACTCTGTAATGCTGATTGAGTAAGAATAACAGACTGGAAGCTTTGAAAGGAGGGTGGTGCTTGAAATCATTGTTCTTCCTCTGTTAACCCTGGTTACCTGCAAGGAAACACGTGCAGTCCTCATTGCTTTGCACAAAAAGGGATTTACAGGCAAAGATATTGCTGCTACAAAATTTAACCTAAATCAACCATTTATTGGAACATCAAGAACTTCAAGGAGAGAGGTTAAATTGTTGTGAAGAAGGTTTCAGGGCGCCCAAACAAGTCCAGCAAGCGCCAGGATCATCTTCTACAGTTGATTCAGCTGCAGGATCTGGAATGGCAGTAGGCAGGTGTGAGTGCATCCGCATGCACAGTGAGGAGAAGACTTTTGGAGGATGGCCTGGTGTCAAGAAGGACAACAAAGAAGCCACTTCTCTCCAGGAAAAACATCAGGGACAGACTGATATTCTGCAAAAGGTACAGGGATTGGAATGCTGAGGACTGGGGTAAAGTAATTTTCTCTGATTAATCCCCTTTTCCGATTGTTTGGGGCATCCATAAAAAAAACCTTGTCCAGAGAAGAAAAGGTGAGTGCTACCATTAGTCTTGTGTCATGCCAACAGTAAAGCATCCTGAGGCTATTCATGTGTGGGGTAACTTCTCAACCAAGGCAGTGGACTCACAATTTCGTCTAAGAACACAGCCATGAATTAAGAATGGTACAAAAACATTCTTCGAGAGCAACTTCTCCCAACCATCCAAGAACAGTTTGGTGATGAACAATGCCTTAAGGCAAAAGTGATAACTAAGTGGCTTGGGGTACAAAACATCAAATATTTGGATTTATGGCCAGGAAACTCCCCAGACCTTAATCCCATTGAGAACTTGTGGTCAACACTCAAGAAGCAGGTGAACACAAAAAAAAACACAAATTGTGACAAAATGCAAGCATTGATTATGCAAGAATGGATTTCCATCAGTCAGGATGTGGCCCAGAAGTTGATTGACAGCATGCCAGGGCGAATTGCAGAGGTCTTGAAAAAGAAGGGTCAACACTGCAAATATTGACTGACACTTATGACAGCTTGTAATTATACTTCAGTATATCATAGTAACATCTGACAAAAATATCTGAAAACAATGAAGCAGCAGACTTTGTGAAAATTAACATTTGTGTCTTCCTCAAAGCTTTTGGCCAGGGCTGTACACAATTTTTGTCTGTAGTACAAGCAGATAGTGGTAAATATACATGTGCATGTATATTGGGAGATCTTTGTACAAAGATTTGTCCTGAAGCAAATTGTGTACTTGAATAAAGCTATTTTCCATTTAACTTCCATGCTCATTGTGAGTCCTCTTGGTCTCAACAGTTTTTCTATAAGATTCTGTTTTCAAAATGGTAGTTCTGTTGGATGTCAGTCGATTCCGCTGCCTTTTTGGAATGCCTGTACCTGTACTTTGCCCGTCATTCACTGCAGTGTCAGCCACTCATGCAGACAGAAACACTATTGGTAGGTGCAGTTAGCTTGCCTGCCACTAGATGGCATTGATGCCATTATAGTGTGGTAAAAAGAAAGTTGTAATTAGGAGTAGTCCCCCCTTTTAGAAAAGTCCCTCCACGGTGATGTCATGGGGTAGTTGGTGCTCGTATAAAGGCCAGTGTGAGAGGAGCCCAGGTAGACAGGGCATGGGAGCCAGGCACCCAAGAGCTGCTAAGATGTAGTCTCCCGCAGAGCTGATTTAAAGTGCCCTGTGCAAAGCTTAACTCCCAGGTGAGGTGGTACAATGCATGGGAAGAAAAGCTGTATTTGCCCTGTCTCCCCTGACCTTCTTCTGCAGGTCCTGCAGTAGGGCTTATAAGGCCTTGGAGGCCTGGACAGAGTCCTCTGATGTGAGTATTGGTGGAGCCTAGGAATGAGTGTGCCATCTGGGAGTGTGCCCAGCTGGGCAAAGCTATGGAAGGGACATTGGGAGAAGAATGGTATACTAAAATGAAGCACCTTCAGCAGTGGGTCTTGTGACTTGCTAATAGAAGCTTAATGCTGTGGACTTTGCATACACAGAAGTATCCTGCAACTCTGGTTTTATATTCATTAGGTCTCTGTGCATTCAGTTCCTCATATTTTACTTTGTATAATTTCAACTGCAAAATCTTTAAAGATTGTGGATAAAATGTTGCCTATTACCACAGACAATTGTTATTCCATTACCAGAGCACTCTTTAGCAGGCTGTTGGGCAGATTTACATGTGAATAATTACTTCAATTCAATCATGAAAACATCTGCACACAAATTGTCTTTTCACAAGGCTAAATAATTTAACTGAATATTCATAGGGAATTTGAGTGAAATTTTTCAACCCCTTTAGTAGATCAATATCTATATGTTTGTATATGTATCTATTTGCCAAATGAACTACAGTGGGGCAAAAAAGTATTTAGTCAGCCACCAATTGTGCAAGTTCTCCCACTTAAAAAGATGAGAGAGGCCTGTAATTGTCATCATAGGTATACCTCAACTATGAGAGACAGAATGTGGAAACAAATCCAGACAATCACATTGTCTGATTTGAATAGAATTTTTTTGCAAATTATGGTGGAAAATAAGTATTTGGTCACTATCAAAAGTTCATCTCAATACTTTGTTATATATCCTTTGTTGGCAATGACAGAGGTCAAACATTTTCTGTAAGTCTTCACAAGGTTGTCACACACTGTTGCTGGTATGTTGGCCCATTCCTCCATGCAGATCTCCTCTAGAGCAGTGATGTTTTGGGGCTGTCGCTGGGCAACACAGACTTTCAACTCCCTCCAAAGGTTTTCTATGGGGTTGAGATCTGGAGACTGGCTAGGCCACTCCAGGACCTTGAAATGCTTCTTTCGAAGCTACTCATTCGTTGCCCGGGCGATGTGTTTGGGATCATTGTCATGCTGAAAGACCCAGCCACGTTTCATCTTCAATGCCCTTGCTGATGGGAGGAGGTTTGCACTCCAAATCTCACGATACATGGCCCCATTCATTCTTTCATGTACACTGATCAGTCGTCCTGTTCCCTTTGCAGAGAAACAGCCCCAAAGCATGATGTTGCCACCCCCATGCTTCACAGTAGGTATGGTGTTCTTTGGTTGCAACTCAGCATTCTCTCTCCTCCAAACACGACGAGTTGTGTTTCTACCAAACAGTTCTACTTTGGTTTCATCTGACCATATGACATTCTCCCAATCCTTTTCTGGATCATCCAAATGCTCTAGCAAACCTCAGACGGGCCCCGACATGTACTGGTTTAAGCAGGGGGACACGTCTGGCACTGCAGGATCTGAGTCCCTGGCGGCGTAGTGTGTTACTGATGGTAGCCTTTGTTACGTTGGTCCCAGCTCTCTGCAGGTCATTCACTAGGTCCCCCCCGTGTGGTTCTGGGATTTTTGCTCACCGTTCTTGTGATAATTTTGACCCCACGGAGTGAGATCTTGCGTGGAGCCCCAGATCGAGGGAGATTATCAGTGGTCTTGTATGTCTTCCATTTTCTAATTTTTGCTCCCACAGTTGATTTCTTCACACCAAGCTGCTTGCCTATTGCAGATTCAGTCTTCCCAGCCTGGTGCAGGTCTACAATTTTGTTTCTGGTGTCCTTCGACAGCTCTTTGGTCTTCACCATAGTGGAGTTTGGAGTGTGACTGTTTGAGGTTGTGGACAGGTGTCTTTTATACTGATAACAAGTTCAAACAGGTGCCATTAATACAGGTAATAAGTGGAGGACAGAGGAGCCTCTTAAAGAAGAAGATACAGGTCTGTGAGAGCCAGAAATCTTGCCTGTTTGTAGGTGACCAAATACTTATTTTCCACCATAATTTGCAAATAAATTCTTTCAAAAATCAGACAATGTGATTGTCTGGATTTGTTTCCACATTCTGTCTCTCATAGTTGAGGTATACCTATGATGACAATTACAGGCCTCTCTCATCTTTTTAAGTGGGAGAACTTGCACAATTGGTGGCTGACTAAATACTTTTTTGCCCCACTATATCTAATACCTGCCTTTTGAGAATAGCCAGGCTACATATCAGTAAAAATACATATTGGTACACCCAATCCTACCAATTTGTCAATCATTGGGATGTCAAAGGGTGCCATAACAGTTTAGAATCTAAGCAGACAGATAACTGATTTTAAGAGTAAAATAAATAATTGGGCTATGTTGGATTTTCCTGGCTAAAAGTTATTATTTCTCTGAGACAGAAGTGATGCTGGTGTGTCCACTCATTGCAAAGACATGCAGCTTCTCCAATAATAACATGCATATTAGCTTTATCATTTATTTTAACCACTTAGGGTACTTTCATACTGCGGCGTCGCGGGCGTTGGTGGTAAAGTGTATATAGTTGTAAAGAGAACCTCGCGCCAAATATATACTAATAAACTAAATAACAAAAAACAAAAAGCTGCTCCCCTGCGAAGTGATAAGCTCCCAGTGATAGTGTTGAATATAGGGGGCGCTAGTACTATTTAATATACCAAAGTGCTAAAATATAATTTAAACAATTTGACAACCTTATAAGCTCTTAATTGGTAACCCAATGTAAAGCATTAGTGACAGTCCCAATATGAGTCCTTCAATTTACATAGTGTTTAAAGTCCATAACCAACATAAATACACATTTGCTGTTGTGGTCAATCTTGAAGAAAAAACTTTTTTTTTTTTTTGAGATGAAATCCTTCTGACATCAGAACTTATTCATTCAATAACTCTGATATGGAAATAGTGGTGATATAGAAAGTGAATCCTCCACCAATGTTTTTACAACTGCACACCCGACGTGTCACTAGTTTGATTCTGCTTACCAGAATTAAATGACCTCTTTCGCCAAAAAGTAGGTCATTAAGGCTTGCGCAGGATTGTGCCTGCTCACATAGATGATGATAGAGACGTACAGTAGCCTTCCTCCTCACAAAGTTGTGGCCGGATAATATGTAAAAATTATTTGGTGGTAAAGTGCCGGTATTTTTAGCGACGCTTTACCGTTGTTTTTACCGCGATTTTCGGCCGCTAGCGAGGCACTTTTAACCCCCGCTAGCGGCCGAAAAAGGGTTAAAACCGCCCACAAAACGGCGCTGCAGCGGTGCTTTGCGGTGCTTTGCGGGTGGTTCGGAGGCACTGCCAATTGATTTCAATGGGCAGGGGCGCTTTAGGAGCGGTGTATTCACCGCTCTTACAGCGCCTCAAAGATGCGGCCCTTGGGCTTTCACACTGGAGAGAAAGGAGCAGCTCTTTCAGGGCACTTTGCAGGCGCTATTTTTAGCGCAATAGTGCCTGCAAAGCAACTCAGTGTGAAAGCAGCCTTAAGGACCAATTGTATGAGATTCTCTCTCTAAAACTTATTTTAGGTACTAAGGGTTTGTCTTTTATGTCCTACAATGTCTGCATGCAGACTTTAACAAAGGATTGTATTATTCTGCGCTACCTGTGCCAATAATGTGGTTTAGGTAAAACCCTAGTGGGTGGCTGCAAGCTACCCAATTGCGTTCCCACAATGTAATATACTAAAAAACAAAATAATTATTTCAGATGTCCTTTCAGCAGTCCAAATATATAATGCAATTCATATTGTGCCAAAATATTATCCACAAATGTGCGCCAGTGCTTCAGTGATCAAATTGCGCTTTAACCTACTCTGGGGCACTAGAAATAGACTCCTTTCTATTTCTCCTCCTTCTCCTGTGTACTCTGGATCATTTCCTGTAATAAATTGTGTGGCCCTTTAAATCTGTGATACCTCCGCTCTAGACAGACTTGCTACAGCCTGCTTTGTTCCAGGACTGGGAGGATACCTCTCATTCGATCCAGAGTTCAGAGAGTACACAGGAGAAGGAGGAGAAATACAGAGGAGTCTATTTCTGGTGCCCCAGAGTAAGGGAAAGTGCATTTTGACCTGGCATAATGGGTGAAATGTGGAGGTGAGCCTAATTTTTGGATGGTGGTGGGAGTCACTGGCGCACATTTGTGGATAATCTTTTGGCACAAAAAGAATTGCATATTGAATGAATATGTGGACTGCTGAAAGGACACCTAAAATAATTGTACTTTATTGTCAATACACTTTATTTGTTTGCACGGCTTACATTTTGGGTGTTAAAATGGACGATTATATATAATAATTAAGCCCCGGACCATTTCGCTGGCCAAAGACCAGAGCACCTTTTGCGATTCGGCACTGCATCGCTTTAACTGACAATTGTGCGACGTGGCTCCCAAACAAAATTTACGTCCTTTTTTTCCCACAAATAGAGCTTTCTTTTGGTGGTATTTTATCACCTCTGCGGTTTTTATGTTTTGCGCTATAAACAAAAATAGAGCGCCAATTTTGAAAAAAAAATTCTATATTTTTTGCTATAATAAATATCCCCAAAAAATATATAAAAAAACATTTTTTTTCCACATTTTAGGCCGATACGTATTCTTCTAGATATTTTTGGTAAAAAAGAATCGCAATAAGCGTATATTGATTGGTTTGCGCAAAAGTTATAGCGTCTACAAAATAGGGGATAGAATTATGGCATTTTTATTATTATTATTTTTTTTTTACTAGTAATGGCGGCGATCAGCAATTTTTATCGTGACTGCGACATTATGGCAGACACATCGGACACTTTTGACACATTTTTGGAACGATCAGTGCTATAAAAATGCACTGGTTACTGTGAAAATGACACTGGCAGTGAAGGGGTTAACCACTAGGTGGCGCTGAAGGGGTTAAGTGTGCCCTAGGGAGTGCTTCTAGCTTTAGGGGGGATGGGCTGTGTGTGACACGACAGTGATCACCGCTTCCGATTACAGGAAGCTGTGATCACTGTCCTGTCACTAGGAAGACTGGGGAAATGCTTGCTTACATCAGCATTTCCCCCTTCTTCCTCACCGTGACACGATCGCAGGTATGCCAGCGGACATCGAGTCTGCGGGACCCGCAGTCTGAGTCACGGTGCTCGCGGCAGGCACGCGTGCGCGGCGGCGCCGTTGGTGCGCGTCCACAATGCCGCTTCTAAAAGGGGATGTATATATACGCCCTTTTGCGCAGCCCTGCAATTCTGCCGACGTATATTGTCGTGTGGCGGTCGGCAAGCGGTTATACATACATATTCACTGAGCACGAAAGAAACATATTTTGATTGCAAGTTTTTTGATTGCACAATTTTTTATTAGTCTAACACATGTATGAAGATTTACATAAGGAATGATTTATTATATTCATGTAACAATTAATATGCATGTTTAAGGGAATAGGCGCAGCAACAATTATTTTGTTTTTTAATGTCTGGGTGCACTCCATTGAGTGTAGTCCTCACTCAGAGGGGCAGCCGAATTCACAGAAGCAGAAAATGCAGTGGTGCATCATCCCCATAAGATTGTACGGGCTATTCCTAAATACATGTTTTTTAATCTGTTATTTAATAAGCCTTATTTTTATACACTGTAAGGATCTCATTTTCCCTTTTCCCACCTTCATGAAAATTGGCTACTGTAATGCCGCGTACACACGACCGTTTTTCCCGTCGAGAAAAATTACATTTTTTCCTTTGGACGAGAAAAACGATCGTCTGTGGGCTTTTTGTCGTTTTTCTCGACGGGAAAAACAGCATTAATCATGACGAGAAAAATTAGAACATGCTCTAATTTTTCTCGTCGTGATTCCTGTCGTTTTTTTCCGCGGCAGTTTTCCCATAGGGAAACACACGGCCCACACACAGTCGTTTTTCTCGACCAAAAAAAAAATGTCGGGAAAAACGGACGTGTGTAGGGAACCAAGCCGTTCCCTCGTTTTTCCCGCCGATTTTCTCGACGGTGTTTTCACCGTCGAGAAAATCGATCGTGTGTACGCGGCATGAGAGTTAAATGGGAATATCATCAATTTGCCATTGTATACAGTGGGGCAAAAAAGTATTTAGTCAGCCACCAATTGTGCAAGTTCTCCCACTTAAAAAGATGAGAGAGGCCTGTAATTGTCATCATAGGTATACCTCAACTATGAGAGACAGAATGTGGAAACAAATCCAGACAATCACATTGTCTGATTTGGAAAGAATTTATTTGCAAATTATGGTGGAAAATAAGTATTTGGTCACCTACAAACAGGCAAGATTTCTGGCTCTCACAGACCTGTATCTTCTTCTTTAACCACTTCCATACAGGGCTTTTTATACCACTTCCATACCGGGCCTATTCTGGCACTTCTCTCCTACATGTACAAATCATCATTATTTTGCTAGAAAATTACTCAGAACCCCCAAACATTAGATATGTTTTTTTTAGCAGACACCCTAGGGAATAAAATGACGGTCGTTGCAACTTTTTATTTTGCACGGTATTTGCGCAATAATTTTTCAAACGCCTTTTTTGGGGGAACAAAATGGTTTCATGAATTAAAAAATAACAAAACAGTAAAGCTAGCCCAATTTTTTTGTAAAATATGAAAGCTTATGTTACGCCAAGTAAAAAGATACCTAACATGTCATGCTTTAAAATTGCGCACACTCATAGAATGGCGCCAAACTTCGGTACTTAAAAATCTCCATAGGCGACGCTTTGAAAATTTTTACAGGTTACCAGGTTAGAGTTACAGAGGAGGTCTAGTGCCAGAATTGTTGCACGCGCTCTAACGCACGCGGCGATACCTCACATATGTGGTTTGAACGGCGTTTACATATGCGGGCGGGACTTACGTGTGTGTTCGCTTCTAAGCGTGAGCTATTGGGGACGAGCGATTTAAAAAAAAAAAAATTTTATTTTTTTATTTTACTTATTTATTTATTTTTACTTTTTTTTTTACACTTTTTTTTTTTTTTTTATCAATTTTATTCCTATTACAAGGAATGTAAACATCCCTTGTAATAGGAATGTGTGTGACAGGTCCTCTTTATGGAGAGATGCGGGGGCAATAAGACCCCACATCTCTCCTCCAGGCTGGAAAGGATGAGATTGTGAAAAAAATTTCACTGATCTCATACTTATAGCCGCAATGGCGGCTTTGTTTACATTTGAGGACCCGGGCGTGACGTCATCACATTGCGCCCGGGCCTCCGATGATCATAGAGATGAATGGTGACCATCTTGTCACCAGTCATCTCTATGCTCGTCACGTGACCCACCACCGGCGCCGACGGGTCCCCGATGGCACGGGAGAGCGCGGAGAAGCACCGGATGGCGGCAGGAGGGGGGGTGTCCCCTCCCGCCGCCTATAAGAACGATCAAGCGGCGGAACAGCCACTATGATCGTTCTTATGGTGTGCAGGATCGCCAGCTGAACAAAAGGATATCTGAATGATGCCTCTAGCTGCAGGCATCATTCAGATATCCCCCCTCAAACCCAGGACGTCATATGACGTCCACCCGGAGGGAGAGAGGGTTCCTGCCGGCGTCATTTTACAATGGCCTGGTATGGAAGGGGTTAAGAGGCTCCTCTGTCCTCCACTCATTACCTGTATTAATGGCACCTGTTTGAACTTGTTATCAGTATAAAAGACACCTGTCCACAACCTCAAACAGTCACACTCCAAACTCCACTATGGTGAAGACCAAAGAGCCGTCGAAGGACACCAGAAACAAAATTGTAGACCTGCCTCAGGCTGGGAAGACTGAATCTGCAATAGGCAAGCAGCTTGGTGTGAAGAAATCAACTGTGGGAGCAAAAATTAGAAAATGGAAGACATACAAGACCACTGATAATCTCCCTCGATCTGGGGCTCCATGCAAGATCTCACCCCGTGGGGTCAAAATTATCACAAGAACGGTGAGCAAAAATCCCAGAACCACACGGGGGGACCTAGTGAATGACCTGCAGAGAGCTGGGACCAACGTAACAAAGGCTACCATCAGTAACACACTACGCCGACAGGGATTTAGATCCTGCAGTGCCAGACATGTCACCCTGCTTAAGCCAGTACATGTCCGGGCCCGTCTGAGGTTTGCTAGAGCATTTGGATGATCCAGAAGAGGATTGGGAGAATTTCATATGGTCAGATGAAACCAAAGTAGAACTGTTTGGTAGAAACACAACTCGTCGTGTTTGGAGGAGAGAGAATGCTGAGTTGCAACCAAAGAACACCATACCTACTGTGAAGCATGGGGGTGGCAACATCATGCTTTGGGGCTGTTTCTCTGCAAAGGGAACAGGACGATTGATCAGTGTACATGAAAGAATGAATGGGGCCATGCATAGTGAGATTTTGAGTGCAAACCTCCTCCCATCAGCAAGGGCATTGAAGACGAAACGTGGCTGGGTCTTTCAGCATGACAATGATCCCAAACACACCGCCCAGGCAATGAAGGAGTGGCTTCGTAAGAAGCATTTCAAGGTCCTGGAGTGGCCTAGCCAGTCTCCAGATCTCAACCCCATAGAAAACCTTTGGAGGGAGTTGAAAGTCCGTGTTGCCCAGCGACAGCCCCAAAACATTACTGCTCTAGAGGAGATCTGCATGGAGGAATGGGCCAACATACCAGCAACAATGTGTGACAACCTTGTGAAGACTTACAGAAAACGTTTGACCTCTGTCATTGCCAATAGTGATGAGCCGAACACCCCCGGGTTCGGTTCGCACCAGAACCCGCGAACGGACCGAAAGTTCGCACGAACTTTAGAACCCTATTAAATACAATGGATGCGAACGTTCGAAATCTAAAGAGCTAATTATAATGACTATTATGCATGTTATTGTCCTAAAAAGGGTTTGGGAACCCGGGTTCTGCACCAGGGGACATGTATCAATGCAAAAAGAAGTTTTAAAAACGGCCGTTTTTCTGGAGCAGTCATTTTAATGATGCATAAAGTGAAAAAAAAAAAGTCAAATATTCCTTTAAATATCGTACCTGGGGGGTGTCTAAAGTATGCCTGTGAAGTGCCACGTGTTTCCCGTGTTTAGAACTGTCCCTGCACAAAATTACATTTCTAAAGGAAAAAAAGCCATTTAAAACTGTTTGCGGCTTTAATGTAATGTCTGGTCCCGGTAATATGGATGAAAATCTTTAACAAAAATGGCATAGCTACCCCATCACCCCCCCCCCTACCCCAGCCCATTACCAGCCCCTTTGGGTCTTGTATGGATATTAAGGGGAACCCCGCACACAAAATAAAAAAGGCCCTATATACTCTGAACAGCCGTATACAGGCGGTGCATACAAGACAGGGACTGTAGGTTTGTTCTTATGTAGAATCTGTTTGTAATTTTGAACAGGTACATTGTTTAAGTGTAGCTCCAGCCAAAAAATATATTTTTAAGCTTTTTGGAAAACATAGGGAAGGGTTATCACCCCTGTAACATTTGTTTTGCTGTCTGTGCAGTGTGCACCTGTTTAGAACAGTTCACCTCACTTTCCGTCCTAATGACAAATGTTTTTTGAAAATTTGGGGTTTTTATTGAAACAAGAATTGGTGATAAAGAATCAGTGAAGAGGAGACACTTTTTTCCCATATTAACTCTTACAGGAGAGAATTTGCCTTCCTAGGGGTAGATTTCCTCTCACTTCCTGTTGTATCCTTCCGTTTGCAAGGAGGAGTCGTTTGTAAGTTGGATGTTTGAAAGTAGGGGCCTGCCGTATATACTCAGCTGAAATTTGCCCCTTACATGTTGGTGTTGCCACAACACTGTGAGCCCTCACAGTTACTCTTGGTGGGCGCATGAATGGGCCCTGCTGTGAATTATTAGATCAAGAATTGTAATTGCATGCCCCTGTTGAACAGGGGCTGAAAAATTGGGCCTTTGGTGGTGGTGGTGTTGACACAACACTGTAAGGCCTCACAGTTAGTCTTGGTGGGCGCAGGAATGGGCCCTGCTGTGAATTATTAGATCAAGAATTGTAATTGCATGCCCCTGTTGAACAGGGGCTGAAAAATTGGGCCTTTGGTGGTGGTGGTGGTGGTGGTGTTGACACAACACTGTAAGGCCTCACAGTTAGTCTTGGTGGGCGCAGGAATGGGCCCTGCTGTGAATTATTAGATCAAGAATTGTAATTACATGCCCCTGTTAAACTGGGGCAGAAAAATTGAGCCTTAGGCACTGGTGCCACAACACTGCAACCCCTCACAGATACTGTACTTGGAGCACAGCAATGAGCCCTGTTGCAAAGTATTGCATCAAAAATTGTAATTACACACCCCTGTTAAACAGGGGCTGAAAAATTGGGCCTTAGCCACTGGTGCTGGTGCCACGACACTGCAACCACTCCCAGATACTCTAGTTGGAGTGCAGGAATGAGCCCTGCTGCAAAGCATTGCATAAAAAATTGTAATAACACACCCCTGTTAAACAGGGGCTGAAAAATTGGGCCTTAGCCACTGGTGGCAGCACCCAGAAACAAAAATGTTCTTCCAAGCTATCATCGTCAATCGGATCATTGAGGAGGAGGAGGATAGTCAGTCAACATAACAGGACAAACTCTCAGCATCCGCATCAGTCTTGAAGGGATGTGACATTTGAAAATTAATTAGTCTGTTATATCAGCTTCAGGTGTTTGGTAGCTGGTGGTGATCCAAGACTGGTTCATCTTTATGAAGGTCAGTCGATCAACAGAGTCGGTGGACAGGCGCACCCTGTGATCCGTGACAAATCCTCCAGCACCACTGAATGTGCGTTCTGAAAGAACGCTGGATGCAGGACAGGCCAGTAGCTCAATTGCATACTGTGCAAGCTCTGGCCAGTGATCCATCCTCAAGACCCAGTAAGCCAGAGGATTTTCGGTGGGGAAGGTGTCCAAGTCTGACCTTGCCCCTAGGTATTCCTGCACCATGTATAACAGACGCTGGCGATGGTTGCTGGAACCGATCATACCTTGGGGCTGCGGACTAAAGAATTGTCTGAACGCTTCGGTCAGACGGCCACCTTCCCCACCGCTCCTTCTTTGACTGACCGAAGCCTCAGCAACTCGTTGTCCAAGACCAGGAGTTTGTAACCTCCCAGTCTCTGGGAACGCGTTGCACAGACCTTTCTGCAAGGTCTCCCGGAGTTGTCTCATCCTCTGCTCCCTCTGCGACGGTAAGATAAGGTCCGCAACCTTACCCTTGTACCGTGGATCAAGGAGAGTGGCCAGCCAGTAATGGTCCCTCTCCTTGATCCGAAGAATACGAGGATCCTTCCGCAGACTTTGCAGGATCAGGGAGGCCATGCAGCGTAGGTTAGCTGAGGCATTCAGTCCGGAGTCCTCTGGGTCACTAAGGACGACATGATCCGCAGCCACCTCCTCCCAGCCACGTACAAGTCCACTGGTTTCTTGGGACTGTAAATCATCCCTAAAAGACTGCTGCTGATGATGCTGAGTGCCAGGCTCCACCTCCATGCTGACACAATCCTCCTCCTCCTCCTCCTCCTCTTCCTCTTCTTCCTGTGCGATGGGTGGGACAGAAGGAACACTGTCTGGGTAAAGGGGGCCTTGAGAGGCAAGGAAGTCCTCCTCTTCCTGCCTCTGTTCTGCCTCAAGTGCCATGTCCATTATTCCACGCAGCGTATGTTCCAACAGGTGGACAAGAGGTACAGTGTCACTGATGCATGCATTGTCCACTGCTCACCATCCTCGTGGCCTCCTCAAATGGTGCCAGGACAGTGCATGCATCCCTGATCATGCCCCACCAGGTGCCACTTGAGTCCAGTCTTCCATGTCACTGTTGGGACCATGAGATCTCCTGGACAGAGCGTCTGCATCTCGATTCCCAATCCCTGGCCTGTACTTTAGGCTGAAATTGAATCCAGACAATGCGGCCAGCCACCTGTGTCCAGTGGCGTCCAGCTTTGCTGTAGTGAATAGGTAGGTCAGGGGGTTGTTGTCGGTCTTCACAGTGAACTCCGCCCCATACAGGTGCCGTAGTCACACAGGTACTCATTGATGGCCCTCTGCTGCGTGTGCAGCCGCTGCAGCATGGCCAATGTTGAGTTCCACCTGGTGGGCATGTCACATATAAGGCGGTTCTTGGGCAGGTTCAACTCCTTTTGCAGCTCAGCCAGGCGAGCACTGGCATTATAAGATCTGCGGAAATGCACACAGACTTTCCTGGCCTGCCTCAGGACATCCTGTAAGCCCGGGTACCTGCCCAAGAACCGCTGCACCACCAGGTTAAGGACGTGAGCCACACAGGGCACATGGGTCAGTTGTCCCTGTCGGAGAGCGGAGAGGAGGTTGGTGCCATTGTCGCAAACTACCATTCCTGGCTTAAGCTGGCGTGGCGTCAACCACCTCTCGGCCTGCCCCTGCAGAGCAGACAGAACCTCTGCCCCAGTGTGGCTCCTGTCCCCCAAACACACCAGCGCAAGCACGGCATGGCATATTTTTGCCTGCGTACTTGCGTAGCCCCTTGAACGCCTACGGAGCACCGCTGGTTCCGAGGACAAAGCACAGGAAGAGGCCACGGAGGAAGAAGAAGAGGAGGGGGTGGAGGACAGAGGTGTGTCACAACCAGTAGTAGCATTTTGGAGGCGTGGCGGTGGAACAACCTCCAACACTACTGCACCTTGTCCTGCATCCTTCCCAGCTGCCAAAAGAGTGACCCAATGGGCCGTGAAAGAAAGGTAATGTCCCTGTCCATGCCTGCTGGACCATGAGTCAGCGGTAATATGCACCTTACCGCTGACCGCCCTGTCCAGCGAGGCCAAGACATTGCCTTCCACATGCCGGTAGAGAGCCGGAATCGCCTTCCGTGAGAAAAAGTGGCGTTTGGGAACCTGCCACTGAGGAACCGCACATTGCACAAACTCACGGAAGGGGGCCGAGTCTACCAACTGAAAAGGCAGCAGTTGAAGCGCTAGCAATTTAGCCAAGCTAGCATTCAACCGCTGGGCATGTGGATGGCTGGGAGTGAACTTCTTTCGACGGTCCAGCAGCTGGGGCAAGGAAATTTGCCTGCTAGAATCGGACGTTGGTGTACTGCTAGCAGAGTGCCCGCAAGTACTTGGCTGTGACACACCTAATTCTACACCTTCATTCCTCTCAGAGCAGGTTTCAGAGAGGACTGAAGGTATAGTGGGGTTGGAGATCCCAGCTGATGCAGTGCAAGAAGAGGTCAGCTTTGTTCTTTGGTGTGGGTCTTTAAGGTAGGCTTGCCAATGAGCTGCATGGCAGGTCAACATATGTCTGGTCAAGCATGTGGTGCCCAAGCGGGTGATGTTTTGGCCACGCGATATACGCTTGAGACATATGTTGCAAACAGCAGCTGTGCGATCTGATGCACTCGACTCAAAAAAGGCCCACACCAAAGAACTTTTTGAATAACGGGCAGAGGCAGCGCCTTGCACAGGCGGAGCTCTGCGGTGTGATTCCGTCGGTGTGCTGCCCTTACGCTGGCCCCCCGAGGGCATCCTGCCTCGTTGGAGATGTGCCTCCTCCTCATCCTCCTCCTCCTCCTCTCTCCTATTAGGCACCCACGTGGAGTCAGTGACCTCATCATCCCCCTCCTCCTCATCACTGGAGCCAATCTGGCAGTATGCTGCAGCTGCTGGAACATGACTGCCAGATTGGTGTCCTTCTTGAGCATCCCCTCTCTCTGCTCTCACGCTACTGCCTTCCTCTAGCTGGGTATCATCATCAGACCCTTCGAAACGCTGGGCATCCTCCTGGAGCATGTACCCAACACTGTGCTCAAACAGTTCGGGGGACTCCTCAGGAGGACATGGCTGGTCTAGGGAAGGAGTGACTGATGATGACATTGATACCAGGGAAGAGGACGCTTTGGCAGCTGCTTTGCCAGTACCCTGAGCCTGGGTGAGAGAGGATGAGGAGGATGAGCAGGGCTTGGTCATCCACTCTACCAAGTCTTCGGCATGATGCGGCTCAACACGTCCAGCTGCCGAAAAGAAGGACAAGCGTGTCCCATGGCCAGCACTGTTGTCTCTAGACACAGAGCCTGCTTGCCCTCTTTTTTTGGCTCCTGACTGTCTGCCTCTCCTTGTTTGCCTTCCAGACATTCTAATGGCCTGCAGGGAAATGGGAAAAGCAGCAATACAGGCTAAGTTAAGGTGTAATATGGTCAGGAGGCACACTCCGCCCGCTGTAAGTGCCGCAAAATTCTGTTTGTGTAACACACCAGGAAAAAGCAGCAATACAGGCTAAGTTAAGGTGTAATATGGTCAGGAGGCACACTCCGCCCGCTGTAAGTGCCGCAAAATCCTGTTTGTGTAACACACCAGGAAAAAGCAGCAATACAGGCTAAGTTAAGGTGTAATATGGTCAGGAGGCACACTCCGCCCGCTGTAAGTGCCGCAAAATCCTGTTTGTGTAACACACCAGGAAAAAGCAGCAATACAGGCTAAGTTAAGGTGTAATATGGTCAGGAGGCACACTCCGCCCGCTGTAAGTGCCGCAAAATCCTGTTTGTGTAACACACCAGGAAAAAGCAGCAATACAGGCTAAGTTAAGGTGTAATATGGTCAGGAGGCACACTCCGCCCGCTGTAAGTGCCGCAAAATCCTGTTTATGTAACACACACGGAAAAAGCAGCAATACAGGCTAAGTTAAGGTGTAATATGGTCAGGAGGCACACTCCGCCTGCTGTAAGTGCCGCGAAATCCTGTTTGTGTAACACACCAGGAAAAAGCAGCAATACAGGCTAAGTTAAGGTGTAATATGGTCAGGAGGCACACTCCGCCCGCTGTAAGTGCCGCGAAATCCTGTTTGTGTAACACACCAGGAAAAAGCAGCAATACGGGCTAAGTTAAGGTGTAATATGGTCAGGAGGCACACTCCGCCCGCTGTAAGTGCCGCAAAATCCTGTTTGTGTAACACACCAGGAAAAAGCAGCAATACAGGCTAAGTTAAGGTGTAATATGGTCAGGAGGCACACTCCGCCCGCTGTAAGTGCCGCAAAATCCTGTTTGTGTAACACACCAGGAAAAAGCAGCAATACAGGCTAAGTTAAGGTGTATTATGGTCAGGAGGCACACTCCGCCCGCTGTAAGTGCCGCAAAATCCTGTTTGTGTAACACACCAGGAAAAAGCAGCAATACAGGCTAAGTTAAGGTGTAATATGGTCAGGAGGCACACTCCGCCCACTGTAAGTGCCGCAAAATCCTGTTTGTGTAACACACCAGGAAAAAGCAGCAATACGGGCTAACTTCAGGTGTATAATGTGCAGGAGGCTTAGCAACAATGACACTGACACTGTCCCCTGCCTATCCTTCTCTCTCCCTGCACACAAGGTTTATCAAAGTATATGACACTGACACTCTCCCTGCCTATCCTTCTCTCTCCCTGCACACAAGGTTTAGCAAAGAATATGACACTGACACTGTCCCCTGCCTATCCTTCTCTCTCCCTGTACACAAGGTTTATCAAAGTATATGACACTGACACTTTCCCTGCCTATCCTTCTCTCTCCCTGCACACAAGGTTTATCAAAGTATATGACACTGACACTCTCCCTGCCTATCCTTCTCTCTCCCTACACACAAGGTTTAGCAAAGAATATGGCACTGACACTCTCCCTGCCTATCCTTCTCTGTCCCTACACACAAGGTTTAGCAAAGAATAGATTTGACAAGATTTGACACTGTCCCTGCCTATCCTTCACTTTCCCTGCTCCGGAACACACTACACAAGGCCGCCGCGCTGGCGGCCTTTTATAGTGTGGGGCGTGTACTAAACCCCCTCAGCTATAATTGGCCACAGGCATCCTGCCTGTGGCCAATCATTGCTCTCCTCGCTGCCGGCGCTGTGATTGGCCAAGCATGCAGGGTCACAGTGTATGCTTGGCCAATCACAGCGCCGGGATTACACTGCGATGGCGCAGTGTATTGTGGGCCGTTCGTGTCACTCGAATTTGGCGCGAACGGCCCAAATCGTTCGTTGTTCGCCGAACGCGCGAACAGCCGATGTTCGAGTCGAACCTATGTTCGACTCGAACACCGAGCTCATCCCTAATTGCCAACAAAGGATATATAACAAAGTATTGATATGAACTTTTGATATTGACCAAATACTTATTTTCCACCATAATTTGCAAAAAAAATCTTTCCAAATCAGACAATGTGATTGTCTGGATTTGTTTCCACATTTTGTCTCTCATAGTTGAGGTATACCTATGATGACAATTACAGGCCTCTCTCATCTTTTTAAGTGGGAGAACTTGCACATTTGGTGGCTGACTACATACTTTTTTGCCCCACTGTATCTGGGGATATCCCATCAGCTTCTAATTTATGCAAAGACTATTGATATGCACACAGATTTGAAAGAGTGGATTATTTGTGGCACTTATATTTAGCACTATATGTTTGCATTTATATTAAATATATCTGTTTGATACTAGTACAGCAGCTCCATTTTAGTATTGAATAGTTAGAGTGTAGATTACACATATTATCCACTTGACCTCTGGAAGGTTTTATCCCCTTCATGACCAGAGCATTTTTTGCTGTTACACACTGTGCTACTTTAACTGCCAATTGCGCGGTCATGCAACACTGTACACAAATAAAATTGTTATAATTTTTTCACACAAATAGAGCTCCCGTGTTGCAGCGCTTCGGAAGCACTTTTCAGGAGCTTCGGAAGCGCTGCCCATTCATTATAATGGGCAGGGGCGTTTTGGGAGCCCTGTATACAGCAAAGATGCTGCTTGCAGGACTTTTTCTAACGTCCCGCAAACGCACCGCCCAGGTGTGAAAGCACCCATTGCAATGCGATGCACCACCGCATTTTCTGCTTCTGTGCATACGGCTGCACCTCTGAGTGACTGGATATATATATTTTTATAGTTTTTAAGATTTTTATCATTGGTTTTGGTTTGGTTGCACCAATTAAATCTTGATAATAGAATATTTTAATATGTCACCTCACTCCTGCATTTTTGTCTATTAAGTATACGCAATTGCTGAACTTAAAAATGCACATTGAAACTCTACTGAGAATAAAAAAGCTATAAAATTAGATCAACTAATATCGATTCATTCAGCTAAGTGCTGGAAAATGTTTCCATAATTAAATCACCCTGAACTGGCAATTTTCAGGCGCTTTACAGGCGCTATTTCTAATGCTAAAACGGCTGAAATCTGCCTCAGTGTGAAAGGGATCTGCCACTGACATTTCTAGGAACACTAATACACTAATTCAGTGATCAATGATAATACTGTACACTGCCACTGTACTAATGATGCCCCTAGGAAGGGGTTAACACCAAGGAGCAATTAAGGGGTTAACTGTATGCCTAACAATGTGTAATGTGTGGTGATTTTACTTTACCATCTGTCTATTTTTTCTCGCTGCTTTGCAGGAAGAAGAAACAGCCAGATTGCTGCTCCCTGTACACAGTGTTCTATGTTTTTGTAAACACAGAACTCTGTGTGATTGGCCACATCCTTTTAGCTGATTTCAGCTAAAATCATTGGCTGAAATCAGCTGCCAAACTCCTGCTGTGTCCAATCACAGCAAGGAGCAGCAGGGGGCCAGCAAACCCAGTTCATTGCCATGCCTGCAGCTGCCTCCCACCCACAGTACAGTGTGGGCGGGAAGTAGTTAATACATTTCATAATGTAAACAGTTGGGATCCCTTTGTGGTATACATACATTAATAACCAAGGGTTATAAAGATAAAGTTTATGTCCAGCCAAAACATATTTTCCTCATTTTGGACAGAGGGATGAAGGGATAGAACCTGTTAGATTCTAACTGCTATCCAGGGCTCTGTTAGAGGGATTTATCCAAACCTGACAGGATGTGAGAGCAACTCCACAACAACAACAGGCAACATCCAAGATCTTGACTTATCAAAGTACCCCATTTATGTCCAAGGTGATGAAGGAGCTCTGTAAACTGTTTAATATTAAACACTTGCGGACTTAAGTGTATCATCCACAAACCAATGGGTTAGTGTAATGATTTAACAAAACGTGGTTGAAAAGGATTTGCTGACTCCCTTTATGTTTGCCATATGAGAGGTCTCCCAGAACACCACATAGTTTTTGTTCTTTGAGTTGGTTTATGGGAGACAACTCCAGAAACCAAAGCCTTTCCCTTATCGGAGAGTAGTGGAACACATTTCACAAGTGCAGGACCAAATGGCAAAAGTCATGCCCCTAGTTAGAGAACATTTGCAGGCTGCACAAAAGGCCCAGAGTTGATTGTACAACTGGTCTGCCTTAACTCAGTTGAGCTAACATGCAGTCCGGAAATGTTGCTAAACTCCAATGGTATTGGATCTTTGCAAGGTTTTAAGGTTATATTTTGGCTTTTTCCATTCTTCGAATATGGGATCTGAATATTGACTGTACTTTATAAAAAATGTGTGTCCGGTTTTGTTTTTAGCAGTGAAATATGTGGTTTACATCAGACTGGGGAGTTATAATATAGCACAATATTTTTAAATGTTGGCATCAGGATCAACTATAAAACATGGAATCTACCCTCCAGTTATGGAGGTAATTTGCACCACACTTGTTTTTCTTTGGTTGGCTTCTGTTATTAGTGGCATTCAATTTAGGGATATATAGTTATGTTACAGGTTACTTGGATTTCCAGGTAGCAAAGTTCACACAGCATGTGGTTCAAAACATGGGGAATCTTATTCTATAAAGGCAGATTTGTGTCATTTTATTGTAAAAACATAGAATGCTACAAACGTAAATATTATGTAAAGGAGTGAGTTGAACGTCCACAGAATATATCAATAAATCAACTGATTTACATTCTTCAATCAAGCCATACTTCAAAATGAGGAAAGTCCCTATTCAAAACAGCCAGTGCAAAAAAAAAAAAAAAAGTATATACAGGCATCTGCTTTTTAACCTTGCTGTAAGATAAGCATATAGGATTTTAATACTGTTGCTTAAACTAGGGCCTATATTGTATCTAGGTAGGGCTTTCCATTAATATTTCAATTTATTTCAAACATAGGTCTTTGCAGTAACTAGCAATGGAACTGCTCTGTTTCATTTGTTATTCTGTCCAAACAATATGTTTAAAAATAATCTTCAAATAACAGAAATTATGGCTTCAATTAAATCATGGTTATCCAGGATGCATTAGTGGGGGATATATTTTTTTTTTCTGTTTTTTTTTTTTTCTGGTTTCAATATCAGTATAATATTAGCTTGATATTATAAGTTAGGTAATCTGCCTTTGTCTTTGCGGAATTAAATATTTGTAAGTATCATGCCAGGATACTAGGTGTAATCCTAGATTCTGACCTGTCCTTTCAGCCCCAAATTAAAAGCTTGTAGACTTCCCCTCAGTAGCATCCCTAAAATATGACCCTTTTTAACCAATGAAACCACCAAGCTACTCATTCACTCCCTTTTTATCTCTCGCCTTGACTACTGCAACTCCCTTCTCATAGGCCTACCTCTCCACAGGCTAGCCCCTCTTCAGTCTTTCATGAATACTGCTGCCAGACTCATCTACCTTACCAAACACTAATTTTCCGCCACTTCTCTATGCCAATTCCTCCACTGGCTTCCGATTGCCCAACAAATTAAATTAAAAAACCTAACAACAACATACAAAGCCATCTACATCACCATTCTTGTCTCAAAACATTACTATCAAAACCATATTTTCTGCTACTACCAAGACCTCCTGCTCTCTAGTGCCCTAGTCTCCCCCTCCCATTCTCACCTCCAGGACTTCTCCAGAGCCTCTCTCTTCTTCCGAAGCTCTCTACCTTAATCTGGCTACTCTTACTCTGTCCACATTTAGGCAATCCCTGAAAACTCATCTCTTCAAGGAAGCCTATTCTGCCCCCACCTAACAACTGAAATTTAAATTCTTTCATCAGCTCATCCCTCACAGTTATTACATTTTGTATCACTTGCCCCACCCTATTAGATTGTAAGCTCTTATGAGCAGGGACCTCCCAACCCTCTTGTATTGTATTGTATTGTAACTGCACGGTCTCCTTCCCTATAGTAAAGCTCTGAGCAAACTGTTGGCGACATATACATACCAAATAATATTAATAATAATAATAATATAAGCATGGAGGTAGAACTTGACTATCATTTGTATATATTTTTATGGATAGTCCAACTGGACCTGGGGATTTCTGATCTGGGAAGGCCTGTGCAGCAGTGGTCAATTCTTGTATAGTTATTAGGGAATCTAACAATTCTGCTAATTTATTATCCTGGGAAAGATTATTGTCATGAAGTATTGTTTTCATTGTAGTGTTTGAAGTTTACCTAAATGATCCACATATCAATTACATTCCATAAATACCAAAATGTTTGAGAACAACAAGAAGGATATGATCCCACATGTATACTCCAACCTTCTTTCACTGTCACAGAACCCAGCACAGTTGCCTTGTAGGCGTAAATGGGAGCGCGATGTAGGGAAGCTAGACAGTGAGAGATGGAATAGGGTTCTGTCATCTGTACCACTAGGTTTGTCTCTACCACAACTCGTCCTTCATAGATTGCTAAATATTTAACGTTCTATCCTACTGCTTGGAATGTACATACATCACCATGGGAAAAAAGTTAATAATCCTTCGCTCTTTAACCTAATCATCCATTGATTAAATGAGGTTCACTAGGTTCAGCTGCTCTCCCAAAAGATTACCAACAAGGTCTGGGCTGCAATCTGTATCAGAGGATAGGAAGGGAAAAAGACAAGGGATAAGCCCTTCCCTTGTCTTTTTCCCTTGGAATGTATACAGAATCATACTCCTCATAATTACAGGGAGTCTTTCTCAGGCTATAAGGTATTAAAAAAAAAAAAGGGAGACGAGATAGTGGTATTTGAGTATGCCGTGATGTTTCTGTAACCTGCGATTTTAAGTGGTTTTGTTTTGTTTTACTGTAATATGATTTACATTATATATGTAACGCACGCCTACTCTGCTATGTAATTTTGCTAAGATTTCTGTGTGAGAATCCTGTACAATGTGTGATAATTTTTGCTAATAAAAAAGTAATTGATTGTAAAACAAAATGGGCACTTCTAAGAGCATTGAATTCCTTTTGTTCTGCAACACTGATTTCTCCCCCACCTCTTCTAAATCATTACTGTATCCTGTTGTGACATAAAAACTGGCATCAGGAATAGGGATGGTCTGATAACCCCGTTTGGTTCACATCAGAACTTTCGAACATCGGGAAAGTTCGGAACCGAATAACGAACCCCATTGAAGTCTATGGGACATGAATGTGAAAAATCAAAAAGTGACAATTATGAAGGCTTATATGCATGTAATTGGGCATACAATGTCCAAAAAACTTTGTAAAAAACTTCATTTTTAAATGATCAGTGATTTATTGATGCTTAAAGTGAAAGTATAAAAAGGAAAAAATCCTTTCAATATAGTGCCTGGGGGGTCCCCTTAGTCCACCTGTAAATTGGCACATCTGTACTGTGCATAGAAGCTGCTGCAGCAATAATTGAATTTATAAAGCCCAAAAAATAACATTTTCCCTGCAAGTTTTCTTTATTTTGTAAGCAACGGCTTGGGGAGCCAGTCTGTATGATGAGGCCACAATATAGTGCACAGGAAACAAGATTAGAGATTTTTTGGATATATTCTGGTGTCTCTACCACAGACTTTGGACTTCAACTTCTGTAATGGCTGCATAAAAATTGTTCTTTGGGTGTCAGTGGAGCCTTCACACCGTTACCCTATAGAGGTACTCTTGATGAAAGCAAGAATTGGCCTTGCTGTCAAAAATTGTAATGATATGCACCTGCCAAACAGGTGTTGAAAAATTGGTCTTTGGGTGTTAATTGTGCCCTTGAAACCTACACCAAAAACATTCTTCCAGGTGACATCAACACCCACAACACTAGGCAGCCTAGAAGTCCTGCAGAGATTCCATATATTTATAAAAAAACTCTTAAATTGGCAACATCGGCATCAGGGGCTTCATAGCTGCTGGTAATCCAGGACTGATTCATTTTGATAAAAGTCAGACGGTCCACGAAATCTGTGGACAGACGCATTCTATGATCAGTAACAAAAACTCCAGCAGCACTGAATGCCCATTCGGAAAGCACGCTGGATGCAGGGCAGCCCAGCAATTCAATAGCATACTGGGCAAGTTCTGGCCAGTGGTCTATTCTCATGACCCAATAAGCCAGTGGATCGTCGACTGGAAAGCTTTCTAACTCTGTTTTTGCCCCTAGATAATCGTCCACCATGTGATGCAGACGCTGCCGATGGGATGTGGAACCTGACAGCCCTGGGCGGCAAGGACTAAAAAAAATCAGAAATGCATCACTTAGGCAGCCGCCTTCTTCACCGATCCTCTCTTGACCAACAGAAGCCTCAAAACTACGTTTTCCATGACACTATAACCTACCAGAGTCAGGAAAAGCATTCAATAAACTTATTTTTAAGGTGTCCTCAAGAGATTTCATCTTGTGTTACTGATGCATGCATTATCACGGCTCACCATCCTTGTGGCCTCCTCAAATGGTGACAGTACAGTGCATGCATCCTTTATGAGCAGCCATTGGCGTTGGAAAAAAAAGCTGATCCAGCCTGAGCCTTTCGTTGTGCCATACTCACACAGGTATTTGTTGACGCCCCTCTGCTGCATGTGCAGCGGCTGCAGCATTCCCAAAGTCGAGTTCCACCTGGTGGGCATGTCACAAATCAGGCGGTTTATGGGCAGATGGAATTCCCTCGGAATTTCAGCCAACCAAGCACTGGCTGTGTATGATCGCCTAAAATGGCTACAGACTCTTCTGGCCTGCTTTAGTAGATCTTCCAACCCTAGGTACCTATTTAGGAAACCCTGCAGCCCGCAATGAAATATACAGCGTTAAACTTGCAGTAATGCAATGAAATATACAGCGTTAAACTTGCAGTAAAGCACAGAACTTTATGGCGTTAAACTTGCAGTAACGCAATGAAATATACAGCGTTAAACTTGCAGTAAAGCACAGAACTTTATGGCATTAAACTTGCAGTAACGCAAATAAATATACAGCGTAAATTTGCAGTAACGCACAGAACGATATGGCGTTAAACTTGCAGTAATGCAATAAAATATACTGTGTTAAACGGTCACTACACTCACACTGACTGAACTATCCGTACATTCACACTAATGTAAGAGTGAATGGTGGTCACTACACTCACAATGATTGAACTATCCCTACATCGACACTAATGTAAAGATGAATGGTCGCACTACACTCACAATGACTGATCCCTAGATGCACACTAAACTGATATTCTACACTGACAATAGAATCAGAATAAAACACTATAGCACACCTGTCTATTAGCACTGACCAGAGCCCTGTTCTATCTCTCTCCACACCGCTATCACACTACAAATGGAAATAATACTTTTATAGCTTGGGGCGGGATTAAGAGCAATGAGCCATGATTGGATATAGTCATCATGACAGCATCCAATCATGGCTCTGACAGTGCTCTGTGCCCTGATTGGGCGAAGCTTTCATTGCTTCAGCCAATCAGGGCTTTCAATACACTGTGTGGCGGCACAGTGCATTGTGGTAGTTTGGTGGGCCAAACAAACGGTCGAATGACCCTATAATTTGGTTGTTCGGAGAACTTCCAAACAGCCAATGTTCGGTACAAATTCATGCTCGGGCCGAACCGTTCCCCCATTCTTAATCAGGAACCACCATGCGCAGCAGGAAACAAGGAATCCAACATTCCCAGAAATGCTGTATTCAGAAGATTCCTAACGAGGAAATTTATCTGCAATACAGAAGTGACTGCAGAACTGAAGTCGTACTCGAGTCAAACCTGATACCATTTATGCCAGTTAAGTGGGTGGCTGTGCTTATATACCATATGCACTAATATCTGAAATCCTAAGCCACAATTCCTATGCCCCATACACACGATCGTTTTTCATGCCGTTAAAAATGCCATTTTTAAAAATGGGCATTAAAACCGATCGTGTGTATGCTCCAGAGCATTTTTAACGACGTGAAAAACGGCCATTAAAAATTTCGAACATGCTCTATTTTTTCACGTCGTTTTTCATGTCGTTTTTTTTAACGACGTGAAAAACGATGGTGTGTATGCTTTGACGAGGTGAAAAAAAAAACGCGCATGCTCAGAATCAAGTAGACGGGAGCGCACGTTCTGGTAAAACTAGCATTTGTAATGGAGATAGCACATTCGTCACGCTGTAACGGACTGAAAAGCAGGAGGCTGAAAAGCGCGAATCGTCGCTCAACAAACTTTACTAACATGAAGGGTGGCACCATCCGAACGCAACTTCCCCTTTATAGTGCCGTCGTACGTGTTGTACGTCACTGCGCTTTGCTTGAACGTTTTTTTAAATGATCGTGTGTACGCAAGACAGGCTTGAGAGGAAACATGAAAAAAAACGACGAGAGAAACGTCGGTTTAAAAAATGACATGAAAAACGATCGTGTGTACGCCGCATTAAGGTTCCTAATGTTCTCCAAATGCTTTTAACCCCCTTTTTTAACTAGTGCTAAATGTCTGCTGAAGTTGCACTTCTTATAGTAGTTAGGTACTGTTTACTCGCACTGTGATTCGTATTCTTGGTGGTGGTGAAGCTGAATATGTAAAACTATAAAAGGGCCAGCTTGTCCTTGCCGCTTGTGTGTGGTTTAGCTCATCGCTCAATAAAACCCTTCTGTTTAATTAAGACAAATGTCAAACAGTTGTACGAGAAACCTGAAGCTATCATGTGGAAGTGTTTTGCTGTGCAAAATCTTTTTAGAATATTTTTTTTTTAAATTGCTAGAGGGAACACAATAGTTAATCATTATTTTAAATCATTAAATGTGAATGAAATAGACTAGCTGGAAACAATTACACCACTAAGAATGGATAACTGCAATTAAGGAGACCCTTAGTTCCGAAACACATTTGCTTAATGTTTAAAGAAAAATGGTTCTCTTAGCTTCTTTTTATAAACTGTGGTGTGAAGGGTAATTAAACGGAAACATATTAACTAAGTGCAGAAGGCAAAAATGTGTATTCTTGTTTGCTTCACCTTTTGTTCTGAATAAAGCATCTCTGTGATCTCTGCCATTTTTTTATTGTAAACAAAAGCAAGGGCTAAGAAAATGATGATAATAAGTGGCTACAATAAAGAGGTTTGAAGACTGACATAAACGTATGTATAGTATTTAATATACAGGGTTTTCAGTACACACGTATCTTTCAATAATTTCAGTGTCCAACTCCCACATAAGAGCCAACAGAAACAGCATACCAGAGACAGAGTATCCACATCTTTCTCTGCAATCAACTGATTTGTGCATGGATTCTATCAATGAACTTGAAGAAGTGGTGAGTGGCACGAATTACATTTTCTCCTTTGTTATTAATGAACTGTGGTACAGTATCTACAAGGACACCAAGCTTTGATTATCTGGAAAACAGGATTAACCACTGTGTTTCTGGACACTTCTCCTCACTGCAGTCCATACAGAATACAGAATACATAATACTTTATTAATACTTTGAAATAAATACTCCAATCACTTTTCCTCGGTAAGTTTTCATATCCTGATATTTAATTGTAGACGGTGGCAATAGTTCTTAAAGGACAATTGTATTTGTATGTAAACTTTGCTCCCCAGCTGCCTATTTATCTTAGTTGTAGAGCTATGGTCTACCCTATTTTCTTTACCTACTTTTTACAGCCTGTCTAAATTATCTTCAGCTTTTGCCATGTTTGAATCTTCATAGGCTGGCCTGTTGGAGGTTGGAGCTGGAGCAGGAGACCAGTGGATATATATATATAGAAAGTAAAGGTGCAAAATAACTGGCCCAAATTTGCACTTCTCGGCACCTAGGTGCTAGTATGCGGTACCTGTGGCTCACTCCTCCAACTGTTTAGCTGGAAAAGTAATGGGGAATAAACGATATACTCAGCTCAAGAATTTATATCAGAGTTGTTAAACTGTGATACAAATTATGTAAAAGGAAGCAGCTATTTCAATTTATATGAAATGAGAACCTCATACATATAAAAAATAAAATACAATAAATATCATATAAAAAGCATAAAACTCATAGAGTCCATATGATAAACAGCGCTGGTTATGGATAAATGTCCAAAAACATATAAAACACTTGAGTGATGACTTTGCAACAGTCAAACTAGTAGTGGTATTTCTTCTATGGATACGGTCTGTAGTGCACCCTACACCAATCCCAAGTCTTCACCACAAGTGAGGCACGCTCCCCCTCTGGGGTACAAACTCACCACAAAGATGAAAAAGATAAGCCTTTTTAGTCTGTAGGTAGTCTCACTCCAACATCCGTCATCACCACCAGGGCAGTATGGGTTAAAATCCTCAGGCAAACATATAAGGACATAAAGGCACCAATAGTGTAATATTGCTTTAATCAAGAAATCCCCCAATACAAAGTCCCTGTTTCAAATGCACGTACATTTCAATCACTTGTAAAAAAGCACATAAAGTATAGAGTGTATTCACCGCTATCCTGTCCCAAGAGGGCGCCCGTGTTGCAAACGTAACGCTGCAGTCTTTGTTCCGGGTTTGAGACAGTTGCCGTGGAGATCACTCTGTACTTCCTGGTTACAGAGACGCTGCGGTATCTGGGCCCTGACCGGTTTCGTCACAGGCTGACTTCAACTGAGGGCGTAGATAGCCCAGCGTCAGCGTGCGTGGTATAACCCCCCCACTCGTCGCCTATTGGCTGGAGTGCCGCAATCCGTCCGCCCTGATTGGTGCTTGTCAGGGCGGAACTAAGATATGCTCGTCCTCAAACAGGAGCTTTTGGGGAGTGTTCCAACAGCACGTATTACTGCACAGTTTGTTATATAACAGATAACAAAACGAAAATTTGAACATAGAGGGGCTAAAAGTTGCTATCAAACTAAGACAGCAAACATGTAAATTAAACCATCACGATTTTAAAACAATATCTCAGTCACTATTACATAGAAGCGAAAAGCTTGCACTATGATAATGTCCACCTGTCGGTGTTTGAATGTTTCTTAAAAAAGATGATTTGTTTGCAGAAGGAAAGCTGCAGTTACTTGGTGTTAGCTGCACAATATAGCTCAATGGGACAGGTCTAGTGAAACACCTAATCTGTCCCCTGAGAGATGCAGTGTACATCTTTACACTACATTAGACATATTCGGGCTTTGCAACCACTATGTGTATATGCGTGTATTCTAGCAGCAGAAGATGTTCAAAAAAATGGGAATTTAAACCCGCTAATCCAAATATTGAAAATAAATCAATATAAGATACATGCATATAATAAATGCATATATATATATGTATAGTCTACACATATACAGGTGTATATAGAACTACGTGAGGTAAGTTTTAATTAAAATTCGATCTAAATTATTTAAAATAAAATAAAATAAAAATTGGACCGTCAAAATTTATGAGTGTATAATTAATTAACCTTAGATAGGTGAAATTAGATAAATAAAAATATAAATATAAATAAATATATCAACATATATGTACATAAGTCTATAAGTTTCAGAGGTTTGGGCCGAGAAAGGGTGCCATTGGGAGGCGGTATTCAAATCAATTGTTAAAAGTATAGATAAAATTGCTAAAACAGTCAATAAAAAATTAATCATAAAAACTGTTAATAAAAACAATATATCAATAATCACTAATAAAACAATTGATGTCTAGATCTATGTTTAACCCCTTCGGAGATAAAGTATCTACGGAATAAATCCATTGGGTCTCAAGCTTGGATAATTCTCTTACTAGATTGGACCCCCTCCAAGGTGGTTTTAGGTGGTCCACTCCCCAAAACTTGAGACCTGCGGGGTTTTGGTCGTGGAACAATTTAAAATGTAAGGAAACATTGTGATCCTTATACCCAATTTTAATGTTTGCCACATGCTCAGCTACACGTATTTTAAGAGCCCTCTTAGTGCGGCCTATGTACAGTAACTTGCAGGGGCATTCTAAAACATACACTACATAGGTAGTGTTACAGGTAATAAAATCTTTAATGGTAAACTCTCTGTTATTGGACGTAGATGTAAAGTTTTCAAGTGCTCTAAGAGGTTTATTCACCTCTCTGCAAGGGCGGCACTTTCTGCAGGCATAAAAGCCATCCTTATCCCAAAAAGAAGGGGGTTTGTGTGGTATGTCTAGTATCTTCTTGACGACCCTGTCTCCATAGTTAGGAGCTTTCCTATAGATAAAAGTAGGTCTTGTTGGTATATAGTTTTTAAGGATCTTGTCAAGAAGGAGTATATGCCAATGAGAAAAGAAGATATGTTCCACTTCTTTATACTGTGAGTGGTATCCTGATATAAAACTCCATTCATGATTATTTTTATTATTTAGCCCTTGGAGAGTGTTTTTATTCAAATAGTTGGTTCTTGGAGTAGCTGCGAGGTCTTCAATAATTTTGATTAGTTGTGTTTCTTTATAACCCTTTTCCAAAAATTTATTCTTTAGTACATCAGCCTGGAATAGGAAATCTGCATCCTCAGTACAATTGCGTCTTACCCGCATCAATTGGCCTTTAGGGATGTTTTTTAGCCATGCGGGGTGGTGGCCGCTTTGTGTGGGAAGAAAGCTATTAGCATCTGTGGGCTTAAAGTAAACTTTAGTGCCCAATTTATTCCCATTCCTATATATATGAACATCCAGAAAATGAATACTTTCCTTATTATATTCACAAGTAAGGTTAATATTGTCAGTGTTCTGGTTTAGTTCTTCCAGGAAGGTTTCTAATGATGCTATTGATCCTGCCCATATAAGAAATAGATCGTCAATATATCGTCGGTACAGTATCAGTTCTTTACGTTTCGTGTGGAATACTGTTTTGTCCTCCCACTCTGCCATAAATAAATTCGCTATGCTTGGAGCAAATTTAGCACCCATGGCTACTCCCCTTCTTTGTGAGTAAAAGCTTCCATCAAACCAAAAATAATTGTGTCCTAAACAAAAATCCAGAGCATTACGTAGGAACAATTTCTGTGAATGGGAGATGTCATCTCTTTTAGACAGTGCCCAATTCAGGGCTAAGAGGGCGTCGTCATGTTGTATTATTGTGTATAACGATGAAACATCTGCGGTTACTAAGAACACTTCTTCTTTTCCAGTCAGATCTATTTCCTGCAATAGAGATAGGAGGTCCTTAGTGTCTTTAAGATAGGCGTGTGTTGATGTCACACTGCTTTGGAGGTAATGGTCAAGATATTGGCCCAAACGTGATGTAATCGATCCGATCCCATTCACAATGGGTCTTGCTGGTGGAAGGTTGAGGTCTTTATGGATCTTAGGGAGAGTATATATAGTAGGTATCCTACTACTACTCGGTACCAAATATTTACTCTCCCTCAAAGACAAAGCTCTGGTTTTAAAACCCATTTCCACCAGTTTCTGTAGATTGATTTCATATTGTGGAGTGGGGTCTCTTTCCAGCTTCAAGTATGTTGCCTCTTCAGATAGCATTTGTGTTAGCTGGTTGTGGTAAAAATCTTTGGTAAGGATTACCACTCCACCTCCCTTGTCTGCTGGTCTCACTATTATCTCCTTTCTCTTCTCTAGAAGTTCTATGCCTTCTTTGATATAGCGTGGATTGACATTTCTTTTGGGTTTGATGTGTTCCAAATCACGAAGTATGAGTCCTTTAAAAACATCCAAGGGCTGATTGGTCCCCAATAAGGGGTTAAAAAGTGATTTGTTTCGCAAACCACTATCAGTTGGTACTGATAAGGTACTTGTTACAGGGTTTGAATTCTTGTTTAAAAAGTATTTTTTCATATTCAGTTTCCTCATATATTTATTAATGTCTATAAACACATTAAATTTGTTAATTGGGCGATGTAGACCACATTTGAGCCCCAAATTTAAAATATTCGTTTCTTTATCTGTTAAGACCACATGGGTAAATTAAAGATCCCGCCTACTCGTACTCCTTCTCGTATTCCTTTCGACTTCTTTTCTTGTGTCCTTCGTCCGGCCCTACAGCCTCTGCTCCTTCTCTCCTTGGGCCTGGTTGTTGCATCCTTTCCCGTTCCCAATGTGGGGGATCCCTCCATTGGGGATCTTTCTGTGTCGGTCCATGTTGTGGTCCCCTGTATTCTGTCACTTGTTGTGGATATGTTGGCATTCTTCCTCTCTGGTTGTTTGACCCTCTGCCCCTCTTCTGCCATCCCCTGCCTCTCCCTAAAAAAGAGAACCGCGGTGATTGATATTGTTGTCTATTCCTATCATCCCATAAAGGGTCATAATGATTATATATCGGTACTTGATAAATCTTTAATTTGATAAATCTTTAATTTAACCGATGTGGTCTTAACAGATAAAGAAACGAATATTTTAAATTTGGGGCTCAAATGTGGTCTACATTGCCCAATTAACAAATTTAATGTGTTTATAGACATTAATAAATATATGAGGAAACTGAATATGAAAAAATACTTTTTAAACAAGAATTCAAACCCTGTAACAAGTACCTTATCAGTACCAACTGATAGTGGTTTGCGAAACAAATCACTTTTTAACCCCTTATTGGGGACCAATCAGCCCTTGGATGTTTTTAAAGGACTCATACTTTGTGATTTGGAACACATCAAACCCAAAAGAAATGTCAATCCACGCTATATCAAAGAAGGCATAGAACTTCTAGAGAAGAGAAAGGAGATAATAGTGAGACCAGCAGACAAGGGAGGTGGAGTGGTAATCCTTACCAAAGATTTTTACCACAACCAGCTAACACAAATGCTATCTGAAGAGGCAACATACTTGAAGCTGGAAAGAGACCCCACTCCACAATATGAAATCAATCTACAGAAACTGGTGGAAATGGGTTTTCAAACCAGAGCTTTGTCTTTGAGGGAGAGTAAATATTTGGTACCGAGTAGTAGTAGGATACCTACTATATATACTCTCCCTAAGATCCATAAAGACCTCAACCTTCCACCAGCAAGACCCATTGTGAATGGGATCGGATCGATTACATCACGTTTGGGCCAATATCTTGACCATTACCTCCAAAGCAGTGTGACATCAACACACGCCTATCTTAAAGACACTAAGGACCTCCTATCTCTATTGCAGGAAATAGATCTGACTGGAAAAGAAGAAGTGTTCTTAGTAACCACAGATGTTTAATCGTTATACACAATAATACAACATGACGACGCCCTCTTAGCCCTGAATTGGGCACTGTCTAAAAGAGATGACATCTCCCATTCACAGAAATTGTTCCTATGTAATGCTCTGGATTTTTGTTTAGGACACAATTATTTTTGGTTTGATGGAAGCTTTTACTCACAAAGAAGGGGAGTAGCAATGGGTGCTAAATTTGCTCCAAGCATAGCGAATTTATTTATGGCAGAGTGGGAGGATAAAGCAGTATTCCACACGAAACGTAAAGAACTGATACTGTACCGACGATATATTGACGATCTATTTCTTATATGGGCAGGATCAATAGCATCATTAGAAACCTTCCTGGAAGAACTAAACCAGAACACTAACAATATTAACCTTACTTGTGAATATAATAAGGAAAGTATTCATTTTCTGGATGTTCATATATATAGGAATGGGAATAAATTGGGCACTAAAGTTTACTTTAAGCCCACAGATGCTAATAGCTTTCTTCCCACACAAAGCGGCCACCACCCCGCATGGCTAAAAAACATCCCTAAAGGCCAATTGATGCGGGTAAGACGCAATTGTACTGAGGATGCAGATTTCCTATTCCAGGCTGATGTACTAAAGAATACATTTTTGGAAAAGGGTTATAAAGAAACACAACTAATCAAAATTATTGAAGACCTCGCAGCTACTCCAAGAACCAACTATTTGAATAAAAACACTCTCCAAGGGCTAAATAATAAAAATAATCATGAATGGAGTTTTATATCAGGATACCACTCACAGTATAAAGAAGTGGAACATATCTTCTTTTCTCATTGGCATATACTCCTTCTTGACAAGATCCTTAAAAACTATATACCAACAAGACCTACTTTTATCTATAGGAAAGCTCCTAACTATGGAGACAGGGTCGTCAAGAAGATACTAGACGTACCACACAAACCCCCTTCTTTTTGGGATAAGGATGGCTTTTATGCCTGCAGAAAGTGCCGCCCTTGCAGAGAGGTGAATAAACCTCTTAGAGCACTTGAAAACTTTACATCTACGTCCAATAACAGAGAGTTTACCATTAAAGATTTTATTACCTGTAACACTACCTATGTAGTGTATGTTTTAGAATGCCCCTGCAAGTTACTGTACATAGGCCGCACTAAGAGGGCTCTTAAAATACGTGTAGCTGAGCATGTGGCAAATAGTGATGAGCCGAACACCCCCGGGTTCGGTTCGCACCAGAACCCGCGAACGGACCGAAAGTTCGAACGAACATTAGAACCCTATTAAATACAATGGATGCGAACGTTCGAATTCTAAAGTGCTAATTATAACAACTATTATGCATGTTATTGTCCTAAAAAGGGTTTGGGAACCCGGGTTCTGCACCAGGGGACATGTATCAATGCAAAAATAAGTTTTAAAAACGGTCGTTTTCCGGGAGCAGTCATTTTAATGATGCATAAAGTGAAAAAAAAAAAGTCAAATATTCCTTTAAATATCGTACCTGGGGGGTGTCTAAAGTATGCCTGTGAAGTGCCACGTGTTTCCCGTGTTTAGAACTGTCCCTGCACAAAATGACACTTCTAAAGGAAAAAAAAGCCATTTAAAACTGCTTGCGGCTTTAATGTAATGTCTGGTCCCGGTAATATGGATGAAAATCTTTAAGAAAAATGGCATAGCTACCCCATGACCCCCCCCCCTACCCCAGCCCATTACCAGCCCCTTTGGGTCTTGTATGGATATTAAGGGGAACCCCGCACATAAAATAAAAAAGGCCCTATATACTCTGAACAGCCGTATACAGGCGGTGCATACAAGACAGGGACTGTAGGTTTGTTCTTATGTAGAATCTGTTTGTAATTTTGAACAGGTACATTGTTGAAGTGTAGCTCCAGACCAAAAATCTATTTTTAAACTTTTTGGAAAACATAGGTAAGGGTTATCACCCCTGTAACATTTGTTTTGCTGTCTGTGCCCCTGTTCAGAACATTTCACCTCACTTTCCGTCCTAATGACAACTGTTTTTGAAATGTGGTGTTTTTCTTGAAACAAGGATTGCTGATAAAGCATCAGTACAGAGGAGACACCTTTCTCCCATATTTATTCTTACAGGAGAGAATTTTCCTTCCTAGTGGTAGATTTCCTCTCACTTCCTGTTGTCTTCTTGCGTTTGCAAGTAGGAGTCGTTTGTAAGTTGGATGTTTGAAAGTAGGGACCTGCCGTATATACTCTGCAGAAATAGGCCCCTTAGTTGTTGGTGTTGGCACAACACTGTAAGCACTCACAGTTACTCTTGGTTGGTGCTGGAACGCCCTGCTGTCAACTATTATATCAGGAATTTTAATTACATATAATTGTTGAACAGTGGTAGTAAAAATTGGGCCTTTGATGGTGGTGCTGGTGCCACAACACTGTAAGCCCTGACAGTTACTCTTGGTGGGTGCAGCAATGGGCCCTGCTGTGAATTATTAGATCAAGAATTGTAATTACATGCCCCTGTTGAACAGGGGCTGAAAAATTGGGCCTTAGGCACTGGTGGCACAACACTGCAACCCTTCACAGATACTGTACTTGGAGCACAGCAATGAGCCCTGTTGCAAAGTATTGCTTCAAAAATTGTAATGACACGCCCCTGTTAAACAGGGGCTGAAAAATTGGGCCTTAGGCACTGGTGGCACAACACTGCAACTCCTCACAGATACTGTACTTGGAGCACAGCAATGAGCCCTGTTGCAAAGTATTGCTTCAAAAATTGTAATTACACGCCACTGTTAAACAGGGGCTGAAAAATTGGGCGTTAGGCACTGGTGGCGGCACCCATAAACAAAAATGATCTTCCAAGCTATCATCATCAATCGTATCATTGAGGACTCGGAGGAGGAGGATAGGCAGTCAACATAACAGCACAGGCACTCAGCATCAGCATCAGTCTTGAAGGGATGTGACATTTTAAAATCAATTAGTCTGTTATATCAGCATCAGGTGTGTGGTAGCTGGTGGTGATCCAAGACTGGTTCATCTTGATGAAAGTCAGTCGATCAACCGAGTCGGTGGACAGGCGCACCCTGTGATCCGTGACAAATCCTCCAGCAGCACTGAATGTGCGTTCCGAAAGAACGCTGGATGCAGGACAGGCCAGTAGCTCAATTGCATACTGTGCAAGCTCTGGCCAGTGATCCATCCTCAAGACCCAGTAAGCCAGAGGATTTTCGGTGGGGAAGGTGTCCAAGTCTGACCTTGCCCCTAGATATTCCTGCACCATGTTTATCAGACGCTGGCGATGGTTGCTGGAACCGATCATACTTTGGGGCTGCGGACTAAAGAATTGTCTGAACGCATCGGTCAGACGGCCACCTTCCCCACCGCTCCTTCTTTGACTGGCCGAAGCCTCAGCAACTCGTTGTCCAGGACCAGGAGTTTGCAACCTCCCAGTCTCTGGGAACGCGTTGCACAGACCTTTCTGCAAGGCCTCCCGGAGTTGTCTCATCCTCTGCTCCCTCTGCGACGGTAACATAAGGTCCGCAACCTTACCCTTGTACCGTGGATCAAGGAGAGTGGCCAGCCAGTAATGGTCCCTCTCCTTGATCCGAAGAATACGAGGATCCTTCCGCAGACTTTGCAGGATCAGGGAGGCCATGCAGCGTAGGTTTGCTGAGGCATTCGCTCCGGAGTCCTCTGGGTCACTAAGGACGACATGATCCGCAGCCACCTCCTCCCAGCCACGTACAAGTCCACTGGTTTCTTGGGACTGTAAATCATCCCTAAAAGACTGCTGCTGATGATGCTGAGTGCCAGCCTCCACCTCCATGCTGACACAATCCTCCTCCTCCTCCTCCTCCTCCTCCTCCTCCTCTTCCTGTGCGATGGGTGGGACAGAAGGAACACTGTCTGGGTAAAGGGGGCCTTGAGAGGCAAGGAAGTCCTCCTCTTCCTGCCTCTGTTCTGCCTCAAGTGCCCTGTCCATTATTCCACGCAGCGTGTGCTCCAACAGGTGGACAAGAGGTACAGTGTCACTGATGCATGCACTGTCACTGCTCACCATCCTCGTGGCCTCCTCAAATGGTGCCAGGACAGTGCATGCATCCCTGATCATGCCCCACTGGCGTGGAGAAAAAAAACCAAGCTCCCCTGACCCTGTCCTGGTGCCGTAGTCGCACAGGTACTCATTGATGGCCCTCTGCTGCGTGTGCAGCCGCTGCAGCATGGCCAACGTTGAGTTCCACCTGGTGGGCATGTCACATATAAGGCGGTTCTTGGGCAGGTTCAACTCCTTTTGCAGCTCAGCCAGGCGAGCACTGGCATTATAAGATCTGCGGAAATGCACACAGACTTTCCTGGCCTGCCTCAGGACATCCTGTAAGCCCGGGTACCTGCCCAAGAACCGCTGCACCACCAGGTTAAGGACGTGAGCCACACAGGGCACATGGGTCAGTTGTCCCTGTCGGAGGGCGGAGAGGAGGTTGGTGCCATTGTCGCAAACCACCATTCCTGGCTTAAGCTGGCGTGGCGTCAACCACCTCTCGGCCTGGCCCTGCAGAGCAGACAGGACCTCTGCCCCAGTGTGGCTTCTGTCCCCCAAACACACCAGCGCAAGCACGGCATGGCATCTTTTTGCCTGCGTACTTGCGTAGCCCCGTGAACGGCTACGGAGCACCGCTGGTTCATAGGACAAACCACAGGAAGAGGCCATGGAGGAAGAAGAAGAGGAGGGGGTGGAGGAGAGAGGTGTGTCACAACCAGTAGTAGCATTTTGGAGGCGTGGCGGTGGGACAACCTCCAACACTACTGCACCTTGTCCTGAATCCTTCCCAGCTGCCAAAAGAGTGACCCAATGGGCCGTGAAAGAAAGGTAACGTCCCTGTCCATGCCTGCTGGACCATGAGTCAGCGGTAATATGCACCTTACCGCTGACCGCCCTGTCCAGCGAGGCCAAGACATTGCCTTCCACATGCCGGTAGAGAGCCGGAATAGCCTTCCGTGAGAAAAAGTGGCGTTTGGGAACCTGCCACTGAGGAACCGCACATTGCACAAACTCACGGAAGGGGGCCGAGTCTACCAACTGAAAAGGCAGCAGTTGAAGCGCTAGCAATTTAGCCAAGCTAGCATTCAACCGCTGGGCATGTGGATGGCTGGGAGTGAACTTCTTTCGACGGTCCAGCAGCTGGGGCAGGGAAATTTGCCTGCTAGAATCGGACGTCGGTGTACTGCTAGCAGAGTGGGCGCAAGTACTTGGCTGTGACACACCTAATTCTACACCTTCATTCCTCTCAGTGCATGTTTCAGAGAGGACTGAAGTTATAGTGGGGTTGGAGATCCCAGCTGATGCGGTGCAAGGAGAGGTCCGCTTTGTTCTTTGGTGTGGGTCTTTGAGGTAGGCTTGCCAACGAGCTGCATGGCAGGTCAACATATGTCTGGTCAGGCATGTGGTACCCAAGCGGCTGATGTTTTGGCCACGCGATATACGCTTGAGACATATGTTGCAAACAGCAGCTGTGCGATCTGATGCACTAGCCTCAAAAAAGGCCCACACCAAAGAACTTTTTGAATGACGGGCAGAGGCAGCGCCCTGCACAGGCGGAGCTCTGCGGTGTGATTCCGTCGGTGTACTGCCCTTACGCTGGCCACCAAAGGGCATCCTGCCTCGTTGGAGATGTGCCTCCTCCTCATCCTCCTCCTCCTCCTCTCTCCTATTAGGCACCCACGTGGAGTCATTGACCTCATCATCCCCTCCCTCCTCATCACTGGAGCCAATCTGGCAGTATGCTGCAGCTGCTGGAACATGACTGCCAGATTGGTGTCCTTCTTGAGCATCCCCTCTGTCTGCTCTCACGCTACTGCCTTCCTCTAGCTGGGTTTCATCATCAGACCCTTCGAAACGCTGGGCATCCTCCTGGAGCATGTACCCAACACTGTGCTGAAACAGTTCGGGGGACTCCTCAGGAGGAGGACATGGTGGGTCTAGGGAAGGAGTGACTGATGATTTGTCTGACATTGATACCAGGGAAGACGACGCTTTGGCAGCTGCTTTTCCAGTACCCTGAGCCTGGGTGAGAGAGGATGAGGAGGAGGAGGAGGGCTTGGTCATCCACTCTACCAAGTCTTCGGCATGATGTGGCTCAACATGTCCAGCTGCCGAAAAGAAGGACAAGCGTGTCCCATGGCCATGTGCTGATGACAATGCACCGCGTCCACGACCAGCACTGTTGCCCCCAGACACAGAGCCTGCTTGCCCTCTTTTATTGCCTCCTGACTGTCTGCCTCTCCTTGTTTGCCTTCCAGACATTCTAATAGATGGCCTGCAGGGAGATGGGAAAAAAGCAATAAGGGCTACCTTCAGGTGTCCTTCTCTGTCCCTTGAAACAAGGACTTTCACAGTGAAAGAAACTGACACTGTCCCTACCTAGAGTTTTCTATCCCTAGAATAAATGTTTTTTTTAATCACAATATAGCACAAGGACAATTCACTCAATGTCTCTCCAGGTCCCTGGAAACAAGGACTTGCAGAGTGAAAGAAACTGACACTGTCCCTACCTAGAGTTTTCTGTCCCTAGAATAAATGTTTTTTTTAAGCACAATATAGCACAAGGAAAATTAACTCACTGTCCTTACAGGTCCCTGGAAACAAGGACTTGCAGAGTGAAAGAAACTGACACTGTCCCTACCTAGAGTTTTCTGTCCCTAGAAAAAATGTTTTTTTTAATCACAATATAGCACAAGGAAAATTAACTCACTGTCCTTACAGGTCCCTGGAAACAAGGACTTGCAGAGTGAAAGAAACTGACACTGTCCCTACCTAGAGTTTTCTGTCCCTAGAATAAATGTTTTTTTTAATCACAATATAGCACAAGGACAATTCACTCAATGTCTCTCCAGGTCCCTGGAAACAAGGACTTGCAGAGTGAAAGAAACTGACACTGTCCCTACCTAGAGTTTTCTGTCCCTAGAATAAATGTTTTTTTTAAGCACAATATAGCACAAGGACAATTAACTCACTGTCCTTACAGGTCCCTGGAAACAAGGACTTGCAGAGTGAAAGAAAAAAAACACTCTCCCTACCTACAGTTTTCTGTCCCTAGAAAAAATGTTTTTTTTAATCACAATATAGCACAAGGAAAATTAACTCACTGTCCTTACAGGTCCCTGGAAACAAGGACTTGCAGAGTGAAAGAAACTGACACTGTCCCTACCTAGAGTTTTCTGTCCCTAGAATAAATGTTTTTTTTAATCACAATATAGCACAAGGAAAATTAACTCACTGTCCTTACAGGTCCCTGGAAACAAGGACTTGCAGAGTGAAAGAAACTGACACTGTCCCTACCTAGAGTTTTCTGTCCCTAGAATAAATGTTTTTTTTAAGCACAATATAGCACAAGGACAATTAACTCACTGTCCTTACAGGTCCCTGGAAACAAGGACTTGCAGAGTGAAAGAAACTGACACTGTCCCTACCTAGAGTTTTCTGTCCCTAGAATAAATGTTTTTTTTAATCACAATATAGCACAAGGAAAATTAACTCACTGTCCTTACAGGTCCCTGGAAACAAGGACTTGCAGAGTGAAAGAAACTGACACTGTCCCTACCTAGAGTTTTCTGTCCCTAGAATAAATGTTTTTTTTAATCACAATATAGCACAAGGACAATTAACTGACTGTCCTTACAGGTCCCTGGAAACAAGGACTTGCAGAGTGAAAGAAACTGACACTGTCCCTACCTAGAGTTTTCTGTCCCTAGAATAAATGTTTTTTTTAAGCACAATATAGCACAAGGACAATTAACTCACTGTCCTTACAGGTCCCTGGAAACAAGGACTTGCAGAGTGAAAGAAACTGACACTGTCCCTACCTAGAGTTTTCTGTCCCTAGAATAAATGTTTTTTTTAATCACAATATAGCACAAGGAAAATTAACTCACTGTCCTTACAGGTCCCTGGAAACAAGGACTTGCAGAGTGAAAGAAACTGACACTGTCCCTACCTAGAGTTTTCTGTCCCTAGAAAAAATGTTTTTTTTAATCACAATATAGCACAAGGAAAATTAACTCACTGTCCTTACAGGTCCCTGGAAACAAGGACTTGCAGAGTGAAAGAAACTGACACTGTCCCTACCTAGAGTTTTCTGTCCCTAGAATAAATGTTTTTTTTAATCACAATATAGCACAAGGACAATTCACTCAATGTCTCTCCAGGTCCCTGGAAACAAGGACTTGCAGAGTGAAAGAAACTGACACTGTCCCTACCTAGAGTTTTCTGTCCCTAGAATAAATGTTTTTTTTAAGCACAATATAGCACAAGGACAATTAACTCACTGTCCTTACAGGTCCCTGGAAACAAGGACTTGCAGAGTGAAAGAAAAAAAACACTCTCCCTACCTACAGTTTTCTGTCCCTAGAAAAAATGTTTTTTTTAATCACAATATAGCACAAGGAAAATTAACTCACTGTCCTTACAGGTCCCTGGAAACAAGGACTTGCAGAGTGAAAGAAAAAAAACACTCTCCCTACTGTGAGGGGGTTAGCTCGGCAGCGGGTGTGTGTGACCCCCGGGATGGGCTCCCCACACAAAAACAGGCCCAGCAGACGGAGGTTGTGGTTTTCAAAATCAAAAAGGTGCCGTTTATTTTCTATTTACAGTGACAAAAACACAGCAAAGCAAAAGAAACAAACAAAATAAATCCTGGTCAACTTGACCTCTGACTAAACATACAGGTTTCCTAACTAACAACTGGGATCAGCCTAGTGCTGTCCTAGTCCCTGGTTTTAAATGTCCAAGCAAAATATAGCCACACAGGCTTTCTCTCACCGCACAGGGGTTCACTCTCCCTAGACAGTCCACACAGGTCTGCTTCCAGGCATGAGCTAACATCTAATGAATCTGGGAGTTTTTATAGAGGCCTTAAACGAACTGACAGGCTTCAGCTGGCCTCATCAACTCCCTGCCTGCACGACGCCCAGCCCTCTCCCTAGAGGTATGAGTCATCAATGAGCCCACTAGTCTCAGCTGGGCTTATACAACTCTCCACCTAGCTGTATAAATCGGCGTAAAGCCTGAATCTGGGCGAAATATATCTACCCCCCTGGATGCAACCAGGTGACTTTACCTTCCTGCTGTCACATACCCCCCCCTCTTGTTTTAACCTCGGGGTTGGAACACCAGCAATCAGGCATTCATGTACTCGAGACAAAGCATCCACATTCCCCATTTGAACGCCAGGGCGATGCTTTACTGTGAAGTTGAATTCCTGGAGGGCCAGGAACCACCTATTCACTCTTCTATTTGTTTCCTTGTTTTGAGCCATCCACTTTAACGGAGCGTGATCCGTAACCATGTCAAAGTGCCTACCTAGCAGGTAGTACCGAAGGGAATCTAGAGCCCACTTCACCGCTAAACACTCCTTTTCAACGGTGGCGTAATTTACCTCATGGGACTTCAACTTCCTGCTGAGGTAAATGACTGGGTGCTCTTCCCCGTTCCAGACCTGGGACAATACTGCTCCTAACCCCACATCTGACGCATCACTTTGTACGACAAAGTCTTTAGAGAAGTCAGGTGAGTACAACACTGGCTGGCTACTGTGAGGGGGTTCATTTAATCATGACCGACCCTTTCCCCTTCGTCAGGTTGGTTAGGGGCACAGCCTTAGAAGCAAAGTGGGGAATGAATCGCCGATAATACCCAGCGATTCCCAGAAAGGCTCGTACCTGCTTCTTGCTGTTGGGACGTGGCCAACTCTGGATGGCCTCGACTTTGTTGAGTTGGGGTTTTATTACTCCCCTCCCAATGGTGTACCCAAGATATTTGGCCTCCTCCTGCCCAATGGTACACTTCTTGGGGTTAGCCGTAAACCCTGCTTCCCGAACAGAGTCCAGGACTGCTTGCACTTTTGGCAGATGTGAGGCCCAATCTGTGCTATGGACAATTACGTCATCCAGGTAAGCCGCAGCATACTTCCGATGGGGCCTCAGCATCTGGTCCATTTTCCGCTGGAATGTGGCCGGCGCATTCTGTAACCCGAACGGCATTCTTTGATATTGGAACGCCCCGTCTGGGGTTACAAATGCGGTTTTCTCTTTGGCTGACTTGGCCAGGGGGATTTGCCAATACCCTTTTGTGAGGTCAAGAGTCGTCATGTATCGGGCTGTTCCCAGCCGGTCGATCAACTCATCTATACGTGGCATGGGGTAGGTGTCAAATTTTGTAACTTTGTTCAACTGACGAAAATCGTTACAAAATCGCCAGCTCCCATCCGGTTTAGGCACCAACACAATGGGACTAGACCAATCACTTTGGGACTCCTCTATCACCCCTAAGTTCAGCATTTTCTGTACTTCCTCCCGTATTGCCTCCCGTCGGGCCTCTGGGATCCGATAGGGTTTTAACTTCACCCTTTCACCGGGCGGGGTAATAATGTCATGCTCTACCCCAGATGTTTGTCCCGGCAGCTCAGAGAATACCTCCTTGTTGCGAAGCACAAACTCCTTAACCTCCTGTTGTTGGGGTTGTGACAAGGTGGCTGCGATTCCAACCTCAGGAATCACGCAACCAGTTTGAGCTGGTGACCAAGTGTCTGCGACTAGGGACTCTCTATCCCTCCAGGCTTTCAACAGATTAACGTGATAGATCTGTTCGGGCTTTCGCCTTCCTGGTTGTCTGACCTTGTAATTCACTTCGCTCACTTTTTCCATTATCTCGTAGGGGCCTTGCCATTTGGCAAGGAATTTACTTTCAACCGTAGGGACAAGTACCAATATCCTATCCCCCGGGGAAAAGGTACGGGTCTTGGCTCCACGGTTGTACACTCTCTGCTGTGCCAACTGCGCTTGGGCCAAATGTTCCTTCACGATGGGCATTACCTGTGCAATTCGATCTTGCATCAGGGCGACATGCTCAATCACACTCCTGTGGGGAGAACTCTCACTTTCCCAAGTTTCCTTGGCAATATCCAACAGCCCTCTTGGGTGTCTCCCATACAGTAACTCAAAGGGGGAGAATCCCGTAGAGGATTGGGGCACCTCCCTAATAGCAAACATCAAATAAGGAAGTAGACAGTCCCAATCCTTTCCATCCCTATCCACCACTTTCTTCAACATTTGTTTTAGGGTTTTGTTGAATCTTTCAACCAGCCCATCGGTTTGGGGGTGATACACAGATGTACGTAATTGCGTCACTTTGAACAATTTACACAGCTCCTTCATAACCCGGGACATAAAGGGTGTACCTTGGTCCGTAAGCAGTTCTTTACAAATACCCACCCGGCTAAAAACAAGAGATAGCTCTTTGGCTATGGTTTTGGCCGAGGTATTTCTGAGAGGGATCGCTTCTGGATAACGGGTGGCATAGTCCATTATAACCAATATGTACTGGTGCCCCCTAGCGGACTTGATTATAGGACCTACCAAATCCATTGCGATTCTCTCAAACGGGACCTCAATGATGGGTAGAGGGACCAGCGGGCTACGGAAGTGTGGCATCGGGGCCGACCTCTGACACACAGGGCAGGAGGAACAATAATTTTCTATGTCCTTCATCACCCCAGGCCAATAGAATCTCTGTAATACCCTCTCTCGGGTTTTCTCTGTCCCCAGATGACCTCCAAGAATGTGCCCATGGGCCAACTCCAACACCAACTTCCTGTAAGGTTTGGGCACCACAAGCTGCTCAACGGTTTCTTCTGCCCTTTTTGCCACCCGATACAGTAGGTCCTTCTCTACGCTGAAGTATGGGTAAGTGCAGGTATTATCTGGGTTCACTAACTCGCCATCTATTTTCACTACGTTTTCCCGTGCCTTTATTAGGGCGGGGTCTTTCAACTGTTCTGTGGCAAAGTTTTCCCTGTGAACCTCAAGATCAGAAAACTCCACAGACGGTAGGTTTTCGTCTGAGGAGGTGGGCTCCTCTCCAGTTTCTTGAGTCTCCCCTGCCAATACTGACAAGGGAAATTCGGGAGAGTCCTCACCACTCTCAGAGGAGTTCTGGCTATCATATTCCTGGTACATAGGGGCACCAGTGGGGGGCTCAGGATCATCCCACAGTTCCCAGAACTTCGGAAAATCCCTTCCCACAATGGCGTCATGCGGTAACTGAGACACTAAGCCCACTGGATGAGAAAGGGTACCTTTGGGGGTCTCGAAACACACTGTAGTCACTGGATACTCTCGGGTGTCCCCATGCACACAAATAACAGCTACCTTGCTATTCCCAGAGACCTCTGTTTTAACTAATTCAGCCTTTATCAGGGTCACAAGGCTACCTGAATCCAGCAATACCACAACATTTCTACCATTAATACACATTTTGCATAAATGTTTCTCAGTTCCCCGAATGGCAGTGCATGCGACTGTCGCACACAGCGACTGACGTCTGCCCGTCAGAAAGTCACACTGCATGGGTTCCTCCACAACCGGGCAATTGGCTGCAATATGTCCCGCTTGCCGGCAGCGGTAGCAAACGATCCTTCTTGCGGCCTCTTGAGCCGCTGATTTCCCAGGCTGTTCTCGCCAAACTTGGGGTAGAGCTCCCACCCTCTCACTCTCTCCACCCTTACCCCTTGGAATCATCTTATCCGCCCCTGGGGATGGTCTGGTCTTAGGGTGGAAAGTCCGAGTGTCTCTGGAAGAGGCCGTCAGGTTCTCTGTAGCCAAGTATTTCTCCACACGATCCACAAGACCATCGGCCGTCTCTGGGTCTCCATGGCTTACCCACTTTTGGATGGCAGTAGGAAGAGCTCTCAAAAACCGATCCATTACAACACGTTCCACAATCTTTGGTGCGGACAAAGTCTCTGGCTGTAGCCACTTTCTGCTCAGGTGAATGAGATCATACATTTGAGACCTGGGGGGTTTTCCAAGCTGGAAAGTCCAGTTATGCACACGCTGAGCCCGGACAGCCAGGGTGACACCCAGCCTTGCCAATATTTCAGCTTTTAGCATCACATAGTCTTTTGCTTGGTCAGGCTCTAGGTCATAGTAAGCTTTCTGCGATTCACCCGTTAACAGAGGAGCCACCAGTCCAGCCCACTGCTCCTCAGGCCACTTTTCTCTTTCAGCAGTCCTTTCAAACGTGGTCAAAAATACCTCTGGATCATCCTCTCCAGTCATTTTTGTCAATAAACGACTCACCCCAAAGGACGCGGTATTAGTGGGACGGCTTTCCTCACTGGTCTGCGGACGTTGCTGCATTACTGCTTCCATTTGTTGTAGTCTCTGCTCTTGCTTCTGTAATAGGTCTATGAAGCGGGCCTCAGATCGTTGCTGGGCTTGTTGCTGAGCTTCCAGACTCTGTTGGTGAGCTTGCTGCTGGGCTGCAAGGCTCTGTTGATGAGCTTGCTGCTGGGCTGCGAAGTTCTGTTGTTGAGCTGCAAGGCTCTTTTGCAAACCTGCATTTGTCTGCTGTTGATTGGCATTTGCTAGAGCCAGCTGTTTCAGTATCTCCTCCATGCTGGCTTAAAAAAAAACTGCCACTGGTTCTCCACCAACTGTGAGGGGGTTAGCTCGGCAGCGGGTGTGTGTGACCCCCGGGATGGGCTCCCCACACAAAAACAGGCCCAGCAGACGGAGGTTGTGGTTTTCAAAATCAAAAAGGTGCCGTTTATTTTCTATTTACAGTGACAAAAACACAGCAAAGCAAAAGAAACAAACAAAATAAATCCTGGTCAACTTGACCTCTGACTAAACATACAGGTTTCCTAACTAACAACTGGGATCAGCCTAGTGCTGTCCTAGTCCCTGGTTTTAAATGTCCAAGCAAAATATAGCCACACAGGCTTTCTCTCACCGCACAGGGGTTCACTCTCCCTAGACAGTCCACACAGGTCTGCTTCCAGGCATGAGCTAACATCTAATGAATCTGGGAGTTTTTATAGAGGCCTTAAACGAACTGACAGGCTTCAGCTGGCCTCATCAACTCCCTGCCTGCACGACGCCCAGCCCTCTCCCTAGAGGTATGAGTCATCAATGAGCCCACTAGTCTCAGCTGGGCTTATACAACTCTCCACCTAGCTGTATAAATCGGCGTAAAGCCTGAATCTGGGCGAAATATATCTACCCCCCTGGATGCAACCAGGTGACTTTACCTTCCTGCTGTCACACTACCTACAGTTTTCTGTCCCTAGAAAAAATGTTTTTTTTAATCACAATATAGCACAAGGAAAATTAACTCACTGTCCTTACAGGTCCCTGGAAACAAGGACTTGCAGAGTGAAAGAAACTGACACTGTCCCTACCTAGAGTTTTCTGTCCCTAGAATAAATGTTTTTTTTAATCACAATATAGCACAAGGAAAATTAACTCACTGTCCTTACAGGTCCCTGGAAACAAGGACTTGCAGAGTGAAAGAAACTGACACTGTCCCTACCTAGAGTTTTCTGTCCCTAGAATAAATGTTTTTTTTAAGCACAATATAGCACAAGGACAATTAACTCACTGTCCTTACAGGTCCCTGGAAACAAGGACTTGCAGAGTGAAAGAAAAAAAACACTCTCCCTACCTACAGTTTTCTGTCCCTAGAAAAAATGTTTTTTTTAATCACAATATAGCACAAGGAAAATTAACTCACTGTCCTTACAGGTCCCTGGAAACAAGGACTTGCAGAGTGAAAGAAACTGACACTGTCCCTACCTAGAGTTTTCTGTCCCTAGAATAAATGTTTTTTTTAATCACAATATAGCACAAGGAAAATTAACTCACTGTCCTTACAGGTCCCTGGAAACAAGGACTTGCAGAGTGAAAGAAACTGACACTGTCCCTACCTAGAGTTTTCTGTCCCTAGAATAAATGTTTTTTTTAAGCACAATATAGCACAAGGACAATTAACTCACTGTCCTTACAGGTCCCTGGAAACAAGGACTTGCAGAGTGAAAGAAACTGACACTGTCCCTACCTAGAGTTTTCTGTCCCTAGAATAAATGTTTTTTTTAATCACAATATAGCACAAGGAAAATTAACTCACTGTCCTTACAGGTCCCTGGAAACAAGGACTTGCAGAGTGAAAGAAACTGACACTGTCCCTACCTAGAGTTTTCTGTCCCTAGAATAAATGTTTTTTTTAATCACAATATAGCACAAGGACAATTAACTCACTGTCCTTACAGGTCCCTGGAAACAAGGACTTGCAGAGTGAAAGAAACTGACACTGTCCCTACCTAGAGTTTTCTGTCCCTAGAATAAATGTTTTTTTTAAGCACAATATAGCACAAGGACAATTAACTCACTGTCCTTACAGGTCCCTGGAAACAAGGACTTGCAGAGTGAAAGAAACTGACACTGTCCCTACCTAGAGTTTTCTGTCCCTAGAATAAATGTTTTTTTTAATCACAATATAGCACAAGGAAAATTAACTCACTGTCCTTACAGGTCCCTGGAAACAAGGACTTGCAGAGTGAAAGAAACTGACACTGTCCCTACCTAGAGTTTTCTGTCCCTAGAATAAATGTTTTTTTTAATCACAATATAGCACAAGGACAATTAACTCACTGTCCTTACAGGTCCCTGGAAACAAGGACTTGCAGAGTGAAAGAAACTGACACTGTCCCTACCTAGAGTTTTCTGTCCCTAGAATAAATGTTTTTTTTAAGCACAATATAGCACAAGGACAATTAACTCACTGTCCTTACAGGTCCCTGGAAACAAGGACTTGCAGAGTGAAAGAAACTGACACTGTCCCTACCTAGAGTTTTCTGTCCCTAGAATAAATGTTTTTTTTAATCACAATATAGCACAAGGAAAATTAACTCACTGTCCTTACAGGTCCCTGGAAACAAGGACTTGCAGAGTGAAAGAAACTGACACTGTCCCTACCTAGACTTTTCTGTCCCTAGAAAAAATGTTTTTTTTAATCACAATATAGCACAAGGAAAATTAACTCACTGTCCTTACAGGTCCCTGGAAACAAGGACTTGCAGAGTGAAAGAAACTGACACTGTCCCTACCTAGAGTTTTCTGTCCCTAGAATAAATGTTTTTTTTAATCACAATATAGCACAAGGACAATTCACTCAATGTCTCTCCAGGTCCCTGGAAACAAGGACTTGCAGAGTGAAAGAAACTGACACTGTCCCTACCTAGAGTTTTCTGTCCCTAGAATAAATGTTTTTTTTAAGCACAATATAGCACAAGGACAATTAACTCACTGTCCTTACAGGTCCCTGGAAACAAGGACTTGCAGAGTGAAAGAAAAAAAACACTCTCCCTACCTACAGTTTTCTGTCCCTAGAAAAAATGTTTTTTTTAATCACAATATAGCACAAGGAAAATTAACTCACTGTCCTTACAGGTCCCTGGAAACAAGGACTTGCAGAGTGAAAGAAAAAAAACACTCTCCCTACCTACAGTTTTCTGTCCCTAGAAAAAATGTTTTTTTTAATCACAATATAGCACAAGGAAAATTAACTCACTGTCCTTACAGGTCCCTGGAAACAAGGACTTGCAGAGTGAAAGAAACTGACACTGTCCCTACCTAGAGTTTTCTGTCCCTAGAATAAATGTTTTTTTTAATCACAATATAGCACAAGGAAAATTAACTGACTGTCCTTACAGGTCCCTGGAAACAAGGACTTGCAGAGTGAAAGAAACTGACACTGTCCCTACCTAGAGTTTTCTGTCCCTAGAATAAATGTTTTTTTTAAGCACAATATAGCACAAGGACAATTAACTCACTGTCCTTACAGGTCCCTGGAAACAAGGACTTGCAGAGTGAAAGAAAAAAAACACTCTCCCTACCTACAGTTTTCTGTCCCTAGAAAAAATGTTTTTTTTAATCACAATATAGCACAAGGAAAATTAACTCACTGTCCTTACAGGTCCCTGGAAACAAGGACTTGCAGAGTGAAAGAAACTGACACTGTCCCTACCTAGAGTTTTCTGTCCCTAGAATAAATGTTTTTTTTAATCACAATATAGCACAAGGAAAATTAACTCACTGTCCTTACAGGTCCCTGGAAACAAGGACTTGCAGAGTGAAAGAAACTGACACTGTCCCTACCTAGAGTTTTCTGTCCCTAGAATAAATGTTTTTTTTAAGCACAATATAGCACAAGGACAATTAACTCACTGTCCTTACAGGTCCCTGGAAACAAGGACTTGCAGAGTGAAAGAAACTGACACTGTCCCTACCTAGAGTTTTCTGTCCCTAGAATAAATGTTTTTTTTAATCACAATATAGCACAAGGAAAATTAACTCACTGTCCTTACAGGTCCCTGGAAACAAGGACTTGCAGAGTGAAAGAAACTGACACTGTCCCTACCTAGAGTTTTCTGTCCCTAGAATAAATGTTTTTTTTAATCACAATATAGCACAAGGACAATTAACTCACTGTCCTTACAGGTCCCTGGAAACAAGGACTTGCAGAGTGAAAGAAACTGACACTGTCCCTACCTAGAGTTTTCTGTCCCTAGAATAAATGTTTTTTTTAAGCACAATATAGCACAAGGACAATTAACTCACTGTCCTTACAGGTCCCTGGAAACAAGGACTTGCAGAGTGAAAGAAACTGACACTGTCCCTACCTAGAGTTTTCTGTCCCTAGAATAAATGTTTTTTTTAAGCACACTATAGCAGAAGCACAAAACACACTGACACTCTCCCTACCTATCCTTCTCTTTCCCTAAACTAAAGGAATCCAGGTTAAGCAAGAAAGAAATAACAGTCACTGTCCCTGCCTATGCTACTCTATCCCTGCTCCGGAACACACTACACTAGGCCGCCGTGCTGGCGGCCTTTTATAGTGTGGGGCGTGTACTAAACACCCTCAGCAATAATTGGCCACAGGCATCCTGCCTGTGGCCAATCATTGCTCTCCTCGCTGCCGGCGCTGTGATTGGCCAAGCATGCGGGGTCACAGTGCATGCTTGGCCAATCACAGCGCCTGGATGACACTGCGATGGCGTAGTGCATTGTGGGCCGTTCGCGTCACTCGAATTTGGCGCGAACGGCCCAAATCGTTCGATCTTCGTCGAACGATCGAACAGCCAATGTTCGAGTCGAACGTATGTTCGACTCGAACACGAAGCTCATCCCTAGTGGCAAACATTAAAATTGGGTATAAGGATCACAATGTTTCCTTACATTTTAAATTGTTCCACGACCAAAACCCGCAGGTCTCAAGTTTTGGGGAGTGGACCACCTAAAACCACCTTGGAGGGGGTCCAATCTAGTAAGAGAATTATCCAAGCTTGAGACCCAATGGATTTATTCCGTAGATACTTTATCTCCGAAGGGGTTAAACATAGATCTAGACATCAATTGTTTTATTAGTGATTATTGATATATTGTTTTTATTAACAGTTTTTATGATTAATTTTTTATTGACTGTTTTAGCAATTTTATCTATACTTTTAACAATTGATTTGAATACCGCCTCCCAATGGCACCCTTTCTCGGCCCAAACCTCTGAAACTTATAGACTTATGTACATATATGTTGATATATTTATTTATATTTATATTTATATTTTTATTTATCTAATTTCACCTATCTAAGGTTAATTAATTATACACTCATAAATTTTGACGGTCCAATTTTTATTTTATTTTATTTTAAATAATTTAGATCCAATTTTAATTAAAACTTACCTCACGTAGTTCTATATACACCTGTATATGTGTAGACTATACATATATATATATATATGCATTTATTATATGCATGTATCTTATATTGATTTATTTTCAATATTTGGATTAGCGGGTTTAAATTCCCATTTTTTTGAACATCTTCTGCTGCTAGAATACACGCATATACACATAGTGGTTGCAAAGCCCGAATATGTCTAATGTAGTGTAAAGATGTACACTGCATCTCTCAGGGGCAGATTAGGTGTTTCACTAGACCTGTCCCATTGAGCTATATTGTGCAGCTAACACCAAGTAACTGCAGCTTTCCTTCTGCAAACAAATCATCTTTTTTAAGAAACATTCAAACACCGACAGGTGGACATTATCATAGTGCAAGCTTTTCGCTTCTATGTAATAGTGACTGAGATATTGTTTTAAAATCGTGATGGTTTAATTTACATGTTTGCTGTCTTAGTTTGATAGCAACTTTTAGCCCCTCTATGTTCAAATTTTCGTTTTGTTATCTGTTATATAACAAACTGTGCAGTAATACGTGCTGTTGGAACACTCCCCAAAAGCTCCTGTTTGAGGACGAGCATATCTTAGTTCCGCCCTGACAAGCACCAATCAGGGCGGACGGATTGCGGCACTCCAGCCAATAGGCGACGAGCGGGGGGGTTATACCACGCACGCTGACGCTGGGCTATCTACGCCCTCAGTTGAAGTCAGCCTGTGACAAAACCGGTCAGGGCCCAGATACCGCAGCGTCTCTGTAACCAGGAAGTACAGAGTGATCTCCACAGCAACTGTCTCAAACCCGGAACAAAGACTGCAGCGTTACGTTTGCAACACGGGCGCCCTCTTGGGACAGGATAGCGGTGAATACACTCTATACTTTATGTGCTTTTTTACAAGTGATTGAAATGTACGTGCATTTGAAACAGGGACTTTGTATTGGGGGATTTCTTGATTAAAGCAATATTACACTATTGGTGCCTTTATGTCCTTATATGTTTGCCTGAGGATTTTAACCCATACTGCCCTGGTGGTGATGACGGATGTTGGAGTGAGACTACCTACAGACTAAAAAGGCTTATCTTTTTCATCTTTGTGGTGAGTTTGTACCCCAGAGGGGGAGCGTGCCTCACTTGTGGTGAAGACTTGGGATTGGTGTAGGGTGCACTACAGACCGTATCCATAGAAGAAATACCACTACTAGTTTGACTGTTGCAAAGTCATCACTCAAGTGTTTTATATGTTTTTGGACATTTATCCATAACCAGCGCTGTTTATCATATGGACTCTATGAGTTTTATGCTTTTTATATGATATTTATTGGATATATATATATATATATATATCGACCGATAGGTGTGTCTACACAGCAGCCACTGAAAGTTTGGGAAACCATACCAATGTGGTAAGACCTGCACGTTTCATATGGACTTGTAGTCAACGACAACCAGTAAGGCATATAGCCCGCACCCCACATGAACTTTACTATCTCGGTTAAACCAGGGAAACCATGGGAGGCTGCAGTATCCTGATGCGGGACATCACAGATGCCAGAGATTGTTAGATGAATGTATATGTATGTGACTTGGACTTTATTCATAACAAGCAATACTCTTTAATTATCCCAACATACATTCTGTTCACAAGACTGTAGTTTTCTGATTTGGAGCCCACCACGATCTCTATCTTAAAGGCATATTAGCAGTAATACTGCACAGGTAACTGAACCAATTACAATTGCACTGTGTTAACACCATTAATATAGACAATATCATGTGGATATCATGATCCATGAGTCCATCTATCCTTTACTATTAACTATAGTCTTGAAAAAACTGCCTGATTCTTATCATTGAATTTAATTGATTAGATAGTCAAAGGGCTTCGGCGTATATGTGCCATAGGTTCCAGCCTTAATTATTATAATAATTTTGATTACACATATGCAGCGATTGTTTGTGCTGGAAATATATGAAGCATATACTGTACAGTTGTGCTCATAAGTTTACATACCCTGGCAGAATTTATGATTTCTTGGCCATTTTTCAGAGAATATGAATGATAACACAAAAACTTTTCTTTCACTTGTGGTTAGTGTTTGGCTCAAGCCAGTTATTATCAATAAACGGTGTTTACTCTTTTAAATCATAATGGCAACAGAAACTACCTAAGTGACCCTGATCAAATGTTTACATAGTTCTTAATACTGTGCATTGCCCCCTTTAACATCAATGACAGCTTGAAGTCTTTTGTGGTATTTGTGGATGAGGCTCTTTATTTTCTCAGATGGTAAAGCTGCCCATTCCTCTTGGCAAAAAGCCTCCAGTTCCTGTAAATGCTTGGGCTGTCTTGCATGAACTGCACGTTTGAGATCTCCCCAGAGTGGCTCAATGATATTGAGGTCAGGAGACTGAGATGGCCACTCCAGAACCTTCACTTTATTCTGCTGAAGCCAATGACAGGTCGACCTGGCCATGTGTTTTGGATAATTGTCATGTTGGAATGTCCAAGAACGTCCCATGCGCAGCTTCCTGGCTGATGAATGCGAATGTTCCTCCAGTATTTTTTGATAACATACTGCATTCATTTTGTCATCAATTTTGACCAGATTTCCTGTGCCTTTGTAGCTCACACATCCCCAAAACATCAGCGATCCACCTCCGTGTTTCACAGTAGGAATGGTGTACCTTTCATCATAGGCCTTGTTGATTCCTCTCTAAATGAAGCGTTTATGGTTGTGGCCAAAAAGCTAAATTTTGGTCTCATCACTCCAGAAGGTTTGAGGCTTGTCTCTGTGCTGTTTGGTGTATTGTAAGCGGGATACTTTGTGGCATTTGCATAGTAATGGCTTTCTTCTGGCGACTCGACCATGCAGCCCATCTTTCTTCAAGTGCCTCCTTATTGTGCATCTTGAAACAGCTACACCACATGTTTTCAGAAAGACCTGTATTTCACATGAAGTTATTTGTGGGTTTTTCTTTGCATCCCAAACAATTTTCCAGGCACTTGTGGCTAAAATTTTAGTTTATCTACCTGATCGTGATTTGGTTTCAACAGAACCCCTCATTTTCCACTTCTTGATTAGAGTTTAAACACTGCTGATTGGCATTCTCAATTCCTTGGATATCTTTTTATATCCCTTTCCTGTTTTATACAGTTCAACTACCTTTTCCCACAGATCCTTTGACCATTATTTTTCTTTCCCCATGACTCAGAATCCAGAAACATCAGTGCAGCACTGGATGAAAGATGCAAGGGTCTGTCAGGAGTCCAGAAACTCAGACCTTTTATACACACACACTAATTACAAGCAAACGCATCACAGATGAGGATAGTTACCTTTAATAGCCATTCAAACCCCTTTATTAATCCCAAAGGGAAATAAACATATGTGCATGTTAGGCCAAAATCACCAGGGTATGTAGACATTTGATCAGGGTCATTTGGGTAGTTTCTGTAGCCATTATGATTTAAAAAGAGTAAACCTAGTTGATTGATAATAAATTGCTTCAGCCAAACACTAACCATGAGTGAAAGAAATGTTTGTGTTATCATTCATATTCTGTGAAAAATGTCCAATAAATCATAAATTCTGCCAGGGTATGTAAACTTATGAGCACAACTGTACTACAAGACTTCCAGTCGTTTAATCAGTGACATTGTTTTTATTTACCTGGTGGTAGGATTGTGATATGATGGCACGCGTATGTTAAATGTAGATTTTTTTTTCAACGCAATTTTACTATTTTTTGATACTTTGAAAATAACTAACTTTTATCCCATTAATTAAACCGCTTAACTGCTTTTTCACCCTACCTATGGGCTTTACCCCTAGGAATAGGGTGGCTTTTGTGTATGCATAATGTATGGTTTTTATGGCAACACCTAACAGGTGAATAGGCATAAAGAGGCTGATACTTGTAAATACCCTCTTGCTATGCCTTTTTATTTGTATGTTGAATCTTCATAGGCTTGAATGGGCCATAAATGGAGTATAATGCACCATTCAATCCTATGTGCTCAAGCTGTCAGGATGGAAATAATGGAGGAGAACATAAGTCTGCAACAGAGGTATGTAAGCAGCTGCGAGGAGAGCAGTTAGTGCAGTTTACCCTGAAAAAAGAGAGGGGGGGCGGTCAAGGTTTACATAAAGGTATACCAGTAGCTAGAGAAAATTTTTTTTTTTTACTTTTGACTGTAGCAGGAAAAGGTCAGCTGTCTGAGGGGTCCTGCTCAGAAAATAAACTGTCACTGTTTGTCCTTGTGACCATTATCACAATGACTGAAAGTGATGAAATTGAGGTGACGTTTTCCAATGGGGACACTTATTGAGGTATCAACTGTCTGATAAATGGTTTCCTTCACTCCTAGAGATTTATTTTCACTTCCTGTTGTTTCTTTGGTGCAGGAAGCAAAACAGACAACAAACAAACATGTCAGGCATTCTAACCCTTTCACCCTCGATCCAAAACCAAAAACATGTTTTGGCCTTAGGTATACTTTCTTAACTCCATTGAAGAAAACATTCAGAATTTCTTACAATAGTTCAGATTTTGATCTAATTGTATAGCTCACAGTAACATGTAGTTTAGAATTTGAAAATAATGTTTGTATGTTTATTTATAGGGGAATATTTATTAAGCATGAATGTGACATTCACTAAATAATAAATGTCTGTTGAATACTTAGTAAATGTCACATTTACTGTTTTATAGATGTGGTGAAGCCTGTGAAAGTAGTTGTGTCTAACATTTTATTTGCAGCAAATATATTTTTTTCTACAAATAAATTAAAAAAGAGAGAGCTGAGATCCAATCTTTCTTTTCTAGATTCAGTGCCACAAAAAATGTAGTTGAAGCTCTTATCTCAGACCTGCTATCCTGAAAAAGTGTGTGAGAATGCCCAGAATTCATGAAACATATTATATGATGAATGCCAGACTACCCCTAACATTAGCAAGGTTTGTTCCATCTATGTTAAAAAGTGTCATCCTTGGATAAAGCAAGGCTACTTTACGTCTTAGCCTTGTACTTTGCTTACATTATTAAACCATATAATCAGATATGTGTAAAATACATGTGGTTTGTCTGCTCCTTCTATAGAGGAAATAACCACCCAGGATTATAGAATACAGGAAAACTGAATGTATGTAAGACAGGAAAATACAATTAATTGCTTTTCCTCCAGCTAGCTGATCTTCTGAGGAAACTTTTCTTACATTTCACAGCGATCATTTATAGTTTAAAGGGCATTTCCATTACACTAAAAATTGCAATTGGATGTATAAATAATCTTTTAAATTGACTTACAGAATTCTTTTGGCAGTTCATAATCTTTTTTCAAAGATGAAAGTCTGATTGTTTAAAAAACTTCTAAACGATATGAGAATAACATTTGGGTGGAGTTTGCAAGCTACGGGAAGGAAGCGTCTATGGAAATTAGCTCAGCAACGGTTCTTATAGTGGCAGGAAAGGGTTAATTACTGGAAAAGCAGGATGGGTTTTACTTCCAGTGACACCTTAATAACACTTTACATATGTGAGTTGAAATGAGCACTGATGTAAATGGAGACTGAATAGGTACAAATCAGTCTGTAACCATAAAATGGCAATTATCATTATGCATGAATATCCATCTTATTTTTAATTGAATGCAGAGATGAATATGGACCAATGGAAATTTCCTTTTTAAGGGCAGGCAGAAAAAAAAATTAACTATCACAGCAGTCCACATTTGTAGCATGTCGACTGCCGCCAAGCAGATGACCAGTGAGACACGATAGCCAGATCCCCGCGTGGACCATCAGGTGTTCGGGTCAAGCTGGGGCTGTCTTAGGATGCAGTTACTTCTTGCTGTGGGACACCACTGGTTGATTGATCAGCTGTGAAATGGCTGAATGGTATGCTTGAAATCTGCTTTTAATTTTCTAAATGCCTGCCATTGATTCAGTATACACTGTCGATTCTCATCATTTCCCTTTACCCTCAACCTCTGTAAGGTCGGAGCAGCCATACATTACATGACTGCCTAGTATATCATAACTTACACCTGGTATATATTTGATGTGCATATTGATGGTGCACTATCGAACATTCTGCATTTTTGCAAATGGAATAATGTTATATCTCATCTATATAAGCCACTACTGAATGACTTTACAAGTAATCTTACTAATACACCTGCTGCTGTGTAATGTAAGCCATTAATGAATTATTTTACAAGTAGTCTTACCATACAGCTGCCGCTGTGCTTCTAATTTACCTGTAGAGGGGTCCTAAATTTAGGGGAAGTGTTAGAGTGGTAGTTGTGCTCAAACACCCCAATTGTCAGGATTCTGTCAACCATTTTTGTCCGCAGGGAGAGTATCGGTGTATAGTTCCCTGTGGCCTGCAGGTGGCGCTGCCATAGTAGGCCAGGGTTGAACCGCTGATACAGTGCTGTGCCTTGTGTGTCCCCTCTCAGCAGCCGTACAGTGGGTGTGGTGGGCCTGCTGTGCATGCTGGGAGAGGATATAAAAAGGGGCAGACGCTGCCTGTTCTGGGTGTTCTGCGTGGTCGGGGGTCCTACCCCAGGGAGTGTGTTCCTGTCTGCCCTGGGCACCTTTGGCCCAGGGGCGGAGGTCGGTGAATCAGTCCCAGGCACCTTTAGCCCTGGGACTGCAGCAAAGGCCTTGATCCCAGCACCTTCAGCTGGGGACCATCAAGGATCGAGGAATCCCAGGGTGCCGCCTTGCAAGGGGACCCGCATCTTAGACGAGGAGGCCGGGGCAGAAACCGTATGGGCTGAGTCTGTTTGAGAAGCCAAACAGTGAAGTGATTATGTTTGTGCCTGGACCTCTCCCACATCTTGTGCTGTCCTATTCTTGCTCCAACCTTTTCCTATCAGAGACTGTTATTTACGAGAAATAAACTCTACGTCGGAGTTACAGCTGGTGTGGACATTCAAGTCACTGGGGGGAAACAAGGACTTATCTTTATTAACCGTAGAGGTGAGAACCTTTTTCTGGAGGACACCGCTCAACCTCTTCACAAAGGAGGATATGGGCTTGTGGCGTGGTGTGCCCTCTCTCCCTGCGAGGAGCCAAAGGCAGGTGAAGGGGGTGAGTACGCTACATGTGGGGGCTCGTCCGGGATTTCTGCAGCTGGAAAGAAGAAGAAACCCCCCCAGAGTCTGGACTTTATTTCCCCTTGTGAAGCTCCGTGGAGGTCAGCCATATTTGAAAGAAAAGTGACTGCGCCACGAGGAGAGCCCAGGCTGCGTAGTTCGTGGGCGTGTCCAAAGTAAAAAAGCCCACGAACATTGCAGAGGATGGGATGTGATGACTTTGATGCAAAAAGGACAGTGCGCGATGGATCGGCAAGCGGGTAACATGGCGTCTAATGCCTCATGGATTCCGGCTACTTCTACCATGAATGTGACCTCGTTTCCTGCTTCTGTGACCGACACGGGGATCCGACTGAAGCCCCGGGGTTGCTTCGCTCTCTATGTCTGCAGAGAGGCGGAGGCCCTTGGAGTGGTTTGTCCCAGATGCCAGGGACTGGTGGTGCATCTTAGGCCTTTTGGAAGATGCAAACAGTGCAAAGAATTCCTGTTTGAGGTAGAACAGCCTACTGAAAAACCTCGGGCCTTCCGTTTGAACTGCCTTACGGGCGCCACCACTTTAGAAGAAGGAACCAGAGCTTCCACAGTCACCCCTACGCGCACTGCTGGGACTTCGGAGGAAGTCGCAGTCGAGAATGTTCCGGTGATTAAGGAACCGGAGACGGAGAAACCGGAGGATGCTGCCTCGGTTGTTACTGAGTCCTCGCTCCCACCGCCCAAGAGGAAGGTCAACTTTGTTAAAGCTTCCTGCGGCCGTGGTGGAGTTACACCCCAGCGCTTGCCCGGATCAGATGTTTCCACAGGAAAGAGTCCCGGACATCCTGCATCAGCTACAAGCCGAGGAAAGGGATCTTGGCTAAGGTCCGAAGTGTCAGGGATGCTTGGGTCAGGGACCTCAGAGCACTTGAACTTGTTAGAGGCGGTGATTCCTCGTCCACTAGAAGTTACCTGCCGGCGGAGGAGTGTGATACCTCCGACCTGGAGTCAGTCTCCGATCTGGGGGATGATGCGGACATAGATGAACTGTTCGAGTGGAAGGATGGGATAAGATACCCCTGTCCTCGTCCCGTAGGACAAGGGACCCACCCATGGTCACTGGGGATGATACAGAGGCCCAGGAGCCTGGGGAGGAATCTGTCCCATTGTCTGACCTACCACCACTTGAGATACCTGCACCTGTTGCCATGATGGAACGAGTGTCATTGCGGGCCCCTATGTCTGGTCCGGAGGCAGTGAAAGTGCCTCGACACCCGGATGCCATAGTCTTGCCAGGTATGGGAGATCGTGCAACCATGCCTCCGTTGTCCAGGATGCAGCGGTTATTCAACCAGAGAGTGGCAAACGAATATGGGTGGGAATACCCGTACTTGCCTAAAGACTTGCTTTGTGAAGTGGAGGTCTATAGGGATCGGTGGTATGGGGACTTTCTATGGATTTACTTAAAGGTACCCCAGGCCCGTAGGTACTTTGCCTGTTCCGCCGCAATCACCAAGCGGTACAAGGAGTGTAAGGAGTCATGGATGCTTGGCAGGCATATCCACGCAGATAAAGTGGTTATTTGCCGGAAGGAAAAAGACAATGTTGAATACTTTATTCACACTTTCACCAAAGACTGAAAACCACTAGTGTTGCCTCATCCACAGTACTATCTTTGAGAGACTAGACTCTTTATGTTTTGTCCTTTGCTTTATTCCGGAGTGTACTCTTCTGGAGCCCAAGAACTTTTGCCCTTGCAGATGGGGTATTTTACTTTGCTGGAAGAGCAGGAGCTGTTGTTTTTTTTCCTCCTCTCACAGCGCCACAAAGACAGTGACTTTGGGGTAGAACTAGTTCAGAGCCACAGTCAGGTTCAAGAAGAAGAGGAGGATTCGTCTTCAAGAAAAGAACGTTTTTTTTCTAGGACAAGTGTCTTGACGGTGGCACTTCCACTAGGTGGCAGTGTTGCGTAACTCTTGCATTACATTTAAATGTGTTTTACTTGTTAGAAGGAAAGGATTTTTCCCCCGGGGAGAATCTTTTCTTTTCTAATGTACATAAGTTAGGATGTCAAATTGTTGGTTGTGTATGTTTTCTTTCTCCCTCTGCAGGTGGACACCAAGCAAACCACTGAGTATGGGTGGATTTAGCTATTTCAGCAGGGGAGGGAAATGTAAATGATAAAAATATGTTTGCTTTTAAATATGTGACATTTGAGAAGGGATGTACACATTTGTTTTCTACAACTCTTTCTGCATCTGTCACGGATGCCTAACACGGCATCCAGCACAGGGTACGCAGATCAGTGGGCTGCACTAAAGGAACTAGGCACAAGGTAAGTAAATATATATATGAGTTTATTGAAAGGATAATTCCTAAAACAATAAAGGCAACCAGCAAACAACCACAGTGACACACAAAACAACTCCCTACACCAACGTGAATACAGTTTAGAGATTAAAGCGTAAATGTAATCAAGCCAGGGTCATACACGAGAGATCAGTCCGATTGAACAGGGAGCCGGAAGGGACAACAGGAGGAAGGGATGAGTCTGCAAGACAGGGGTCCAGGGATGGATGCAGGGTTCAGGAACACAGGATACAAGGTACAGAGGCAGGGGTCCAGGGATGGATGCAGGGTTCAGGAACACAGGATACAAGGTACAGAGGCAGGGGTCCAGGGATGGATGCAGGGTTCAGGAACGCAGGATACAAGGTAACAGATAACAGGTCACAAGGTTCAGGTTCAGGTTCAGGTTCAGGCATACAGGTCTGGGTTCCAAGACAATACCAGAGCAAATGCTTTAGTGTCTGCTGGGTATTTATACACACCTCCTGCAATCAGTCTCAGGTGACGCCTGATTGCAGGAGATGATTTCGGCTCCAGACAAATGGGAGACACCCGCTGGTGGCCACCAGAACTGCACCCTTTGGTGCTGAAAGCAATAGCACCACCAGCAGGTGACCCAGGCAATGACACTGATCATGACAGTTCCCCCTCCCAAGGAGTGGCCTCCGGACGCTCCATTCTGCCCTTGATCTGGCAGTGCTGGTAGGTGCGGAAAGGTCCCAAAAAGTCTCCCCTGTGTCTGCGGACTACTTGTGCTCCTCCGGCCAGAGTCCTTAAACTTACTGGGAGGCGTGGCACCTGAGTCCGGCAATGGAACACGCACCCCACCACCAGGGTCTGGAAGTTGGGATCTGGAAATGAAAACAGGCAGTGCAATGTGCATGAACCTAACGGAGGCGAACAACACAAGGGCATCACAGTCAGGCTGGGAATCAAGCAGGGCAAAATCAGCGGCAAGCCGGGCATCGAGAACTGGTTTAGCAGGCACCATGTCAGCGGGCTGGGCAAATGGCGCTGGGTCTTCAAGCTGGCCACCGGGCAGAGGCACTTCAAACTGGCCACCGGGCAGAGGTTCAGCAAGCCAGATGGCAGGCACTGGTTCAGCGGGCTGAAAGACGGGCACCAAAACGTCAGGCTGGGTGACGGGCACCGAAAATCCAGGCTGGAACAGGTTGGCTGGTGTGGAAACAGGCTGGAACAGGTTGGCTGGTGTGGAAACAGGCTGGAACAGGTTGGCTGGTGTGGAAACAGGCTGGAACAGGTTGGCTGGTGTGGAAACAGGCTGGAACAGGTTGGCTGGTGTGGAAACAGGCTGGAACAGGCTGGCTGGTGTGGAAACAGGCTGGAACAGGCTGGCTGGTGTGGAAACAGGCTGGAACAGGTTGGAACAGGTTGGCTGGTGTGGAAACAGGCTGGAACAGGTTGGCTGGTGTGGAAACAGGCTGGAACAGGTTGGCTGGTGTGGAAACAGGCTGGAACAGGCTGGCTGGTGTGGAAACAGGCTGGAACAGGCTGGAACAGGTTGGCTGGTGTGGAAACAGGCTGGAACAGGTTGGCTGGTGTGAAAACAGGCTGGAACAGGTTGGCTGGTGTGAAAACAGGCTGGAACAAGTCGGCTGGTGTGGAAACAGGCTGGAACAGGTTGGCTGGTGTGAAAACAGGCTGGAACAAGTCGGCTGGTGTGGAAACAGGCTGGAGCGAATCGGCTGGTGTGGAAGCAGGCTGGAGCGAATCGGCTGGTGTGGAAGCAGGCTGGAGCGAATCGGTTGGTGTGGAAGCAGGCTGGAGCAAATCGGCTGGTGTGGAAGCAGGCTGGAGCAAATCGGCTGGTGTGGAAGCAGGCTGGAGCGAATCGGCTGGTGTGGAAGCAGGCTGGAGCGAATCGGCTGGTGTGGAAGCAGGCTGGAGCGAATCGGCTGGTGTGGAAGCAGGCTGGAGCGAATCGGTTGGTGTGGAAGCAGGCTGGAGCAAATCGGCTGGTGTGGAAGCAGGCTGGAGCGAATCGGCTGGTGTGGAAGCAGGCTGGAGCGAATCGGCTGGTGTGGAAGCAGGCTGGAGCGGATCGGCTGGTGTGGAAGCAGGCTGGAGCGGATCGGCTGGTGTTGAAGCAGGCTGGAGCGGATCGGCTGGTGTAGAAACAGGCTGGAGCGGATCGGCTGGTTTGGAAACAGGCTGCAACAGGTCGCTTGGTTTGGAAACAGGCTGCAACAGGTCGCTTGGTTTGGAAACAGGCTGCAACAGGTCGCTTGGTTTGGAAACAGGCTGCAACAGGTCGCTTGGTTTGGAAACAGGCTGCAACAGGTCGCTTGGTTTGGAAACAGGCTGCAACAGGTCGCTTGGTTTGGAAACAGGCTGCAACAAGTCGCTTGGTTTGGAAACAGGCTGCAACAGGTCGCTTGGTTTGGAAACAGGCTGCAACAGGTCGCTTGGTTTGGAAACAGGCTGCAACAGGTCGCTTGGTTTGGAAACAGGCTGCAACAGGTCGCTTGGTTTGGAAACAGGCTGCAACAGGTCGCTTGGTTTGGAAACAGGCTGCAACAGGTCGCTTGGTTTGGAAACAGGCTGCAACAGGTCGCTTGGTGCGGAGACAGGCTGCAACAGGTCGCTTGGTGCGGAGACAGGCTGCAACAGGTCGGCTGGTGCGGAGACAGGTTGCAACAGGTCGGCTGGTGCGGAGACAGGCTGCAACAGGTCGGCTGGTGCGGAGACAGGCTGCAACAGGTCGGCTGGTGCGGAGACAGGCTGCAACAGGTCGGCTGGTGCGGAGACAGGCTGCAACAGGTCGGCTGGTGCGGAGACAGGCTGCAACAGGTCGGCTGGTGCGGAGACAGGCTGCAACAGGTCGGCTGGTGCGGAGACAGGCTGCAACAGGTCGGCTGGTGCGGAGACAGGCTGCAACAGGTCGGCTGGTGCAGAGACAGGCTGCAACAGGTCGGCTGGTGCGGAGACAGGCTGCAACAGGTCGGCTGGTGCGGAGACAGGCTGCAACAGGTCGGCTGGTGCGGAGACAGGCTGCAACAGGTCGGCTGGTGCGGAGACAGGCTGCAACAGGTCGGCTGGTGCGGAGACAGGCTGCAACAGGTCAGCTGGTGCGGAGACAGGCTGCAACAGGTCGGCTGGTGCGGAGACAGGCTGCAACAGGTCAGCTGGTGCGGAGACAGGCTGCAACAGGTCGGCTGGTGCGGAGACAGGCTGCAACAGGTCGGCTGGTGCGGAGACAGACTGCAACGGGTCGGCTGGTGCGGAGACAGGCTGCAACGGGTCGGCTGGTGCGGAGACAGGCTGCAACGGGTCGGCTGGTGCGGAGACAGGCTGCAACAGGTCGGCTGGTGCGGAGACAGGCTGCAACAGGTCGGCTGGTGCGGAGACAGGCTGCAACAGGTCGGATGGTGCGGAGACAGGCTGCAACAGGTCGGCTGGTGCAGAGACAGGCTGCAACAGGTCGGCTGGTGCGGAGACAGGCTGCAACAGGTCGGCTGGTGCGGAGACAGGCTGCAACAGGTCGGCTGGTGCGGAGACAGGCTGCAACAGGTCGGCTGGTGCGGAGACAGGCTGCAACAGGTCGGCTGGTGCGGAGACAGGCTGCAACAGGTCGGCTGGTGCGGAGACAGGCTGCAACAGGTCGGCTGGTGCGGAGACAGGCTGCAACAGGTCGGCTGGTGCGGAGACAGGCTGCAACAGGTCGGCTGGTGCGGAGACAGGCTGCAACAGGTCGGCTGGTGCGGAGACAGGCTGCAACGGGTCGGCTGGTGCGGAGACAGGCTGCAACGGGTCGGCTGGTGCGGAGACAGACTGCAACGGGTCGGCTGGTGCGGAGACAGGCTGCAACGGGTCGGCTGGTGCGGAGACAGGCTGCAACAGGTCGGCTGGTGCGGAGACAGGCTGCAACAGGTCGGCTGGTGCGGAGACAGGCTGCAACAGGTCGGCTGGTGCGGAGACAGGCTGCAACAGGTTGGCTGGTGCGGAGACAGGCTGCAACAGGTCGGCTGGTGTGGAAACAGGCTGGGTTACTGGCAGGATCGTGTGAGTTGGAAAGAACTTCCGTTTTTTCTTTGGTTTAGCCACCGAAGATTTGTATATGTATACAGGGCTGTAGGTGGTGGATGCAGCTGGTAGAGGCGAAGAGCGGAAGGATGGTGAAGCAGAGGGTGTGGATTTTGAAGGGGGTCTTAGGGGAACTGATGGAGGCAGCCGAGACGAAGCAGGAGGGTTAAAGGCAGGGTAAGTGCAGCAGGGGGAAACAGGGTACTGGTACTTCATTGGTAGGAGGGTGTATTGGTTGGCCACTGTGGTAGTTGGGAGTAAAGGAGACGCAGACATCCCAGCAGGCTGGTGTCTAGACACAGGAATGGGTGGCAGGGAACCGACAGGGGCTGAGTACAATAAACTTGACCAGGCCTGTAGTAATGATTGCACAAAGTTAGGTTTGCATACTGCTTGTCTGACCAGAGACTGCACTGACTCAATACATGCTGCAAGCACCTGTGTAGGACAAGTTGAGTACTGCTCAAGGAAAAAGACTGAGTCATCTTCCAACAGCCACACCAAGGACTCTACCTGAGCTGCACTAAAAGGGGGTGTATAGTCATCGTCTCCACTGGAGGCATCAGACAGGGCCAACTCTGTACAGATACAGATCAGATCTTGCACATCCTCAAACACAAAACTGCCCAGATCCACAAAAACATGGGCTATGCGGATGCATTCCAACAACTGCTCTCTAGTGTGTTCACTTAATGTTTGAGAACAAAACTCCCTGTCCTCTGTTGCTAGTAGCGAAAAATACAGAATATCGTCAAGCTGCATTTTTAAAGCAATAGCAGTGCCCAGACCCAATTCCCAAGTGCAGCCGATCTGCTTGAATGGCTCTGGTATTCTGTCACGGATGCCTAACACGGCATCCAGCACAGGGTACGCAGATCAGTGGGCTGCACTAAAGGAACTAGGCACAAGGTAAGTAAATATATATATGAGTTTATTGAAAGGATAATTCCTAAAACAATAAAGGCAACCAGCAAACAACCACAGTGACACACAAAACAACTCCCTACACCAACGTGAATACAGTTTAGAGATTAAAGCGTAAATGTAATCAAGCCAGGGTCATACACGAGAGATCAGTCCGATTGAACAGGGAGCCGGAAGGGACAACAGGAGGAAGGGATGAGTCTGCAAGACAGGGGTCCAGGGATGGATGCAGGGTTCAGGAACACAGGATACAAGGTACAGAGGCAGGGGTCCAGGGATGGATGCAGGGTTCAGGAACACAGGATACAAGGTACAGAGGCAGGGGTCCAGGGATGGATGCAGGGTTCAGGAACGCAGGATACAAGGTAACAGATAACAGGTCACAAGGTTCAGGTTCAGGTTCAGGTTCAGGCATACAGGTCTGGGTTCCAAGAGAATACCAGAGCAAATGCTTTAGTGTCTGCTGGGTATTTATACACACCTCCTGCAATCAGTCTCAGGTGACGCCTGATTGCAGGAGATGATTTCGGCTCCAGACAAATGGGAGACACCCGCTGGTGGCCACCAGAACTGCACCCTTTGGTGCTGAAAGCAATAGCACCACCAGCAGGTGACCCAGGCAATGACACTGATCATGACAGCATCTCTTCATTTAACTCCCTTTCCCCATGTTCAGGTTACGGCACAAACAAACATTTTTTTCAAAATAGTTTTTTTTTGTAGATAGTTTCTGGAATAGGTCTATGTTGACTCAGGCTTGAGAGGCATAGGTTTGCTCCAGACACTGGGGACAGTGTCTAAATTAGTGGGGGGGGGGAGGTGTGTGTAGAGGGCTCCTAAATTTAGGGGAAGTATTTGAGTGGTAGTTGTGCTCAAACACCCCAATTGTCAGGATTCTGTCAACCATTTTTGTCCGCAGGGAGAGTATCGATGTATAGTTCCCTGTGGCCTGCAGGTGGCGCTACCATAGTAGGCCAGGGTTGAACCGCTGATACAGTGCTGTGCCTTGTGTGTCCCCTCTCAGCAGCCGTACAGTGGGTGTGGTGGGCCTGCTGTGCATGCTGGGAGAGGATATAAAAGGGGCAGACGCTGCCTGTTCTGGGTGTTCTGCGTGGTCAGGGGTCCTACCCCAGGGAGTGTGTTCCTGTCCGCCCTGGGCACCTTTGGGACTGCAGCAAAGGCCTTGGGCCTAGCACCTTCAGCTGGGGCCCATCAAGGATCGAGGAATCCCAGGGTGCCGCCTTGCGAGGGGACCCGCGTCTTAGACGAGGAGGCCGGGGGAGGAACCGTTCCGAAGGACCGGTGAGAAGTCACGGTGAAGGAAGGGGCCCGGTAACTCTCTGGAGGGATGTCTTCTCTTTACAAAGAGGTCAAGCTTTGAAACACTAAGTTCACCGGGTCTGTGGCAGAGACCAAGTTCATCAAGTCCGTGGCAGAAACTGTGAGGTTAAGTTAGAGTACCATTTGGCTGCTAGTTCCTATCTAGGGAGACTATCCATATGGGCTGAGTCTGTTTGAGAAGCCAAACAGTGAAGTGATTACGTTTGTGCCTGGACCTCTCCCACATCTTGTGCTGTCCATTTCTTGCTCCAACCTTTTCCTATCAGAGACTGTTATTTACGAGATGGAGTTACAGCTGGTGTGGACATTCAAGTCACTGGGGGGAAACAAGGACTTATCTTTATTAACCGTAGAGGTGAGAACCTTTCTCTGGAGGATTCTGGTTTTCTGGCTGTGGAGACCCACCAACAACACCGCTCAACCTCTTCCCACAGGAGGGTACGGGCTTGTGGCGTGGTGTGCCCTCTCTCCCTGCGAGGAGCCAAAGGCAGGTGAAGGGGGTGAGTGCGCTACATACCCTTAGTGGAAACACTGCTTTCTCCCTAGTGGATGGTTAGTTATACATTCAATAATTAATGAGCAAACAGATTGAATCCATGTTCCTTTAACCTTTCACTGCCATCCCATATCATGAGGAGTCTAATGCAATATGTTGTTATTACCAAAGAGTTATAAATGAGGCAGATTAATGGGCCCTGGGGCATATATGGGACACAATTGTCAGCTTTACATACATTATCGTGGGCGGTTGCCCACGCTGGTCATATGTGACACAAATATACACAATAGACATCCAGACATTTACATGGTGTACATTGTTTTTATGCACCTTGATGTTGGAATTGTGGTGAATTTAGCACTTTGTGCGTTCAACATAAAGTCATTTTTGACATATGTTTTTACTCTTTTTTGATACTTCTTCAATACATTTTTTAATTTTGCATAAATGTAAGCCTCATTTGCCATTGGGTAACTGCTTTTTTCACCCAATCTGTGGTCTTTACCCTTTGGATTAAGGTGTTTTTTTGTATGGTAGATAATTAATGGTTACTATGGCAAAACTTAACAAGTGAGTAGGCAAAATTAATTAATACTTGGTAATAACCATAAAAGTAAAAAAAAAGGGTAAGTAAAAAATGAAATAACATTTTTTGAATATTGGTTGTGTATCTGCCAACACTACTCAAAGGATATGGTACCTTTGTCATTTCAGTTCGTTTTAGTTTATGCCTTGAGTTGACATGTATAAAATCTTTCAGTTTGTGCCTCTTCAGGTAGTTTGACACTAAAAGACTGTGTCCTCCCAATTGGAAAAGTGTGTGATGAAATTCAGGTCCTGGGCCAATTGAGTGTGACTAAAGAATTATAAAAAAAAACAAAAGCAGACATTAACATTTGATCAATGACTTTGTAAAGGAATACAATGGCTAAGAATTGCTAATGTGACATTATTTTGTTTTATATTTAGAAGAATTAAAAGAATACACCTAAAGATCGCAGTGCAATTAGTATTTCTTTAATTCTAAAGCAAGCAAAACAGTTTGTAATATTACCGTATATACTCGAGTATAAGCCGAGATTTTCAGCCCTTTTTTTGGGCTGAAAGTCCCCCCTCGGCTTATACTCGAGTCAGCGAAATTTTTCATTGGAAATAGTACCTGAAAAAAAGTTGCGGCTGCGGCGTCCATCGTTCAAATCCCGCGGTCTCTTCCTGGTCCCTTCCGTGATAGGCGATTCTCATCAGACACTCTCCGCCTATCACGAACGTTCTCTCATCCTCAGTTTTCCAGCAGACGTCTGTGATTGGCGGAACACCCAACACAGTGTCTGCTGGGAAACTGAGGATGAGAGAACGTTCGTGATAGGCGGAGAGTGTCTGATGAGAATCGCCTATCACGGAAGCAACCAGGAAGAGACCGCGGGATTTGAACGATGGACGCCGCAGCCGCAACTTTTTTTCAGGTACTATTTCCAATGTAAAATTTAAACAGTGAGCATAGGAATAGTGAGGATAGGAAACAGTGAGGATAGGAAACAGTGAGGATAGGAAACAGCGAGGATAGGAAACAGCGAGGATAGGAAACAGTGAGGATGGGAACAGTAAGGCATTGTTGACCCTCGGCTTATACTCGAGTCAGTAAGTTTTCCCAGTTTTTTGTGGCAACATTAGCTACCTTGGCTTATACTCGGGTCGGCTTATACTCGAGTATATACGGTATATACTTACTGCACAGAGATATTATTTTAATTATGTTACACAAAGCCAATATTCAGCCCAACTGCAGCCCCTCTAGAGCTGCCCAAACACTCAGATTCTTTCACATAGACATTAAATCAATCTTTATCAGAATATTATTCAGAAATCTGCATATTTTATGTAAAGCGATCAATTGTGTAAAGCTGGTCTTCCATAAATGGGTTACCTATTTGCTAGTTTTTTTATTTTTTTATTATATAAGTAATATACTCTTCAATTTATAAGGTGGGATTTTATGTATACTGTGGTAATATACCTTTAAAAGCATTTACACTTGTTTGTAATAAGCTTTACTGAATTTTATTTCTAGGGTTGCAGCAGAGACCTGCAGATTTGGTTGTTTGCAGTCAATAGTTACAAAACCCAGTTTGTCAGCAGCCCATGCACCATTCATTCATTCATTCAGCTTCAATTCTGGTTTCTCTGGGCAGTGTTTCAGAAGAAGTGGCTTATGGTAATGGTTACATTTGGACAGTGGATGCGCCCTGGTGAATTAGCATATAGAAAGGGGCCTATTAGCAAATAAGGAATTGCTCATAAAAAAAAGGACAGGGCACTCTACTTGTTTTCTATTTGAAAGACAAAACTTAGTAATGCAGAGCGAGAAGCATTTAAGAAATTATGCTTTTATCCTATAATAAAGACATCTGTTTATTAAATATTATCAGCACTCTTGTTACCTCCCCTCATGGTTTATTATGTCCATCAATAACATACATATACAGGGTGTTTGGTGTGCTCCTGTACCTTTAAGGAGGGGTGGCTCCCCTTCAGTCCACCTGCCCTCATCTAACCATCAGAATGCATGTGCCTCCATTGTGGGGACACTCATAGTTAGTGTAGGACCACAGATTCCAGGGGATCTTGGCGTGGCTCTGTGGCTCACGCATGCGTTTGCAAATGCGTGCGGACAAACTCCTGTTTTTAACGTATACTGTTAGACAGGTTAATTGGTTGTCTGGGAGCTGGTCGGTAAGCAGGCTTGGTTTTTCCTGGGCATTCCCCAGGCTTTGTTGTTACATATACAGTATACTGTATCCTTTTGTTGCTTTGAAACGCTGCTATTGTGTTCTTTTTGCAGTTATAATAAAGCATAAAAATGCATGTCTCTTTTTGCCACTTTTTCTTTCTTAATTTATATTTACTATCTTATTACCTGGATCCATTCTAACTCATTTAACTGAGTTTTTCTATACATTTTATTTAGTGTTTAGAACCATAGGAAGACTGTGGCAGAGAGGAGGGAGGCAAGTTCAGCTCCTCGTTTCAACAGCAGCCTATACAGATACTATAGGAGTATATTGTTCTTTGCATGTTGATTGCCAAGTGGAGTTATGGGAGTGACAAGCTCTGGAGTTTTGACATGAAGCTTTCTTTGTTTCTTAGGGAGTATGTTTCCTGTCAGGAGGTGGACGCAATAAAGTATTTAGACAAGAAAGAGTGTTGCATTTGGTTGCTTTAACTATATGGATACAGATTTCCCAAACTGCACTTTTCATTTCAGAAAGATTGGAAGCTTCTTCGAGAAGCTAGTGACAGAGACTTTACTGTGTACATCAACCACCTTCTCAAAGCAGTTTCCAGATGATTATATTCATCTTATATTCTGAAAACTCAGTTAGGGGGTACAGAGGGATGTTTGCCTGAAGCTGGAGCAGCCAGTTGAAGTAAAAGCATTTAAAGTTTATAAAAGGAAAAGTAAAGCAAGAGGCGGGACTTTGTATGAGGCACATGGACACAGAGAATGAATTTGATGGAGGACAGCTTTTAATTGATTCAAACAATAATATAATTACACATTTGTATTCAAAAGTCTATGCATTTTGCTATATACTCTTTACACTTCATCTGAATCGCATATTGCTTAATGATAAAATTCCAACAAAAGATATGTCATATATTTACAGATACATAAAAAGATAATATACATCATGGATATGCAATTAGCGGACCTCCAGCTGTTGCAAAACTACAAGTCCCATCATGCCTCTGCCTCTGGGTGTCATGCTTGCTGCTGTCAGAGTCTCGCTATGCCTCATGGGACTTGTAGTTTGGCAACAGCTGGAGGTCCGCTAATTGCATATCCCTGATATACATTATACATGCAGATTGGGGGGATTTTTTTTATATTGCTAGGAACGTCCATAAGAATGGTAAGTATATATACACTTGTCGGTAGATATTGGCTCTATGCATTTCGGGCCTTTGAGGCCGCTCATCAGGAGCAAAACCGATATAATAATCTAAGGATAGAAAGGACAAATAAGTTCCAACAACCTGCTAAAACTATAAAAAAAATATATATTGGCAAACATAGAATGGGAGAGATCTCCCCCATCCACATGCTTGACCTAAAAAACTTACAAATGCGCCTGCACGGAGGTGGAGTGCCCATGCAAGTCCCAGACCAGCCAAAGATCGTCATGCCCGAGAGCTGAGGGGGCGCAGCAGGGCGGAGATGACCCACAAAAACCAAGCACTGGGAGCGTGGGAGTGTATGGATCGAAATTATATGGAGCTGAATGTGGGGACCCACATTGGGGGGTCTCTGTAAATAAAAGAAAGCAAACCAATAGAACATTGTAAACAAAGTGTGTGTGAGAATCAATGTGACTAAACGTGATGAAAATGGTAATGTGAAAAGGGGGACCATAGTGAACAATTATGAAAAGAAAGGAGGGAATAGTGAAGGACTGGAAAGGAGGGGGAGGAAACCAAGGCGGAAAAAAGAAAATGGAGTCAGAAAGACGGTTACTATGTTGTGGAAGAAGATCAGTACCTGTTGCGGTGAAAGAGGGGCAGGGTATGCCTGGTGCACAGTGCTCAGTGCTCCATGATCAGAAGTGGTGTGTATATTCCTTAATGTGAAGCCCTCCACTGGGAGAGGCCAATATGGGGAGCGCCGCCACAGCGCCGCCCCCAACGTAACACTGACGCACGCAAACAGGGGGAACGGGAGGGGAGGCGCCAATAGCCGGGCCGTCAGAATACCCAGCGAGGTGCGCCCGCCCAGTCCGCCCCTATGCGCGTGACTCCATTTTCTTTTTTCCGCCTTGGTTTCCTCCCCCTCCTTTCCAGTCCTTCACTATTCCCTCCTTTCTTTTCATAATTGTTCACTATGGTCCCCCTTTTCACATTACCATTTTCATCACGTTTAGTCACATTGATTCTCACACACACTTTGTTTACAATGTTCTATTGGTTTGCTTTCTTTTATTTACAGAGACCCCCCAATGTGGGTCCCCACATTCAGCTCCATATAATTTCGATCCATACACTCCCACCCTCCCAGTGCTTGGTTTTTGTGGGTCATCTCCGCCCTGCTGCGCCCCCTCAGCTCCCGGGCATGACGATCTTTGGCTGGTCTGGGACTTGCATGGGCACTCCACCTCCGTGCAGGCGCATTTGTAAGTTTTTTAGGTCAAGCATGTGGATGGGGGAGATCTCTCCCATTCTATGTTTGCCAATATATATATTTTTTATAGTTTTAGCAGGTTGTTGGAACTTATTTGTCCTTTCTATCCTTAGATTATTATATCGGTTTTGCTCCTGATGAGCGGCCTCAAAGGCCCGAAATCCATAGAGCCAACATCTACCGACAAGTGTATATACTTACCATTCTTATGGACGTTCCTAGCAATATAAAAAAAATCCCCCCAATCTGCATGTATAATGTATATTATCTTTTTATGTATCTGTAAATATATGACATATCTTTTGTTGGAATTTTATCATTAAGCAATATGCGATTCAGATGAAGTGTAAAGAGTATATAGCAAAATGCATAGACTTTTGAATACAAATGTGTAATTATATTATTATTTGAATCAATTAAAAGCTGTCCTCCATAAAATGTATTCTCTGTGTCCATGTGCCTCATACAAAGTCCCGCCTCTTGCTTTACTTTTCCTTTTATAAATACTAAACCGGGATGGAGGAGGGGATCTGAACGGCCCCTATACCTCATTTAAAGTCCCAAACCCTTTTTTCCCCCTTTTTTTGTCATTCAATTAGGGATGGAGGCACATGGCCACATTAATATAAAATACATTTCATGAATTTTTCATATATGACTGCATAGCAGTTGACAGGTCATAGGGTTTTTATATACCAAAAATCTTTTTTAACAACTAGTTTTTGTATAGAACAATTTATCCATTTGAGGTTTTTTCCAACAACCTACTCTTCTTCATTCATTTTATTTAAAAAAATTATTATTTTCTTCCTTAGGCGTGTGCGCGTTGGTGGCTCTGCACGTGCTTTTCGCTGGATTTTGCCCTCGTTGTCATTTCCGGGAGCTGCGACGCGCACTGCGGACCTCTCCGCTCCCTTCGCCTCTTGGCTTGGAGTGGGCGGGGGCTCTGTCACTGCGTGTCGACGTCACGCCACGCACGCCGGCGTGCAGCGTCCTTGTGACGCTGCCTTGCCGGCCCTGCGTTCCACCATCTGACGCGCATAGGGGCGGACTGGGCGGGCGCACCTCGCCGGGTATTCTGACGGCCCGGCTATTGGCGCCTCCCCTCCCGTTCCCCCTGTTTGCGTGCGTCAGCGTTACGTTGGGGGCGGCGCTGTGGCGGCGCTCCCCATATTGGCCTCTCCCAGTGGAGGGCTTCACATTAAGGAATATACACACCACTTCTGATCATGGAGCACTGAGCACTGTGCACCAGGCATACCCTGCCCCTCTTTCACCGCAACAGGTACTGATCTTCTTCCACAACATAGTAACCGTCTTTCTGACTCCATTTTCTCTTTTCCGCCTTGGTTTCCTCCCCCTCCTTTCCAGTCCTTCACTATTCCCTCCTTTCTTTTCATAATTGTTCACTATGGTCCCCCTTTTCACATTACCATTTTCATCACGTTTAGTCACATTGATTCTCACACACACTTTGTTTACAATGTTCTATTGGTTTGCTTTCTTTTATTTACAGAGACCCCCCAATGTGGGTCCCCACATTCAGCTCCATATAATTTCGATCCATACACTCCCACCCTCCCAGTGCTTGGTTTTTGTGGGTCATCTCCGCCCTGCTGCACCCCCTCAGCTCCCGGGCATGACGATCTTTGGCTGGTCTGGGACTTGCATGGGCACTCCACCTCCGTGCAGGCGCATTTGTAAGTTTTTTAAGTCAAGCATGTGGATGGGGGAGATCTCTCCCATTCTATGTTTGCCAATATATATATTTTTTATAGTTTTAGCAGGTTGTTGGAACTTATTTGTCCTTTCTATCCTTAGATTATTATATCGGTTTTGCTCCTGATGAGCGGCCTCAAAGGCCCGAAATGCATAGAGCCAACATCTACCGACAAGTGTATATACTTACCATTCTTATGGACGTTCCTAACAATTAGGGATGAGCTTCGAGTTCGAGTCGAACTCATGTTCGACTCGAACATTGCCTGTTCGCCCGTTCGCCGAACAGCGAACAAATTGGGGTGTTCGCGGCAAATTCGAAAAATCTATGGGAGAAATCTAAAGTGCTAATTATAAAGGCTTATATGCAAGTTATTGTCCTAAAAAGTGTTTGGGGACCGGGGTCCTGCCCCAGGGGATATGTATCAATGCAAAAAGAAGTTTTAAAAACGGCCGTTTTTTCGGGAGCAGTGATTTTAATAATGCTTAAAATGAAAAAATAAAAGTGAAATATTCCTTTAAATTTCGTACCTGGGGGGTGTGTATGATATGCATGTAAAGTGTCGCATGTTTCCCGTGCTTAGAACTGTCCCTGCAAAAAATGTCATTTTTGAAAGAAAAAAATGCATTTAAAACTGACTCGCGGCTATTAATGAATTGTCGGCTCCCGGCAATACAAACAAAAGTCATTGATAAAAAAAAAAAAAAAAGCATGGGGGTTCCCCAGAATTCAATTACCAGGCCCTTCAGGTCTGGAATGGATATTAAGGGGAACCCCGCCGCAAATTTAAAAAAAAATTGACGTGGGGTTCCCCCAAATATCCATTCCAGGCCCTTCAGATCTGGCATGGATTTTAAGGGGAACTCCACCCCAAATTTAAAAAAAAATGGCGTGGAGTCCCCCTAAAAATCCATACCAGACCCCTTATCCGAGCACGCAACCTGGCCGGCCGCAGGGGAAAAGGGGGGGACGAGAGAGCGGCCCCCCCTCCCTCCTGAACCGTACCAAGCCACATGCCCTCAACATGGGGAGGATGTCCCCATGTTGATGGGGACAAGGGCCTCATCCCCACAACCCTTGCCCGGTGGTTGTGGGGGTCTGCGGGCGGGGGGCTTATCGGAATCTGGAAGACCCCTTTAACAAAGGGGACCCCCAGATCCCGGCCCCCCCCCATGTGAATTGGTAAGGGGTACATCGTACCCCTACCATTTCACGAAGAAAGCGTAAAAAAATGTTTAAAAAAACACACAAACACCTTGAAAAAGTCCTTTATTTAAAAAACAAAACAAAAAACATTCCAGCGGTGAAATCCAGTGTCCCGCGGCGATCCCGATGTCCAGCGCTGTCCTTCATTGGTTGTGCCTGAGCGGACCTGATAGGGAACTCCCTCTCAGTATTTTAAATGTATAGACCCGCCCCTTCTAATGTTCCCCATCAGGTCCGCTCAGCGGACCAGATGCGGAACATGAGAAGGGGCGGGTCTATACATGTATTACCAAAGTGAGAGCAGTTCCCCATCAGGTCCGCCCCCTCGGTATGTCGGACCCGCCTACGTCATTGGCTTGAGCGGGGAACTTCCTTCACTGTGTAATTTAAATTTACATAGTGAAGGAAGTTCCCCGCTCAAGCCAATGACGTAGGCGGGTCCGACATACCGAGGGGGCGGACCTGATGGGGAACTGCTCTCACTTTGGTAATACATGTATAGACCCGCCCCTTCTCATGTTCCGCATCTGGTCCGCTGAGCGGACCTGATGGGGAACTTTAGAAGGGGCGGGTCTATACATTTAAAATACTGAGAGGGAGTTCCCCATCAGGTCCGCTCAGGCACAACCAATGAAGGACAGCGCTGGACATCGGGATCGCCGCGGGACACTGGATTTCACCGCTGGAATGTTTTTTTTTTTTTTTTTTTTAATAAAGGACTTTTTCAAGGTGTTTGTGTGTTTTTTTTTTTTTTTTTTTTACGCTTTCTTCGTGAAATGGTAGGGGTACAATGTACCCCTTACCAATTCACATAGGGGGGGGCCGGGATCTGGAGGTCCCCTTTGTTAAAGGGGTCTTCCAGATTCCGATAAGCCCCCCGCCCGCAGACCCCCACAACCACCGGGCAAGGGTTGTTGGGATGAGGCCCTTGTCCCCATCAACATGGGGACATCCTCCCCATGTTGAGGGCATGTGGCTTGGTACGGTTCAGGAGGGAGGGGGGCCGCTCTCTCGTCCCCCCCTTTTCCCCTGCGGCCGGCCAGGTTGCGTGCTCGGATAAGGGGTCTGGTATGGATTTTTAGGGGGACTCCACGCCATTTTTTTTTTAAATTTGGGGTGGAGTTCCCCTTAAAATCCATGCCAGATCTGAAGGGCCTGGTAATTGAATTCTGGGGAACCCCCACGCTTTTTTTTTTTTTTTATCAATGACTTTTGTATGTATTGCCGGGAGCCGACAATTCATTAATAGCCGCGAGTCAGTTTTAAATGCATTTTTTTCTTTCAAAAATGACATTTTTTGCAGGGACAGTTCTAAACACGGGAAACATGCGCCACTTTACATGCATATCATACACACCCCCCAGGTATGAAATTTAAAGGAATATTTCACTTTTATTTTTTCATTTTAAGCATTATTAAAATCACTGTTCCCGAAAAAACGGCCGTTTTTAAAACTTATTTTTGCATTGATACATGTCCCCTAGGGCAGGACCCAGGTCCCCAAACACTTTTTAGGACAATAACTTGCATATTAGCCTTTATAATTAACACTTTAGATTTCGAACGTTCGAGTCCATTGTATTTAATAGGGTTCTAAAGTTTACACGAACATTTTGTCTGTTCGCAGGTTCTGGTGCGAACCGAACAGGGGGGTGTTCGGCTCATCCCTGCTAGCAATATAAAAAAATCCCCCCAATCTGCATGTATAATGTATATTATCTTTTTATGTATCTGTAAATATATGACATATCTTTTGTTGGAATTTTATCATTAAGCAATATGCGATTCAGATGAAGTGTAAAGAGTATATAGCAAAATGCATAGACTTTTGAATACAAATGTGTAATTATATTATTATTTGAATCAATTAAAAGCTGTCCTCCATCAAATTTATTCTCTGTGTCCATGTGCCTCATACAAAGTCCCGCCTCTTGCTTTACTTATCCTTTTATAAATAATAAACCGGGATGGAGGAGGGGATCTGAACGGCCCCTATACCTCATTTAAAGTCCCAAACCCTTTTCCCCCCCTTTTTTTGTCATTTAAAGTTTAGTTAACTGGCAGATAAAGCAACAAGTGTTAAGCTAGATTAGTATAGGTGGTACAAGCCTTGTGCTAGATTGGTACAGGTGGTAGCAGGTCTATGATGGTGCAGAAGTTAGCAGGCCTTTAACTGCAACAGCTGGTGCAGAGGATACGGGATTGAAGCTGGGCCAGTTGGCACAGAAAGAGAGAGGCCTAAAACTAGACTGGATGGAATAAGTGTGAATCGGACCGAAGCTGGATCAAAAGTTATAAAAAGTTTGAAATGGAGCTAGCATGGGTGAGAGCAAGGACCACCTTGCATGAGGGGACACAGGTAAAAATCTCAATTTGGGGGGCGTGGCCAACGACCGGGATGTGAGGACGTGCTTAGCCTGAGCTCCGTCCGTGCCGCTTACATCCTGACTGAATCCTGCTGATCCGTTCGCCATCCGAGGATCCCGTTTGTCCCTGCAGCATCCAGGGAACCTTGTGCCCACCGGGAGATTGTCAAATACGGCCCACCGATGGAGGAAGCCTCAGGATCTGTCCCACCACCCCCGACATGCAAACAGAGGCAAGATGGCACCGGTCACCATGCTGCAGACACATGCAGCCAGCCATCCTCATGCTCCTCAGCGCTGACAAAGAAGCCTGCAGGGAAGGGTGAGTCACACTGTTCCCCCCCTGTTCTAAGCCTGGAAGACCCTTTCCTATTCTCTCCAGCTGAGGACATTGCCCCTGATACCCCCAGCGAGGACACTGCTGATGCAGGCCCTGCAGAGCCATCCCTGTCCCAGATCATGGAGGCCATCCAGCACAGCCATGCTTCCCTGACCACCCAAATGGACTCCATAAAAACAGACTTATCCTTCCTAAAACAGGATGTCCATAACCTCCACCACAGGGTGTCTAATGCTGAGCAGCGCATTAGCACGCTGGAGGATGAGACCCGTCCATTACAGGGCTTTGTTAGGGAGCTACGCCAGGCCCAGGATTACACAGCAGATAAGCTCACTGAAATGGAGGACCGTTTACGGAGGAGCAATTTACGTTTCCTGGGGTTCCCAGAGGGGGCTGAGGGTAGAACCCCAGAGGTTTTTATGGAAAGATGGCTAATCACTACATTCGGCGCTTCAACCTTTTCACCGTTATTCGCCATTGAACGAGCACACAGGGTTCCCATGCACCCCCTCCCACCTGGGGCCCAGTCACGTGCCATGATCATCAAACTCCTGCACTTCAGGGACAGGGAGGCAATTCTTAGTGCTGCCAGAGAAAGGGGAAGGGTGTCCTTTAATGGGAGTGGAATTACTATTTTCCCTGACTTCTCTGTAGCTACACAAAAGCAGAGGGCCACTTTCCTGGCTTTTAAACGCAGGCTCCGTGAGCATCATCTCCCCTATGGGTTGTTTCCTACTTGTTTGATCTGGATGACTGCTGCATTTTTTCCCTCAGACTCAGGGTCAACTAGCATACTTGTCCTGTGCGGTCACGGACGGTAGCCCGCGTCTAAGGGACTTTAACGCTCTTCAGGGTTGGTTAGTTTGGGGTCTGTGTCATGACCCCCCTGCTTTGCAGTTTTGGGAACAAAGCTCTCATATGTTTGGGTTTGGGAGCCGGGAGGGTTAGGGTGGGTGGGGATGTTTGGGGATTTTTGTTTGAAGTTTTTATTTTTATGTGTTTTGTTCTGCAGTGCTGGTATCCATTTGTGCATGTCCATTTACAGGCTGGTATAACTGACCCTTATGATATGCATCTGACCACTTTATTTCCTATGCTCTTGCCTTATCTTTTTGACCTGTTTTATACCTTGCGCACTTCCCCTGGTTCGCGGGACCTCGGGCCCTGCTTGTTTCCGGCGGGCCATGGGAAGTGGGTACAGTTAGTCATGTGCTTTACGCCTCCCTATGTCTAAGCTACATTTAGTGTCTTGGAATGTACGGGGGCTGAATTCCAAGGTGAAAAGATCTCTGATGTTTGACTACTTGGCACGCCACAATCCACATGTAATCCTACTTCAGGAAACCCACCTCTAGGGCTCTAGAGTCATGGCCCTCTAACGGGCAAAAATTGCCTACGCCCTCCATTCTACATACTCCACATATGCCAGGGGGACCTCCATCCTAATAGCCAAATCAGCCCCGGTTAGTATTAAGCATGTTAAACTGGACCAGCAAGGGTGTTTTGTAGTTGTTGTACTCGAACTTATGGGAAGACCATATACCGTGACTAGCCTGTATGCCCCTCCCCCCTTCACTAAATTGTTCTTTGAAAGAGTTATGACCTCCATTCTGGCAATAGCAGATGGTCCTTTGCTAATAGCGGGTGACTATAATACAGTACTGGATAATTCCATAGACAGGTTACATTGCTCTTCATTACCCCCCACTCCCCTGGGTTCCTTCTTAAATCAATTTGACTTGGTGGAGGCCTGGAGGTGGAAGCATGCGGACAGGAGGGAGTATTCATACTCTGTCTCGTATAGATTTGTGTCTGGTCTCGTCTGAACTACTTTCCATGGTATCAGAGGTTAAATACCTCCCTAGGGCGATATCCGACCATTCTCCTTTGATGGTGGACCTCGCCCTGGGCCCCTCCTCCTCCTATCGGGTGTGGCGACTGAGCCCACTGTAGTTGGCGGATGAGATCATGGTGAACCAATGTATGACGGAGATGAAATCATACTGGCTACTTAATAAACAGAGTGCATCCGTTCCAGTGGTATGGGATGCCTTTAAGGCCACTACACGTGGCTCTTTTGCTGCGGCGGTTGGTCAGATACACAAGGCCTCTATGTCCAAGTTGATGGATGCAGAGGGGGCTCTCAGGGAGGCAGAAGCCGCTTATACTGCAACTCCCTCTCCTGAGACACATGCTGCCTGGAAGCATGGGTCCAGAGAATTGGACCTAGTGCTTTTGGAACGCACCCAGAAGAAGCTGTTATACCATAATCAGCGAATCTTTGAATTTGGTGACAAGAACAGCCGTTTGTTGGCATATCTTTCTAAGCCTGACTATCAGCCATGCAGCATACCCAGAATTAAGAGCGCAGAGGGCATAGTGGTAGAACAGAACAATGAGATCATGGAAGCCTTTATCTCCTTTTACTCCTCCCTATATGCTACTAGAGCTCACTACACGATTGTGGAATTGGATGACTATCTTGCGGACATTTCGTTGCCCAGACTTCAGACCCAGCAGGCGTCAGATCTTGACGCTCCTCTGTCAACTGAGGAAATTGGGGAGGCTATCCAATCCTTTGCCAGAAACAAAACACCGGGACTGGATGGGTTTCCCATCGAGTGGTATTTGCAATACAAGGATTTGCTTATACCCCATCTGAGCAGGGTGTATGATTTTGCTATGAAAATGGGACAGCTACCCCCCTCTATGTCGGAGGCATTGATTGTCCTCATTCCTAAGCCACATAAGGATTACCTCCTATGTGAATCTTACAGACCAATATCACTCATCAATTCAGATGTTAAGATTTTGGCCAAGATGCTCGCCCGGCGATTGAACACAGTTATTACTACCATTATTGGTGCAGACCAAACTGGGTTCATCCCTGGGCGATCGACCTCCATCAACCTGCGGAGATTGTGCACCAATCTTCAGGTGGAGATGGGTTCCAGGGCTGTTCTGGCCTTAGACGCACACAAGGCATTTGATTCAGTCGATTGGCCTTATCTGCTGGAGGTCCTGGCAAAGTTTGGTTTTGGCAGTACCTTCATCAGATGGGTCCAGCTGTTATATTCGAAACCCACTGCTCGACTGAGGGTGAACACAGCCGTGTCTGATCCCTTTCCGATAAAGAGAGGCACCAGACAGGGGTGCCCTCTGTCGCCGTTGCTCTTTGCACTGGTGATAGAGCCCTTTGCAGCACTGATAAGATCTTGCGGGGAGGTTGCGGGACTGACGATTGGGGGTCTGGAGGAGAAGGTGTCTCTTTATGCTGATGACATGTTGATCTATTTGTCGGACCCCCAGTCGTCTCTCCCAGTCCTGCTGGAGATTATTGCCAAGTTTGGGAATTTCTCCGGGTTCCGGGTTAACTGGGACAAGTCCATCCTATTTCAGATTGACCAGGCAGACCCACCCAGGCTACCCTCCTCTTGTCCACTACAAATAGTCACCTCCTTCCGATATTTAGGAGTTATAGTACAGCTCCCTATTACCTCTTACGCTAAACTCAATATAGACCCCCTTATAGGGAGAATGAAGACCACATTCAAAACCTGGGCAAATCTCCCACTTACCTTATTGGGCAGGATTAATATTTTTAAAACTATATTCCTGCCACGATTTCTGTATGTATTGGGTAATTCACCAATATATGTCACTAAGCTTAAATTTAAAGAAATAGACTCCATCCTTACTTCCTTTTTATGGAGGGGGGGAGTAGTCAGGATTGCCAAGACCACCCTCCAGTTACCGGTACTGGAGGGGGGATTGGCCTTACCCTGCCTCCACACCTATTATATTGCCTCACAATTAGCTCATGCACATTGGTGTTTTTTTCCTGAAGCCAAAAACGCAGCCACTGCTTTGGAGGCTGCTATCCTTACCTCCTATGAATCCCTGCAGAACCTGATTTATCGTATGTCCCTTAGAGGGCGGGAGGGTACGAGTGTCCTGGCAATGACTATAAGGCTTATTAAGCTCACAAAACTACAGTCGTTTACTGACAGTAATAGTTACTCGCCGAACACTCCACTCTGGGGGAACCCGACTCTACCAGAGTTCTTCCGCAGATCCGACGGGGGATTCTGGTCGAAAAGGGGGGTAAAAACTATTTTGCTTTGATTCTCAGACAATGTGTTTCGTTCTTTTGATGAATTTCGTAGAGATTACAACCTACCACGCACAGCTTACTTCCTCTACCTACAGATACACCACACTGCAGCAACGCAGTTTGGTCTTCGCAACATATCCATTCAACTCTCCCCACTGGAACATATGTTGACCGACTCTTCTCACACCAAGCTAGTTTCTACATATTATAGGTCCCTTCTGCATTCCACGACCCAAAGACTGAGCAAAACGGATGCCAGCTGGAGAGCTGATATTCCTGAGCTGACGGAGGAAATCTGGTAGGAGCGTTTGCCCCTCCAGGTTCCCTCTGTCATCTCTTCTCGTGATAAAGTAATACAAACTAAATTGTTATACAGATCCTACTTTACTCCATGCTTACTATTTAAACTGAATAGATTGCCCTCTGCATTATGCTCTCGTTGCGGCATGGCTGATGGCACGTTCTTTCATTTAATGTGGGAGTGTGCTCCGATCAGGAAGTTCTGGTCGGAGGTCACGGCCTTCATTAGTTCATTGACACAATTACCTAATGTCTGTAATCCTTTAAGGTGTTTACTGGGTTATATTGATGATGATGATAGTATATCCGAGAATACACAAACATTTCTGAGAATAGTATTGTTTTATGCTAAGAAAGCAATAACCTTCCATTGGAAGTCTCCATCCTTACCCACTATTGCCTTCTGGCACGTTCTTTCATTTAATGTGGGAGTGTGCTCCGATCAGGAAGTTCTGGTCGGAGGTCACGGCCTTCATTAGTTCATTGACACAATTACCTAATGTCTGTAATCCTTTAAGGTGTTTACTGGGTTATATTGATGATGATGATAGTATATCCGAGAATACACAAACATTTCTGAGAATAGTATTGTTTTATGCTAAGAAAGCAATAACCTTCCATTGGAAGTCTCCATCCTTACCCACTATTGCCTTCTGGCTCACAAATATTAACCATGCTGTATCATTATACAAACTGACATATGAGGCTAGAGGGTGTCCGAAAAAATTCAGGAAGGTTTGGGGCTAGTGGGTTGATTCTGAGAGCACTGTCTCTCCTGCTCCTTAAAAATGTGACTGAATATTGTCTTCCTGATATATGCCAATTGTTTACCAGCTTTCTAAAAAACTTTTTTTGCACTGTACTGGATTGGGCGATGTTCGCTCCATGTGTGTCTGTTTGTTGTCTATTGTGTGTCTTGTTTTGAAAAAAAACTTAATAAAAAATTTACCTGTAAAAAATAAAAATAAAATCTCAATTTGGAAGCACATGAAACAGCATGTCTTGGGCTTAATGAGCTGTACAGGAGAACGGAACTTAATATTTACAGTCTGGAGGAAACAAGGGAAAGGGAGGCATGGCTGAAACCTTTAAATACATGAAAGGGGTGAATAAGGTTCAGGAGGGCAGTTTTTTCAATATAGAACCAAAATCAAGAACACAGGGAAATGACCTCAAACTAATTGGAGGAAAGTTCAAAACAAATCTTAGAAAGTATTATATCACTGTAAGGGTAGTTGATGCTTGGAATAAACTGCCAGCAGAGGTAGTGAGACAGTCAACAGTAAATGGCTTCAAACATGCTTGGGACAAACATAGATCTATACATAAAAAAGTTGAAAAAAAAAATGGGCAGACTCGATGGACTACTCTTTTCTGCTGTCACTTTTCTGTTTCCTACGTTTCTATATCTGTGTCCACAAAGTATAGGCATCAAAAAAAGCAAAAGAAAACAAAAATAGAAAATAAATCCTTGCCACGTTGGACGGTTAACTACAAACACAGGATCCTAGCTACTTGTTCTAGAGCAACTTACTGCTGCTCAGGCACCTGGCTGTCACATTGAATAAATCATAGTCCTTGGTCACAGAGACTTAAGGTTTTTTTTTTTTTTAAATAACAAACATGTCATACTTCCCTCCACTGTGTAGCTCGTTTTGCAGAGTGGCCCCGAACATCCTCTTCGGGGGTCCCTCGGTGGCTCTCATTGGATAACCCCATAGGATGCATTAAGGTGAAAAAAACAGGAGCCTTTACAACCCCTTTAATCTCACCACACAAGTAAGTAGCTGCTCCCCAGTTTGTCCTGCAGAAAGATCTGGTTCCCTGGATGGAGCATCCTCCCTAAGCAGCCTGAGAATTTTAAAGAGCCCAGAGTACTCAGACCTACAGTACTTCAGCTGAGCTTCCTAACCCCTCACAGCACAAAAAGGAAAACAGTCTGTATAATTATTGAACCTGGGACAAATAGATCTCCTATACTGGCTTCCTGTCACAGCCTCCAAATGCCTATATGTGTATGGAAACATTTAGAGAAGAAATATGTACATTAAGCCTGTAATGTATTTAATTAATGTAAACTTGATTAAGACATTTTAAATATTCTCCTATATGAAAAACACGGAGGAGCATTTAGAGGCAGAAAAAAAGTCACATGCTCCTAATAGCCATGTTAAAAATGTTCAGTGGGCATTAGGCCTTAAGCTCAATATTAAAGCTTGTTTCACACAGCTCTTTGCACTGGTATATGGATCAGCATGCCCTTGTGAATGATAGCTAATTTTAGTCAGGGGGTTGATTTACTAAATGCAAATATACTGTTCCCTTTGCAAGGGGAGTTGCACTTTTCAAAGGAATTATCCCCAGAGATTTCTGAATGAGGTAAAGCGCCGCTAACTACCATAAACGTGCAGGCAAAAATGCATTCCTATGTGATTCACACACTATGTCAAAATGATTAACTCAATGAGTGTGCCACACTTATTGAGTTGATAATTTATGTGCTATAACCATAATGTGGAACAAGTTGATAAGGTGTGTGTTACTATGCCTGTTGACATATTCTATTACATTTTAATAAAATTTTACCTGTCAGTATTACTGGGATGATATGATTTAGGAAGTATTAGGCAGAAACATGCCAACTCCAAGAATGTTTGTCAAAGCTTCATTAAGGATATGGCATCTGCTAAAAAAGTACAGACTGTCTAAGCGCTGCGTAAACTGTCGGTGCCAGGCCCAGACTGGCCATAGGGCATACCGGGCAAATGCCCGGTGGGCCGCCGGACAGCATGTTACGTCTTCCCCATCATCTCCAATGTCTCCGGAGGCAGCCGGAGTTGGTGGGCGGAGCTGGGGGTGTGGCTGCCCCCTCCACTCCTCCCACAGACTCGTTCACTGGCTGATCCCACAGCTGAAGGAGAAAGAAATGAGGACACAGCAGCCAGAGTGTCTTCATCTCCAGGCATGCTGTAAGTTACTGCACTGCTGCACATGTCACTACATAGAGTCCTAACCTGGCACCATACCACCCCAGCCTGCCCTATGCCACCGCACCCTGCCCTATGCATGCCACCCCAACCTGCCTTATGCCACTGCACCCTGCCCTATGCCACCGCAACCTGCCTTATGCCACCGCAACCTGCCCTATGCCACCGCAACCTGCCCTATGCCACCACAACCTGCCCTATGCCACCGCAAACTGCTCTATACCACCCTAACCTGCCCTCTGCCACCGAAAACTGCTCTATACCACCCCAACCTGCCCTATGCCACCGCAACCTGCCCTATACCACCGCAAACTGCCCTATACCACCCCATCCTGCCCTATGCCACAGCAACCTGCCCTATGCCACCACAAACTGCTCTATATCACCCCAACATGCCCTATGCCACCGCAAACTGCACTATACCACCCCAACCTGCCCTATGCCACCGCAACCTGCTCTATGCCACCACACCCTGCCCTATATCACCCCAACCTGCCCTATGCCACACAGCCTGCCATATACCACCGCAAACTGCCCTATACCACCCAAACCTGCTCTTTACAACCCCAGCCTGCCCTATACAACCCCAACCTGACCTATGCCATCACAGCCTGCCCTATATCACCGCAACCTGCCCTATATTACCCCAACCTGCCCAATATCGCCCCAGCTGGCCCAATACCACCCTATACTTTAATTTACAGGGGTGCGCCTCGTGACCGTGCGCTGTCTGCAGGGCGCTGGGCAGGATAGACAGGAGGGGGTGACACCATGTTTTTCCGCACCAGGTGACACCAACCCTAGTACTGTACAGTACTGTAGGGAGGGGGTCTGTACTGTAGGGAGGGGGTCTGTACTGTAGGGGGGTCTGTAATGTAGGGGGGTCTGTAATGTAGATGGGGGCTGTAATGTAGAGGGGGTCTGTATTGCAGAGGGGGTCTGTACTGTAGGGAGGGGGTCTGTACTGTAGGGAGGTCTGTGTAACATGCAGGGGGTCCAGAACTGTTAGGGGGTGTCTGTGTAACAAACTGTGGGGGGCTGTGTAATGTAAAGGGGTCCAGAGGTGCGGTGCTATGTAATGTAAAGGGGTGCAGGGTGCTGTGTAATGTAAAGGGGTCCAGAGGTGCAGGGTGCTGTGTAATGTAAAGGGGTCCAGAGGTGCAGGGTGCTGTGTAATGTAAAGGGGTCCAGAGGTGCAGGGTGCTGTGTAATGTAAAGGGGCCCAGAGGTGCAGGGTGCTGTGTAATGTAAAAGGGTCCAGAGGTACAAGGTGCTGGAACCCCACATCCCATCATTAACTGCCGCCGCTAAGTGCCGCTGCGAAGTGCTGCCGCCGCCGCACCCCCGGGCTGCTCAGTCTAAAATGCCCGGGCCTATTTTTTGTCCCAGTCCGGGCCTGGTCGGTGCTATATAAATCCAGGAAAGTAATAATGTAGTGCTACTCCCCGAGGAGCCGCTTAAGTTTGTTCACTCCGTTACTCTGCCTCTCAACCCCAGTAACAGTATCAGCCCCCTCTGGCACACCTGACAATAGTGTAAGTGCAATAACCAATAAGAAAAACACACATTATGATAAAACACTGAAATTGTCCTTACTGCAATATTTCTGTGGAAAAGTAACAAACAGTAACAATATATTTGTTCAAAAAATGCAATGGGAGAGCAATAACTGAGGTTATAAGCAATATAGCTCTATATTATATTCAGGCTGCTTTCAGGGGATTCAAAACCTAAGAATAACCCCTAAAGCAAAGGCACACTTACATGGCAAATAAATCACAATATGGCAATCCGTATTAGATTGGTTACCTTTACTCAGGTTGGCTCTATAAGTCCAGGCAGTAGGAGAGCAGAGGAATTGCCCTCTTTGTGTCAGGCATCTCTCTACTATCCCTTGACACCACAGGCTAAACTTTAAGCACTTTATGAATATGTCTTTGCGGGTCTGTATGGCACTAGTAGCTTCAGTCCTTTTGAAGAACAGATAAAACTTTGTGTCTTCAGTTAGACACTTTTGTTGGTGCACCTAAACTCCTGAATAGCAGGGCCAAACAACACAACTTGCCTGGATTATCAAGTAAAGAAGGCAGGATCTTTCTCAGCAAGGTGAAAAGAAAATGGTGTATGTATACAGTGTCCCTGGAAATGGATGGCCTTATCCTTTAGCCCTGTGGCACTACAAGTGTCAGCAAGATGACTAACAGCAATGTCTGTATACAGTGTCCATTTCACTTCATCTGTGGGGCAGTGTCCCTGTTTCCTGCAAATGGGAAAAAAACCTCTCACCCAACCCTGCGGTCAGGGCCAAAACAAACATCCTGAAACAGCAGGCTCTCCTGGCGACCCGACTGGTCACCTCACACTGGAACGCTTCACCATCAGTGCAGATGCACTTGGATGTGCACCTGGGATCCCCCTCTCTCAGGCCGGATGTCCCAACTGGCGGCGGAGGCCTAAATCGCGTGGTGAAATCACCTAGGAGACAGCATCTCTCCCTCAGGTCTGATCTCTTTCTCTGCCTCATGCTGTCTGAATTCTCCTCAGGAAATCAAAATTAAGTCTCTCTTTTCCTGCCCTCAGAGCATGCTGGTCTTTTGTAGTTCCATACAGTTAAATCTGAATGTGAAACCTGAGTCCTGGAACAACAATTCCCTTTATGCTTTGCTCCCTGATGGTAATCACTCTGCTGACAGAATGTGATGACACAGAGTCTTAGTTGGCACTAGAGCGAAACAGTCTCATTGCAACAATGTTGCAGAGTGTCTTTTGATACTGCAGGTAAGATTGCCAGCTCCCTGCTACAATAATAATTATATTAAAATGGTATACTCAGTCACAAATTAGTTGGTCTAACTCAAAACATCATGTGCAGACTATTCAGGCTCACCTAATATGAATACGGAGCATGAAACAGTTAACGTTCATATTCAAGGTGATGAAATAAAAACATGCATCCATGTTTAATGTTTATGTTAATAGAAATGTTTTAACCATTATGAAGAAGTGGATTTAATGTGTATTCTGGACTTTTTTCAGGGAAAATCCCAAAGCAGCTGGATCTGCTGGCTTGAATTTAAAACAGTGTTTAGCAAACTTAAGTTCATCTAGTTACCTCTTTCACAGGTGAATCTGTCTCTTCTTTATCCACTGTCTTAGGTAGATTGGATTCTCTAGCATCTTGTATTAAGTTGTCCAAGTTAAATTCCAGGTGCCGTTTAACTTCTGGATGAGAATGTAGATTACGTTATAAATTGTTATACATCAAAGAGTTCTTACATATAGGAGAATATTTATGTTTTCATATTCAAGTTGACAAAGGTTTAATATACATATTTCTGAATGCCTCAACAAGGTGCAAATGGTTACAATTTATTTGAATATTCGAAGCAGATCATAAGACAAGCTTCTAGGAGGCCTGTGCACTCTCTCAGTTGATGCATAATGCAGACACTGTTGACATTATGCACACATCTTGCACGCATTCACTATTTGCTTTGACAACAGACCACTACCATTAATAACTAAAAGACACTCTGAAACGTATATAAAGAAATAAATATGTGACAGATATTAAATGTAAAAGTTGAAAAGTTTACCCTGACTGGTTAGTTTAAATATAGAAAATACCTTCCCACATGGTTGCTATTTTGAAGAATAGTTCCAGAGTGCCAGCTTCCCCAATAAATGGAAGGAAATCTACATTGTAAAATCAGATCAGCAAATAGAGCTGAAATGGCACATGTAAGGAAATTACATACTATGTTGGCATAAACTTGGAAGGGCCCTCTAACTTCAGAAAATAACTTTATATAAATGATCTTAACTAACTTGACAAACCAATAGGAAAGCAGCAATTACTTATGGAACTACATAACACTATCCAAAAACAACAAGGTAAATTAGGAGGTGGAAAAAAAACATAAAATGATAAACAATGTATTTCCTAAAATGTGTCTATTTTATTTTCAAATTAACTGGGCTGGCTGCTGAACATTTGATTTCTTCAAGAAAGAAAATAATTGGGCTATGGGTCCAAAGTAAAGACAGATGACAGGAAAAAAGTTATCGCCAGAAAATAAAATAAAAGATTCTGGAATGGAGGTAAAGGGAATTTTTTCCTTTGCTCATAACAGGAAATCCAAGGAAGAAAACAAATTACACATGAGCACTAGAATGAGTAACCTATTCTAAGGAGGAAACCATTATGGAATGAATATATCTGCTGCGCAACAACAATTATAAACAGAAATAAAAATGTGGGAAAACTGCTTTTAGCGGGTTTATGTTAAAATAGGTCTGCAAAAAAGCCATTATCATATGTAATAGATGGTATTGTTAATCTGTTAATCTTGTGGCAATAAATATCTTTAGTGTCTAAAAGTATATGGGTAACACATTTATCTGTGGGGTTGATTTACTAAATCTGGAGAGTGCAAAATCTGGTGCAGCTCCGTATGGTGATCAAAAATCCTCCCCCATGGACAAATAGAAAATATACTGTACTTCAGGTGGTACAAAGTTCTGAACAACCGTATCCACCTACCGGTTGGAGATATGACATGGACCCAACAACAACTTACGTATGCATTTTCGTTTGTGCGTGAGCTCGCGGGGACTGGGTCGCTTTAAAAAGTTTTTTTTTTGTTCTTATTTATTTATTTTTATTTAACACTGTCCCTTTATAAAAAAAGATCACTTTTATTGCTGTCTCAACCACTTGCTTACTGGGCACTTAAACCCCCTTCGTACCCAGACCAATTTTCAGTTTTCAGTGCTGACCCACTTTGAATGACGAATGCGCGGTCATACAACGCTGTACCCAAATGATATTTTTATCATTTTTTTACCCACAAATAGAGCTTTCTTTTGGTGGTATTTGATCACCTCTGCGGTTTTTATTTTTTGCACTATAAACAAAAAAAGACAGATGTTTTCTAAAAAAACACATTTTTTTTTCTCAGTTTAGGCCGATACGTATGCTTCTACATATTTTTGGTAAATTTTTTTACAATAAGCGTATAGTGATTGGTTTGCGCAAAAGTTATAGCGCCTACAAAATAGGGGATAGATTTATGACATTTTTATTATATATTTTTTTTTTACTAGTAATGGCGGTTATCTGCGATTTTTGTCAGGCCTGTGATATTGCGGCGGACATATCGGACACTTTTGACACTATTTTGGGACCATTCACATTTATACAGCGAACAGTGCTATAAATATACATTGATTACTGTATAAATGTGACTGGCAGGGAAGGAGTTAACACTAGGGGGCGATCAAGGGGTTAAATATGTTCCCTGTGAGTGATTCTAACTGTGTGGGGGAGGGGACTGACTGGGGGAGGTGACCGATCTGTGTCCCTATGTACAAGGGACACAGCATCGGTCTCCTCTCTCCCTGACAGGACATGGGTCTCTGTGTTTACACACAGAGATCCACATCCTGCCTCTGTAACAGCCGATCCCGTGTACCTGGCGGACATCGCGGCCTCCAGGCACGCGCATCGGAAACACGTGACACGGCGGGCACAGCTGTTCCCTGCTGCACGCCCTCGGCAGCGCGCAGGGGGAGTGAAAAAGGCAGGACTTCAAGGGACGTCCACTCAGCACTTGAGAGCCGCGCTGCAGACGTCTTTCGTCTATAGCGCGGGTCTCAAGTGGATAAGGAATCTAAACATCCCTTGTGACAGTAATAGGCAGTGACAGTTACTCTTTATGGAGGAATTGGGATCTAAAAGACCCCCTCCTCTGCACTTGAAAGTATTCAAAATGCCAAAATTGGCATTTGAAATACTGATTTTTTTTTTCAAATCGGTAAACCGGAAGTGACAATGTGACGTTGTGAAATCACTTCCGCGTTTTCACATCAGAGACCCGATTGAAGTCGTTTTCGGCTTTGTTCAGGACTCCACACAGCCAGCAGACATGCAGAATGGTTGCACCGGTCTCACAGTGGGACGGGAGACCCGGGCAGAGAGGCGGAAGGCGTCAGGATTCGAGGGATGTCCCCTCTCGCTCCTTATGATAACGGCTGAGCATCTTATTAGCCGCATCGGTTGTTATCATGAGAGAGCTGACCACTAGCTCTAAAAAACTGTATTGGGGTGATGCCTGCATCCACTGACGTACAGGTACGTGATTTTGTGTGAAGTGGTTAATATGTCTTCCTGTTTTATCCATGTCACATACAGTATATTGCAGATTCAAGCCTTCCAAAGGATCCAACACTAGGCGCAGTGGCTGGGTGTATACTGAATGCAATGCAAAGCTAGTTGTTGACTGCTTTATATATTATCTGCTGTTTTGAGACTGACTAGCTCACACTTATTTTCCTTGTATTAAATTTGGTCTTATGGAACAGTTACATTGAGACAAAACCAACATTATTACATGGGTACAAATACCACACAATGAAAATTATGGGCATGTGTTTTTAAATCATTTTACCAGATGGAACATGTAATCACAGATGATTATAAGAATAAGGGTGCATATTGAACTAATGAAACAGCCATATAAATAATTGTGTTTATTGCACAGGACAACATTGTCTACAGTTGCAGATTTTCTCCTGGAAATTACTTGACATGGCCCATTAATTTCTATGAGTAAACCAATGTCCTGATGACTAAGAAAGTAGGCATGCCGATGACTCAGATAAGAAGCACTTATTTGAGCAATTGATATTTCGGTACACTGGAAACCAATGGATAAAATATTTAAATGTTAAATAAATTCTACACGGCAACAGTCAGGCACATTTAAAAAGATATTATGTATGTTGTATAGTGCATGTTTAAGTACAGTAACATATTTTTCTGGTAAATGCTTTTGCGGCAAGCGGCATCATGCATGACTTGATGTTTCGGGGTACTATTACTTTGCACAACACGTTAGGGATCTTACCGCAGGCTGAATGTAATTTATTGTATGCTTGGAACTGTATTGTTATGTAGTGTATTTATGCGCTGCGTTGCAGTACAGGGTAGAATGTACCCCGATTAAGTATTTGTTTTTTGTATATTTTATTATGCAAAATAGAGTATATCTTCAGCGGGCCAGAGATCTTCTCTCTGCACCTGCTGTGATGATTAAAAAAAACACAGCCGTGCAGGGCTCTCCCCACCCAGCCGCGTCATTAATTCACAGAGGTCTGTGAATGGGAGAACTACAACTACCGTCAGCCATTCGGGCTGACAGCTTGTATTTCTCCAACATCTACCAGGGTGCAGATGAGATCTCTTAGTAGTTCATTGATCCTTTCTGTCATTCAGTAACTACCTACCCGTATGTGGTGTGGGCAGACAGCTACACTGACAGTCAGCAGATTGCACACGTGATTTACAGGTTCCTACTAAAAAATATAATAAATGCACATTTTTTACCTACAAAAAGGTTTGCACTTTTTTTTTTTATAAAGTAAGAAGATTGCCAAGACCCTGAAACTGAGCTGCAGCACGATGGCCAAGACCATACAGCGGTTTAACAGGACAGGTTCCACTCAGAACAGGCCTCGCCAGTGCACGTGCTCAGCGTCAAATACAGAGGTTGTCTTTTGGAAATAGACGTATGAGTGCTGCCAGCATTGCTGCAGAGGTTGAAGGGGTGGGGTGTCAGTCTGTCAGTGCTCAGACCATATGCCGCACACTGCATCAAATAGGTCTGCATGGCTGTTGTCCCAGAAGGAATCCTCTTCTAAAGACGATGACAAAAAAGTCCGCAAACAGTTTGCTGAAGACAAGCAAACTAAGGACATGGATTACTGGAACCATGTCTACAGTCAAGCATGGTGGTGGAAGTGTCATGGTCTGGGGCCACATGAGTGCTGCCGGCACTGGGGATCTACAGTTCATAGAGGGAACCATGAATGCCAACATGTACTGTGACATACTGAAGCAGAGCAGGATCCCCTCCCTTCGGAGACTGGGCCGCAGGGCAGTATTCCAACATGATAATGACCCCAAACAGACCTCCAAGATGACCACTGCCTTGCTAAAGGAGCTGAGGGTAAAGCTGATGGACTGGCCAAACATGTCTCCAGACCTAAACCCTATTGAGCATCTATGGGGCATCCTCAAATGGAAGGTGGAGGAGCGCAAGGTCTCTAACATCCACCAGCTCCGTGATATCGTCATGGAGGAGTGGAAGAGGACTCCAGTGGCAACCTGTGAAGCTCTGGTGAACTCCATGCCCAAGAGTAACAGTGCTGCGCTGTGCAGTGATGGAAAATAATGGTGGCCACACAAAATATTGACACTTTGTGCCCAATTTGGACATTTTCACTTAGGAGTGTAATCACTTTTGTTGCCAGCGGTTTAGACATTAACCACTTACAGACCAAAAGATGTTCCTGCTTAACCACTCCGGACCATTTCGCTGGTCAAAGACCAGGCCACTTTTTGCGATTCGGCACTGCGTCGCTTTAACTGACAATTGCGCGGTCATGCAACGTGGTTTCCAAACAAAATTGACGTCCTTTTTTTCCCACAAATAGAGCTTTGTTTTGGTGGTATTTGATCACCTCTGCATTTTTTTTTTGCGCTATAAACAAAAAAAAGCGACAATTTTGAAAAAAAATTAATATTTTGAATTTTTTGTTATAATAAATATCCCCAAAAAATATATAAAAAAACATTTTTTTCCTCAGTTTAGGCCGATACGTATTCTTCTACATATTTTTGGTAAAAAAAATCGCAATAAGCGTTTATTGATTGGTTTGCACAAAAGTTATAGCGTCTTCAAAATAGGGGATAGTTTTATGGCACTTTTATTAATAATTTTTTTTTTTACTAGAAATGGCGGCGATCGGCGATTTTTATCGTGACTGCGACATTATGGCGGACACATCGGACACTTTTCACACATTTTTGGGACCAGTCATTTTTACAGCGATCAGTGCTATGCACTGATTACTGTGAAAATTACACTGGCAGTGAAGGGGTTAACCACTAGGTGGTGCTGTAGGGGTTAAGTCAGTACTAGGGAGTGATTCTTACTGTTAGGGGGCGTGGCTACTCGTGACACGTCACTGATGACCGTTCCCGATCACGGGGAACAGCCATCAGTGACATGTCACTAGGCAGAATAGGGGGATGCCTTGTTTACAAAGGCATCCCCCTGTTCTGCATTTGCCGATCACAATCACGGGCCGCCCGGGAACATCGAGTTCCCGGGACCCGCGAACACGCTCATGAGGCACGCGGCGGGCGTGCGCGCCCGCTGGGCAGCAAATTTAAAGGGACGTACAGGTACGCCAATTTGCCTGCCCGTGCCATTCTGTCGACGTACATCTGCGTGCGGCGGTCAGCAAGTGGTTAATGACCAGGCTATTTTTTGCAATATGGCACTGCGTCGCTTTAACTGACAATTGCGCGGTCATGCTACGCTGTACCCAAACAAAATTGACGTCCTTTTTTTCCCACAAATAGAGATTTCTTTTGGGGTTTTTGATCACCTCTGCGGTTTTTATTTTTGTGCTATAAACAAAAAAAGAGTGAAAATTTTGAAGAAAAAATACCTAAATTTTTTACATTTTGCTATAATAAATATCCCCAATTTAAAAAAAAAAATGTCTTTATCAGTTTAAGCCAATATGTATTCTTCTACATATTTATGGTAAAAAAATCGCAATAAGCGCATATTGGTCAGTTTGCGCAAAAGTTATAGCGTCTACAAACTATGGGAAAGATTTGTGTAATTTTTGAGGCATTTTTATTATTTTTTTTACTAGTAATGCCAGTGATATGCAATTTTTAGAGGTACTGCAACATTGCGGTGGACAGATCGGACACTTTTGCCACATTTTTGGGATCATTGACATTTATACAGCGACCAGTGCTATAAAAATGCACTGATTACTGTGTAAATGTCACTGGTAAGGAAGGGGTTAACACTAGGGGGCAATCAAGGGGTTAAATGTGTTCCCTCATTAGTGTTTCTTACTGTGGGGGGATGGGACTGACTGGGGGAGGAGACATATCGCTGTTCCTACTTACTAGGAACAAACGTTCTGTCTCCTCTCCCCTGACAGAACAGGGATTGGTATGTTTACACACACAATACCCATTCTGGCTCTCGTGCCCATGATCGCAGGTGGCTGTTGGCGATCGCACCCGCTGGCCACACGCATCGGGTCCCCTCCGGCGGCTCTTAAAGGGGATGACGTACTCATACATCGTTTTGCGGGAACGTGCCACTTTGCCAATGTATATCGGCGTGAGCCAGTCAGCAAGTGGTTAATGGCTGTGTGTTGAGTAATTTTAAGGGGACAGCAAATGTACACTGTTATAAAAGCTGTACACTCACTACGTTACATTGTAGCAAAGTGTTAGTGTTGTCACATGAAATTATATAATAAAATATTTACAAAAATGTGAGGGGTGTACTCACTTTTGTGAGATACTGTATATATTACATATTATGTAAAGGTAATTAAATAATGTTCCTCTTATAAAAACTAAAGCTCTTATGCACCATCTTAAAATAAACCTGTACAGGGAGAATATGCAGACTACCATTGTTGATTTCTGAAAATGCTAGCTGCCTAGCTGTCATACTGATCCTCTGGCTTCTGTACTTTCAGAGACACTGACCTCAAACAAATATGCAGATTTGGGGTTCTGATTTTCTAGACTTGATGCTTTTTCTTGCTCAATGATTGGAACAGGGTCAGGTTGACGAAGTGGGTTTGATGGAAGATATAGCAATGATGGACATAGAAAAGATGATTAGTACACGTAGCAATCTAAAATTTAATTCCCCCCAAAAAATGGTCATCCGTTTGAATTAAATGTTTTTTGAGGTGGTGTCTAGAGACCTAATTAACAATGAAAGATACTCCTGTGCTGTCATACACCTATCTCAAAATAATAATAGTGATTATTTGAAGCTGCTGCTGCCACCTATACTGTGTTCCCACTAGGGATGAGCCGAACACCCCCCATTTCGGTTTGCACCAGAACTTGCGAACAGGCAATAAATTTGTTCGAACATCCGAACACCGTTAAAGTCTATGGGACTCGAACATGAAAAATCGAAAGTGCTAATTTTAAAGGCTTATATGCAAGTTATTGTCATAAAAAGTGTTTAGGGACCCGGGTCCTGTCCCAGGGGACATGTATCAATGCAAAAAAAAGTTTTAAAAACTGTTTTTTTTTTGGGAGCAGTGATTTTAATAAGTGAAATACTCATTTAACCACTTAAGCCCCGGACCATTTGGTAGCTAAAGGACCAGAGGTGAATTCAGAATTTTGCACTGCGCTGCTTTAACTGTAAATTGTGCGGACATGCAATGTTGTACCCAAACGAAATTTGCGTCCTTTTCTTCCCACAAATAGAGCTTTCTTTTAATGGTATTTGATTGCCTCTGCGATTTTTATTTTTTGCGATATAAACGGAAAAAGACCGAAAATTTTGAAAAAAAATGATATTTTCTACTTTTTGTTATAAGAAAAATCGAATAAACTCAATTGTAGTCATACATTTAGGCCAAAATGTATTCAGCCACATGTTTTTAGTAAAAAAAATGTCAATAAGCGTATATTTATTGGTTTGCGCAAAAGTTATAGAGTTTACAAACTAGGGTACATTTTCTGAAATTTACACAGCTTTAAATTTATGACTGCCTATCTCATTTCTTGAGGTGCTAAAATGACAGGGCAGTACAAAACCCCCCCAAATGACCCCATTTTGGAAAGTAGACACCCCAAGAAAATTACTGAGAGGCATGTTGAGCCCATTGAATTTTTTTTTTTGTCCCAAGTGATTGAATAATGACAAAAAAATAAAAATAAAAAAAAAATTACAAAAAGTTGTCACTAAATGATATATTGCTCACACATGCCATGGTTATATGTGGAATTACACCCCAAAATAAATTTTTCTGCTTCTCCTGAGTACGGGGATACCACATGTGTGGGACTTTTTAGGAGCCTAGCCGCGTACGGGACCCCGAAAACCAAGCACCGCCTTCAGGATTTCTAGGCACAAATTTTTGATTTCACTCCTCACTACCTATCACAGTTTCGAAGGCCATAAAATGCCAAAATCGCACAAAACCCCCCCAAATGACCCCATTTTGGAATATAGACACCCCAAGCTATTTGCTGAGAGGAATGGCGAGTATTTTACAGCTCTCATTTGTTTTTGAAAATGAAGAAAGAAAATATATATATATATATATTTTTTTTTCAATTTTCAAAACTTTGTGACAAAAAGCGAGATCTGCAAAATACTCACAATACCTCTCAGCAAATAGCTTGGGGTGTCTACTTTCCAAAATGGGGTCATTTGGGGGGTTTTGTGCTATCTGGGCATTCCATGGCCTCCGAAACTGTGATAGGCAGTGAGAAGTGAAATCAAAAATTTACACCCTTAGAAAGCCTGAAGGCGGTGCTTGGTTTTTGGGGTCCCGTACGTGGCTAGGCTCCCAAAAAGTCTCACACATGTGGTATCCCCGTACTCAGGAGAAGCAACAGAATGTATTTGGGGTGTAATTCCACATATGCCCATGGCATGTTTGAGCAATATATCATTTAGTGACAACTTTGTGCAAAAAAAAAAAAAAAAATTGTTGTTTTTCCGCAATTTGTGTCAACATATAAAATATTCCATGGACTCGACATGCCTCTCAGTATATAGCTTGGGGTGTCTACTTTCCAAAATGGGGTAATTTGGGGGGGTTTTGAACTGTTCTGGCATTTTATACACAACATTAGGAAGCTTACATCCACTCTTCTAACCACTTGAAGACAAAGCCCTTTTTGACACTTTTTGTTTACATGAAAACATTTTTTTTTTTTGCAAGAAAATTATGTTGAACCCCCAAACATTATATATATTTTTAAAGCAAAGGCCCTACAGATTAAAATGGTGGGTGTTGCATTTTTTTTTCTACACAGTATTTGCGCAGCGATTTTTCAAACGCATTTTTTGGGTTAAAAAATACACTTTTTTTAATTTTAATGCACTAAAACTTTAAAAGCCTTTACAGGTTACCCCAGTAGATTTACAGAGGAGGTCTACTGCTAAAATAATTGCCCTCGATCTGACCTTCGCGGTGATACCTCACATGCATGGTGCAATTGCTGTTTACATGTGACGCCAGACCAACGCTTGCGTTCGCCATTGGGCAAGAGCAGGGCAGGACAGGGGTGCTTTTTTTTTTCTTTTTTTTTTATTATTAATTTTGCTTTTTTATTTTATTTTTAAATTGTTCCTTCCAAGTATTTTTTTTTTCAATCATTTTTATTGTTATCTCAGGGAATGTAAATATCCCCTATGATAGCAATAGGTAGTGACAGGTACTCTTTTTTTTGAAAAAACTGGGGTCTTCTAGACCCTAGATTTTTCCTCTGCCCTCAAAGCATCTGACCACACCAAGATCGGTGTGATAAAATGCTTTCCCAATTTCCCAATGGCGCTTTTTATATCCGGGGGGGGCATTCCCTCCCACTGCTTGTAAACGCAGTAAAAGCAGTCCAGAGGCTAATTAGCCGCTAGGATTGCTTTTACATGAAAGCCGGCCGCAGGCTGAAAAGAATGATACCAAGATGATACCTAAACCCGCAGGCATCATTCTGGTATAAACATTCAAATTCCAGCAACATACCAGTACGTTGCTGGTCCTTGTTGGACATGTATTGTAATCTTTTTTTTTTCATGCAGCCAGTTGGCTGAACGAAAAAAGAGATTGATCGGTGGGTATGCCCACCATTAGAATACCGCCCTTCATCCACCCACTTCCAATGATGGGCATACACGCACCATTTATATATGCCGAAGCATGGGGGCATCCTCCCGCAAAAAAGTTATGCCGCACACACATGGTCGGACTTTTCCACGGGCAAGCCTCCGTCGGAATTTCGACCGTATGTACGCGGCATTAGGAGCAAAATCGCTCCTCCGCCCCTGCTGCCCCAATGCTTCGGCATATTTGCTTTTTTTTTTTAACTGTGGTGGTGAAATCACCTCCTACATCACTGGAGTCGCAGGGATCAGGCCTGTCTCTGCGAACACTGCAGTTATGTGTGTTTTTGTTTTGTAAGTGACAGTGATCGATCGATACTGCACTTGGGTGGCCTGGGCTGGACGGAGGGGCAAAACGCAGGTGCCAGCAGGTATCTGGGCTGATCCCGCTAACACTGCGTTTTTGGGAACCCTAAACTGCTGGGGACGCTAGTATAGATCTGATCAGATCAGATATTGATCTGTTCAGATACTATACCACTAAGGGGGTGTATGCTTCACGCGTGGGTGTTAGCGTTACTGGCACTAACCTGACGCTGCCTGGGGTGTGACTCAGACCCTCTCTGACGCTAAAACCTAATTGATATCACCCGCCGGGCGACACTATAAAAAAAAAAACTAACTAACCAGCGTCACCCGTAACACTTATATGGTGATCACTGGTGAAAGGGTTAACTAGGGGCAATCAGGGGGTTAAAACCTTTATTAGATAATATATGGGGGTACCTGACGCTATAAAAACCTGCGGCGAACCTAAAAAAAATTACCAGCTACCGATCTGCATCACCGACACTAAGACAGCGTTTAGAAAAACGATCGCTTAGCGACAGTGGTGATGGGGGTGAAAGGGTTACCTGGGGGGCGATCAAGGGGGTTAAACCTTTATTAGATAATATATTGGGGTACCTGACGCTATAAAAACATGCGGCGAACCTAAAAAAAATTACTGGCTACCGATCTGCATCACCGACACTAAGACAGCGTTTAGAAAAACGATCGCTTAGCGACAGTGGTGATAGGGGGTGAAAGGGTTACCTGGGGGGCGATCAAGGGGGTTAAACCTTTATTAGATAATATATTGGGGTACCTGACGCTATAAAAACCTGCGGCGAACCTAAAAAAAATTACCAGCTACCGATCTGCATCACCGACACTAAGACAGCGTTTAGAAAAACGATCGCTTAGCGACAGTGGTGATGGGGGTGAAAGGGTTACCTGGGGGGCGATCAAGGGGGTTAAACCTTTATTAGATAATATATTGGGGTACCTGACGCTATAAAAACATGCGGCGAACCTAAAAAAAATTACTGGCTACCGATCTGCATCACCGACGCTAAGACAGCGTTTAGAAAAACAATTGCTTAGCGACAGTGGTGATAGGGGGTGAAAGGGTTACCTGGGGGGCGATCAAGGGGGTTAAACCTTTATTAGATAATATATTGGGGTACCTGATGCTATAAAAACCTGCGGCGAACCTAAAAAAAATTACCGGCTACCGATCTGCATCACAGACACTAAGACAGCGTTTAGAAAAACGATCGCTTAGTGACAGTGGTGATAGGGGGTGAAAGGGTTACCTGGGGGCGATCAAGGGGGTTAAACCTTTATTAGATAATATATTGGGGTACCTGACGCTACAAAAACATGCGGCGAACCTAAAAAAATTACTGGCTGCCGATCGGCATCACTGACGCTAAGACAGCGATCAGAAAAATGATCGCTTAGCGACAGTGGTGATAGGGGGTGAAAGGGTTATCTGGGGGGTGATCAGGGGGTTAAACCTTTATTAGGGGGGGTTAGGGGGCTACACTGGACCTAAGACTAAACTTTGGTGACACTTTTACAGTCACAAATGTCACTGATTGCAGTGATCACTAAATAAATGGTCACTGCAATCAGTGACACTGTGACTGGGGGCTGGGGGGGTGATCTGGGGGGTGATCTGGGGTGTCTGGGGGGGCCTGGGGGGGCGATTTATGTCCCTATGTGTCCTGGTGTCAGTGTAGTGTTGTGTGCACTGACCTGATGTCTTCTCTTGTACGGCGCTCGGTATATGTGAGCGCAGCACCAGAGATGACATCACTTCCTCCTGCTCCCTCTGTCTGACACAGACAGAGGGGGCATTTCCATTCGCCGGGAGCGATCGCGAGGGGGTGGCCAGAAACAAATGGCTGCCCCCTCATCCCGGAACGCTCCCGGACACTTAGCCACCGCTCACTGTATAGGAGGGGGGTCCGATTGGACCCCCCAACTATACAAAGGCAATCACGTACACTCTACGTGATTGTGCCTGTCGGTGCCATTCTGCCGACGTATATATACAGTAAGCGGTCGTTAAGTGGTTAAATTTTGTACCTGGGGGGTGTCTAGAGTATGCCTGTAAAGCAGCGCTTGTTTCCCGTACTTAGAACTGTCCCTGCACAAATTCATTATAGCCGCGAGTGCTTTTAAATGACTTTTTTTCCTTCAGAAATGACACTTTGTGCAGGGACAGTTCTAAGCACGGGAAACAAGCGCTGCTTTACAGGCATACTATACACACCCCCTAGGTACGAAATTTAACAGAATATTTCATTTTTATTGTTTCACTTTAAGCATTATTAAAATCACTGCTCCCGAAAAAACGGCCGTTTTTAAAACTTTTTTTGCATTGATACATGTCCCCTGGGGCAGGACCCGGGTCCCCAAACACTTTTTATGACAATAACTTGCATATAAAAGCCTTTAAAATTAGCACTTTCGATTTCTCCCATAGACTTTTACAGGGTGTTCTGCGGCTTTTCGAATTTGCCGCAAACACCCCAAATTGTTCGGCGAACGGGCGAACAGGCAATGTTCGAGTCGAACATGAGTTCGACTCGAACTCGAATCTCATCCTTAGTTCCCACAAGTGTTGAATACTAAATAAAATAAATTAAAGTGGAGCGCTGCTACCTCTATTTAGCAAATAAAACATTTAATCTAACATGTTAACACTTGCTATACCCACAAATTTAAAGTGAATCAAAATAAAACAGTGTGTTATTAAACACATGTGATTCCTCAAATCATTCACATGCACGTATATTATTGCATATTCTAATGCTATACCAAAATGCTTAATATAACAAGAAAAATAAAATGTGCGTCATTACAAACCAATAGTGTTGTATGCATGTGCCAAAGTCCATACAATAATTAATTAATAACACCAAACCAGTGGTGTAAATTATAATGATTATAGATACTTATCATGAATTTGTCTAAAAGATTAATTTTAACATATATATATATATGTATATATATACTTTTTAATATAATGTACATTTCTTACTGTTGGGTGTGTAACATGCTGAGCACCCAGTACAGGCGAAATGGCTTATGCTGTGATAGTTATGCCGTGTACACACGATCGGTTTTACCGATGAAAATAGTCAGATGGACTTTTCTCATCGGACAAACCGATCGTGTATGGGCCCCATCGGTCTTTTTTCCATTGGTGAGAAAAAATAGAACATGTTTTAAATTTATCCGATGGGAAAAAAAAACGACAGCAAATTCCGATCGTCTGTGTGGAACTCCATCCGACAAAAAACCCACGCATGCTCAGAATCAAGTCAACGCATGCTCAGAAGCATTGAACTTAATTTTTCTCGGCTTGTCGGAATGTTTTACGTCACAGAGTTTGGGACGGTCGGATTTTTGACTGATGGTGTGTAGGCAAGACTGATGGAAGTCAGCTTCATCGGACTTCCGATGGAAAAATCCATCGGATTAGAATCCATAGGAAATCCGATCGTGTGTACAGGGCTTTACTGTTATAAAGTTAATAGGCAGAATTTCTGTGGCAACATGTCAACAAATGGCGTTATTTAGTCCCGACATGCGTCAGCTAACTCCATACCCTGAAGTAGTCACATGATCTGTGACACAACGCGTTACATGGAGCCGGGTGATGTTACTTCCGGTCTGGAGTGAACCTGGAATTGTGGTGAAAATGGCAGTCCTGATCCCGTTTGAGCGCTTTATACATTGCCTACATACTTTTTAAATATTGTGAGAGCATTTTATATAAATAAAGAAGATTGTGGTTTTAAATAGTATCACGCTATTAGTGGTTTATATCTTTATACCCGAGTATCATCTCTAGTTGGTGGCATCAAGGTCCGATTCCTTAAGAGGCCCAGCACAGAAATTGGTCTCAATTGCAGGAGCTGGATCCAAAAGGAAAAAGGTAAATCGATCATTGCAAACTGCTTTAGACCTGTATGATATACGGGTCAATATGAACATTAAAAAAAATCTGACAGGCTGGTTGTAATGAAGTACTGAAGCCTGCTGAACCAGCCGAGATTCGATCCATCTATGGCTGGCTTTAGGTAAAATTAAATGTTAATCAGGGAGCTTTGAAGGATCTGCAAGGTGAAAGAGAATAATTGTGAAGACCAGTGATAAGGGGGGGGGGAAATATTGTCCTCAATGAAGAGTATTATGTTTAGCAAATTGAAAGGCAACTTGTAAACACCAATTACTATGAGAGAATAGAGGAAATACCCTTTCCTTTCTTTTCTAGTGCAGAATTTGAATAAAAAATCATAATGGACATTATGACATTAGAGGATATTATAAATAAGAATGAATATATAAGGGTTGAAGAGTATAATATTCCAGCTTTCTATATACTCCCAAAAGTGCACAAAAACAAAGCATTTTCCCATGGACATTCTATTATTTCTGCCAGTAATATTTCTAATTATCAAATAGGTTAGTTTGTGGATAGAATGTTGAAAGATCTTGTCACCCAACTCCATTCCCTTGTTGAAGGACTTTAAAAATTCTTAATACAATGCAATTGAAACCAATTGATATTTTGGTATCAGTTGATGTTGAAACATAGCATACCTCCATCCCTCAAAGGGATTTTGACAGCTTTATCAACCACAAAATTAATTGATTTTGGATTTACTAAAGTTTGTGTTGGAGAATAGCTATTTCCAGTTTGCATTGTTAAATAATGGAAGTGGCCATAGAAGCCTTGTGTACCCCTGTCTACACACCTTGGGTATTGGGAATATGCCACGGGGATGGGTATGCGTGAGTTTAGGGTGCATGTGGCAATAGATGATGTGCTCATCACAAGGGGGGGGGGGGGGGTTGGAGCAAAGTCGAGTTTAAAACTTTTTGTTTTAATTTAACTGAAAAGCCATATAATTTTTTGACATATAATTTAAGTACGTTTGAGGTGGAATTTATAGACATAAAAACTAGGAAGGAAGGAAAAAATAAATAAAACATCTACTGTACATGTACAGAAAATATCGATGTCTACAAAAGTAAGGCCGTGAATACTTTTCTCTACGTGATCAGTGATGTGAAGCATACCTATAGGGTTGTTTCCTGTGCCTAGGACAAAATTGCTCAGAAAATTGTGATTTTGAAAAGGAGGCATAGGATTTCAGAAATAGGTTCACAAAAAGGGGTTATAATCATACATCTATCTTAGCAGGAATAAATAAGGCAAGGAACAACCATAAAGAGGACTTATTAGGACAGAGATGAAAGGGGGAGAAGGAAAAATGTACCAGGATAATTACAAGATTTGGATCACATTGGAAACAGTTGTCAGTCTTTATTGAGAAAACATTGGCATCTCTTAACTATCGATGAGGGAGTTTGTGGACTCAGTTAGTTCACAGTAAATGTATTCCTAGACAAAATGACACAGAATAAAAACCTATTGCTGGGCATGTATAGATTTTTACATAGGTTTACTGCAAAATCATGTATTTATTTTGAATACGTGCAAGTTATTTTTAAGATCGAATGCTCATGTAAGCTAAATTATTTTGATAAGACTATTTGGTGAGATTTATGGAACATTTGAGGGATATAAGAAAAAAAATACTTTCTTATATATGCCAGTGTTTCTCAACTCCAGTCCTCAAGGCGCCCCAACAGGTCATGTTTTCAGGGTTTCCATTATTTTGCACAGGTGATTTGATCAATTTCACTGCCTTAGTAAATTACCACAGCCGTTTCATCTGAGGGAAATCCTGAAAACATTACCTGTTGGGGCGCCTTGAGGACTGGAGTTGAGAAACACTGATATATGCTAACACATGCCCTACCCTATACTAACCAGCAGCATAGCACTTTGTACAGCTGCTGGCTTTTAAGGACAGCTGGGTCGCTACTAAAGATCAGAAACCAATCAGAACGGCTCTTAGTTATGAGATTATGACACCAGCTCTGACATAATAAACACATGCAGGCTAATTAAAAATGAAAACCTTCGGCCTGAAGATAAATATTGCTACTTTTAGGCAGCAGTGTTCCTCTGTGATGCCATCTATTTGATTGTGCAACTGTTAGAAATAGTTGAGTTATTAAAAATAATAATAATAGGGGGTGTGTCCTGGACATGGAGCAGTGAGGACGTGTCTGGTCCCAGCTCCGCTCACACCGACGCTACATCAGCAGCACACCGACGATCCAAGGCATAAAAACAGCCCTGGATATGTCACAGAGGCGGCGGAACACGTCGCAAGACACTGGGGGAGATAAATCCCATCAGGGGCACCTGGATTCGTATTTCCCTGGAACCCACGGTAAGGGCCCGGAGACATACAAGATGGCGCCGGCCGGCAAGAGCTCTAAATAGCATGCGGCGCAGCAGACAAAGCCTGCATCACAGACAGGCTCACCGCAGCTTTCGCCTGGATCGCTGAGTGACTCTGTCCCCCTGGCTCCACTGCCTCCCGAGCTGAGGGCTCAGATATAGCAAACCTCATGGGAGATGAAGATATAAAGTGCCACATATGGTCCCTACCCAGGGAACACCTAGAGAGGTTTACAAACAGGATAGAGAAAGCTTTTAAAGAGGACATTGAGCAACTTAAAGAGGACACCACACAGCTAGGTACAAGGGTAGAGGCTGTGGAGCAAAGGATGGATGAAACCTTCCCCACTATAGCAGCCCTGCAGATGAGATGCACTGCCCAAGACCAGAAGCTGGAGCTATTACTGTCCCAACTGGACGATTTTGAAAATCGCAGTAGAAGGGCGAATATCCGCATCCGTGGCTTGCCTGAAGCCACTGCGCCCAGAGATATTATACCCTCCTTACAGGGGATATTCAAGAAAATTCTGGAACTTCCTGACACAGCTAATATCGAGATTGATCGAGCCCATCGAGCCCTGAGACCACCCTCCCAAAATGCGGACAACCCGAGAGACATCATATGCAAACTGCACAAGTACACCCTTAAAGAGCATATCATGCAAAAGATGCGTAACAGACCCTTCTTTGACTTTGATGGTGCCCACCTCTTTTTTTTCTATCAGGACATTTCCAGGCGCACACTTATGCAACACCGGGCCCTAAAGCCTGTCTTGATGGCTCTCCAAGAAGCTGGCCTCCCTTACCGATGGGGTTTCCCATTCTACCTGCAGGCAACTTAAGATGGCCGCTCAGCCACGCTACGCACCAGAGATGACCTCCCTCACGTCCTCTCGGCCCTTGGCCTGGACGCAGTGGACTTCCCCGACTGGCGTGGAGACTCGGGGATGGCGCGCCTCCCGAATACCCGACTCCCCCAACCCTGGATACCTGCACCACAACCCTGCAGACGCAGCCGCCGCCATCAGGATAGAGACACCTCACCCGGCCCCTCCGCACTGAACGACTGCAGACCCACCAAGAACCTGAAATTCCATCCTTTTCCGCACTGAATGGGGCCCTGACTGCTTTCCCACAGGGGGACAGGTGGCCAGATATGTACCCGGGGTCCCGACTCCCAAGACATGACTTGGCACGAGCAGTGTATCTCGATGGCCCTGACAGATTGCCGTGAACTTACACTTGCGGTTCATTTACAACTCAATCTCCTGACCCAGTTCTTGTCCCTGAGCCCCTGTACACGAACCCCAACCCCCATGGGACTTAACCACCCCTCACCTTTCACCCCCACCTTTTCCTGTTAGTTACAAATTTTACTATCCCCTCTACTCCATTGTTTTTTGTTTGTTTTTTTGAACATTCCCTGGACAGTCGGTGCACCAGATTTGACACTAAGTGGTGGGGACGGAGCGGACTACCCCTCCTACCTCCCTTCATGTCAGCCCGCGACCCCCCCATAGGCCACCCGTATACAGGTTTAGATCCCATTTGGGATGACAGGCCTGGACTCGGTGGACCCCCTATGTTAGGGGAACCCCCCAAGTCCAGACTGCAGTTAATTTGAGCCGTTGTTTGGCTCACTGTGCTAGCTTTTTTGTTTATTATTGATGTTAATGTTATTAACAATTGTCTTTTCCTCCCCTACTCTCCTCCCCTTTCTCACCCCCTCCCTTTCCCCCTGTCTACCCTTCTCCCCACTCCACGCTACAACAGGACTCACCTAGACCTACACGGACCGCACCGGACCAAGCCACAGAATCAGACGCTAACCAACAACACCATATCACCATGGCTGATCTTAAGGTAATCTTGTATAATGTTCGAGGTCTATGCTCCCCCTGTAAGCGCAGTAAATTATGTTGGGAACTGAAAAAACTGAAAGCACAGATAGTCTTTCTACAGGAGACTCATTTCACACACCAGTCTAGACCCAAATTACCCACACATCTCTACAACCAGTGGTACATCGGCACCTCCCCAGCTAGCAAGTCAAGAGGCACTGCAATAGCCGTCCACAAAAATTGCCCTTTCCAGCACATGAATGACATGGTAGAACCGCAGGGACGCTATGTCTTCCTAAAAGAAACCATAGCAGGCACAAAATACACCTTTGCCACCATCTATGCCCCTAATTCAAACCAGCTGACTTTCATTGACACAGCCCTGGAACACCTGGCGGAGCTCCGAGAGGGTGCCGTAATATTGGGAGGCGACTTTAATGTGAGCCCCGACCCTTCACTAGACACGTCACACAGAAAACCTACGCACTCACATGCCTTCCTTAAACATTTCCGCAAATCCCTTCAGACCGCCGGCTTAGTCGATAGCTGGAGAGTTCTCCCCCCCACAGATATAGACTACAGCTACTTCTCCATGGTGCACAAGGTATACACCCGGATAGACCTGCTATTTGTGGACCGCCCTACTCTGGAACTTCTGAGAGGTTCGTCCATTGAAAGTATTACTATATCGGATCATGCACCGATAACCATAACCCTCGCCCTGCCCTCGGGCACCCATAGGGCCTGGACTTGGTGACTTAATGAAAACTTGCTGGACGACCTCGTAGTAGAATCTAAGGTTGCGGAGGCATTGACTAACTATTTCCGTGAAAACACCAGACTCCAGGGGGCCTTGGCGTGGCTCTGTGGCTCACGCGTTGCGTTTGCAAATGCGTGCGGACAAACCCCTGTTTTTAATGCATACTGTTAGACAGGTTAATTGGTTGTCAGCGAGCTGGTCGGTAAGTAGGCTTGGTTTTTCCCTGGGCATTCCCCAGGCCATGTTGTCATCTGCTTTAGCCTTCCAATGCTACTTACCGTGATAGCCAGCTATAGATGGGGGCGGTGGACATGTTTTTGTTTTCACCTATGGTGCTTGTATTGGTCCAGCAACGCACCAGCACCTTTGCAGCCATTGTGCTACATGCTGGGTGTTTGGTGTGCTCCTGTACCTTTAAGGAGGGGTGGCTCCCCTTCAGTCCACCTGCCCTCATCTAACCATCAGAATGCATGTGCCTCCATTGTGGGGACACTCATTGTTAGTGTAGGACCACAGACTCCAGGGGGCCTTGGCGTGGCTCTGTGGCTCACGCATGCGTTTGCAAATGCGTGCGGACAAACCCCTGTTTTTAAACGCATACTGTTAGACAGGTTAATTGGTTGTCAGCGAGCTGGTCGGTAAGTAGGCTTGGTTTTTCCCTGGGCATTCCCCAGGCCATGTTGTTATCTGCTTTAGCCTTCCAATGCTACTTACCGTGATAGCCAGATGGGGGCGGTGGACATGTTTTTGTTTTCACCTATGGTGCTTGTATTGGTCCAGCAACGCACCAGCACCTTTGCAGCCATTGTGCTACATGCTGGGTGTTTGGTGTGCTCCTGTACCTTTAAGGAGGGGTGGCTCCCCTTCAGTCCACCTGCCCTCATCTAACCATCAGAATGCATGTGCCTCCATTGTGGGGACACTCATTGTTAGTGTAGGACCACAGACTCCAGGGGGCCTTGGCGTGGCTCTGTGGCTCACGCATGCGTTTGCAAATGCGTGCGGACAAACCCCTGTTTTTAACGCATACTGTTAGACAGGGTAATTGGTTGTCAGCGAGCTGGTCGGTAAGTAGGCTTGGTTTTTCCCTGGGCATTCCCCAGGCCATGTTGTTATCTGCTTTAGCCTTCCAATGCTACTTACCGTGATAGCCAGCTATAGATGGGGGCGGTGGACATGTTTTTGTTTTCACCTATGGTGCTTGTATTGGTCCAGCAACGCACCAGCACCTTTGAAGCCATTGTGCTACATGCTGGGTGTTTGGTGTGCTCCTGTACCTTTAAGGAGGGGTGGCTCCCTTTCAGTCCACCTGCCCTCATCTAACCATCAGAATGCATGTGCCCCCATTGTGGGGACACTCATTTTTAGTGTAGGACCACAGACTCCAGGGGGCCTTGGCGTGGCTCTGTGGCTCACGCATGCGTTTGCAAATGCGTGCGGACAAACCCCTGTTTTTAACGCATACTGTTAGACAGGTTAATTGGTTGTCAGCGAGCTGGTCGGTAAGTAGGCTTGGTTTTTCCCTGGGCATTCCCCAGGCCATGTTGTTATCTGCTTTAGCCTTCCAATGCTACTTACCGTGATAGCCAGCTATAGATGGGGGCGGTGGACATGTTTTTGTTTTCACCTATGGTGCTTGTATTGGTCCAGCAATGCACCAGCACCTTTGCAGCCATTGTGTTACATGCTGGGTGTTTGGTGTGCTCCTGTACCTTTAAGGAGGGGTGGCTCCCCTTCAGTCCACCTGCCCTCATCTAACCATCAGAATGCATGTGCCTCCATTGTGGGGACACTCATTGTTAGTGTAGGACCACAGACTCCAGGGGGCCTTGGCGTGGCTCTGTGGCTCACGCATGCGTTTGCAAATGCGTGCGGACAAACCCCTGTTTTTAACGCATACTGTTAGACAGGTTAATTGGTTGTCAGCGAGCTGGTCGGTAAGTAGGCTTGGTTTTTCCCTGGGCATTCCCCAGGCCATGTTGTTATACACCCGGATAGACCTGCTATTTGTGGACCGCCCTACTCTGGAACTTCTGAGAGGTTCGTCCATTGAAAGTATTACTATATCGGATCATGCACCGATAACCGTAACCCTCGCCCTGCCCTCGGGCACCCATAGGGCCTGGACTTGGTGACTTAATGAAAACTTGCTGGACGACCTCGTAGTAGAATCTAAGGTTGCGGAGGCATTGACTAACTATTTCCGTGAAAACACCACTGAAGGCCTTAGTGAGGGCACGGTCTGGGAATGCCACAAAACCGTGAAACGAGGGGAACTTATCGCCCAAGGCACTAGGTTAAAAAGAGAACGACAGGCAGACTATGACATAGTTTTCTCCGCACTTAAACAAACAGAGCTTAAACAGAAAGTATGGGGAAACCCCAAAGTTTGGAGGGAACTGACTGAACTTAGGGAGTTGTTCTCGCGCCTGCTGGAAAGACGGGCGACGACAGCTGAGATACCTATCCCACAAGTACTACGAACATAGTAACAAATGCGGCCGCATGTTAGCGAAGGCCCTGCGAGCAAAACAAACCCAGACGCAAATACACAAACTCGGCTCACCCTCTGGAACAATGCTGTTTCAGTCCTCCAAGATAGCTTCCAGATTCCGTGACTATTACGCCAACCTATATAACCTAGATGCTAAGATGACCCCAGACGCTAAAGCAGACAGACTAACGAAGATCCGTGAATACCTGTCCGAAAATGGACTGCCGGCACTGACCACAAACCAACAAATAGAATTAGAATCCCCAATCAGTACTGCAGAAATAGAATCCACCATCACATCCCTACCCAATGGGAAAAGCCCAGGCCCAGACAGGTTCACCAAAGAGTATTATAAAAAATGTACCTCAACACTCGTGCAACCTATGTGTAGATACTTCAAATCCCTGACAAAAGATGGCATTATCCCCCCCGAAGCCCTATTAGCGCACATATCGGTCATACCAAAAGAAGGTAAAGATCCCACAGTCCCACAAAGTTACCGCCCAATATCCTTACTGAACACTGACGTGAAAATACTGGCCAAGATCTTAGCAAATAGATTAAAGCACCTAATACCCCATGTCGTACACCCCGACCAGACTGGTTTCATCGCGGGGCATGAAGCTAGAGATAATTCCAATACGGGCGATCCAGCTCATACACTGGGCTAGGAACAGAGACGAACCACTACCATACCTGATCTTATCCACTGATGCCAAAAAGGCTTTCGACCGCATTGACTGGTCTTACCTATGGGAGGTCCTGAGCACACTAGGGATAGGCTCCAATATGCTAGCTTGGATACTGGCCCTCTATACAGAACCTAGCGCACAGGTAAAAGTCAACGGCACTTATTCACCCAAATTTGCAATCAGGAATGGCACGAGACAGAGGTGTCCCATCTCGCCCCTTCTCTTTGCTCTGGCCCTCGAGCCCCTGCTGAGAAGGGTGAGGGCAAACACGGACATCAGAGGTCTGAAAGTGGGCAATGTGGAACACAAGCTTTCAGCCTGCGCCGACGATGTGCTATTCCACTTAACGAACCCCCTGATCTCATTGCCAGTCCTGATGCAGGAACTCCAGCATTTTGGAACATTATCCAATTTCAAAATTAACTACACTAAATCTGAAATACTGCCTATACAACTACCCCCAGCTCTGATAGAGAGTGTGAAAAGCACATTCCCCTTCACATCGGCCAAGACTTCCCTGAGATACCTGGGCATACAACTAACAGACCGATACAACCTATTGTACACCACAAATTTTCCCAGACTGATAACTGCTGTAAGACAAGACCTACAGCACTGGACAAAAACTGCCTTCACGTGGTTAGGTAGGGTCAACATAATAAAAATGAACATCCTCCCTAGGATCCTGTTTTACATGCAAATGCTCCCTATATCCCTGCCCAGAAACTTCTTTGCCCAACTGTCTAGTATGCTCAACAATTTCATATGGAATTCACGGAAACCACGGGTGGTCCTGAAAGTCCTGAAACGCCCAAAGCGATCTGGAGTTTTGGGCGTTCCAGATCTACTCAAATACCATCAGGCTGTTACCCTCCAGAGGATCTTAAACTGGCGCTTCCATGACAAGTCTAAGCTCTGGATTTCAATGGAAAAATGCTTGGCAGGGAGGAACCTGTCATACGCCCCATGGCTCACCCGGGAACACAGGGGGCTGTCAGCAGACACATCCCCTTTGACGAGCGCTACGCTCAGAACGTGGGATCGTCTCAATCAAGTACTGAACTTGCCCCCCCCCTGTGTCCCCGCTGGAAGGGTTCCTCTGGTTCCCCCCAGGGGAACAAGCAGGCTTCTTTGGAACCTGGGTAGATGACAGGAATGCCAGCTGTGGGAAACTGCTGAGGGATGGCAAAATGATTCCCTCTGAATCCCTGACGGCCAGGACAGGGAAGCCGCAGATGCATTTCTGGAGGTACAGACAGTTACACAACTTCTTCGAAACACATAGCGGCTCTATAAGGGACATCACATCACTCACTCCTTTCAAGAAATTATTCATAGCGGAAGAACCAATCCCCCGAATGGTCTCAGAACTTTACCTACTGCTGGGTGCCTCGGCCTCCAAACTTATCTTCATTCGTGCCTGGGAGAGAGATCTGGGGCAGACATTCACGGAGCCTCAACTAACTTGCCTCTACCAGCTCACCCACTCCAGCTCCGCAGACACTAAAATGCAGGAGACTAATTATAAACTGTTGTCACGCTGGTACAGGGTCCCGGCCGATTTGGCACGGATGTACCCCACAGGCTCCGAGTTGTGTTGGCAGGGATGTGGAGGCCGAGGAACCCTGCTACACTTGTGGTGGGAATGCACACTGATAACACCCTTTTGGCAAGACATTAGGAAACAGATTAAGTAAATCTTAGGGATAGATGTCCCCCTCTCACCGGTCCATTTTCTCCTGCATATCCCTCCCATGCCAATCAGTCGCTACAAAAAAAACGCTATGCCCCACCTGCTAAACGCAGCAAAGCGGCTTCTCCCAATCTACTGGAAGAAGACACACCTGTACCTACCGGGCAGGGAGGATTGGATACACAGGGTAAATGAGATCAGAGAAGCAGAGGAATGGATCGCAACATGTAAAGACACAAAAGAGAAACACATAGCCACATGCTCACTGTGGACGGAACATTTTTCCGACCAATCTCGGGTAACGTCAAGCCTGGATGTGTCACTATTGAAGCTAGCAGGCCCAACTTTTGGTCAACGCGTCGACCTTGCTGACAGTTAAACCTGACCAGCCCCCCCCCCATCTTGAATCAGAGCATAGACCTCGAGCGTAGCATGTACACCTTTTACAGAATGAAACATCATCCTGGTGGCAGACAGTCCGGTGAGGAACGCAAGCGAAAATTATCAGCTCAAGGTGAGATCCTGCCCCCTCCCCCCCCCCCTTATCCCATATCCCCTCCCCCACCCCCTTTTTTCCTTATAAGCTCTTAAATACTCTCCTAGTTGTTTCTTGCCATAATTGTGCAATGTTAAAAAGTTATCTAACTAAAAAATCTGGAAACCAGCGCCCTAACCATGGTGAGAAAGTTGAGCCTGGCAACAGGATCTCGACCAATACCACACTAGCCCACGGAGAAGCGAAAGTGAATTCGCCGGGCACCCCAGCTGGGGCCTGACTATGGTCACGGCGTGGGTGGGATGCTAGAGGCGGTCAGTAGGAGGCCTTAATGACCCCCCTCCTCTGGCATGGAACCCAGACTGGAAAGCACCGGGGCAGACTAGGGGCAGAGTACAACCCCCGTTGACACATAACGCTATAAAACAAGGGGCCGATCAGGAGGGGGGATGCACGCCCAAACAGCTGCGAGTCAGCCAACAAGCCAAGGTCCTATACCTGGCGCAGTTAATAGACAGGGCAACATGGCTACATAACATGAACAGGAGAACGATCCTTCTGATGGTGTAAATGCCTTTACTTCTTTATGCTCTTTCTTTTCTTTTGTTACTGAAGAAATGATCAAATGTTGGTCAGTGTAACACATGTGTTATGCATAACTGTAAAACCATGACTAACCTAATAAACACAGTTTAAAAAAAAATAATAATAGACACATTTAAGAAAATGTGTACATTTACCAGCCTATAATCGAATCAGATTGTGTTTTTTTTTTTTTTTTTTTTTATTGGGGAATAATTATAAAATGTAAACATTCTAGAGTGCTGTTTGGAAGATGAATACTAAATAACATAAAGATAAAGGTAAATGCATTTTTTTTATATAGGGAACATGTAATCAGCTTCATCCTCATCTTTAACTTTATTTTATTTTTTTGGTCTCTTCCTGCTCTTTAACAAGAGCAGTTGGGTATTGTGCTCACTTGGTTGAACTGGTTACATATAACAGAAACAAATTATCAACTGCAAAAATGGTAAAAGGGTCAGATAGATGAAAAGGGCAGAGAAAGACATAAGTCTCTATTGATATCCAAGTGTGCAGAAATGTTGCAGTTTTCAGGATGGATGATCCATTTCAGTAGTGGGAATAGATGAGGTGAAGTCTTGCAGGTATAGCTGATCAAGTGCACTTTGGGGAACTGCTAAGTAGTTTAGTTTCACTTTGGCAGGGTAGAATAAAGAGAATTTGATTCTTGTCCCCAAGTGTTGTTTGAAAATGGGAACTAATGCCTTTCTCTTCTCTACTCTTCTCATCCACATTTTCTGCTTTTTTATGTTTGCAGTGAGAAATTGAATGCTTTTCAGATCAGCAAAGTAGATGTATTCAGCTAAAACTGGTCTGGGTTATGATATAGTTCCTTGTCTCCTTTTTGGATCTAGGCAATGGACTCATTCTATAGTTCTCATGGATCAAGAATAGAGGTTTAGTGAAGTGATGAGGTCAACTGTCAAGTTACTGAAAACATCTGCTTCCTTGCATTTTCCAGAAATGCCAATGAATCTCAGGTTTAAGCATCTATTTCTGTTTTCTAGGTCTTCTAATTTTAACTTCATTAATAGTATAGTGAGCGATTGTGTGGCAGTTTGTGTTGTGTACTTAGCAAGTATCTTTCTTTTGCGCCAACTCTGTTATTCTTTTAGTGTTGGATGATTTTGATGCCAGGGTGGTTTAAAATGATTCATGCAGGAAATTCAACTTTTTATCAAAATAGTAAAGTAAGAGCTTTGAGAGTTATTCAGCTGTGGCTTTGATATTGTTGTATATTGTGCCTGCAGAGTCACTGAGGAGTATCTCTTCTTGGGTGTCCATTGATGAACCCCAGAGTGGTGAATCAAGTTGAGAGTTATGTGCCCTGGCTTCCACTGTAGGTTGGGGATTTTGTTTAGTTGTAGGTTTTTGTAAAGTGGACAGAGCTTTTTTTTTTGTCAAAATACTTAAAGGGGTTGTGCACTCTCTAGGTTTTTCACTTTAATGCATTCTATGCATTAAGGTGAAAAATCTTCTCTAGTGCAGCAGCCCCCCAGAGCTACCCTTTTACTTACCTGAACCCGATTGTTCCAGTGACAGGGACAAGCAAAGCAGCTACAGATGCTGTCTCGGGTCCTCATAGGATAGATTGAGAGCAGCAGGAGCCTTTGGCTCCTGCTGCTCTCAATCAAATCCAGTGACATGGGATCCAGGGGGTGGGGCAGATTCCTGCTGTCTGTGTAAATGGATGCAGCAACAGGACCCGGGAGAGCACCCGCACGAGTGCCCCCATGGAATGCGGCTCTCCGTCGGGACACTCGAGAAGAGGAGGAGCCAGGACTGCCTTTGGGGGACCCCAGAAGAGGGGGATCGGGGTCACTCTGCAAAACACTTGCACAGAGCAGGTAAGTATGACATGTTTGTTAATAAAAAAAAATTAACCTTTACAACCCCTTTAACCATATCATGTTCTTACTGCAAAATGATGTCTATGTAACAGTCGGTTTTTCAAAAGAGTAAATGGGGGAATGTTTATAAGTGAAGAAAAAGTATACCTACTAAACTGTGTAACATGTAGCTGGTTAGTTTTGTAGGTAAGGTCTGTAGGTGAGGGGTAATGAGGCTGTTTCTGTGATGAGTGAGAGGATTATTAAAATTCTGTGTTTGGGTTGCAGGGAAGATGTTTATGGCTAATAGAGTCCCCAAAGGATGTAGAATAATAGTTTGACACACCAGTCCCAGTTGGATTATTTGCCAAAGCATGGCCAAATGTAGACCTTCTCAGGTCTCTGCCCTGAGCAGTTGCTGGGTAGAACTAGATACCCAACCCAAGCCCTGCTGAATGGGCACTTCAGGCTAAGGATACATCTGGAGAAGGGTCACTCTGCATCCCACTCCTGTTTCAAGACCCGGGAGCATGTCCTTCTAGCTTATTTATTTCACCCGCACTTCCCCACATAGCTGACAGAGTCAGTCTCAGAGTGAACATTCTTGTAGCTGTAGGAAGTCTCATCCTTTGGTTAAAAGTATTTTCTGCCTTTAGTTAAATTGGGCTTTACAGACAAGGCTGCTGATAGGGGCCTCATCTGATCCACAGGGGTACCCATACACGACATGGGCTGCCTGTCCTGTGTGAGCTTTAACCCATGTGTCTTAAATGTTTTGTATGGCTCTACCCTCGTAGCCTCATCCACGCTCTCTTTATATTGTACAGTCACACAATTGCACTAGCCATTATGACAGGTTCAGCCTTTCCTGGTGAAATTTATGTTTACTTTATATTATAAAGAAGGTAACAGGAGGAGCTAAAGCAGGAGATAGAAGTGCCTGAAATAAATAAACAAATAAATAAATGGGACCATGGCAAAGAGATCTTGCTGTTGGAGTATCCAAAACTATTCTCTGTTTTGCTTCTCCAGTGCTCACTAAAGCGCTGGGCTGTGGAGGGGCGGGAGTGGCTGGTTCAGGCTCTCAGTGGCGTGAGAGAGTGGCCTGAGTCAGCTGCCGAATAGAATCTGAGTGGATCCCAACATTAAGGTTGGGATCTCCCCAGAGCCTGAAATGGTTGAGTAGTGTCAGTAATGTCAGCCAACAGCGGGTCATAGAATTGCAGAATGAAATGCACTTCTGTTATACCCATAATAAGTAGGACCAAAATACTTTGGCTCTCCTTTAATTTGCAAAAGTATACAGCATATACTTAAATGTCATCTTGTTGCTCTTTAAAAAAGATATTCATTTCCATAGAATGGAAAAATAAATATTAATTAAATAGTAATGAGATGATAAACTTTCATCACAGCACTGTTTATAATAAAACAGCCAAATGTATAATGCACTTCCAAGAATAGGCATACAGTCTGCATGTTACAATACTTAAGTTAAAACAGAACACACATGCTCTTATTCTGAAGAATGATAATAACACTTGAGGTATATGTGCAATCAACTGTAATGTTCCTGCACTCGATTTTGATAGAAAATATATGTTCTATTCAGAAGAGAAACAACGACAACTGAAATACATCAATAAGCTAAGATATATATCTATCCTGTATGTAATACATATGGTTGAATACAAATTAAATATAAATATGTTTATATTTTATCTTAACAATACACCATCCCAGGACTGGCATCAAGTCATCTAGGCTTTTAGTTTCCCATACATTCCTGTCAATTTATCTCTTCTAACAATGGAAACAAAAAGACAAAATTATCTTTAGATCTTTTTTTTAACCTTTGGTACGTGTATAATTTTACTTCAAATCTGGTGTTACTTAAAGGTGGTACTGTAACAAAATAGTGATTAATTATAGTTAGAATTTAACATCACAGAAAATGTTATAAAAAAATACTTTAAGTTTTACTGCTTTGTGATATAAGTAGTATCCCCTGCAGCCAATATTCTTCTTCTGACATCATCATCATTTGAGAATCTTTGTTTCATCATATAGCCCCTAACCAATATGTGTAGCAGAGAAGATATTGTTACAATGTGCACAAATTGATAGTCATGTGAAAAAGTAGGTATACCCATTCAAATTGTTGGCTTTTTCAACATATTTAAACAGGTAAACATTAGATTTTCATTCAAACATTGCTCACACATAAAGGGGATACACATAAATAAAAGCACAAGGAAAAGTTACCTTATTCATAATTCAACAAAAATGTATATCAATACAAAATAGTGTACTGTCAAAAAAGTAGCTGGTATCGCCCCCTTTAGAATGAATAAAGGGGTCACATTATGGGGCCACTTTCCTGAGATTGCGGCCTCCCTAGCCCAAATTAATAAAAAATTAGGTTAGATTGGCAGCAGTAGTTTAGTTTAGTCAGGAGCCTGCCCCTTTAAGGGGCTAGGTTACAGCTAGTCAGGAAGAGCCAATGGGGGTTCAGGGAATTTTCTGGAATTATAGGGATTGGCTATAAAAGGGCCAGCAGGTGCAGGGTTCTTCCTCTTTCCTGCGGACAGCAAAGAAGATTTGAGCTCGAGCTGTGAAGACGTTTCTCTTACCTGATGGAAGGTCTGGTGATGCAGCTGTTGGAGAATGCAGGCAGCTCAGGAGGAGAGGCATGGCTGAGACATTGCATGGCGTCAGCTCCGGAGGAGGAGGCACTGCTTATGGAGCAAGAGGGAGGAGGCTTGGCAGTGGGCAGTGAGCTGATGGAGGACACAGATACAGGGCGGGGTGTTCCTGTGCCTGCACCGCCTGCAAGAGCAAGGAGAAGCGCGCCTCCAGAGCGAGAAGGACGGGCTGCGGAAGAAGCTGAAGAGACTCGTGTGCCTCAAGGGAAGCCAAGGGAAGATGACGGTGGCGTGACATCACGGTGTCGCCGCGGAGGTCAGAAGAGGCGGACTTGTTTGCAGTCGCCAGCAGGAAGAAGCGGATGGCGTGGCCAGCTCCAGCAGGCTGCACAGGACACAAGGGGGAGACAGCTTGGGCAGCAGTCTCCCAGGCAGCAGCGCGTATCATCGCAGCAAGGCACACAGCATGCAGAGGTGCCCCAACAGGTGCTAGGTGTGCAGACTCCACAGGTTGCAGGTGTTACAGGCTCCAGCAGGTGGTGAGTTGACTCAATTACATGTGTATCTGGTTTGGTAGGTTCACTGTCTTCTTTAATTCAATCACTGTCCAAAGTGTCAGCTCCTGCTGTGTCTTCAGCTTCCCTGGTCTCTCTGGCTGTTAACCCTTCTGTTTCCTCTCATACTCCTGTGTTGTCTAATCTTCCTGTCAGTTTATCCTCTCAACAAGAAAAAAGTACTGTTAGTGTTTTACAGTCAGTCAGGTTAGCCCCTCATTACAGACAGCTGTGCATGCTAAAATCCATGTACCTGAGACATATATGAAAGATGTCATGCCTTGTGAGATGTCCCCTTTAGGATATCATTTAAATGCAAATATTAAAGCCAAAATTTATGTAGACATTCTCTCCCTTCTGCCTGCTCATAAGGATTTCATGGTCAGAGCTGACAAGAGGGGTGAGGAGAGAAGTAAGGAGGAAAGGTGCAGGGTGATCCCTAGGTCATTTAAACAATTGGCTGCAAGCCTTTTTGTATTTATTCTGGTATAATGGCGGAAAAGCACCCAGAGCGGTGTGGGGGACTTTTCCAACATTTGTTCATATCCTAGAAGCCTACAAAAATTTTGGTGGCCTGGGTTGGTTCTATTATGACGAATCCTTTTGTCAGAAATTGTCCATTCACCCGTCACTTAGGTGGGGTATGAAAGATGTGGGCCTGTGGCTCAATTTGATATTTCCACAGAAGCAGGTAGCACCTAGGCAACTCACTGTTAACACTTCCACGGTGGCCTTTAGAAAAGGCTGCTGTTTTGCATTTAACGATAGTCAATGCCGCTGGAATAATTCTTGCAAATACGGAAATTAATGTTCCATCTGTGCGGGGACGCACCCAGCGGCAAAAATGTTTTAAGAGAAATGCAGCTGCAGGTTCTAGCCAGGCGCAGCATATTTTGGTAAGGGATAAGTTATGTAAGGAACTAAGGGTTGCGGGGCCCTTTTGAGCACCCCCCTTTTGTAATTTTCGGATTTCCCCATTGGGAGTAGTGCCCAAACGGGAACCTAATGAATTTCGTATTATACACCATCTATCCTTTCCTAAAGGTGATTCATTGATTGATGATATTGATAGAAACCTATGTTCCATGTCTTATGCTATATTTGAGGAAGCGATTGGTAAGATCAGGTTGTTTGGCCCGGGGGCGTTGTTGGCGAAGGCTGACATAAAATCAGCTTTTCGGCTCTTGCCCGTTTCCCCGGAGGCCTTTAATTCCTTGGGTTTTTATTTTGAGGGACAGTACTATTTTGACATGTATCTCCCAATGGGGTGTTCGTTGTCTTGCTCATACTTTGAAACATTTTCCACATTCCTTCACTGGGTACTTGGCATTCGGTCCGGGTTTGATAGTACAGTGCACTATTTAGATTTCTTATTTGTTGGTCCAGCAGACTCTAGTTTATGTTCGGACTTGTTGCTATAATTTCAAGCTATGTCTCTTGAATTTGGCATCCTGTTGGCGGAGGAATAAACTTGCTGGCCCAGCACTTTGTTGGAATTTTTGGGCATTGAGATAGATACCCGCAGTATGGACTTCCGTTTGCCAGCGGAAAAATTGAATAAAATAAAATGGTTGATCGCGACGGTGTTGCAAAAGAAGATACTTTTGAAAGAAATGTAGTCACTCTTGGGTGTTCTGGCATTTGCGTGCAGAATTATGCCTGTTGGCAGGAATTTTTCACGTCGGCTTTACCTGGTTATTTCGGGCTCGAAATCTCCCTTGGATCATGTTAGGATAGCTACCCCTATTAAAGAGGATTTGATGGTTTGGGCTAGCTTTCTTGATTGTTATAATGGTAAGTCCTTGTTTCAGGCCGAATTTGTTGTGGCACAGGATTTTTGTTTGTTTACAGATGCGGCTGGCTCCAAAGGTTTTGGAGCCATCTGGAGATCGCATTGGTGCTGTGCGGCTTGGCTGGAGTACTGGGTGAGATCAGGAGCTACCAAGAATGTGGTATTGCTAGAGTTGTTTCCAATTTTAGTGGCACTGGAGTTGTGGGGCTCAGAGTTTGCTAATAGGCTCATCTTGGTGGAAACTGATAACAAAGGTGTGTTATATGCAGTGAATTGTCTCTCGTCTAGTTCTTGGTTGGTAATCAAAATCTTGCGTCAGGTGGTCTTCAGATGCCTCAAATTTTAACATCTGGTTGAAGGCTAGGTATACTCCGGGGATATTGAAAAACATTCTCTATCTCGTTTTCAGGTGGAGCGTTTTCGTAGTTTGCTTCCGGAGGCGGACGGAGTTGGCATCCTGTGCCCGGCCTATTTGTGGGAGATGATCTAAGTGCTGTGACAGATGCTATTAGGGCCTCTTTAGCTCCTAAGACTTGGTCAAGTTACTCTGCAGCTTGGAGCAGCTGGATAGCCTTTGCCAGTACTGAAGGTTTTCAGTTTAATTGACCTTCTGAGGGTGCTATTTTGGCTTTTCTGTCCAGTTTAATGTGGCAGCAATTTTCACATAGTCATGTGACAAAAATGTTGGCCGGCATGTAATTTTTCTTCCATTTCTTAGGTCTGAGACCTTGTACTTTTTATTTTTCTGTAAAACAGGCGCTGAAGGGGTACAAGAGATTGACTTTCGTCACAGATGACAGAAGACCGATCTCTCTTGACATTCTCAGTGGCTTTTACAGAATTACTTCAGTTGTCTGTTTTTCCTCTTACTTTACTTTATTTACTTTATTATTTAGGACAGCCTTTGTTCTTGCCTTTTTTGGGGCGTTCCGTATCTCGGAATTAGTTCCGGGAAGCAAGCAGGGTGGTTCTGGAATTCGATTTGATCGGGTGTTCATGTGTGGCTGCAGCATTCCAAAACAGGTCAATGTGGCAAGGGCAGATTGGTTCATCTAAGGGAGCACGATGATGTTTTCATGTGCCCAGTAGCCTTAGTTAAGCAATTCATGGGACTTAGGCCTCCCGGGGGGGGATTTTTTCTCACTCACGTTAATTTGTTGCCCCTGACGAAGTACCAATTCGATGCAGTCCTAAAGAAGAGTTTGGGTAGCATGGGATTAAGTAATTTCAGGTTTTCCTCCCACTCCTTTCGGATTGGCACAGCCTCGGAGGCGGCTCGATCGGGTGTCCCGGAATCGGATATTAAAGCAATGGGGAAGTGGAAGTCGAAATGTTTTAAGTTATATGTTCGTCCTAATTTGTTTGTTTCATTTTAGGTACCCAACACACAGTTTGGATTATGGGGCACTCATTTATTTATTGGGCTCAAAAAAGAGCGGCTCAACGCAGCTATTCATCGAATTTGTCTCTGCACCCAGATTCTTTTTGGTTGTTTTGGAAAGGTATAAGAGGCCTTCAGTGGTTTCAACTGAACTTTCATTTATCTAGGTTGTGTCACCTATGGCCCGTTGGCATCTATCCTGATAATTCACTTGGGAGGTAATGATTTGAGAAACGTTAAAACATTAGACTTGCTGTTCATGATCAAGCAAGACTTGCATCGCTTCAGTACGACTTTCCCAGGTACAACGTTAGTTTTTTCTGAGGTGGTTCCTCGTCTTTCATGGCTCTCCTCTGCACAGAGGAGGGTTATGGAAAAATGAGGAAAAAAGTCAATAGGGCTCTTGAAAAGTTCATGCCCCAGGTGGGGGGATAGTCGTATCGGCATGTGGACTTGGAAGGGGGTTATCCAGGTCTATACAGACTGGATGGCGTTCACTTATCCGAAGTGGGTAATGATATCTTTAATGTGGGTTGGCAGAACATGATTGAGAAGGCCGCGACGCTTGGGGTGGGCCGGTCTTGATGCTCAAGACCGGCGTGTGGGGACTGTTATTTATATTTGAAGTTGTGCTACTGCTCGAGTTCTAATAACTGAGCAGGTAGAAATGTTATTTGAATATTTATGAAGTTTTGATTGGTAATAAAGATTTATGGAAAATTATTTGTGAAAAACCAATAAAGGTGTCGCGGCCAAGCTTTTGCCAAATAAAATGTTTCAGGTGTTTATTTAAGTAGTTGTATCTGGGGAAGTTTTGGTATGGGCGGGTGTGGCCTGCAATCTCATGAATAAAGGGGTCACATTATGGGGCCACTTTCCTGAGATTGCGGCCTCCCTAGCCCAAATTAATAAAAAATTAGGTTAGATTGGCAGCAGTAGTTTAGTTTAGTCAGGAGCCTGCCCCTTTAAGGGGCTAGATTACAGCTAGTCAGGAAGAGCCAATGGGGGTTCAGGGAATTTTCTGGAATTATAGGGATTGGCTATAAAAGGGCTAGCAGGTGCAGGGTTCTTCCTCTTTCCTGCGGACAGCAAAGAAGATTTGAGCTCCCTCCCTCCCGCCCCAGTCGCGATCACTTTTATGTGGTGGGTCACCCTGGATCCAGGGGGGACTGTTATTTATATTTGAAGTTGTGCTACTGCTCGAGTTCTAATAACTGAGCAGGTAGAAATGTTATTTGAATATTTATGAAGTTTTGATTGGTAATAAAGATTTATGGAAAATTATTTGTGAAAAACCAATAAAGGTGTCGTGGCCAAGCTTTTGCCAAATAAAATGTTTCAGGTGTTTATTTAAGTAGTTGTATCTGGGGAAGTTTTGGTCTGGGCGGGTGTGGCCTGCAATCTCAGAAATTAATTCTTGTAGGTGTTCTGCATAAATGCCCACCAGTCTCTGACATCACTTCAGTAAATTCTTGACCATTCCTCCATGGAAAAATCCCAGGCACTAAAGCAACCCAATACCATAACATTTTTACCACCATGCTTTACAGCTAATGTGAGGTTTTTCTCCAGAATTGCTATCTTCTGTGCAAACTAAACATACTGTGGCCAAACATCTCTTTAATTCATCATTCCGCAGCATTGTTCCAGAAGGCCTGGGTCTTTTGCCTATATGTTCAATTAAAAACTGTAATCTCTTGTTCTAATGTTCTTTTGGACAACAAATACCTTTTCTGGCTCATCTCCAATGTAGGTTAAAATGGTAATATCTTTTTGACTGATTGTAGAAGCATACATTTGACATCAACTGTTGCAAGAGTTGTTTGCAGATCCAGACATTCAATTTTGAAGACCTCTTTAAGAATTATTTTAGCATAAAACAGTTAACTCTTGGGCTAATTGTGCTGGGACATGGACACATTAGCAGTCTTTTGAAATGTTTGACACTTGTATATTGTTTTTCTTACAGTGGAATGATGGACTTCAGCCCATTTGGTTATCTTTTTAAATCCCTTGCCAGACTCATATGCATCCAAAACCTTCTTCATTAGGGCCTTTTTTACAATTGAAAGAAATTTATTAATATAATTACATGTCAGTAACAGAGATGAGTTGCATAGCTTACATAAATGTATAGGTATACATATTTACAAAACCAAGAAAACTGTACCAGGGGGAGACCGGTTATAGACAATTAACAGAATATACTACTTATTCAGAGCATCTGACAAAGTTCAGGATCGCATCCTCACCCAAGCCAGTGGGTCCTGAACAGACAAAAGAGCAGTGGTCCTCAACCTGGGGGTCAGAACCCTCACGGGGGTCAAATGACGATTTACCAGGGGTCACCAAATCCTGGGCTGTTTCTGAAGCCCGTACCACTCTCCCAGCCTTTTCGCGGCTGCCCAGTAGGGCTGTCCTTGGAGCCTGTGGAAGCCCACCTGGGCTGTCCCTGGAGCCTGTGGAAGCCCAGCTGGACTGTTCCTGGAGCCTGCAGCCACCCACTCAGCCTCTTCACAGCCGCCCATTGAGTTCATGGCATGGGTGGGGGGGGCAAAGACTAGAGGTCAGCTGACTGGTGAGAAATGTGAAGTGGGAAGGGCTGGAGGAGACCCTATCTCCTGATTTTGGCATAGGTGTCACTTCTGCGAGACACCACAGAGCCAGAGACACAGTGAGGTAACAGCACTGCCACTCATCCCAACTCCCCGCCAGCACTGCCACTCATGCCATTTGCCCCCCCCCCAACCAAGTAAGAGAAGGAATAAAAAAAGAGAATACATAGAAGGGAGAGGAAAAGAGGGAGAGGAACAAAGAAAAAGGGAGAGAAAGAATAAAAAAAAGATGGCTAGAGAGAGGGATGGGGGAAAAAAAACAAGAAATTAGGAAAGAGAGAGATAAAAGGGAAAGAAAGGAGAACAAAGAGGGTGGTACATCCTAAAAATGTACCATAAGGGGTTTTAATACTGTACGAGTGGAAAGGACTCAGGGAGCACTAAATGTCTGTGGGTTAGGGGCGCAAATTACTTGTCTTGCCTTGGGTGCTGACAACCCACGCTACGAAAATATTTTTACTGTTAGGGGTCCCCACAACTTGGGAAATTTTATTAAGGGGTCACGGCACTAGAAAGGTTGAGAACCACTGCAATAGAGGGTCACGTATGCAAAAAGGGGGGGCTCAAGGGAAAGGAGGGTAAGAGAGGGAAGAGGTAGGGGAGGAGACTACTACAAAGGGGGCGGAGGGAACAGGGAGGGGGAGAAGAAGGGGAGCCATAGACATGCCGGGGGAGCCCAGTCAAATAGCATGTTCAATTCTATAGGTCCACCTCTGGGCTAGGTGGCGAAATCTCCATGTGCAAGGAGCCCCAAGAGTCTATCCAGGAAGACCAGATTTTGTCAAATTTACTAGGGCAGTTTCTGTTCATTTATGTTATTCTATACAGAGGTAAGATATTATTCAGAGTATTCCTCCAGGAGACCACAGTGGGTGGCAATGCAGCCTTCCATTTCAGCAAAATCTCTCTACGAGAATAGTAAGTAGCATATATTATGAATATTTTAGTATATTTACGCACAGTAGAGTCTGTAATCATGTACAACAATGTAACCTCAGGGGTTAGTGCAAGGGTAGTCCCTGCAGCCTGGTTAATATCTGCTAGGGCCTTCTCCCAGGACTCCTGCAGAAGGGGACATGACCAAATCATATGTAGAAAAGAGGCCTCCAGGCTCCCACATCGATGACATGCCGAGGACCTATCAGGGTAGATATTAGCTAGTCTCTGGGGCGTATAGTAGGCTCTATGCAAAAACTTCAATTGAATAAAGCGATCCCGTGCAGAGATCATATTAGTGACATAGGAAAAGACACAGCCCTCCCAGTCCTCTTCAGTTAAGGAAGGAATATCTTGTTGCCACTTAAAAAAAACCTTGGTCAGTTTAGAGCAGGGGTCTTCAAACTCCAGGTGTTCGTGAACTACAATTCCCATCTTGCCTAGTCATGCCTAGTCATGTCTGTGAATGTCAGAGTTTTACAATGCCTCCATGGGATTTGTAGTTCCGCAACAGCTGGAGGGTTAATGTTTGAGGATCCCTGGTTTAGAGGATGGAGCTATCGTAAGGTGAAAGTATAGTGAGGACAAGGGAGCATGCAGTACTTTGGCAACAGCAGGCGTTCTACTGGTTCTGACTCAAGCGGTACTCCACCAGGAGAAACTGGTGCTGAAAGGCATGCCTCACCTGCAGGTACCTGAAGAACATCCAATTGGGAAGGTTATATTCATTAGGGCCTTAGTGAGCTATTTTGATCTTGGCATGATGACACCACATACTTCAATACCAAAAAGAACACCAAATTCTAGATATCTGAGATTTAAATAAAACAGGTTTCATCTGCATAATCCTCAAAGAGATTGGAGCCTAACATGGTATAATTGATAACACGTACCTAATTTTATGGATTTGAAGTAGTGAAATGTATACTTTATCACATTTATCTGCAGACACTGCTTAACCACTTAAGACCCGGACCATTTGGTAGCTAAAGGACCAGAGGTGAATTCAGAATTTTGCACTGCGCTGTTTAACTGTAAATTGTGCGGACATGCAATGTTGTACCCAAACGAAATTTGCGTCCTTTTCTTCCCACAAATAGAGCTTTCTTTTAATGGTATTTGATTGCCTCTGCGATTTTTATTTTTTGCGATATAAACGGAAAAAGACCGAAAATTTTGAAAAAAAATTATATTTTCTACTTTTTGTTATAAGAAAAATCGAATAAACTCAATTTTAGTCATACATTTAGGCCAAAATGTATTCAGCCACATGTCTTTAGTAAAAAAAATGTCAATAAGTGTAAATTTATTGGTTTGCGCAAAAGTTATAGCGTTTACAAACTAGGGTACATTTTCTGGAATTTACACAGCTTTAATTTTATGACTGCCTATCTCATTTCTTGAGGTGCTAAAATGGCAGGGCAGTACAAAACCCCCCCAAATGACCCCATTTTGGAAAGTAGACACCCCAAGGAAATTGCTGAGAGGCATGTTGAGCCCATTGAATATATTTTTTTTTTTGTCCCAAGTGATTGAATAATGACAAAAAAAAAAAAAAAAAATTACAAAAAGTTGTCACTAAATGATATATTGCTCACACATGCCATGGTTATATGTGGAATTGCACCCCAAAATACATTCTGCTGCTTCTCCTGAGTACGGGGATACCACATGTGTGGGACTTTTTAGGAGCCTAGCCACGTACGGGACCCCGGAAACCAAGCACCGCCTTCAGGATTTCTAAGGGCGCAAATTTTTGATTTCACTCCTCACTACCTATCACAGTTTTGAAGGCCATAAAATGCCAAAATACCACAAAACCCCCCCAAATGACCCCATTTTAGAAAGTAGACACCCCAAGGAAATTGCTGAGAGGCCTGTTGAGCCCATTGAATATTTTTTTTTTGTCCCAAGTGATTGAATAATGACAAAAAAAAAAAATTACAAAAAGTTGTCACTAAATGATATATTGCTCACACATGCCATGGTTATATGTGGAATTGCACCCCAAAATACATTTTGCTGCTTCTCCTGAGTACGGGGATACCACATGTGTGGGACTTTTTAGGAGCCTAGCCGCGTACGGGACCCCGAAAACCAATCACCGCCTTCAGGATTTCTAGGCACAAATTTTTGATTTGACTCCTCACTACCTATCACAGTTTCGAAGGCCATAAAATGCCAAAATAGCACAAAAACCCCCCCAAATGACCCCATTTTGGAAAGTAGACACCCCACGCTGTTTGCTGAGAGGCATGGTGAGTATTTTACAGCTCTCATTTGTTTTTGAAAATGAAGAAAGAAAATTTTTTTTTTCTTTTTTTTTTTCAATTTTCAAAACTTTGTGACAAAAAGCGAGATCTGCAAAATACTCACAATACCTCTCAGCAAATAGCTTGGGGTGTCTACTTTCCAAAATGGGGTCATTTGGGGGGGGTTTTGTGCCATCTGGGCATTCCATGGCCTCCGAAACTGTGATAGGCAGTGAGAAGTGAAATCAAAAATTTACACCCTTAGAAAGCCTGAAGGCGGTGATTGGTTTTGGGGTCCCGTACGCGGCTAGGCTCCCAAAAAGTCTCACACATGTGGTATCCCCGTACTCAGGAGAAGCAACAGAATGTATTTTGGGGTGTAATTCCACATATGCCCATGGCATGTTTGAGCAATATATCATTTAGTGACAACTTTGTGCAAAAAAAAAAAAAAATTGTCTTTTTTCCACAACTTGTGTCAACATATAAAATATTCCATGGACTCGACATGCCTCTCAGTATATAGCTTGGGGTGTCTACTTTCCAAAATGGGGTCATTTGGGGGGGGTTTTGAAATGTTCTGGCATTTTATACACAACATTAGGAAGCTTACATCCACTCTTCTAACCACTTGAAGACAAAGCCCTTTTTGACACTTTTTGTTTACATGAAAACATATTTTTTTTTGTAGGAAAATTATGTTGAACCCCCAAACATTATATATATTTTTAAAGCAAAGGCCCTATAGAATAAAATGGTGGGTGTTGCATTTTTTTTTCTACACAGTATTTGCGCAGCGATTTTTCAAACACATTTTTTGGGGAAAAAATACACTTTTTTTAATTTTAATGCACTAAAACACACTATATTGCCCAAATGTTTGATGAAATAAAAAAGATGATCTTAGGCCGAGTACATAGATACCAAACACGACATGCTTTAAAATTTCGCACAAACGCGCATTGGCGACAAACTACATACATTTTTAAAAGCCTTTAAAAGCCTTTACAGGTTACCCCGTTAGATTTACAGAGGAGGTCTACTGCTAAAATTACTGCCCTCGATCTGACCTTTGCGGTGATACCTCACATGCATGGTGCAATTGCTGTTTACATATGACGCCAGACCGACGCTTGCGTTCGCCATTGGGCAAGAGCAGGGCAGGACAGGGGTGCTTTTTTTTTTATTATTAATTTTGCTTTTTTATTTTATTTTTAAATTGTTCCTTCCATATTTATTTATTTTTTTATCATTTTTATTGTTATCTCAGGGAATGTAAATATCCCCTATGATAGTAATAGGTAGTGACAGGTACTCTTTTTTTGAAAAAACTGGGGTCTAGACCCTAGATCTTTTCTCTGCCCTCAAAGCATCTGACCACACCAAGATCGGTGTGATAAAATGCTTTCCCAATTTCCCAATGGCGCTTTTTATATCCGGGGGGGGGGGACATTCCCTCCCACTGCTTGTAAAAGCAGTCCAGAGGCTAATTAGCCACTAGGATTGCTTTTACATGAAAGCCGGCCGCTGGCTGAAAAGAATGATACCAAGATGATACCTAAACCCGCAGGCATCAATCTGGTATAACCATTCAAAGTCCAGCAACATACCAGTACGTTGCTGGTCCTTGTTGGACATGTATTGTAATCTTTTTTTTTCCATGCAGCCAGGTGGCTGAACGAAAAAAGAGATTGATCGGTGGGTATGCCCACCATTAGAATACCGCCCTTCATCCACCCACTTCTAATGATGGGCATACATGCACCATTTATATATGCCGAAGCATGGGGGCATCCTCCCGCAAAAAAGTTATGCCGCACACACATGGTCGGACTTTTCCACGGGCAAGCCTCCGTCGGAATTTCGACCATATGTACGCGGCATTAGGAGCAAAATCACTCCTCCGCCCCTGCTGCCCCAATGCTTCGGCATATTTGCTTTTTTTTTTTAACTGTGGTGGTGAAATCACCTCCTACAGCACTGGAGTCGCAGGGATCAGGCCTGTCTCTGCGAACGCTGCAGTTATGTGTGTTGTGTTTTGCAAGTGACAGTGATCGATCGATACTGCACTTGGGTGGCCTGGGCTGGACGGAGGGGCAAAACGCAGGTGCTAGCAGGTATCTGGGCTGATCCCGCTAACACTGCGTTTTTGGGAACCCTAAACTGCTGGGGACGCTAGTATAGATCTGATCAGAACAGATATTGATCTGTTCAGATACTATACCACTAAGGGAGGTGTATGCTTCACGCGTGGGTGTTAGCGTTACTGGCACTAACCTGACGCTGCCTGGGGTGTGACGCAGACCCTCTCTGACGCTAAAACCCAATTGATATCACCCGCCGGGCGATCAGGGGGTTAAACCTTTATTGGGTTATATACGGCGGGTGCCCTGACACTATAAAAAGCAAACTAACTAACCAGCGTCACCCGTAACACTTATATGATGATTACTGGTGAAAGGGTTAACTAGGGACAATTAGGGGGTTAAAACCTTTATTAGATAATATATGGGGGTACCTGACGCTATAAAAACATGCGGCGAACCTAAAAAAAATTACTGGCTACCGATCTGCATCACCGACGCTAAGACAGCGATCAGAAAAATGATCGCTTAGCGACAGTGGTGATAGGGGGTGAAAGGGTTACCTGGGGGGCGATCAAGGGGGTTAAACCTTTATTAGATAATTTATGGGGGTACCCGACGCTATAAAAACCTGCGGCGAACCTAAAAAAAAAATACTGGCTACCGATCTGCATCACCGACGCTAAGACATCGATCAGAAAAATGATCGCTTAGCGACAGTGGTGATAGGGGGTGAAAGGGTTACCTGGGGGCGATCAAGGGGGTTAAACCTTTATTAGATAATTTATGGGGGTACCCGACGCTCTAAAAACCTGCGGCGAACCTAAAAAAAAAATACTGGCTATTGATCTGCATCACCGACGCTAAGACATCGATCAGAAAAATGATCGCTTAGTGACAGTGGTGATAGGGGGTGAAAGGGTTACCTGGGGGGCGATCAAGGGGGTTAAACCTTTATTAGATAATTTATGGGGGTACCCGACGCTATAAAAACCTGCGGCGAACCTAAAAAAAAAATACTGGCTACCGATCTGCATCACCGACGCTAAGACATCGATCAGAAAAATGATCGCTTAGCGACAGTGGTGATAGGGGGTGAAAGGGTTACCTGAGGGGCGATCAAGGGGGTTAAACCTTTATTAGGGGGGGTTAGGGGGCTACACTGGACCTAAAACTAAATGTAGTGACACTTTTACAGTCACAAATGTCACTGATTCCAGTGATCAGTAAATAAATGGTCACTGCAATCAGTGACACTCTGACTGGGGGCTGGGGGGTGATCTGGGGGGGCCTGGGGGGGGCGATTTATGTGCCTATGTGTGCTGGTGTTAGTGTAGAGTTAGTGCACTGACCTGTGTGTCTTCTCTTGTAGGACGCTCGGTATATGTGAGCGCCGCACAGGAGATGACATCACTTCCTCCTGCTTTCTCTGTCTGTGTAAACATTACACAGACAGAGGGGGCATTTCTATTCGCCGGGAGCGATCGCGGGGGGGTGGCCGGAATCGAACGCCGCCCCCCATCTCGGAACGCTCCCAGACGAATTCCGACCGCTCACTGTACAGAAGGGGGGTCCGATTGGACCCCCCAACTGTACAAAGGCAATCATGTACACTCTACGTGATTGTGCCTGTCGGTGCCATTGTGCCGACGTATATATACAGTGAGCGGTCGTTAAGTGGTTAAAAGAAGATGTACGGGTGGATTTACTAAAGGCAAATAAACTGTGCACATTGCAAGTGCAGTTGCTCCAGAGCTTAGTATATGAGATGAACCGTCACTTTGCAAAGAATACCCAAATACATGCAGGGAAAATAAAAACAAAAAAGTTTTTTCTTGAACATGATTGGATGATGGAAGTCAGCAGAGCTTTCCTTCATTTACAGTAGCAAGCTCTGGAGCAGGGGTCTCAAACTGGCGGCTCTCCAGCTGTTGCAAAACTACAAGTCCCATGAGGCATTGCAAGGCTGACAGTTACAAGCATGACTCCCACAGGCAGAGGCCTGATGGGACTTGTAGTTTCACAAGAGCCAGAGGGCCGCCAGTTTGATACCCCTGCTCTGGAGCAACTGTCTATTTGTCCAAAATGTTTGATTGCTTCTCCAAATATGTTCAAAAAGTCAACATTGCTCATGAGGTGTACTAACTTTTTCACATGACTGTTCCTCGCATGTAAAACTTATATGTCCATTTAACTTTTTCTTTAAAAGTATACAGCTGGTCCATTTTTTTTTAAACTAATTCCAGGAAATGCTTCAATAAATAATATTTTAATCATAACTCTCTCCTTTCTCTTAATTCATGGGTTAACATTTGACTCTAACTTTCCTATATTATGTCAAAGCACAACACTAAACACTCTCCTTACTAAATGAAAGTGAATAGCTAATATAAACAAGTTTAAATGTCATGTTTAAATGCTATTCTTACATTTCTAGAGGGACATTAACATAAATTGCTGTGTTTAGGCACTTCCCATAAACCTACTTAACATTTAATATAAATCGGAAGTTTTGTTGCTGCAATTTTAACCCCAATTCAAAATACTCTCTGTGACTGCTCCCATATCTGCCACTTCTCACAGCTTTACCTTAGAAATAAAGTGTAATATACAAAGCTTGCCTGTAACAAATGTTATATTTCACCCAAGACTTCAGGTAAGGAATAATACTGTGCAAAAGTTTTAGGCACATGTGAGAAGGTGCTGTGAGTTTAGTTAAAAAAATTATGAAATTAATCATTTTTATTTATCAATAACCTACAAAGTGCTTTAACAGAAAACAAACTAAAGTCGACATAAACGGTTTGAATCTCGGACGATTCTGCAGGGACCGGCCGACATTCGAACCATGTATGGGCAGGCTGAATGTACCCAAGTTGATCGATCAATCAAATTGGGTACAACCAGCCTGCCGGATTTTACATGCGATTATTGCAAGTGGGTGTTATAGCCGCTAGCAATAATCACTGTCTTCTCCCGGCAGGGACGGCTTCCCCTGGGAGAACAGGGAGAACCCAATGGCTCAGCGGGAGAGATTTCCTTGTTAACACTGCCTGTGTTGATGGGGGAATCGAGTGAGTTTAATGGTTGCAGAAAAAGAAACTCGCTCCATCTATGGCCAGAATAAATCAAGTCATTTTTTGTGTGTCCATCATTTGCCTTTAAAGCATCAACAGTTCTCCCAGGCACGCTTGCACACAGTAAAAGATTTTGTAGATGCACAGCCCAATGCATTATTAAACAATCATACAAAACAGGGCTTATGATCCCCAACAGTACATATAAGTTAAAACACAATTAAGTCAAACATAATTACTTGATAAGGAAAAGCCATGCTCTACTAACATGCTGAGGTTGTGAAGACAACAATCCACAATCCACAGTATGGACTTATTACATCAACAAGGTCTCTCATGCCACGTACACACGACTGTTTTTCATGACGAGAAAAATGCCATTTTTTTATTTGGTCATTAAAAACGATCGTGTGGGGGCTCCAGAGCATTTTTCACGATGTGAAAAATGGGCATTACAAATTTGGAACATGCTCTAATTTTTCTCGTCGTTTTTCACGTCGTCGTTTTTCTCGTCGTCGTTTTTCTCGTCATGAAAAATGGCCGTAACTGATTTGTTCACACGCTGCCCTGCTGTTACTGACTTCAGCCTGCTTGCCGGGTTTCTCTGCTACCCTCTGACCTGGTGCCAAGCTGTTCCTGTGTTCTGAGGGCTGTGGTTTCCAGCACTACCCATCTACAACCTGGAAACCATCAGCTACCAGGGCACATTTGCCACTCTGTGCCTTCACACTCTCTGTCTCCACCCTCAGGAATGTTGTGCAGAATGTGCAAGAGAAGCCCCCACAACATTCTCATATCCATCAGGTACTTGACTTGTGCAACCTGTGGTGTGATATAATTGACCATATTTTACACATTGATAATTGGATTATGCTGCTAAATCATTTTGTATATATATATAAGCTGTACCTCATTATTGTATATGGATGAACTGGCTTTTATATGTACTGTACTATATTTATATATATGATATGTCTTTTACATACGTACCTACTGCGAAGTGTTATACTACTATATGACAATAAACAAGTTTTCATATATTTATATTTAGTTGTTGGCCACCTGCCTCATTTAAAGTTCCAACCCCCCACCCCCTCTTTTTTTACCTGATTTAGGGATGGAGACACATATTTATTTACGCTTCATATAAAGTCCCACTTACCTTTCCATTGATATACACAAGTGTAAGGAGCATTCTTCCCACTGTCCATCACACTAATGTATATCGAGTTGTAGTTATAATAATTTTTATTAGGAGCTTCCTGGGACTGAAAAGTTATTTCAGGTGTTGAAATGGTTGAGAACGGCTACTCTGGAGCAAGTGCAGTTGCAAAGTGCACAGTCTATTTGCTTTTAGTAATTCAACCCCACTGACTCATTCATATTAAACTGTAGGGGGAGTTTTGCATCTTCATACTGGCCAATGAATGACCTTGTTCCACCACTAACTAGGAGATCTTCATAATGAACAACTGCTGTGATATTGCAGGCAGAAGCAAATGTGCATTGTGAAAATACTGGTATAATTGTATGGCATTGTTTTTACATCATTAAATGCTATACTATTGTACTAAAATATTTTCTTCCCTTACATAATTAAAGTGAAAGAAGATCTTAAATAACGTTTGCATTCTATGGTTCATTACATAGAAAATTAAACAACGGTTCTAATGTTTAAGTTTTAAGTGCCAATGACATCTTGGAGATCCTCCCAAGAAAATGCTGCGCTTGCCACCTCTAAGAAAAGATGCATTAGATGGCATTTCTTAAGTGACTGCTAAATAAAATATATGAATTGATTTCAACAAAAATAAATACAATTAAACAAATCACAGTCTTTCCGGCTCATTTAGTTGGTTACGTACACACATTTGGAATAAAATAGGAATTTACCGCCACTAGTAAAGCAAACATATTAAAAAAAGGTATAGATACTGATTGTGCACCAACTACATGCTAGGCTAAGTTAATTTTTTTTCATTAAAGCGCCAAGAGTGTTTTTTTGGGATAAAGGACGATGTATGAAGGAATACAATAACCAAAACCCTTTTCTTTTTTGTCAATTATAAAAAGACAGGGACATTCTATTTCTAATTTTCTGTCTGATGTCAATAAAGTTAAATTGTACAACGACAGTTAATTTGATACCTGCCATATTATACTTTAGCGCCAAACTGGTGATTTAAGAGAGCAGGTGGACCTTAAATTATGTGATTGAATGTTTAAGCCCCGGTTCACACCAGTGTGACTTGTCATGCGATCTGACAGTTCCAAATCGCATGACAAGTCGCAGAATATTTTCGGCAATGGAACCGTTTATATCACTGCAACTCATGACGCAGCACAACTTTTTGATGATTTAATTACGACTTGCATAGACTTCTGTTAAATTAATTCACAAGCCTCAAATAATTCGTCAGTGCAAATCGCTGAAGTAGCATGATTCAAAGCTGTAGCGGTGTGAACCGGGACTGAAGTGGAGCACCTCACTTAATCATCTTAAGAAATAAAGACCCTGTAAGTGGAAGTTAAAGTAAAGATTTCTAAGAGCATTAGATGAGGCATTATAAGATTTAACATTTATAAGACAAAAAAAAAACTAAAAACATACAAATCTGGTCATGGAAAAACATTTGTGGAACATGATGATTATACAGTCTTAGCTGTGGCTTCTATGCATCCATAAGCTTGAATGCTCCTAGCCTGGAAATCACACTACAAGCAGTGTTGTAACTAACTCCGTTTAAATAAACAGCGTTAGGTAACGTAGCCACTTTTTGGGGTAACGAGTAATCTAACTGATTACTCTTACCCTCGTGGCACCGCCGTTCCCATTACTTGGGCGGCGTTACCCTAATTACATCTACTCGCCGCAGCCGCCACGAGTAGATGTAATTTAACATTTAACTAACTGCAAGCCGCCGTCTGCCTACCTGAACAGCGTGTCATGCAGACAGACGGCGGCCATTGCAGTTTTCAAAAGCCGCGCCTTCCAAGTCCTCGTTGCCTGTGATAGGCGGAACACTCAATTTCCCAGCAGGCAGTGTTCCACCTATCACGGACATCCTCTCATCCTCGTCTGTGTTATGAGGATGAGTGGATGTCCGTGATAGGCGGAACACTGAATGCTGGGAAATTGAGTGTTCCGCCTATCACAGACGAGGAGGACTGGAGGAGGCGCGGCTTTTGAATAATGGAATGGCCGCCGGGAGTTGGGACGCCGCCGATCTGAGGTACTGTACATGGGCACAGTGACTGTTAGACTTGGGCACGCTGAGGCATTGAGCACAGTGAGGCATGGGGCACAGTGAGGCACAGTGAGGCATGTGGCACAGTGGGGCACAGTGAGGCATGGGGCACAGTGAGGCATGGGGCACAGTGAGGCACAGTGAGGGATGGGCACAGTGAGGCATGGGGCACAGTGAGGCAGAGTGAAGCATGGGCACAGTGAAGCATGGGACACAGTGAGGCATGGGGCATGGGGCACAGTGGGGCATGGGGCACAGTGAGGCATGGGGCACAGTGGGGCACAGTGAGGCACAGTGAGGGATGGGCACAGTGAGGCATGGGGCACAGTGAGGCACAATGAGGCATGGGGCACAGTGAGGCACAGTGAAGCATGGGCACAGTGAGGCATGGGGCACAGTGAGGCATGGGGCACAGTGAGGCATGGGGCACAGTGAAGCATGGGCACAGTGAGGCATGGGGCACAGTGAGGCATGGGGCACAGTGAGGCATGGGGCACAGTGAGGCACAGTGAAGCATGGGCACAGTGAAGCATGGGGCACAGTGGGGCACAGTGAGGCACAGTGAGGGATGGGCACAGTGAGGCATGGGGCACAGTGAGGCATGTGGCACAGTGGGGCACAGTGGGGCACAGTGAGGCATGGGGCACAGTGAGGCATGGGGCACAGTGAGGCACAGTAAGGGATGGGCACAGTGAGGCATGGGGCACAGTGAGGCACAGTGAAGCATGGGCACAGTGAAGCATGGGACACAGTGAGGCATGGGGCATAGTGAGGCATGGGGCACAGTGGGGCACAGTGAGGCACAGTGAGGGATGGGCACAGTGAGGCATGGGGCCCAGTGAGGCACAATGAGGCATGGGGCACAGTGAGGCACAGTGAAGCATGGGCACAGTGAGGCATGGGGCACAGTGAGGCATGGGGCACAGTGAGGCATGGGGCACAGTGAAGCATGGGCACAGTGAGGCATGGGGCACAGTGAGGCATGGGGCACAGTGAGGCATGGGGCACAGTGAGGCACAGTGAAGCATGGGCACAGTGAAGCATGGGCACAGTGAGGCACAGTACCAATATTATTTATTGTTATCCCTCCTATTATTTTTATACACTGAAAAAATTACGTATATATCACCCTTCTACCACCCCGCCCCCGCCCCCGTGTATATATAATATAACCAACATAGTTACTTTGCTGAGTAACTAATTACTTTTTCAATGTAGTAACTGAGTGAGTAACTCCATTACTTTTTGGAAGAAGTAATTTGTAACTGTAACTAATTACTTTTTTTTTTTTTGTCTCCAGTGGCAAAGTACGACTGGTTCTATTCTAATAGGCTCTAAGTCACATAACTTTTCTTGTACAAAGGTTTTTATTAAAGATTCACATCAATAAAAAGAATACAAGACAAAAATGGAACTGGACACAATGAAAATGTGCAATTTTTACAACAGTATAATACATGGGGATGATCCCGGGTTCCGAGCTAAAAACTATAAGTCCTACTGAATTATACCAAGAGTATGGGTAGCAGGACATTCAGAAGAGACCAACGGGTCCTGAGTCTTGGCATAATAATGTTGCCTTGAAGCTAACTGAAATACATATTGTCGCTCTAGGTCGATTTTGGAACTTGAGGAAAAATAACAATATGACAAACAATATCTTGTGAGCGCATTAAACTGGACAACCATCTAGAGGAATGGTGTTGTTCCCCGGTAAAAACTAGAAAAGCAAATAAAAACAAAAATAAAATAAAATCTTAAGAAGGGAAAGGGGAATGTGTCCTGTCAGGTAACCAGTCCCAGCAGGGTCTGCCCCGTAGGCTGGGGAGACCAAAAGGTAGAATAAGAAAAAAGTTGACAAAGAGCGCCAAGAGTTCAGGAAGAATTCAAAAGATAAAGAAGGAGAAAGGGGTGATGTGAGCCTTTAGTGTAGGGGAGAAGAGGAGGTTGAAATATAGAGGGAAACCAAAGAAAGAAGGGAAATGAGAGGGGAAGGGAAAAAAGAGGGGGGGCCCCGGGGTGGGGGGGGAACAGAGGCTTGTCACAGGGAGAGGAGCGTTGGATCAAATCGCGAAGGGCGGATATGAGTCACCAAGGGTTGCCATATCCGGAGGAACTTAGCGTGGGTGTCTGTCAACACGGCAGTAAGTTTCTCATTCACCATAATGTCGTTCACACTGTTTTTAACTGCTTCAAAGCTGAGGGCCGAGGTTTTCCAAGCCCGTGCTATGGTCAGTTTAGTTGCAGTAAAGATGTGTGCGGCCAATAGACGTTCAGGACAAAGAAGTTCCGCAATGGGTTTGCACAATAGGGCCTCAAAAGGGTCCCTCTTTATAGTGGTGTTGAAAAGGTTACGAAGTAACGCATATACTCTGACCCTGGGGCAGGACCACCAGATGTGCGCCATTGTGCCCTCCTGAGAGCACCCTCGAAAGCATAAAGGGGAGTAAGACGGGATAAAGCTCACTAATCTGGCCGGGGTGTAGTACCACCTATAAAAGACCTTGTAGGCATTTTCCAAGAAGAGGACATTCTTGGAGCATTTAGTTAGCGCCGTGGTCATTCTCCGCCAGTCATCCGGCTCTAGTTGTTTCCCAAGTTCAGCCTCCCATTGGCGATGATAAGGTCTCAGTGGTGGTTTCCTGGAGCTTATAATAGCGTATATATGAGTGATATCATACCCGTGGATTGAGGACGTGATCTACATAAACTTTCAAAAGGGGTCATGGCATAGGGAGTAGGTTGGGATCTTATTAATTTCTGGAGAAAGTGTCGGAGTTGTGTATAGCTATAATGTTCCTTTAGGCGGATGTCGTGTGTAGAGCGTAGGGCTGCGAATGGGACAATTTTGGTCGGAGTGAGCAGAGACTGAACGTCCACAAAATCGTGGTCAGTCCACCATGCAAACTGCGAGGGGTTATCACATCCCGGCGGGAACAACGGGCAGTGAAGGAGACGGAGTAAGGGGAGATGGGGAGAAATCAGGCCTGCTGAGAACTTAACTGTGTCCCATAACCGTAGGGAATGAGTCAAGCATGGACCTATGGTAGATGGGCGGTGAGCCTTGGGGAGCCAAGGAAGGGAGGCCAGGGGAACCGGGTGGGAGTCCACCAGATCAATGATGGCCCACAGTGGCATTTGTTGCTTCTCGTGGAGAAGAGCGAGTGGGGCGATACCGGCCGCTGTATAGTAGGCTTGCAGGTTCGGGACCGAAAGGCCTCCATCTATTCTACGTGCGTAGAGCACCTGCCGTTTGATCCTGGGCTTCGTCTTGCCCCAGACAAACTGCATGATCTTGCGTTGGTGAATTCGGAGGATATGGGAGGGTATCTGGACCGGTAAAACCCAAAAATAATAAAGCAGTTTCGGGAGGTACGCCATGCGTACTGTCGCTATTCTGCCGAACCAGGATAATGAAAGAGTGGACCAAGAATCGAGCATGTTTGTCAATTTCCGTAATAGTGAGGGGTAGTTGGCTTGATATAGACCCAAGTAACTAGAAGTAAGTTTGACCCCCAGGTAGGGTAACGAGTTGGTCCATTGGAAGGAAAAAGCCGACTTCAATGATTCCATCTCAGAGGGCCGAAGATTGATTGACATGGCTTTGGATTTAGCCGGGTTGACAGATAGACCCGATAACGTGGCGAAGGTATCTAAAAGGGACATCAAATTGGGGAGGGAGATTCTGGGTTTAGTGACTGACAATAAAATGTCGTCCGCAAATAGGGATAGTTTATGCGAGGTCCCCGCCACTTCCACCCCAGTTATGTGGACATGCGATCGAATGGCCTCCGCCAAGGGTTCCAGTGCCAAGATAAATAGAAGGGGGGAGAGTGGACACCCTTGGCGGGTTCCCCTTTTTATGGGGAAGGTGGGCGACTCATGACCGTAATATCGCACCTTAGCTTGGGGGGGAATCATAAATGGCTGAGACCCAGCTCAAAAAGGAGGTACCGAAGCCGTAGTGGCCTAGAACCTGTGTCAAATAGGGCCAAGACAAGGTGTCAAAGGCCTTATTGACATCCAAGGACAGAAACATGGTTTCCAAAGACCTAACATGCGCTATTTGTTGGATTTGAAGGAGCCTCCTAATAGCATCCCCTGCCTGTCTACGGGGGACAAAACCCACCTGCTTTTTTTTTTTAAAACGCGGGAGAAATGAGTTCAGGCGGTTGGCCAGGATCTTCGTCAGGATTTTTATGTCAATATTTATTAAGGAAATTGGGCGGAAATTGGCCCAAGAAGAGTGGTCCCTATCCGGCTTGGGAATCATTACAATATTGGCGGTCAGCAGATCTGGTGTAAATGAGTGGCCTTCTTTTACCGAATTATACATAGCCGCCAAATGTGGGGCAAGGACCTCTGCAAATTTCCGGTAGTACAGGGCTGTGAAGCCGTCAGGGCCCGGTCTCTTGTCTATCTTCAATTCTTTGATGCAGTGGAGAACTTCTGATACCTGCACGTCTCTGTCCATAACAGATCTGTGAGTGGCAGATAGGGAAGGTAAGGGCAAATCGTTCAGGAAGTGAGTCAGGCTGTCGGTAGAAGCATGGGTGGGGGCAGAATAAAACTTGGTGAGACGGTGGCGGAATTCGCCCAAGACCCGACGCGGGTTGCCCGTAAGGATATTGTGGCGGTGCGTAAGGCTATAGGGGCGAATTTCGGGGTGAAAGTGCGCAATCTATTGGCTAGCATCGCCGTGGGCTTATTTGCCTTAGCGTACCACTTCTGACGAGCCCAGCGTAAGGTGCGTTCTGCATCATCCGTAACACATAAATCCAGGTCCGATCGGGCTTTGTCTAAAAGTTTGCGATTGGTTGGGGTAGGATCTTGTTTAAAGGCCGTGGAGAGGGCCTCCAGGTTATGCTCAAGTCTACGCTGGGTTTGGGTTCGCTCTTTTTTGCGCTTTGACGCTATACGAATAACGTGGCCCCGGAAGACCACTTTATATGCTTCCCAAAGGGTCACCGGAGAGGAGACCGTCCCTGTATTAAGTTTAAAATAGTCTATCGATGCTTTGTGAATCTCAGTAAGGATCGGCTCAAATGACAAAAGGGAGTCATTCATGACCCAAGGAGCGTGCTGTGGTTTGCTGAGCAGGGAGTGGCAAATAGTCAGAATTGGGTCGTGGTCTGACCAGGGGGTTGCTAGAATAAAGACTGCGTCAATCAGGGTTAGATGCTGCCGTAACACAAGCATGTGGTCAATCCTGGAGTGTGAGTGATGGGGATGGGAATAGTGGGTGTAATCCCTACCAAGGGGATGGAGCTCCTGCCAAATGTCAACTAGGTCATGGTTTTGTAGGGTTCATAAAAAGGTTTTTGCGGCTGGGGAGGGGACTCTATGGTCCGATGGGTAATTATCCAGGGAGGGGTTTAGCGAGACATTAGAGTCACCCGCCAACAGGAGGATGCCCCTCTGGTGGTCCTTTAACAGGGCGCAGACATGTGTCAGAAAGGGGCCTGGGTTAACATTTGGGGCGTAATTGGTCATGATAGTTACCTCATTGTCCTGAACTGAACCTTGCAGGAGAAGGTATCTGCCGTCAGGGTCAGCAATTTGTTTACTGCAAATAAACGGTACTGATTTTCTTATGGCTATGAGAACCCCTTTCTGTTTAGTAGGACCGCTTGCTAAGTAAACTTGGGGATAATTTGCATCGAAATATTTGGGACAAGAGGAGGCGGAGAAATTGGTCTCCTGTAGACATGCTATGTCAATATTGTGTTGCTTAAGGAATTTGAAAGCTTTGACCCGTTTTTGAGGCGAGTTCATGCCCTGAACATTCAGGGACAGCCAACGGAGGGTCATTGGATCAAACACATGAAGCAGTATAATACTCTGTTCCCGCCCCCCGGGGTTATAGGAGAAGGGAAGGAAGGGAGGAGGGGGGAAAGGCCGGGAGGAGAGAGGAAAACAGAGAGGAAAGAGGAGAGATAGAAAAGATGAGAGTACCGAGGAAGGCTCGGCATAGAACAAATGCCATGCGCATAAATGTAGTGTAACGTGGGTTATAAATAGTGATGAGGCGAACACCCCCAGGTTCGGTTCGCACCAGAACCCGCGAACGGACCGAAAGTTCGTACGAACATTAGAACCCTATTAAATACAATGGATGCGAACGTTCGAATTCTAAAGTGCTAATTATAACGACTATTATGCATGTTATTGTCCTAAAAAGGGTTTGGGAACCCGGGTTCTGCACCAGGGGACATGTATCAATGCAAAAAGAAGTTTTAAAAACGGTCGTTTTTCGGGAGCAGTCATTTTAATGATGCATAAAGTGAAAAAAAAAAGTCAAATATTCCTTTAAATATCGTACCTGGGGGGTGTCTAAAGTATGCCTGTGAAGTGCCACGTGTTTCCCGTGTTTAGAACTGTCCCTGCACAAAATGACACTTCTAAAGGAAAAAAAAGCCATTTAAAACTGCTTGCGGCTTTAATGTAATGTCTGGTCCTGGTAATATGGATGAAAATCTTTAAGAAAAATGGCATAGCTACCCCATGACCCCCCCCCCCCTACCCCAGCCCATTACCAGCCCCTTTGGGTCTTGTATGGATATTAAGGGGAACCCCGCACATAAAATAAAAAAGGCCCTATATACTCTGAACAGCCGTATACAGGCGGTGCATACAAGACAGGGACTGTAGGTTTGTTCTTATGTAGAATCTGTTTGTAATTTTGAACAGGTACATTGTTTAAGTGTAGCTCCAGCCCAAAAATCTATTTTTAAACTTTTTGGAAAACATAGGTAAGGGTTATCACCCCTGTAACATTTGTTTTGCTGTCTGTGCCCCTGTTCAGAACATTTCACCTCACTTTCCGTCCCAATGACAACTGTTTTTGAAATGTGGTGTTTTTCTTGAAACAAGGATTGGTGATAAAGCATCAGTACAGAGGAGACACCTTTCTCCCATATTAATTCTTACAGGAGAGAATTTTCCTTCCAAGGGGTAGATTTCCTCTCACTTCCTGTTGTCTTCTTGCGTTTGCAAGTAGGAGTCGTTTGTAAGTTGGATGTTTGAAAGTAGGGACCTGCCGTATATACTCTGCAGAAATAGGCCCCTTAGTTGTTGGTGTTGGCACAACACTGTAAGCACTCACAGTTACTCTTGGTTGGTGCTGGAACGCCCTGCTGTCAACTATTATATCAGGAATTTTAATTACATATAATTGTTGAACAGTGGTAGTAAAAATTGGGCCTTTGATGGTGGTGCTGGTGCCACAACACTGTAAGCCCTGACAGTTACTCTTGGTGGGTGCAGCAATGGGCCCTGCTGTGAATTATTAGATCAAGAATTGTAATTGCATGCCCCTGTTGAACAGGGGCTGAAAAATTGGGCCTTTCGTGGTGGTGGTGGTGGTGGTGGTGTTGCCACAACACTGTAAGCCCTCAGAGTTACTCTTGGTGGGTGCAGGAATGGGCCCTGCTGTGAATTATTAGATCAAGAATTGTAATTACATGCCCCTTTTGAACAGGGGCTGAAAAATTGGGCCTTTCGTGGTGGTGGTGGTGGTGGCGTTGCCACAACACTGTAAGCCCTCAGAGTTACTCTTGGTGGGTGCAGCAATGGGCCCTGCTGTGAATTATTAGATCAAGAATTGTAATTACATGCCCCTGTTGAACAGGGGCTGAAAAATTGGGCCTTAGGCACTGGTGGCACAACACTACAACCCCTCACAGATACTGTACTTGGAGCACAGCAATGAGCCCTGTTGCAAAGTATTGCTTCAAAAATTGTAATGACACGCCCCTGTTAAACAGGGGCTGAAAAATTGGGCCTTAGGCACTGGTGGCACAACACTCCAACCCCTCACAGATACTGTACTTGGAGCACAGCAATGAGCCCTATGGCAAATTATTGCTTCAAAAATTGTAATTACACGCCCCTGTTAAACAGGGGCTGAAAAATTGGGCCTTAGCCACTGGTGGCGGCACCCATAAACAAAAATGATCTTCCAAGCTATCATCATCAATCGTATCATTGAGGACTCGGAGGAGGAGGATAGCCAGTCAACATAACAGCACAGGCACTCAGCATCAGCATCAGTCTTGAAGGGATGTGACATGTTAAAATCAATTAGTCTGTTATATCAGCATCAGGTGTGTGGTAGCTGGTGGTGATCCAAGACTGGTTCATCTTGATGAAAGCCAGTCGATCAACCGAGTCGGTGGACAGGCGCACCCTGTGATCCGTGACAAATCCTCCAGCAGCACTGAATGTGCGTTCCGAAAGAACGCTGGATGCAGGACAGGCCAGTAGCTCAATTGCATACTGTGCAAGCTCTGGCCAGTGATCCATCCTCAAGACCCAGTAAGCCAGAGGATTTTCGGTAGGGAAGGTGTCCAAGTCTGACCTTGCCCCTAGATATTCCTGCACCATGTTTATCAGACGCTGGCGATGGTTGCTGGAACCGATCATACTTTGGGGCTGCGGACTAAAGAATTGTCTGAACGCATCGGTCAGACGGCCACCTTCCCCACCGCTCCTTCTTTGACTGGCCGAAGCCTCAGCAACTCGTTGTCCAGGACCAGGAGTTTGTAACCTGCCAGTCTCTGGGAACGCGTTGCACAGACCTTTCTGCAAGGCCTCCCGGAGTTGTCTCATCCTCTGCTCCCTCTGCGACGGTAACATAAGGTCCGCAACCTTACCCTTGTACCGTGGATCAAGGAGAGTGGCCAGCCAGTAATGGTCCCTCTCCTTGATCCGAAGAATACGAGGATCCTTCCGCAGACTTTGCAGGATCAGGGAGGCCATGCAGCGTAGGTTTGCTGAGGCATTCGGTCCGGAGTCCTCTGGGTCACTAAGGACGACATGATCCGCAGCCACCTCCTCCCAGCCACGTACAAGTCCACTGGTTTCTTGGGACTGTAAATCATCCCTAAAAGACTGCTGCTGATGATGCTGAGTGCCAGCCTCCACCTCCATGCTGACACAATCCTCCTCCTCCTCCTCCTCTTCCTGTGCGATGGGTGGGACAGAAGGAACACTGTCTGGGTAAAGGGGGCCTTGAGAGGCAAGGAAGTCCTCCTCTTCCTGCCTCTGTTCTGCCTCAAGTGCCCTGTCCATTATTCCACGCAGCGTGTGCTCCAACAGGTTGACAAGAGGTACAGTGTCACTGATGCATGCACTGTCACTGCTCACCATCCTCGTGGCCTCCTCAAATGGTGCCAGGACAGTGCATGCATCCCTGATCATGCCCCACTGGCGTGGAGAAAAATAACCAAGCTCCCCTGACCCTGTCCTGGTGCCGTAGTCGCACAGGTACTCATTGATGGCCCTCTGCTGCGTGTGCAGCCGCTGCAGCATGGCCAACGTTGAGTTCCACCTGGTGGGCATGTCACATATAAGGCGGTTCTTGGGCAGGTTCAACTCCTTTTGCAGCTCAGCCAGGCGAGCACTGGCATTATAAGATCTGCGGAAATGCACACAGACTTTCCTGGCCTGCCTCAGGACATCCTGTAAGCCCGGGTACCTGCCCAAGAACCGCTGCACCACCAGGTTAAGGACGTGAGCCACACAGGGCACATGGGTCAGTTGTCCCTGTCGGAGGGCGGAGAGGAGGTTGGTGCCATTGTCGCAAACCACCATTCCTGGCTTAAGCTGGCGTGGCGTCAACCACCTCTCGGCCTGGCCCTGCAGGGCAGACAGGACCTCTGCCCCAGTGTGGCTTCTGTCCCCCAAACACACCAGCGCAAGCACGGCATGGCATCTTTTTGCCTGCGTACTTGCGTAGCCCCTTGAACGGCTACGGAGCACCGCTGGTTCAGAGGACAAAGCACAGGAAGAGGCCATGGAGGAAGAAGAAGAGGAGGGGGTGGAGGAGAGAGGTGTGTCACAACCAGTAGTAGCATTTTGGAGGCGTGGCAGTGGAACAACCTCCAACACTACTGCACCTTGTCCTGCATCCTTCCCAGCTGCCAAAAGAGTGACCCAATGGGCCGTGAAAGAAAGGTAACGTCCCTGTCCATGCCTGCTGGACCATGAGTCAGCAGTAATATGCACCTTACCGCTGACCGCCCTGTCCAGCGAGGCCAAGACATTGCCTTCCACATGCCGGTAGAGAGCCGGAATAGCCTTCCGTGAGAAAAAGTGGCGTTTGGGAACCTGCCACTGAGGAACCGCACATTGCACAAACTCACGGAAGGGGGCCGAGTCTACCAACTGAAAAGGCAGCAGTTGAAGCGCTAGCAATTTAGCCAAGCTAGCATTCAACCGCTGGGCATGTGGATGGCTGGGAGTGAACTTCTTTCGACGGTCCAGCAGCTGGGGCAGGGAAATTTGCCTGCTAGAATCGGACGTCGGTGTACTGCTAGCAGAGTGGCCGCAAGTACTTGGCTGTGACACACCTAATTCTACACCTTCATTCCTCTCAGTGCATGTTTCAGAGAGGACTGAAGTTATAGTGGGGTTGGAGATCCCAGCTGATGCGGTGCAAGGAGAGGTCCGCTTTGTTCTTTGGTGTGGGTCTTTGAGGTAGGCTTGCCAACGAGCTGCATGGCAGGTCAACATATGTCTGGTCAGGCATGTGGTACCCAAGCGGCTGATGTTTTGGCCACGCGATATACGCTTGAGACATATGTTGCAAACAGCAGCTGTGCGATCGGATGCACTAGCCTCAAAAAAGGCCCACACCAAAGAACTTTTTGAATGACGGGCAGAGGCAGCGCCCTGCACAGGCGGAGCTCTGCGGTGTGATTCCGTCGGTGTACTGCCCTTACGCTGGCCACCAAAGGGCATCCTGCCTCGTTGGAGATGTGCCTCCTCCTCATCCTCCTCCTCCTCCTCTCTCCTATTAGGCACCCACGTGGAGTCAGTGACCTCATCATCCCCTCCCTCCTCATCACTGGAGCCAATCTGGCAGTATGCTGCAGCTGCTGGAACATGACTGCCAGATTGGTGTCCTTCTTGAGCATCCCTTCTGTCTGCTCTCACGCTACTGCCTTCCTGTAGCTGGGTTTCATCATCAGACCCTTCGAAACGCTGGGCATCCTCCTGGAGCATGTACCCAACACTGTGCTCAAACAGTTCGGGGGACTCCTCAGGAGGAGGACATGGTGAGTCTAGGGAAGGAGTGACTGATGATGAGTCTGACATTGATACCAGGGAAGAGGACGCTTTGGCAGCTGCTTTGCCAGTACCCTGAGCCTGGGTGAGAGAGGATGAGGAGGAGGAGGAGGGCTTGGTCATCCACTCTACCAAGTCTTCGGCATGATGTGGCTCAACATGTCCATCTGCCGAAAAGAAGGACAAGCGTGTCCCATGGCCATGTGCTGATGACAATGCACCGCGTCCACGACCAGCACTGTTGCCCCCAGACACAGAGCCTGCTTGCCCTCTTTTATTGCCTCCTGACTGTCTGCCTCTCCTTGTTTGCCTTCCAGACATTCTAATAGATGGCCTGCAGGGAGATGGGAAAAAAGCAATAAGGGCTACCTTCAGGTGTCCTTCTCTGTCCCTTTACTTAAGGATTTCTAAATATGGTTGAGGATGATTGCTTTCGCACAGAATAGCACAACGACAATTTCCCTGACTGTCCAAAAAACAAGGATTTCAAAGATGGTTGATGAGGAATGCTTTAGCACAGTATAGCACAAGGAGAATTTCCCTCACTGTCCTTCCCTGTCCCTAGAAACAAGGATTAGCACAGTGAAAGAAACTGACACTCTCCCTACCTATAGTTTTCTGTCCCTAGAAAAAATGTTTTTTTAAAGATGGTTGATGATCAATGCTTTAGCACAGTATAGCACAAGGAGAATTTCCCTCACTGTCCTTCCCTGTCCCTAGAAACAAGGATTATCACAGTGAAAGATACTGACACTCTCCCTACCTATAGTTTTCTGTCCCTAGAAAAAATGTTTTTTTAAAGATGGTTGATGATCAATGCTTTAGCACAGTATAGCACAAGGAGAATTTCCCTCACTGTCCTTCCCTGTCCCTAGAAACAAGGATTATCACAGTGAAAGAAACTGACACTCTCCCTACCTATAGTTTTCTGTCCCTAGGAAAAAGGTTTTTTAAAGATGGTTGATGATCAATGCTTTAGCACACTATAGCACAAGGAGACACTCTCCCTACCTATCCTTCTCTTTCCCTAAACTAAAGGAATCCAGGTTAAGCAAGAAAAAAAATGTCACTGTCCCTGCCTATGCTTCTCTTTCCCTGCTCCGGAACACACTACACTAGGCCGCCGTGCTGGCGGCCTTTTATAGTGTGGGGCGTGTACTAAACACCCTCAGCAATAATTGGCCACAGGCATCCTGCCTGTGGCCAATCATTGCTCTCCTCGCTGCCGGCGCTGTGATTGGCCAAGCATGCGGGGTCACAGTGCATGCTTGGCCAATCACAGCGCCTGGATGACACTGCGATGGCGTAGTGCATTGTGGGCCGTTCGCGTCACTCGAATTAGGCGCGAACGGCCCAAATCGTTCTATCTTCGTCAAACGATCGAACAGCCGATGTTCGAGTCGAACGTATGTTCGACTCGAACACCGAGCTCATCCCTAGTTATAAAACCCACTACGGGTTGGGAGCCGGGCCAAGAAAAACCTCTTAGCCGGGTGCCAACACATGGGGGTAGCAGTGGTCCGTCGGAACCACCGGTCTATGGTGAAAACATTACAAACATTTTAAACATCTTTGACATAGGATCTGGGTGATGGAACCTGAAACAAAAGTCATCAAAACGAAGAAGCTGCAGACAGTGACGACAAGGCAACCATTGTACATCATTAACAAATTGGAGTGTAGGAGGGAGATCCCCCGATCCCCCAGAGGGGACAGCCACCAGGCCATTCCCCCAAGGGGGTCGGGCAGGACCATGCGCACCAATCACCACCCCAGCCCCACCAATCCACAATTGAGGGCTGGAGGACCGCAACACAGTAATGTACCGAATGATCAATAAACATAAAGATAAACGTGTACCCCCACCCAACTTGACCTGAAACCCCCCCACCCCCCAGCAACCCGCGAGACCACCAAAGAAGACAAAAAAAAACAAAAACAAAACAAAGGGCCACAGGTAGCAGCCCAAACCATTTGGGTACTCATGGACGCGGCAGGGTGGGGGAGGCAGATTGATGCCAAAGTTCTGCCTGGTCACCTAAGGGGGGTAGATTACGCCCCGGGCCGCCATCTCACAAGCGGGGCAGCCCATCCTGGGGCGACCCCCGCCGACCAGGTGTCAGAAACCAATGTTAAGAAAAATATGGTGAGGGAACTACTTCAAAAACATGTCACTCTGGTTCCCATATAAAAACAACCAGTAGTTCAAGGGGAACTGGGCAGCACGAGTTCAGATGACCAAGAAAAGCTGAAATGAACAAAAGATTGAACTTAGCTTCTTCATCCGTTGTTAGATGGATGGAAACGTTGAGCTTGCAGGTCCCGCAGCGCCAGGGAACCAGATTGGGACTTTTGGGATGCTTGAGAGGATTGACGAGGAAGCCTGGGGGGTCCCGGTCTGGAGGGTCCGGGTCTGGCGGACTTGGATGGGGCATCAGGCTGAGATGGAGGAAGGTCCAGCTGTAGTTCCTGGAAATGGTGTTTCAGGTCTGAAGGAGAGGTGGCTTGGAATTGGCGGCCTAGGTGGGAGAAGGAGAGCTTAAATGGGAACCCCCATCTGTACTTGATTTCATAAGCTTGTAAGACTTGGAGGTAGGGTTTGAGGCTTCGACGCCTGGCGATAGTGACCGGGGAGAGGTCTGCGAATAGCTGGAGGGTGTTACCCTGGAAGGAGAGGTTCTGTTGCTCTCTCGCAGCTTGTAGAAGTCTCTCTTTGGTCCGGTAGTAGTGGAACTTGATGATGATATCCCTCGGGGATCCTTCAGAGGGTTTGGGAGCCAGGGATCTGTGGATACGGTCAAACTCCAATCAATCCAAAGTTCTGGGGCCAGTTCTTGGAAAAATGCGGTAGCTGTACCCTGCAGGTCGGTAATTACCTCAGGGATACCGCGGATACGAAGGTTTTCCCTCCGGGCCCTATTTTCTGCGTCTTCCAACTTGTCTCTCAGGGCTTCCAGCTCCCCGGACATTTTGTCCACCTCTTCCTCATGGCCCTCCAACACAGTGGTTGCCAAGTCCATGCGGTGCTCTAGTTGGTTAGTACGGAGGCCTATCTCTTTAAGGCCTCGCACCAAGTCAGAGGAAAGCTTACGGGATGCTGTTGTGATTTCATCCCTGACTATGGCGCGGAATTTGGCCAGCATGTCCTCTGATTCCACAGGGGGGGGGACTCACCCGGTCCGTGGGGAATAGATGCAGGCTGTCCGCAGGAGATTCTGGGCCTGCAGCAGAAAGCTGGGTCTCATCGTCAGGCCCTGGAGGATCGGGCGCCATCTTGGGTTTTCCTCTGCCTAATGCTGGGGAGAGTTTACTATGTTGCCGATTCTTAGGGGGCTTCTTTGCCGATCTACGCATCACCGCCGGGAGCCTGGGGTGTTCCGGAGCCTCCGGAGCTCTATATGCAGCGTCCTCTCTGTGCCTATGTCGGATTAGGCCGGTAGTTTCGTTCCGACGGCGCGGAGCAGTGGAGTCAGGCGGCCATCTCCGTTGCTCGCGCGCATGCGCCCCCAAGTCACATAACTTTTCAAAAGTAAAGATGTACACAAAATAAATTATTATTTGAAGTGTATGAAATGTTAAAAGAACATAATTCCTGTCTTGTACTTGAATTTTTTGTCAAATCTTTTGCTAGTATGTAGGACGCCATTGCAGACCACTTTCTAAAAATTATAGCTGCCTGTCTCTGATTTTAATTCTTTCTGATTCACTAACCCAGTTTAAGCTTTTGGGTCAGTATGACAGTCAGACAACTAGCATTCATGAAAAAGAGGTTAGTAATGGTTTAAAAATAATAGAATTTGCTAGGTACATTTTTCAGTTTCAAAGTACTAATACTCGAGGATATTTCTACTTACCTTGTATATAAAATACAAAATGTAGTGCCCATATGTCAGTACAAATCATTGTCATTAGCATATAATCATTCAGTAGCAACAAGTGTGCCTAGTTGATGAATGGAATGAAATTCCACAGTCAACATTGGCCAATGCATTTGACCTGTTGTCTGCACAGACTGATAGTGATGGAATTATGCAGTCACTGTAATGGTGGAGATTTTTTTCTTGATGACAGCATTTGTATAATGGTGGCATACACATGCACAGTTGACATCTTTCCATCAACATTTCTGTCAGTAAAGTAAATGTGTGGCTGGTAGTGGTGCCGGGGGTGATGATTTAGTGAAGTAGCTGCCTCTTTAAAATATAACTGAATGCATAATAAACTAAGGTAAACGTGTTGGCGCTATAAATTAATTGGGTGGATTCAACATTAAAATCAATAGATAAGAATCATGAAAAAAACATAAAAAGTCCAAATGTGACAATCCCAACACCATAAAAATAAATACGTTCCTCTGGTTTAAGAATTCTTCAGAAACGTCACCACGAGTGCTCAAAGGTAGATGGCAACTCACCAGAGGTGTTTGACCACTTTTTAAAGAGGAAGTAAAACCCTGATGGGTTTTACTTCCTCTTTGTTTCCCTGTAAAGGTAAAGCATAATGGGCATGCATCACATAGTAGCCCATTATGTGTCACTTACCTGAAACGAAAGGATTTCTTCGCTGGCTGGAAGCGTCCATTCTTCACCCCTCTTCCTTCTGGGGCCATGAAATCCGGCTCTGTGACTGTCCGGAGTCGCGTGACGTCACTCCCACGCATGCGCGCGGGAGCCGCCAGTCACAGCATGACCCCAGCTTGAAACGGCACAGTGTGCCCTTTCTAGAGTGCGTATGCAACGAATACACCGGCGCATGCGCGTTGGACATCGCCGCACGGGGAATTGTAATTATCTCCTAAACCGTGTAGGTTTAGTAGATATTTCTAGCACCTACAGGTAAGCCTTAATCTAGGCTTACCTGTAGGTGAAAGTGGTCTGTAAGGGTTTACAACCACTTTAAGGTAGGTCAAAATGCGCTTTTGTTAAATAAACCAGCAAGATCCTGGATAGAATATCACTCTATTGTGGGACCCCCTCCGTTAGCAACCGAGGATATGGGAATGGATTCCACCAAGGACACAAAAGAGAGCTCCTATGGTGTAGTAAGTTTTATTAAAAATGGGTTTAAAAGGTTACAAAATATTTGCACTCACATGTGACAATGTCAAGCCTGACACCAAGGTGTCTAAAGCATGTGCAGATGCATATATCAGACTCGCAGCGGCATGTGATCCACGCCTCGTTCTGAATAAGATAGTAGTATGAAAGTCACATATGGGACTCAGAAATGACGACCCCAGCTCCGACGTACGTTTCACTGTACTGGCGTAATTTCTGTCAGTGCTGTGTCTCATCATACTGTGTCATGAGCACTATGTTGACAAACACTGCTTTTGCATAAAAAACTGTTAACAGTATATGTTCATGCAGGTTCTTTACAATCTATGGTGACTAGACAGTGTCACTGACCACCTTACATTGATGACAAGCATTAGTGCACCTTTACATTGGAGATCTGTGTCTGGTGCCATTACTTGCTTACCTGACTGCTCATCCCACCCCACTAGCTTGAGCTGTGAACGTGGCCGACACATTAATCAGCAGCTCATTAATCAGCAGCCTGAATTGGTTAATCTGGAGCAGTGGTGGCTGGTGCTCAATATTTTGGGGGGCAAACAAACCTACCCCCTCACTCGCACATACAACCACCACCCCCCCCCGGAGCACAGGCCGGCCTCGGAAGGTACTCACAATGCTTCTGGATCTCCGCGCGGCTCCCCGCTCTCCACACCAGCTTTCCAATTGTCCGCACTGGCTCCCCAATCTCCGCACTGGCTCCCGCTCATCCACTCAGTCCCTTTCCTCTCCGGCTGCCGTTGCTTCTCCTCCCTGCCATACAGGAAGTGGGTCCTGAGACCCGATTAGCTGGGAGCCCTAAGACTCCCAGCAAATGAGGTCTCAAGACCCGCTTCCTGATTGGCCGGGAGGAGAACCTGGAAGACAATAGCGAATATTAATTTGCGATTGTCACACAACTTGGTGGGCTCAGGGGCGCAATGCTCTGCGCCCCGAGCCAACCCTTTTTTGAAGCCAATTAGAGACTCAGGCTCTAATCATGTGCTTGGAAAAAAAACATTGAAATCCATGTGTCCAGTCCCCTGCATGTAGATTAGGGGCCGGGCGCATGGATTAGGGGGGCGGCGCGCCTGCACCCCTAATGGAGCGGCTGCCACTGATATGGAGGCAAACAGCAACTGTATAGTTCATGCATTGGAACTATGTACATACTCTTGATAGAGGGATTCATCTGTTGGCTAATGGGAACTGTATACATATTTTCAACCCAGACATGCAGTTTTTCAACAAATGCATATATTTTTGTTCAATATCTGTGCCTGCATGGGTTTCCACTGGGTGCTCCGCTTTCCTCCCACACTTCAAAGACATGCTGGTAGGTTAATTGGATTCTATCTAAATTGGCCCTAGTATGTGTATGTATGAATCCTTTAATTGTAAGCCCCTTAAGGGCAGGGATTGATGCACATGCACAATACATACAGCGAGTAAAATAAGTATTGAACACGTCACCATTTTTTTAGGTAAATTTATTTCTAAAGGTGCTATTAACATGAAAATTTCACCACATGTCGGTAAAACAACCCATGCAGTCCATACATACAAAGAAACCAAAACAAATACGTTCAGAAATTAAGTTATGTGTATAAAAATGGAATGTCTTCATGTATGTCTTCATACCCCAATATGTTTGCTGGTTACTTACATTGCACCACTTTAGTAACTTCAGACCAGGCAAAGGCAAAGTTTCAAACATTTTACTTGAAGAATAAATTAACATGATAACAGAGACAATTGACAGTCCAAGATAAAGTGCCAACAATTCCTAACATCCCTAGTCCCTAACTTCAGGCTTTTAGCTGCCCCGGCATACCTGTTTAAGCAAAAGATCAATACCGGTGGAGTCCATGTCTGAAATTTTGCTCTGACTTTGGTATGATACTGCCCATCCAGACTCCAGTAAATGCATCAGATGGGCATGGCAAGGTGGACAAGGACTAAGCCAAACTCCTTCTTCTCTTTCCCCTTACTTCGCTCTGCGCCATCTCTCTCTCTGGGCCTGGACACTTGTCTCTTTTATATCACTGGGGGTCAGACTTAGCAAAAGCCACCAGTAAAAATCCAGGAATTACAGTTAACCCCTAATTCTCTGCTGGGGGAACTGTAACCACTACCAGCCTACAATCTGTATACTCATAAACACATGTAACGTATTACAAGTACGTATTAGTAACTCAGGTCTGCTTGTTATGCTTGAATACCAGAGGTCTACACTGGCAATATCTAGCCATCTTCAGTATAATAAAGCAGGTAATGTATTACAAGTGTCTAATGTGTATTAGTAACTTGTGCGGTGTGACAAATTCTCACTTGCCAGCAAGGGGGCAGTGTCAGAGTGATGCCTCACTTGTTCAGTCAGTAATGCCGTAGAAACAGGTAAGTATCTTGTTTGCTCTCCTAGTGAACCTGTGGCTGGTAGCAACTTAATCACCAGTGTGACATGGACCTTACACTACCAGAGGTCTACAAAAACAATATCTAGCCATCACCAGGATTCTGAATACTCATAAAAGTAGGCAACTTGTTACAAGTGTCTAATGTAGATTTGCTACTAATGTATATTAGTTACTACTGTCTAATGTTTATTAGTCTGTTTGCTAAGCTTGGCTTTTTTTTTTCAAATAATTTACATTGGATAACACTAAATTACTATGGCAGGTTATTTTTAACTAACCTGATTTCAGAATAGCAAATGCTTGCACAGTCATGAAATCACCCAACAAAAAATAACCTTACGTGATTTGTATAAGTTCTGTTGCTGAAGCGAATCAAATAAATGGTAATATACAGGATGCATAAACAAAATGTAAAACATCATACAGCAACACATATGAATTATCTCCCTGCTGGACACAGAATTCTAGAATCTACTGCAATTATTATTTCTAAACAGTGTTTAAAAACTCCCCTGGCATGCCGCTTTCCCAGAACTCTTCACATCTAGGCAGCAGCTGCTCTATGATGAAAAGTTAATAATTTTAAAGATTCCCTCATCCTTACATCTCCTGCCAGTATCTCACATGCCCTTCTAGTTATTTCTAGTTAGCTTCACCATATATTTTAAAAAGTGACTAGTAAGGGTTCAGTTGGGAACAAGTTCCATGAGATATTTTGAACATACATAATTAGTACAAGAGATTAAGGGATTTTATTTAAACTGCCTAGGAATGGTGGAGTGGGGGGCACTAACAGGGATTATTATACTTTTTATACATTTTTGTTATTATTCCAAAAAACATCTGTGAAAAGCTAAAATGAATCAGCAAACGGAGCATGCTTTCTTTTGTTAGGGAAGTACTGTATATACTCGAGTATAAGTCAAGTTTTTCAGCCCTTTTTTTAAGGCTGAAAATACCCCCCTCGGCTTATACTCGAGTCAGTGTACCTGAAATTCTTCACAGGCCATTGTTTAAAAGTCGCGGTCTCCTCCTGGTCCCGTTCCGTGATAGGCGTTTCCCAGCGGACACTGCGTTCAGTTTTCCGCCTATCACGGATGTTCTCTCATCCTCGGACTCAGTTTCCCAGTAGACACTGTGTTCAGTGTTCCGCCAATCACGGAGGTCCGCTTGTCCGAGGATGAGAGAACTTCAGTGATAGGCGGAACACTGAACACAGTGTCTGCTGGGAAACGCCTATCACGGAATGAGACTAGGAGGAGACAGCGACTTTTAAACAATGAATGGACGCCCGCAGCCTGTCAAGAATTTCAGGTACACTGACTCGGGCACAGTGAGGTTGCAATGGGCACAGTGAGGTTGCAATGGGCAAAGTGAGGTTGCAATGGGCACAGTGAGGTTGCAATGGGCACAGTGAGGTGTGCAAATGGGCACATTGAGCCGTGCAAATGGGCATTGTTGACCCTCTTTTCCGCTTACAGTAGCTGCTGCATTCTCACTCTAGGCTTATACTCGAGTCAATACGTTTTCCCATTTTTTTGTGGTAAAATTAGGTACCTCGGCTTATACTTGGGTCGGCTTATACTCAAGTATATACGGTAGTTTTACTAATAATTGTAAAATGCCATGATCAGTGTAAAAAAAGGTAATTCCATTCAAAAACATCAAGGAGAATTAGGTGGTTTTCAAACCTGGGTCTCCACTAAATGCAAAGTTTAATTTTAGGGTTATGCCTTTAGCGGTTAAGTGTTAGGTTGTGTTAAGGGTTCATTTAAAGGGACAAAGACAGGTTTTACCATTCACTGGCAATGCTAGGAGGAGAAAACTGGGAATTACACAGCTAACATTCAAAAGGAAAAAGTATCCTTCCATTAAAATACCTGTAAGATACATCAAACACTTTAAGAACTCATTATATGGGCTCAGAAACATGTACGTTCTAACAAGCAGGGCCCTGTTAACCCTATTATACCAGATAATATTGCAACGGTGCTGCCTTCCTTTATTTTGTAAAATGCTGCACAAGCTGTTGGTGCTATATAAATCCTGTATAATCATACAAAAGGCCACCTTAAAAACATTATGTGCTTTGTTCATGGAAGCAAAGTAACAGATTGCTTTAATGCAGACCTCCACAGACATATTAGAGCAGGCATGTCCAACGTCCGGCCCGCGGGCCAACTGCGGACCACGTTCCGGTTTCAAAGGCTTCACTGGTAATTTGGTTATATATATATATATCTTTTGTGGCCCTTAATGAATCCCCACGCCGCGGGGGCCACAAAAGATATATATACATAAATACTGGGTATATTTATGCCTCAGAGGGGACAGGGAGGGGGCAGGACGAGCGCCGACAGAATACATACTGTGAGAATTTCCTTTTTACACAGCGGCCTCTGTAATAGCAAGTTCGGTCTCCTGGCCTGCCATTGGATGACTGTTCTGTCCATCATAGGAGGCGGGAATTTGTATTAAAGAAGCTGCTAAGAAAATAGGAGATTCTCCTGTGTGTAATCTGTTGGTGCTCGTCCCGGCCCCCTCCCTGTCCCCTCCGAGGCTGCAGATGGGCATCAATTAGGCTGCACTGATGGCAATGGTAAGGCTGCATTTCTGCAAATGTAAGACTGCATTTATGGCAATGGTGAGGCTGCATTCATGCAAAGATAAGGTGCATTCATGCAATGGGAAGGCTGCATTCATGGCAATGGTGAGGCTGCATACATGCAAATGTAAGGCTGCATTCATGGCAATGGTGAGGCTGCATTCATGCAAAGATAAGGTGCATTCATGCAATGGGAAGGCTGCATTCATGGCAATGGTGAGGCTGCATACATGCAATGGTAAGGCTGCATTCATGCAATGGTAAGGCTGCATTCATGCAATGGTGAGGCTGCATTCATGGCAATGGTGAGGCTGCATTCATGCAATGGTAAGACTGCATTCATGCAATGGTAAGCCTGCATTCAGCAATGGTGAGGCTGCATTCATGGCAACGGTGAGGCTGCATTTGAGACTGCATTCATGACAATGGTAAGGCTGCATTCATGGCACTTGTGTGGCTGCAGATGGGCACCGATTAGGCTGCATTGATAGGCACTGACCCTTATTTTGCTTCACAGTTCTTTATTTAAAATTAAAGTTTTTCCTGAAACCTCTCACTTAAAGTGAAGGTGCATGTTATACGCCGATAAATACGGTATATCCAAATAACACACCCAAGCTCATCCTTATTCCTGAGCGGCGCTCAGGGATTTATTGGGGGCCACAAAAGGTATATATATATATATATATTGTGACAGCAGGAAGGTAAAGTCACCTGGTTGCATCCAGGGGGGTAGATATATTTCTCCCAGATTCAGGCTTTATGCTGACTTATACAACTAGGGTGGAGAGTTGTATAAGCCCAGCTGAGGCTAGTAGGCTCATGGATGACTCTTACCTCTAGGGAGAGTGTGGGGCGTCGTGCAGACAGAGTTGATGAGGCCAGCTGAAGCTTGTCAGCTCATTTAGGCCTCTATAAAAAACTCCCAGATTCATTAGATGTTAGCTCATGCCTGGAACCAGACCTGTGTGGACTGTCTAGGGAGAGTGAACCCCTGTGCGGTGAGGCAAAGCCTGTGTGGCTATTTGTTTGGACTTTTACTAAACCAGGGACTTAGGGACTAGGACAGCACCAGGCTGATCCCAGTTGTTAGTTTAGGAAACCTGCATGTTTAGTCAGAGGTCAAACTGACCAGGATTTATTTTGTTTGTTTCTTTTTGGCTTTGCTGTGTTTTTGTCACTGTACATAGAGAAATAAACCGCACCTTTTGATTTTGAAAACCACAACCTCCGTCTGCTGGCCCTGTTTTTGTGTGGGAGCCCAACCAGGGGGTCACACACACCCGCTACCGAGTTAACCCCCTCACAGTTGGTGGAGAACCAGTGGCAGTTTTTTTTAAGCCAGCATGGAGGAGATACTGAAACAGCTGGCTCTAGCAAATGCCAATCAACAGCAGACAAATGCAGGTTTGCAAAGGAGCCTTGCAGCCCAGCAGCAAGCTCATCAACAAGCCCAGCAGCAATCTGAGGCCCGCTTCATAGACCTGTTACAGAAGCAAGAGCAGAGACTACAACAAATGGAAGCAGTAATGCAGCAACGTCCGCAGACCAGTGAGGAAAGCCGTCCCACTAATACCGCGTCCTTTGGGGTGAGTCGTTTATTGACAAAAATGACTGGAGAGGATGATCCAGAGGTATTTTTGACCACATTTGAAAGGACTGCTGAAAGAGAAAAGTGGCCTGAGGAGCAGTGGGCTGGACTGGTGGCTCCTCTGTTAACTGGTGAATCGCAGAAGGCTTACTATGACCTAGAGCCTGACCAAGCAAAAGACTATGTGATGCTAAAAGCTGAAATATTGGCAAGGCTGGGTGTCACCCTGGCTGTCCGGGCTCAGCGTGTGCATAACTGGACTTTCCAGCTTGGAAAACCCCCCAGGTCTCAAATGTATGATCTCATTCACCTGAGCAGGAAGTGGCTACAGCCAGAGACTTTGTCCGCACCGGAGATTGTGGAACGTGTTGTGATGGATCGTTTCTTGAGAGCTCTTCCTACCGCCATTCAAAAGTGGGTAAGCCATGGAGACCCAGAAACGGCCGGTAAACTTGTGGATCGTGTAGAGAGATACTTGGCTACAGAGAACCTGACAGCCTCTTCCAGAGACTCTCGGACTTTCCACCCTAAGACCAGACCATCCCCAGGGGCGGATAAGAGGATTCCAAGGGGTGAGGGTGGAGAGAGTGAGAGGGTGGGAGCTCTACCCCAAGTTTGGCGAGAACAGCCTGGGAAATCAGCGGCTCAAGAGGCCGCAAGAAGGATCGTTTGCTACCGCTGCCGGCAAGCGGGACATATTGCAGCAAATTGCCCGGTTGTGGAGGAACCCATGCAATGTGACTTTCTGATGGACCGACGTCAGTCGCTGTGTGCGACAGTCGCATGCACTGCCATTCGGGGAACTGAGAAACATTTATGCAAAATGTGTATTAATGGTAGAAATGTTGTGGTATTGCTGGATTCAGGTAGCCTTGTGACCCTGATAAAGGCTGAATTAGTTAAAACAGAGGTCTCTGGGAATAGCAAGGTAGCTGTTATTTGTGTGCATGGGGACACCCGAGAGTATCCAGTGACTACAGTGTGTTTCGAGACCCCCAAAGGTACCCTCTCTCATCCAGTGGGGTTAGTATCTCAATTACCGCATGATGCCATTGTGGGAAGGGATTTTCCGAAGTTCTGGGAACTGTGGGATGATCCTGAGCCCCCCACTGGTGCCCCTATGTACCAGGAATGTGATAGCCAGAACTCCTCTGAGAGTGGGGAGGACTCTCCAGAATTTCCCTTGTCAGTATTGGCAGGGGAGACTCAAGAAACTGGAGAGGAGCCCACCTCCTCAGACGAAAACCTACCGTCTGTGGAGTTTTCTGATCTGGAGGTTCACAGGGAAAATTTTGCCACAGAACAGTTAAAAGACCCCGCCCTAATAAAGGCACGGGAAAACGTAGTGGAAATAGATGGCGAGTTAGTGAACCCAGATATTACCTGCACTTACCCATACTTCAGCGTAGAGAAGGACCTACTGTATCGGGTGGCAAAAAGGGCAGAAGAAACCGTTGAGCAGCTGGTGGTGCCCAAACCTTACAGGAAGTTGGTGTTGGAGTTGGCCCATGGGCACATTCTTGGAGGTCATCTGGGGACAGAGAAAACCCGAGAGAGGGTATTACAGAGATTCTATTGGCCTGGGGTGATGAAGGACATAGAAAATTATTGTTCCTCCTGCCCTGTGTGTCAGAGGTCGGCCCCGATGCCACATTTCCGTAGCCCGCTGGTCCCTCTACCCATCATTGAGGTCCCGTTTGAGAGAATCGCAATGGATTTGGTAGGTCCTATAATCAAGTCCGCTAGGGGGCACCAGTACATATTGGTTATAATGGACTATGCCACCCGTTATCCAGAAGCGATCCCTCTCAGAAATACCTCGGCCAAAACCATAGCCAAAGAGCTATCTCTTGTTTTTAGCCGGGTGGGTATTTGTAAAGAACTGCTTACGGACCAAGGTACACCCTTTATGTCCCGGGTTATGAAAGAGCTGTGTAAATTGTTCAAAGTGACGCAATTGCGTACATCTGTGTATCACCCCCAAACCGATGGGCTGGTTGAAAGATTCAACAAAACCCTAAAACAAATGTTGAAGAAAGTGGTGGATAGAGATGGAAAGGATTGGGACTGTCTACTTCCTTATTTGATGTTTGCTATTAGGGAGGTGCCCCAATCCTCTACGGGATTCTCCCCCTTTGAGTTACTGTATGGGAGACACCCAAGAGGGCTGTTGGATATTGCCAAGGAAACTTGGGAAAGTGAGAGTTCTCCCCACAGGAGTGTGATTGAGCATGTCGCCCTGATGCAAGATCGAATTGCACAGGTAATGCCCATCGTGAAGGAACATTTGGCCCAAGCGCAGTTGGCACAGCAGAGAGTGTACAACCGTGGAGCAAAGACCCGTACCTTTTCCCCGGGGGATAGGATATTGGTACTTGTCCCTACGGTTGAAAGTAAATTCCTTGCCAAATGGCAAGGCCCCTACGAGATAATGGAAAAAGTGAGCGAAGTGAATTACAAGGTCAGACAACCAGGAAGGCGAAAGCCCGAACAGATATATCACGTTAATCTGTTGAAAGCCTGGAGGGATAGAGAGTCCCTAGTCGCAGAAACTTGGTCACCAGCTCAAACTGGTTGCGTGATTCCGGAGGTTGGAATAGCAGCCACCTTGTCACAACCCCAACAACAGGAGGTTAAGGAGTTTGTGCTTCGCAACAAGGAGGTGTTCTCTGAGCTGCCGGGACAAACATCTGGGGTAGAGCATGATATTATTACCCCGCCCGGTGAAAGGGTGAAGTTAAAACCCTATCGGATCCCAGAGGCCCGACGGGAGGCAATACGGGAGGAAGTACAGAAAATGCTGAACTTAGGGGTGATAGAGGAGTCCCAAAGTGATTGGTCTAGTCCCATTGTGTTGGTGCCTAAACCGGATGGGAGCTGGCGATTTTGTAACGATTTTCGTCAGTTGAACAAAGTTACAAAATTTGACACCTACCCCATGCCACGTATAGATGAGTTGATCGACCGGCTGGGAACAGCCCGATACATGACGACTCTTGACCTCACAAAAGGGTATTGGCAAATTCCCCTGGCCAAGTCGGCCAAAGAGAAAACCGCATTTGTAACCCCAGACGGGGCGTTCCAATATAAGAGAATGCCGTTCGGGTTACAGAATGCGCCGGCCACATTCCAGCGGAAAATGGACCAGATACTGAGGCCCCATCGGAAGTATGCTGCGGCTTACCTGGATGACGTAATTGTCCATAGCACAGATTGGGCCTCACATCTGCCAAAAGTGCAAGCAGTCCTAGACTCTATCCGGGAAGCGGGGTTTACGGCTAACCCCAAGAAGTGTACCATTGGGCAGGAGGAGGCCAAATATCTTGGGTACACCATTGGCAGGGGAGTGATAAAACCCCAACTCAACAAAGTCGAGGCCATCCAGAGTTGGCCACGTCCCAACAGCAAGAAGCAGGTACGGGCCTTTCTGGGAATCGCGGGTTATTATCGGCGCTTCATTCCCCACTTTGCTTCTAAGGCTGTGCCCCTAACCAACCTGACGAAAGGGAAAGGGTCGGTCATGATTAAATGGACCCCCGAGGCTGAGGCAGCATTCCAATTCTTGAAACAAGCCTTATGTAGCCAGCCAGTGTTGTACTCACCCGACTTCTCTAAAGACTTTGTCGTACAAAGTGATGCGTCAGATGTGGGGTTAGGAGCAGTATTGTCCCAGGTCTGGAACGGGGAAGAGCACCCAGTCATTTACCTCAGCAGGAAGTTGAAGTCCCATGAGGTAAATTACGCCACGGTTGAAAAGGAGTGTTTAGCGGTGAAGTGGGCTCTAGATTCCCTTCGGTACTATCTGCTAGGTAGGCACTTTGACATGGTTACGGATCACGCTCCGTTAAAGTGGATGGCTCAAAACAAGGAGACAAATAGAAGAGTGAATAGGTGGTTCCTGGCCCTACAGGAATTCAACTTCACAGTAAAGCATCGCCCTGGCGTTCAAATGGGGAATGTGGATGCTTTGTCTCGAGTACATGAATGCCTGATTGCTGGTGTTCCAACCCCAAGGTTAAAACAAGAGGGGGGGGTATGTGACAGCAGGAAGGTAAAGTCACCTGGTTGCATCCAGGGGGGTAGATATATTTCTCCCAGATTCAGGCTTTATGCTGACTTATACAACTAGGGTGGAGAGTTGTATAAGCCCAGCTGAGGCTAGTAGGCTCATGGATGACTCTTACCTCTAGGGAGAGTGTGGGGCGTCGTGCAGACAGAGTTGATGAGGCCAGCTGAAGCTTGTCAGCTCATTTAGGCCTCTATAAAAAACTCCCAGATTCATTAGATGTTAGCTCATGCCTGGAACCAGACCTGTGTGGACTGTCTAGGGAGAGTGAACCCCTGTGCGGTGAGGCAAAGCCTGTGTGGCTATTTGTTTGGACTTTTACTAAACCAGGGACTTAGGGACTAGGACAGCACCAGGCTGATCCCAGTTGTTAGTTTAGGAAACCTGCATGTTTAGTCAGAGGTCAAACTGACCAGGATTTATTTTGTTTGTTTCTTTTTGGCTTTGCTGTGTTTTTGTCACTGTACATAGAGAAATAAACCGCACCTTTTGATTTTGAAAACCACAACCTCCGTCTGCTGGCCCTGTTTTTGTGTGGGAGCCCAACCAGGGGGTCACACACACCCGCTACCGAGTTAACCCCCTCACAATATATATATATATATATATATATATATATATATATATATATACACAAATAACACGCCCAAGCTCATCTCTTCACCACAAACAGCCACAAAGGCAAAATAATTCTTGTTGGGCAGTGTGATAGTGCTCAGATGAACACACTTAGACCGAATTTTAATGGTTCAAAAAATGTCAGGCAAAATGGTTGGCCCTCACGCATGTTCACTTCATCAAATCTGGCCCTCTTTAAAAAAAGTTTGGACACCCCTGTATTAGAGGATAATAAAGGTAAGCCTTCTGTAATGTCTAAGCATGCACATATACATATTTAGTCTGGCAAGAGCTTCCTACAATTGGCCATGCTATAGTTCTGTTTAAAAAACATTAATACCTATGACCTATACCTATATACCTATTACTAAGCCTCATAGTGTCACAATAATGTACACCCAAATATTTAATCACCCCAATTAGGAAAACAAGCGTTCCTCTAATTGAGAGGGTTGATTACTTGGTTGATCATTGTTGTGACCCTGGCAGGCACAGTAATGTATATATCAATTTTTTTTACAAGGTGGCTTTTTTTACTTGTATTTGTTCTTGACCATATGTAATTAGCTAATACAATGTTTAATGTCAATGAGTTCAACTTTACTCACGATAACTGATTCATGTATATGTATTTTCAAAGTGTACAGGGTATAAGTAATTGTTACTTAGCTTAGAACCTTAAGGTTAAGGAGCATTTGGGTATTGTGCCTCTAATTATAGATTTTAACATTGCATGACCACTTATACAGATATGGTATTTTTACTTCCTCTGCTTTCTTCAATTAATTCCCTTTTGTAACTCAGACAACAGATGCAAATGATTCAAGCTTTTACTGCCCTCATTATATAATCGGTTGGTCTGTCTGTCACATTGATGAAGAGAACCCTTGTGTTTCCTTGAAAAGTTGTTCTTGTATGGAACTTCAATAAATATTTTTGATAGTAACACAATGTGCTTTCCTTGTTATACAATGGATTTGCACAACACCGCCATTGGGTGAGCACCCTTCTGAATACTAGCAACTAGGGTGACAATTTGGCACAGGTTGTTGACATTGAGCCCTGGTTCACACTTATGTGAATCTAATGTGTTTCTGATGCATTCCAGAACACACAGATTCACATGTCAAGTGAATTAACATAGTCTTCTATGAAGGCCGTTAAAATCTAGGTGGTGCGATTCTAATGTAGTTAAAAAAAGGGTTCTGTGCTTGTTTAGTGTGATTTTAAGCTCCATAGACTTCTATGGAACCGCTGTGAGCGTTGGTTCACACTTGTGCGAATATGATGCGGGTCTGATGCGTTCCAGAACTCATAGATTCACATGTCAAGTGAATTAACATCATTTTCTATGAAGGCAGTTCACATCTATGTGGAGAGATTTTGATGGCGGCTGGAAAAAAGGCCCTGAGTGTGTGTAGTGCGGCATGGTGCATTTTCCCGCACCATAGACTTCAATGTAACCTCAGTGAAATTTCATCTTCTGTTCAAATGTAATGCAAAACCAGCTATTTTATTCTAGATTACATTTCCATTAATCCTGCTCCTCCTCTCCTCCTTACTTCCTATCCCTGCCCATGTGCTCAACTGTAAGGATGGCCTCCAGACACCAGAAAAACCTAGTTGTAGATAATGAGAATTTGATCCGACTTGTTCTTCATCCAACTTGAGTCTTCATGTGCTGTGTGGCTGCACTGGCCAAAGAGAGGATAAGCACTGAAGACCCCCACACTGGCCTGCTGCAATGGAAGCTTGCATCTCTGGTGTATATTACAAGTATAATTATATGGAGGATGGGTTGGTGGATGTACCAACATTATATTAAAAGTATGGTAACTTTAACTGTTTCTACACAGTATGAAAATACATATACATATTTTTGTTTGTGGAGAGGACATAACCCTAAAATGTCCCTTTCAAATAATCTGTAACTATAGAATTTAGCACTACAGCATTTAAAGGCTTCCTATTCTTGAGAAGAAAGAACAGATTTTCTTGCCCATTCATGTACAGACGAACAAAGAGATAACCACCCAAAAGATCTTTGAAGACAGATACCTCAAAAGATGTAAAAGTCTTGAAGTGGTTGGAATATGTCTTTTAATGTTAGAAACAATGTGAAAATATTTCAATAATGCAAAGATCTTTAACAACAAACTTCCTCAGAGCTCTAAAAAAAAACCTTTGAAGAGTGAATTCAACAGGATAATAATCTTCAAAGAGGCTCTTCCTCTCCTCCCTTTTTACCGCCACCTACAACCCACTTCACTGAAGACTAAATTATACTATAGAATATAAACTTTCAAAGGAGGTAACCTAGTCTTTAAAGATCTTTGGTACTAGTGATATAAGCTTTATTAAGTCACGCAAGGGAGATATTTAAAACTACAGAAACGGGAAACATAAGAAGTTCACCAACATGAATGCAAAGGCTTGATATTATGTCTGTTGCTATGTCAAATATAAAATGAAAGACAAAAAGAGGCCACTGATGGGGACAGTAGATGTGAATTTTTTTTAGCCCAAAAAAAAAAGAATGTACTTCATTTATATTTAATCTGAAACAAGCTTTTGGTTTTGTAGCATTTCACAGGGAAGAATTTCTTTCATTTTTAAATATATATTATTCTCACAGAACAATGTTTTATTCAAAGTCAAATGTGAAAGGAAGATCCTGTCTATAACAACCTTATGAGGCCTGTTTAGAAATTGCAACAGTCTAAGAAGCATGCAGTGTCACTTGGCAAGGGCGTGCAAGCAATATTTCAGCAACAACATGCCAGACAAGAATGCTCATTGATTATAATAAAACCTAATTCTATTCTAAAATGTCATTTATATTTCTGACTGCAGAAAAGAGCTCCAGAAACTATTGTTGGAATGCTATTTGCGCCTTATTAAAATATCTGACCTTTAACTGAAACCATATAATTTTGCTATATATACAGATATAATAACTCAGTAGATGGTTTGTCATATTTAAACAGTTCAGTGATTATGACAAACATTCTAAATAAATATGAGTGTTATATGTGCAAAGAGCTATGCAGTATTTGCAGAAAAGTACACAATGTACTTGTCAGTGAATGTATACAGTACACCTACTGATTTTTGTTCATTAGCATCTTTGTGCAGGATGTCCATGCAAATACAGTATATGCCTTCCTTTTTAAAGAAAAATAAAGCAAATAAAGTAGTGATAATCAGCTCCAATAAGTAACATGATCTCAGAGAAGACCAGGCTCATACTATTCCCATGAAATGAAACCTTTTCAATTCATGTATTCAAGATCTGCACAAATATGAATACTCATCACCTGTGTCCAATCCACAAAGAAGGTCTCCTTCCACATTCAGAACTTCTAAAAAGTAATCTGTGGGGAAATACTGTAATTATAATTTCCAAAAAACATTTCTTGTTTTTAGCATACTGTGGTCTGGGACATAGTTTGTGTATCACCCTCCTAGCATAGGTTGCTAGGCAGATTTAGTTTTTTGGCTCCTTCAGTAGTTAAGGGAGCAGTGATTGCTTGTTCTAGTCCGTTCAGGGTTTTACAGGCTGGGCCTGCTTCCTCCTGCCTCTGGAAGAAGCTTCCAGAAAATAGGGAGGGAGATTCAAAAAACCAGCATGAATATTTATCATGCTCCAGTCAGTCCCTGGAGAGGAGTGTCCAGAAGGGGGCTGGGAATATGATACATAGTCTAAAGCCCTGGAGAGATAGTTTCCTCTCCCCCAGGAGGGATCCAAAGCCCGAGGGGCAGCTGCCCTTAGGTAGTTCATGGACTGTGTAGCTGTTCTTTATGTCTCAGCAGTGTCAGGCTAAGGGCATAGACGGATCTCCTGAGAAACTGGCTGTAGGACTTCACCACAAGGAATCTGGTCTGGAGAAGTATTGTCTCCCTCACTGGACCTTGTCCGGAGGAAGCTGGAAGGTGGTGACTGTTCTAGTGACTTGTGAGTAAAGACCCTGAATTGATTCCTGGTGACTATGTTCTTTTTGGGAAGTAAGTACCAGTGATAGCTGTGGACCAAGACAGCTCTCACAGGCATTCTGGCCATTACCCTGTCCTCAGCACAATCCTGGAATGTGAGTCTAGAGGAAAGTGTCCCTGTTACTGTGCAGTGTCCTGGAATTTGCACTGGGTACCAACAGTTGTGCAGTGGCGCAAGGTAACCAGATGCCCAAGAAACTGCCTCATGTTCTACAGTTGTGAGGACCTAGACTGTTCTATGTCCCCAATTATTACAGAGAGAGACTAGAGAGAAAACTGTCCTTTCACTGCTGTTGCTAATAATTTTTGGGAAAATGACCTCATAGCCCAACCCCTCTCCTGTTTAAAGTTCTTCAAGCAATACATGAAAAAAAACAACCCCTAGACTAAAGGTATTTGAGCTGGAGTGCATGGACTGATGCCTGTGGTGGTGGGTAGCCTCTCTACTATTAAGAAAGAACCAGCTAGTACCAGCGGCCCCTTTAGGGGTTAGCGCTACATAAATATGCACAACAGTGTTACTTCCCTCCCTTGTATGCTTCCATGTGCACCCCTGCTGTGCTCATTTTTACAGCTGGGTCCTAGTCTGGGTTCCAAAATACCCTAACAGTAGCGCAATCTTTAGTAATCATTTTAACAGTTTGCTACAGTGATAACTGGGGTTTATACAATATAACCATTTTAAAAATTCAAGAAAATATCCAGCACTTCGGGAACCATTATAAAAGAAGAGTATTATCCTGTAGATGACTTTCCAAGGCTCCTACCAGATTTCCAATCCATTTATGTCAAATGGGTCTAAAAAACTGTCAACAGCACCAATTGTGTGTCTTCTCTTTTATTCACCTTTGCTTCCCAAATATCTTCAACTCATCACATGTCAAATCCAAAAGAAAGTCATATAGTGTAGTATTTTATTAAAAAAAAAATAGAAACAAACATACATCTATATTGTGTTCACATGTGAAAATACCAACATCAGTGCACTAGCAGTGATATTGCTCAACTCGCCACTTGTGCAACCTTTTACCAACTAATACAACTAAAACCGCATATCATTTTATTCCAGGTAGGTCAGCTGATTTTTTTTTCCCTCTCTCGGACTTGCCTTTACTTCTTTCTTCTCTTCTCTTTATTTGTCTTTCCACAGTTTTAGGGTCACATTATTTTTAAAAAAAAAGACCTTTCAGCTTAAGTACACTTTTTTTTTTTCTTCTAAATTCCAGCTCCCCAATGTACCAATATAGCAATCATGTACTTTTTTTGCAAAAATATCAAAGCTTTCCATTAAATCTACAGTCACTTACTTTTCTTCTCCTAATCCACGTTTCCAAATGATTCCATTAGTAATGTCTTCTTCCTGATCAAACTTTAGGTCATGACACAGGAAGGAGTTGACCAGCTGACCTCATTAGTACACACCCTGCATCATCCACACTCCCCTTCCCAGCTGCACATTTTTAAAATTAAATGCAATCAATCAGTGATCCCCCTTCTCACTAAATACACAATATACAATCATTGCATAGTGTATAGCCATATTTATGCACCTAAAATTACTAGTTGCGCTTTCAGTGCCATTAAAGGAACACCAAACACAGAAGCAAACACACATTTTGCCATGTGAAAAAATTAGGGGCAAATGCTGCAAATAAAAACACACAACCCACAAAATGCCAAAATGTCCCATTAACCACATGTAGTGCAGCCAGTTGAACGCAACAGGCTGTCCTATGCATGTCACAGGAAAAACGAGACACAAAACATTCGCTCCCACTATGCTAGATGTGAATGGGGCCTGAAAGTGAAAACGCACAGATGTGAACAATGAGGCTCCATTCACATCTGTGCGTTTCCTTGCATTTCAGAAATGCGTTGCACCAAACATCACAGTAAAAAACGCACCAAGCTCCACTCTAAAAAATAGTTTCGAAGCTTCTTTGGGGCGATTGCTGTGTGTGTAGGGCAGCCCATTCAGGTGGATGGGCTGCCCTATGTGTGATGAGTGAAAATGCTCCACAATGCCTCCCTCCTCACTAAAAAAAAACGCATGTGGGAATGCGAGTTCCCGCTAGGCAGAGTTGTGAATGGGACATGACAGCTGAGTGTTTCTGTCCACTCCCTCCTATGTACTTGTATAAAGATGGCCATACACTATGCAATCTGATTGTGTATTCAGTCAGAAGGGTGATCACTGATTGATTGCATTTCATTTCAAAAACATGCAGCTGGGAGTGGGAGGGTGGATGAAGCAGGGTGTGTGCTAAATGAGGTCAGCTGGTCAACTAGTTCCTGTGTCATGACCTAAAGTCTGATCAGGAAGAAGACATTACTAATGGAAATGTCTGGAAATGTGGATTAAGACATGAAAAGTAAGTGACTGTAGATCTAATGGAAAGCTTTGATATTTTTGCAAAAAAAGTACATGAATGCTATATTGGAGCATGGGGGAGCTGGAATTTAGAAAAAAAAAAGTATACGAAGGTGAACTTAGCCTTTAAGGACAAAATAAAAACCTATAAATACAAAAGCAGTACCACTCACCCTCCCATTCTTCTCCTCTCTGCTATTTAAAAATCTCTTTGTATTATTTTTTTTATAGAATGCGCAGGATCTCGCTCCCCTATTTAGAGAATGCCTTGCATTCTGGAAAAATAATACAAGCAGCTTTGTAAATGGGCAAGACAGGATGAAGAGGAAAGTGATTGGTGCAATCAGTCCTTCGCTATCACAAATTTGGAAGTTCACCACTGCCAGCAGTATCCAGTTTCATTGAAGGGAGAATTTTTAAAGTAGCCAGCAGAACATAGGGTGCACTTTATTAGAGGTAAATTATTAGATTGGTGCTGTATTCCCCCCCAAGAAAATTGCAGCTCTAACCTCTAACTAACCCTAATAAACTATATTTTGTCCTCTCTCTTTTGACCCTATTTTTCGTGATTTTATTTTGTTTTAATGGTAATGGTACAGAAGCTTGTTTTTGTAAAGTCACATTAATCACTTTAATGCATGATTCGTTTCAGGAGCTAGTGCCAATATTTTTGTGACTATTTTGGAAACACTAGGGTGTGTATTCTTATTGGCTGCCAGCTAATAGGTTAGAACTGTGGCAGTAGTTGGGGTTTATAGCGTGATCCTCATTATTGTTTACACGTTTTTAAGCTTGATTTTAATTAATTTAAAAATAACTGTATTTATGCTTTTTGCAAGAAGTTTACCAGAAACATTTTAGTATTGTGATTACAAAAACAAATCACAGAAAAAAAAATTGTACTTTGTATCAACAGTAAAAATAGCCTTTTTTTCCTGGTAAAAATGATCATATTTGGTAGGCAACAAAAGCCTTTGTCCCCCTAACCCCCTTTTCCTACACACACACACAGAAATATAAAATATCACTTCATAAGCAATGAAAAAATATTGCTGAATAAATAGGCACATAGCTGAAATTTTAAATTGCTCTGGTCGATAAAGGGTAAACAGCTGCAAAAGCTGAAGTGGACAAAGGTTTTGGGGCTGTGATTGTGATCCCCGTTTCATTACATAGTTCAGAATTCAGAAATTTGGATTGCCTGTATGCTTGTTTTGGGTTAGTGACTCACTAGTAGGTCAGTAAACAGGAGGTAGAGAGTAAATAACAGCAGGAAGTAGAAGGTAAGTGCAATCCATGTGTCAGCTTTCAATCCAATAAAATAGGTAGTTGTCGTGCATACATGTGAAACAGATGCCCAAAGCCAAAAGCCCCAAGATCCGCTTATCACTGTAATATAATGAGCAAAGACAGAGAATGCGGGGTTTCCATTCCTTAAGAAAATAGGCTAAAAAAACTCAATAAATAAATCTTAAAAAAAAAAAAAGAAAGAAAATAGGCTTGTGAAATTCAGCAAGAGAACTAGCAACTAGAGATTTCTTGCACGGACCTCCTGATATCAGGAATTGTCTTCCAAAATGCAATCAGTCAGATAAACCCCAACAGTATTCACGACATCTAGAGAGTTAATATTATTCTCCTTAGGATATGAGGTAGACAGTAGGGATGAGCTCGGTGTTCGAGTCGAACGTACGTTCGACTCGAACATCGGCTGTTCGATCGTTCGGCGAACAACGAACGATTTGGGCCGTTCGCGCCAAATTCGAGTGACGCGAACGGCCCACAATGCACTACGCCATCGCAGTGTCATCCAGGCGCTGTGATTGGCCAAGCATGCACTGTGACCCCGCATGCTTGGCCAATCACAGCGCCGGCAGCGAGGAGAGCAATGATTGGCCACAGGCAGGATGCCTGTGGCCAATTATTGATGAGGGGATTTAGTACACGCCCCACACTATAAAAGGCCGCCAGCGCAGCGGCCTTGTGTAGTGTGTTCCGGAGCAGGGAAAGAGAAGCATAGGCAGGGACAGTGTCATTTTTTTTCTTTACTAATCCTGGATTCCTTGTGTTTAGGGACAGAGAAGGATAGGTAGGGAGAGTGTCAGTGTGTTATTCTGTGCTAAACCTTGTTTGTAGGGACAGAGAAGGACAGTGAGGGAAAGTGTCAGTGTACCATTCTGTGCTAAACCAATCTTGCTGAAGCATATTGCAAATCCTTGTGTTTAGGGACAGAGAAGGACACTCAGTGAGGGAAAGTGTCAGTGTACCATTCTGTGCTAAACCAATCTTGCTGAAGCATATTGCAAATCCTTGTGTTTAGGGACAGAGAAGGACACTCAGTGAGGGAAAGTGTCAGTGTACCATTCTGTGCTAAACCAATCTTGCTGAAGCATATTGCAAATCCTTGTGTTTAGGGACAGAGAAGGACACTCAGTGAGGGAAAGTGTCAGTGTACCATTCTGTGCTAAACCAATCTTGCTGAAGCATATTGCAAATCCTTGTGTTTAGGGACAGAGAAGGACACTCAGTGAGGGAAAGTGTCAGTGTACCATTCTGTGCTAAACCAATCTTGCTGAAGCATATTGCAAATCCTTGTGTTTAGGGACAGAGAAGGACACTCAGTGAGGGAAAGTGTCAGTGTACCATTCTGTGCTAAACCAATCTTGCTGAAGCATATTGCAAATCCTTGTGTTTAGGGACACAGAAGGATAGGCAGGGGACAGTGTCAGTGTCATTGTTGCTAAGCCTCCAGCACAGTATACACCTGAAGCTAGCCCTTATTGCTGTTTTTCCCATCTCCCTGCAGGCCATCCATTAGAATGTCTGGAAGGCAAACAAGGAGAGGCAGACAGTCAGGAGCCAATAAAAGAGGGCAAGCAGGCTCTGTGTCTGGGGGCAACAGTGCTGGTCGTGGACGTGGTGCATTGTCATCAGCACATGGCCATGGGACACGCTTGTCCTTCTTTTCGGCAGCTGGACATGTTGAGCCACATCATGCCGAAGACTTGGTAGAGTGGATGACCAAGCCCTCCTCATCCTCCTCATCCTCTCTCACCCAGGCTCAGGGTACTGGCAAAGCAGCTGCCAAAGCGTCCTCTTCCCTGGTATCAATGTCATCATCAGTCACTCCTTCCCTAGACCCACCATGTCCTCCTCCTGAGGAGTCCCCAGAACTGTTTGAGCACAGTGTTGGGTACATGCTCCAGGAGGATGCCCAGCGTTTCGAAGGATCTGATGATGATACCCAGCTAGAGGAAGGCAATAGCGTGAGAGCAGAGAGAGGGGATGTTCAAGAAGGACACCAATCTGGCAGTCATGTTCCAGCAGCTGCAGCATACTGCCAGATTGGCTCCAGTGATGAGGAGGGAGGGGATGATGAGGTCACTGACTCCACGTGGGTGCCTAATAGGAGAGAGGAGGAGGAGGATGAGGAGGAGGCACATCTCCAACGAGGCAGGATGCCCTTGGGTGGCCAGCGTAAGGGCAGCAGACCGATGGAATCACACCGCAGAGCTCCGCCTGTGCAGGGCGCTGCCTCTGCCCGTCATTCAAAAAGTTCTTTGGTGTGGGCCTTTTTTGAGGCGAGTGCATCAGATCGCACAGCTGCTGTTTGCAACATATGTCTCAAGCGTATATCACGTGGCCAAAACATCAGCCGCTTGGGCACCACATGTTTGACCAGGCATATGTTGACCTGCCATGCAGCTCGTTGGCAAGCCTACCTTAAAGACCCACACCAAAGAACAAAGTGGACCTCTCCTTGCACGGCATCAGCTGGGATCTCCAACCCCACTATACCTTCAGTCCTCTCTGAAACCTGCACTGAGAGGAATGAAGGTGTAGAATTAGGTGTGTCACAGCCAAGTACTTGCGGCCACTCTGCTAGCAGTACACCGACGTCCGATTCTAGCAGGCAAATTTCCCTGCCCCAGCTGCTGGACCCTCGAAAGAAGTTCACTCCCAGCCATCCACATGCCCAGCGGTTGAATGCTAGCTTGGCTAAATTGCTAGCGCTTCAACTGCTGCCTTTTCAGTTGGTAGACTCGGCCCCCTTCCGTGAGTTTGTGCAATGTGCGGTTCCTCAGTGGCAGGTTCCCAAACGCCACTTTTTCTCACGGAAGGCGATTCCGGCTCTCTACTGGCATGTGGAAGGCAATGTTTTGGCCTCGCTGGACAGGGCGGTCAGCGGTAAGGTGCATATTACCGCTGACTCATGGTCCAGCAGGCATGGACAGGGACGTTACCTTTCTTTCACGGCCCATTGGGTCACTCTTTTGGCAGCTGGGAAGGATGCAGGACAAGGTGCAGTAGTGTTGGAGGTTGTTCCACCGCCACGCCTCCAAAATGCTACTACTGGTTGTGACACACCTCTCTCCTCCACCCTCTCCTCTTCTTCTTCCTCCATGGCCTCTTCCTGTGCTTTGTCCTCGGAACCAGCGGTGCTCCGTAGGCGTTCAAGGGGCTACGCAAGTACGCAGGCAAAAAGATGCCATGCCGTGCTTGCGCTGGTGTGTTTGGGGGACAGGAGCCACACTGGGGCAGAGGTCCTGTCTGCTCTGCAGGGGCAGGCCGAGAGGTGGTTGATGCCACGCCAGCTTAAGCCAGGAATGGTGGTTTGCGAAAATGGCACCAACATCCTCTCCGCCCTCCGACAGGGACAACTGACCCATGTGCCCTGTGTGGCTCACGTCCTTAACCTGGTGGTGCAGCGCTTCTTGGGCAGGTACCCGGGCTTACAGGATATCCTGAGGCAGGCCAGGAAAGTCTGTGTGCATTTCCGCAGATCTTATAATGCCAGTGCTCGCCTGGCTGAGCTGCAAAAGGAGTTGAACCTGCCCAAGAACCGCCTTATATGTGACATGCCCACCAGGTGGAACTCAACGTTGGCCATGCTGCAGCGGCTGCACACGCAGCAGAGGGCCATCAATGAGTACCTGTGCGACTACGGCACCAGGACAGGGTCAGGGGAGCTTGGTTTTTTTTCACCACGCCAGTGGGGCATGATCAGGGATGCATGCACTGTCCTGGCACCATTTGAGGAGGCCACGAGGATGGTGAGCAGTGACAGTGCATGCATCAGTGACACTGTACCTCTTGTCCACCTGTTGGAGCACACGCTGCGTGGAATAATGGACAGTAGTGATGAGCCGAACACCCCCGGGTTCGGTTCGCACCAGAACCCGCGAACGGACCGAAAGTTCGTACGAACATTAGAACCCTATTAAATACAATGGATGCGAACGTTCGAATTCTAAAGTGCTAATTATAACAACTATTATGCATGTTATTGTCCTAAAAAGGGTTTGGGAACCCGGGTTCTGCACCAGGGGACATGTATCAATGCAAAAAGAAGTTTTAAAAACGGTCGTTTTTCGGGAGCAGTCATTTTAATGATGCATAAAGTGAAAAAAAAAAGTCAAATATTCCTTTAAATATCGTACCTGGGGGGTGTCTAAAGTATGCCTGTGAAGTGCCACGTGTTTCCCGTGTTTAGAACTGTCCCTGCACAAAATGACACTTCTAAAGGAAAAAAAAGCCATTTAAAACTTCTTGCGGCTTTAATGTAATGTCTGGTCCCGGTAATATGGATGAAAATCTTTAAGAAAAATGGCATACCTACCCCATGACCCCCCCCCCCCCTACCCCAGCCCATTACCAGCCCCTTTGGGTCTTGTATGGATATTAAGGGGAACCCCGCACATAAAATAAAAAAGGCCCTATATACTCTGAACAGCCGTATACAGGCGGTGCATACAAGACAGGGACTGTAGGTTTGTTCTTATGTAGAATGTGTTTGTAATTTTGAACAGGTACATTGTTGAACTGTAGCTCCAGCCCAAAAATCTATTTTTAAACTTTTTGGGAAACATAGGTAAGGGTTATCACCCCTGTAACATTTGTTTTGCTGTCTGTGCCCCTGTTCAGAACATTTCACCTCACTTTCCGTCCCAATGACAACTGTTTTTGAAATGTGGTGTTTTTCTTGAAACAAGGATTGCTGATAAAGCATCAGTACAGAGGAGACACCTTTCTCCCATATTTATTCTTACAGGAGAGAATTTTCCTTCCTAGGGGTAGATTTCCTCTCACTTCCTGTTGTCTTCTTTCGTTTGCAAGTAGGAGTCGTTTGTAAGTTGGATGTTTGAAAGTAGGGACCTGCCGTATATACTCTGCAGAAATAGGCCCCTTAGTTGTTGGTGTTGGCACAACACTGTAAGCACTCACAGTTACTCTTGGTTGGTGCTGGAACGCCCTGCTGTCAACTATTATATCAGGAATTTTAATTACATATAATTGTTGAACAGTGGTAGTAAAAATTGGGGCTTTGATGGTGGTGCTGGTGCCACAACACTGTAAGCCCTGACAGTTACTCTTGGTGGGTGCAGCAATGGGCCCTGCTGTGAATTATTAGATCAAGAATTGTAATTGCATGCCCCTGTTGAACAGGGGCTGAAAAATTGGGCTTTTCGTGGTGGTGGTGGTGGTGGTGGTGGTGTTGCCACAACACTGTAAGCCCTCAGAGTTACTCTTGGTGGGTGCAGGAATGGGCCCTGCTGTGAATTATTAGATCAAGAATTGTAATTACATGCCCCTTTTGAACAGTGGCTGAAAAATTGGGCCTTTCGTGGTGGTGGTGGTGGTGGCGTTGCCACAACACTGTAAGCCCTCAGACTTACTCTTGGTGGGTGCAGGAATGGGCCCTGCTGTGAATTATTACATCAAGAATTGTAATTGCATGCCCCTGTTGAACAGGGGCTGAAAAATTGGGCCTTAGGCACTGGTGGCACAACACTACAACCCCTCACAGATACTGTACTTGGAGCACAGCAATGAGCCCTGTTGCAAAGTATTGCTTCAAAAATTGTAATGACATGCCCCTGTTAAACAGGGGCTGAAAAATTGGGCCTTAGGCACTGGTGGCACAACACTACAACCCCTCACAGATACTGTACTTGGAGCACAGCAATGAGCCCTATGGCAAATTATTGCTAAAAAAATTGTAAGTACACGCCCCTGTAAAACAGGGGCTGAAAAATTGGGCCTTAGCCACTGGTGGCGGCACCCATAAACAAAAATGATCTTCCAAGCTATCATCATCAATCGTATCATTGAGGACTCGGAGGAGGAGGATAGCCAGTCAACATAACAGCACAGGCACTCAGCATCAGCATCAGTCTTGAAGGGATGTGACATGTTAAAATCAATTAGTCTGTTATATCAGCATCAGGTGTGTGGTAGCTGGTGGTGATCCAAGACTGGTTCATCTTGATGAAAGTCAGTCGATCAACCGAGTCGGTGGACAGGCGCACCCTGTGATCCGTGACAAATCCTCCAGCAGCACTGAATGTGCGTTCCGAAAGAACGCTGGATGCAGGACAGGCCAGTAGCTCAATTGCATACTGTGCAAGCTCTGGCCAGTGATCCATCCTCAAGACCCAGTAAGCCAGAGGATTTTCGGTGGGGAAGGTGTCCAAGTCTGACCTTGCCCCTAGATATTCCTGCACCATGTTTATCAGACGCTGGCGATGGTTGCTGGAACCAATCATACTTTGGGGCTGCGGACTAAAGAATTGTCTGAACGCATCGGTCAGACGGCCACCTTCCCCACCGCTCCTTCTTTGACTGGCCGAAGCCTCAGCAACTCGTTGTCCTGGACCAGGAGTTTGTAACCTCCCAGTCTCTGGGAACGCGTTGCACAGACCTTTCTGCAAGGCCTCCCGGAGTTGTCTCATCCTCTGCTCCCTCTGCGACGGTAACATAAGGTCCGCAACCTTACCCTTGTACCGTGGATCAAGGAGAGTGGCCAGCCAGTAATGGTCCCTCTCCTTGATCCGAAGAATACGAGGATCCTTCCGCAGACTTTGCAGGATCAGGGAGGCCATGCAGCGTAGGTTTGCTGAGGCATTCGCTCCGGAGTCCTCTGGGTCACTAAGGACGACATGATCCGCACTCACCTCCTCCCAGCCACGTACAAGTCCACTGGTTTCTTGGGACTGTAAATCATCCCTAAAAGACTGCTGCTGATGATGCTGAGTGCCAGCCTCCACCTCCATGCTGACACAATCCTCCTCCTCCTCCTCCTCCTCCTCCTCCTCCTCTTCCTCTTCCTGTGCGATGGGTGGGACAGAAGGAACACTGTCTGGGTAAAGGGGGCCTTGAGAGGCAAGGAAGTCCTCCTCTTCCTGCCTCTGTTCTGCCTCAAGTGCCCTGTCCATTATTCCACGCAGCGTGTGCTCCAACAGGTGGACAAGAGGTACAGTGTCACTGATGCATGCACTGTCACTGCTCACCATCCTCGTGGCCTCCTCAAATGGTGCCAGGACAGTGCATGCATCCCTGATCATGCCCCACTGGCGTGGAGAAAAAAAACCAAGCTCCCCTGACCCTGTCCTGGTGCCGTAGTCGCACAGGTACTCATTGATGGCCCTCTGCTGCGTGTGCAGCCGCTGCAGCATGGCCAACGTTGAGTTCCACCTGGTGGGCATGTCACATATAAGGCGGTTCTTGGGCAGGTTCAACTCCTTTTGCAGCTCAGCCAGGCGAGCACTGGCATTATAAGATCTGCGGAAATGCACACAGACTTTCCTGGCCTGCCTCAGGACATCCTGTAAGCCTGGGTACCTGCCCAAGAACCGCTGCACCACCAGGTTAAGGACGTGAGCCACACAGGGCACATGGGTCAGTTGTCCCTGTCGGAGGGCGGAGAGGAGGTTGGTGCCATTGTCGCAAACCACCATTCCTGGCTTAAGCTGGCGTGGCGTCAACCACCTCTCGGCCTGGCCCTGCAGAGCAGACAGGACCTCTGCCCCAGTGTGGCTTCTGTCCCCCAAACACACCAGCGCAAGCACGGCATGGCATCTTTTTGCCTGCGTACTTGCGTAGCCCCGTGAACGGCTACGGAGCACCGCTGGTTCATAGGACAAACCACAGGAAGAGGCCATGGAGGAAGAAGAAGAGGAGAGGGTGGAGGAGAGAGGTGTGTCACAACCAGTAGTAGCATTTTGGAGGCGTGGCGGTGGGACAACCTCCAACACTACTGCACCTTGTCCTGCATCCTTCCCAGCTGCCAAAAGAGTGACCCAATGGGCCGTGAAAGAAAGGTAACGTCCCTGTCCATGCCTGCTGGACCATGAGTCAGTGGTAATATGCACCTTACCGCTGACCGCCCTGTCCAGCGAGGCCAAGACATTGCCTTCCACATGCCGGTAGAGAGCCGGAATAGCCTTCCGTGAGAAAAAGTGGCGTTTGGGAACCTGCCACTGAGGAACCGCACATTGCACAAACTCACGGAAGGGGGCCAAGTCTACCAACTGAAAAGGCAGCAGTTGAAGCGCTAGCAATTTAGCCAAGCTAGCATTCAACCGCTGGGCATTTGGATGGCTGGGAGTGAACTTCTTTCGACGGTCCAGCAGCTGGGGCAGGGAAATTTGCCTGCTAGAATCGGACGTCGGTGTACTGCTAGCAGAGTGGCCGCAAGTACTTGGCTGTGACACACCTAATTCTACACCTTCATTCCTCTCAGTGCATGTTTCAGAGAGGACTGAAGTTATAGTGGGGTTGGAGATCCCAGCTGATGCGGTGCAAGGAGAGGTCCGCTTTGTTCTTTGGTGTGGGTCTTTGAGGTAGGCTTGCCAACGAGCTGCATGGCAGGTCAACATATGTCTGGTCAGGCATGTGGTACCCAAGCGGCTGATGTTTTGGCCACGCGATATACGCTTGAGACATATGTTGCAAACAGCAGCTGTGCGATCTGATGCACTAGCCTCAAAGGCCCACACCAAGGAACTTTTTGAATGACGGGCAGAGGCAGCGCCCTGCACAGGCGGAGCTCTGCGGTGTGATTCCGTCGGTGTACTGCCCTTACGCTGGCCACCAAAGGGCATCCTGTCTCGTTGGAGATGTGCCTCCTCCTCATCCTCCTCTCTCCTATTAGGCACCCACGTGGAGTCAGTGACCTCATCATCCCCTCCCTCCTCATCACTGGAGCCAATCTGGCAGTATGCTGCAGCTGCTGGAACATGACTGCCAGATTGGTGTCCTTCTTGAGCATCCCCTCTGTCTGCTCTCACCCTACTGCCTTCCTGTAGCTGGGTTTCATCATCAGACCCTTCGAAACGCTGGGCATCCTCCTGGAGCATGTACCCAACACTGTGCTCAAACAGTTCGGGGGACTCCTCAGGAGGAGGACATGGTGGGTCTAGGGAAGGAGTGACTGATGATGAGTCTGACATTGATACCAGGGAAGAGGACGCTTTGGCAGCTGCTTTGCCAGTACCCTGAGCCTGGGTGAGAGAGGATGAGGAGGAGGAGGAGGGCTTGGTCATCCACTCTACCAAGTCTTCGGCATGATGTGGCTCAACATGTCCAGCTGCGGAAAAGAAGGACAAGCGTGTCCCATGGCCATGTGCTGATGACAATGCACCGCGTCCACGACCAGCACTGTTGCCCCCAGACACAGAGCCTGCTTGCCCTCTTTTATTGCCTCCTGACTGTCTGCCTCTCCTTGTTTGCCTTCCAGACATTCTAATAGATGGCCTGCAGGGAGATGGGAAAAAAGCAATAAGGGCTACCTTCAGGTGTCCTTCTCTGTCCCTTGAAACAAGGACTTGCACAGTGAAAGAAACTGACACTCTCCCTACCTACAGTTTTCTGTCCCTAGAAAAAATGTTTTTTTTAAGCACAATATAGCACAAGGAGAATTCACTCACTGTCCTTCCAGGTCCCTAGAAACAAGGACTTGCACAGTGAAAGAAACTGACACTCTCCCTACCTACAGTTTTCTGTCCCTAGAAAAAATGTTTTTTTTAAGCACAATATAGCACAAGGAGAATTCACTCACTGTCCTTCCAGGTCCCTGGAAACAAGGACTTGCACAGTGAAAGAAACTGACACTCTCCCTACCTACAGTTTTCTGTCCCTAGAAAAAATGTTTTTTTTAAGCACACTATAGCACAAGGAGAATTCACTCACTGTCCTTCCAGGTCCCTGGAAACAAGGACTTGCACAGTGAAAGAAACTGACACTCTCCCTACCTAGAGTTTTCTGTCCCTAGAAAAAATGTTTTTTTTAAGCACACTATAGCACAAGGAGCATTCACTCACTGTCCTTCCCAGTCCCTAGAAACAAGGACTTGCACAGTGAAAGAAACTGACACTCTCCCTACCTACAGTTTTCTGTCCCTAGAAAAAATGTTTTTTTAAGCACAATATAGCACAAAGAGAATTCACTCACTGTCCTTCCAGGTCCCTAGAAACAAGGACTTGCACAGTGAAAGAAACTGACACTCTCCCTACCTACAGTTTTCTGTCCCTAGAAAAAATGTTTTTTTTAAGCACAATATAGCACAAGGAGAATTCACTCACTGTCCTTCCAGGTCCCTGGAAACAAGGACTTGCACAGTGAAAGAAACTGACACTCTCCCTACCTACAGTTTTCTGTCCCTAGAAAAAATGTTTTTTTTAAGCACAATATAGCACAAGGAGAATTCACTCACTGTCCTTCCAGGTCCCTAGAAACAAGGACTTGCACAGTGAAAGAAACTGACACTCTCCCTACCTACAGTTTTCTGTCCCTAGAAAAAATGTTTTTTTTAAGCACACTATAGCACAAGCACAAAACACACTGACACTCTCCCTACCTATCCTTCTCTTTCCCTAAACTAAAGGAATCCAGGTTAAGCAAGAAAGAAATAAAAGTCACTGTCCCTGCCTATGCTGCTCTATCCCTGCTCCGGAACACACTACACTAGGCCGCCGTGCTGGCGGCCTTTTATAGTGTGGGGCGTGTACTAAACACCCTCAGCAATAATTGGCCACAGGCATCCTGCCTGTGGCCAATCATTGCTCTCCTCGCTGCCGGCGCTGTGATTGGCCAAGCATGCGGGGTCACAGTGCATGCTTGGCCAATCACAGCGCCTGGATGACACTGCGATGGCGTAGTGCATTGTGGGCCGTTCGCGTCACTCGAATTTGGCGCGAACGGCCCAAATCGTTCGATCTTCGTCGAAAGATCGAACAGCCGATGTTCGAGTCGAACGTATGTTCGACTCGAACACGAAGCTCATCCCTAATGGACAGGGCACTTGAGGCAGAACAGAGGCAGGAAGAGGAGGACTTCCTTGCCTTTCAAGGCCCCCTTTACCCAGACAGTGTTCCTTCTGTCCCACCCATCGCACAGGAAGAGGAGGAGGAGGAGGAGGAGGAGGAGGAGGATTGTGTCAGCATGGAGGTGGAGCCTGGCACTCAGCATCATCAGCAGCAGTCTTTTAGGGATGATTTACAGTCCCAAGAAACCAGTGGACTTGTACGTGGCTGGGAGGAGGTGGCTGCGGATCATGTCGTCCTTAGTGACCCAGAGGACTCCGGACTGAATGCCTCAGCTAACCTACGCTGCATGGCCTCCCTGATCCTGCAAAGTCTGCGGAAGGATCCTCTTATTCTTCGGATCAAGGAGAGGGACCATTACTGGCTGGCCACTCTCCTTGATCCACGGTACAAGGGTAAGGTTGCGGACCTTATGTTACCGTCGCAGAGGGAGCAGAGGATGAGACAACTCCGGGAGGACTTGCAGAAAGGTCTGTGCAACGCGTTCCCAGAGACTGGGAGGTTACAAACTCCTGGTCCTGGACAACGAGTTGCTGAGGCTTCGGTCAGTCAAAGAAGGAGCGGTGGGGAAGGTGGCCGTCTGACCGATGCGTTCAGACAATTCTTTTGTCCGCAGCCCCAAAGTATGATCGGTTCCAGCAACCATCGCCAGCGTCTGATATACATGGTGCAGGAATACCTAGGGGCAAGGTCAGACTTGGACACCTTCCCCACCGAAAATCCTCTGGCTTACTGGGTCTTGAGGATGGATCACTGGCCAGAGCTTGCACAGTATGCAATTGAGCTACTGGCCTGTCCTGCATCCAGCGTTCTTTCAGAACGCACATTCAGTGCTGCTGGAGGATTTGTCACGGATCACAGGGTGCGCCTGTCCACCGACTCGGTTGATCGACTGACTTTCATCAAGATGAACCAGTCTTGGATCACCACCAGCTACCACACACCTGATGCTGATATAACAGACTAATTTATTTTAAAATGTCACATCCCTTCAAGACTGATGCTGATGCTGAGTGCCTGTGCTGTTATGTTGACTGGCTATCCTCCTCCTCCTCAATGATCCGATTGATGATGATAGCTTGGAAGAACATTTTTGTTTCTGGGTGCCGCCACCAGTGCCTAAGGCCCAATTTTTCAGCCCCTGTTTAACAGGGGCGTGTAATTACAATTTTTGATGCAATACTTTGCAACAGGGCTCATTGCTGTGCTCCAAGTACAGTATCTGTGGGGGGTTGCAGTGTTGTGCCACCAGTGCCTAAGGCCCAATTTTTCAGCCCCTGTTTAACAGGGGCGTGTAATTACAATTTTTGATGCAATACTTTGCAACAGGGCTCATTGCTGTGCTCCAAGTACAGTATCTGTGAGGGGTTGCAGTGTTGTGCCACCAGTGCCTAAGGCCCAATTTTTCAGCCCCTGTTCAACAGGGGCATGCAATTATAATTATTGATCTAATAATTCACAGCAGGGCCCATTGCTGCGCCCACCAAGAGTAACTGTGAGGCCTTACAGTGTTGTGGCACCAGCACCACCATCAAAGGCCCAATTTTTCCTACCACTGTTCAACAATTATATGTAATTACAATTCCTGATATAATAGTTGACAGCAGGGCGTTCCAGCACCCACCAAGAGTAACTGTGAGTGCTTACAGTGTTGTGCCAACACCAACACCTAAGGGGCCAATTTCTGCAGAGTATATACGGCAGGTCCCTACTTTCAAACATCCAACTTTCAAACGACTCCTACTTGCAAACGGAAGAAGACAACAGGAAGTGAGAGGAAATCTACCCCTAGGAAGGAAAATTCTCTCCTGTAAGAATTAATATGGGAGAAAGGTGTCTCCTCTCTACTGATGCTTTATCACCAATCCTTGTTTCAATAAAAACACCACATTTCAAAAACAGTTGTCATTGGGACGGAAAGTGAGGTGAAATGTTCTGAACAGGGGCACAGACAGCAAAACAAATGTTACAGGGGTGATAACCCTTCCCTATGTTTTCCAAAAAGCTTAAAAATATATTTTTTGGCTGGAGCTACACTTAAACAATGTACCAGTTCAAAATTACAAACAGATTCTACATAAGAACAAACCTACAGTCCCTGTCTTGTATGCACCGCCTGTATACGGCTGTTTAGAGTATATAGGGCCTTTTTTATTTTGTGTGCGGGGTTCCCCTTAATATCCATACAAGACCCAAAGGGGCTGGTAATGGGCTGGGGTAGGGGCGGGGGGGCTGTGATGGGGTAGCTATGCCATTTTTCTTAAAGATTTTCATCCATATTACCGGGACCAGACATTACATTAAAGCCGCAAGCAGTTTTAAATGGCTTTTTTTTTCCTTTAGAAATGTCATTTTGTGCAGGGACAGTTCTAAACACGGGAAACACGTGGCACTTCACAGGCATACTTTAGACACCCCCCAGGTACGATATTTAAAGGAATATTTGATTTTTTTTTTCACTTTATGCATCATTAAAATGACTGCTCCCGAAAAACTGCCGTTTTTAAAACTTCTTTTTGCATTGATACATGTTTCCTGGTGCAGAACCCGGGTTCCCAAACCCTTTTTAGGACAATAACATGCATAATAGTCGTTATAATTAGCACTTTAGAATTCGAACGTTCGCATCCATTGTATTTAATAGGGTTCTAATGTTCGTGCGAACTTTCGGTCCGTTCGCGGGTTCTGGTGCGAACCGAACCCGGGGGTGTTCGGCTCATCACTAGTAGACAGACAGGAGGAGGGTAACACAATGTCCTCATGAGGGTGAAAGGAGAACAAAGAGTATTTCCTATGTCCCGAGACAACCTTGTCACTATAGAAAATGAGGAGTGGAGACTCACAAGACAGAGCTGCCAGCTCTCAAATCCTTGTGGCTAAAAGGAGGAAGGAGTGTTGGAACCAGGGGAAGTAGATCTGTATACCAGAATCTTCTGGCCAGTCACAAGCCAGTCAGAATGGTGGAAATTTCTTCTGTCTTGATTCTCCACAAAAGGTGTGGAAGAGGTTTCATCAGGAAAAACACATAATTTAGAGAACATGGCAACCACAAAGAGACCAGAGCATTCACTGTGTCTGCAATGGGTCTTTTGTTCAGGATATGAACCTTAGAACTTTTAGATTGTGGTGAGATTTGGCAGTCCTGTTGGCAGTCTCCTAAAGGAAGGATCATGCCCTCCAGTCAATGTGCTGCAGACTCAAAGGCTAACTGCCAGATTTCCAGTCTAGGTACAAGAAGCACTTTGAGAACCAGGACTTGATGTTTGACTCAGCATAGGATGTTACCTTTGGTGTTGCAGTCTGAATCTTTGTGACTTTGGTGGCTTGTACACTACTGTTGTCACTTTGTTGGACTATATATTCACTGAATGGCCTTTCAGTTGCAAGGTCCACTGGAAGAGAGACAGTTCTATGGCTCGAATCTCCAAAATGCTGATTGATAACTTCAACTCCTCTTGTGTCCAATGCCCCTGTACAGACAGAAATCTGATAACCCCTCCAAAAGCTGGAAAGGCTCACATTCATAATGAGATCCTCACATTATAGGAAAAAAGTGTGAAAATTAGTAAAGGCACGAGCCTGTAGCTTTAGCAGATTAAATTTCTCAAGGGACAGAAAGACCTTCACCGATTTGGTATCCAGGATCAGGCGCAAGAACTCCAGAACCAGAAAGAGCATACAATGATTTAAAGGTTAACTAGAATTCCACAGGAAATGCAGGGTACTCTACCCACTGTATTCTAAGCAATACAGTAAGCAATGCAATTTTTTTAATCAGATTCACAATTATTGAACATGTTCCTGGTTCTCAGTTCCTCCAACCCTGGGCCAGAATTTTTGAAAAGGTTCTGGTAGCTGAGGCCAACCCAAAGTGAAACCACATAAACTGGAAAAGCAGATTATCATGTAGAGAGAAGATGGAGATATGAAATAAAGCATCTCAGATGCAATAAATAATCTCTGTTGTAAAGAAGCCAGATCTTAAATAGACAGACATACAAAAATATTTGGCACCTTAAGGACCTGACCTTGGGACAGAATAATCTATCTCACTATCTCATCTATCTCATAAACAGGTTTGGATAAAAACCTCAATCACATTCCTAAAAAGGCATGGGAACTACCACTCCCTGGCAAACTAGCCCCTGTACTACCCTGAAAAGAAAGGCGCAGATTTAAAAAGAAAAACCTGTCGGGGTGGAGGATAGCAACTCTATTATGTATCCTGTCAATACCACTTCCTTCACCCAAATCTACAAGCATCCAGGGCCGGTGCTACCACTAGACAATCTAGGCGGTGCGCCTAGGGCGCACTACTGCCTAGGGGGCCCGGCTGCTGGTTTCCCTACTCTCCGTCTCTGCGCTATGTAAGTTGTTAGTGCTGTATTATAAATACCTCTGTAATGAATGTTATAACCTCTAGTGGGTGCTGCTGGAATAAAGCGTACACATCTAGGGGGATGTAGGGGATGCCTCTGCTACATGTTACTCAGGTAGCCGCTCTGTAGTGTCATTATAGAGGCGCAGCACTGGAGGACATGTCCTGATTGAACGGAAGCAAAGATCCCCTGCGCACCTCTATGATCAGTGCTCTCTACTGCAGCCTCATGCTTCCTCTAGTGCCGACTCCAGTCACATAGATGCTCGGGCAAATGGGGTGGATTCAGGGGCGGAGCCAAGGGAGGGGCTGCAAAATTAGGTCTCGCCTGGGGTGTCAAAAATCCTTGCACCAGCCCTGCAAGCATCAACAATCTTCCTGCCACGCTGCTGTATACAAGTGAGGTGGACCTGTAGTGGAAGGTTTGTTGGAGGTCTTTGAGGATTTAGTGGGCCAGGATAGCATCTGCCTGGACTGAATTATGGACTTGGCAAAAGATCAGAAGGATTTAGATAATTTCTCTTGGGAGCGAAAGGATCGCCTGTAGAGATAAAAGGAACATGAGCTCATATGTGCAGAAAACCTCAGTTTACTGGGGCTTGGATAGAGAAAACACACTTTCTACCTGCTCTAAACACCTGCAGTTACAAGCCTATGTGAGACAAGTTTTTTCATTGCCATCTCTCAGAGGCTAGCTTGCAGGAAGCCCGCTTGCAGCCACCACCTTTGAAAAGCTGTCTTCTCGCTACTTCCATGCTAACTAAAGAGATAGCATTTGTGATAGTGTGCTTTGCTTAGTTGTCTGCTTCTTGACCTGGATTATTACCTCCCCATGTATGACCCACCTGACCCTGCTTTGTTTACCAATTCAAACTCAGATTAATACCTCTCTGTGCATGACTTGGCTTACACAATTTTTCAATTGCCTCTGTGGTGTATACTCACTACCCTGTGGCTGTTGCTTGCATCCCCTCCTTTATGCAGTTTGCTGTAGCTGCTGTATTCACTACCCACCATTTGACCTCACATCAATATTACCCCCTCTGCTCCTGTCACCGGCTGCTTAGCTATCATTGGGAACTGCCAAGCTGCCCACTCACTTGAAGCTCTTCAGTTTCTCCTTACTGACCACATTGACTGAAGGTAAAACATTCCTTGGATACACTGGTGTTACATTTTAAGCTGTGAAAGAAAACTGTTCCAAGGATCTTTTAAAGGTCTGGTCCTCAGACCAATATTTATGCAACAACGTACCATCTCAGACACTCTGGTGCCGAACTGCTACTGCATTTAGCAAGATGCTACAAATATATCTGACAAACTCCATTAACTTATCAAGCCCAGAAAATTTTGAGGAGAATCTACAAATAAAAGATACTGATGAACCCCAGTCCTTTACAGCGTGGGAAAAAAATGATGTGCATTAACATGAGAGCAGTCTCTTGACAGGCTTATGTTCTATCTAAACAGTCTCTGAAGTTTTTCCTACATGTGAGAAGTAGTATCTGCAATGTGCGAGTGGTAACATTGGATTGCAGGTACGGTTAGCTTTCCTATAAACAAAAAATAGAATAAAAACATTTGTAATGAAAGTTTTTCTCCAAAATGGACCTACATTTTTACGTACAAGAAGAATAAGCTATAAGCTATAAGCTATAAGCTGGTACTTAATTACCGTGCAAGTGAAGGAAACCTACCTGTTGTGGTACATTAGGCTGTGTTTTCCAAGGGCTAGAGAAAACTCTAGAGCCCACAGGTATGCAGTGTTAAATTACTTACACAAGAATTAATAACATTCATTCAAAGAAAGGGAGTTTTATAGCAAACTTATAACAAAAAAAATGGTGCATATTTATTTTAAGAACTAGAATACTTCTCAAGCTCATGTTACATGCTGACCCAATCTATTCTCTATCCCCTGTACTTTTGTTCTCTGGCTTTCAGTTTTCTCTAACTCCATCTGCCATGTCCATGTTTCCTATATTTCTAATTCATTTATTTTTAATGCTTACTTTTTTAATTCTTGTTGATGGTGTCTTTAGCTTTTTTGTTTGTGCATCTGCCCTAATTACAACATGCTATTATTATTTATTTTTTTAATCCAGAAAAAAGTTTATTAAAGAGCATAGAAAATACATACATCAAGGCTACATAAACAATCCGATACATTACAAGCAATATAAATCACATGTCTGCATAGTCTACATACTTATCCTATAAAATTCTTGTCCAGTTGAGCATGGCTCCCTCCCAGAGCCACAACATGCTGTTATTTAACCAAGGACATCTCTGAAGCATCTAGCCCAGGGGTAGGCAGCCTTGGCACCCCAGCTGTGGTAAAACTACAAATCCCATCATGCCTCTGCCTCTAGCAGGCATGCCTGTGATTGTCAGGGTCTTGCAAAGTCTCATGGGACTTGTAGTTTCAAAACAGCTGGAGGGCCGATGTTGCCTACCCCTGATCTAGACTCAATGGCTGCACTCTACGTCTTCCTTTGTTTTATGTATATCACCTTTAAAAACGACTTGTGTAATATGTTGTTGAAGAGAGCATACTTTGCAGATCCTACAGCTATGCACATTCTGAGTACATTTTGTCCTAAGGGATAATTATATTTTATTGCTTATAATCGTTACACTAAAAAAAAATGGAAATGTTTTCCATTTTTTTTTTGCTTCCTAATTGTTTTTCTAAGCATAAGTGCTAATGTTATTGATCTTTTGAATACCTGCTTTTTTAATTTGAAATGGTAACATTACATATGTTAGCAAGATTTCATCTCCAGCTTTGGATCTGGAAGAAAGACTAGAAACGTAATGTCCATGAAACAAACAAAATAATGAACCGATGGAAACATTTGAAGCTTTGAGTAGTTACAGAATTTTCAGCATTTACATCATTAATGACTTAGAAATCAAATAACTTAGAATGGAAATAATTGTTCTCATCTGGAAAGACTACAAACATCATGCGATTTGGAAACAAAAGTGTTGAAAACAGGAACAACTTTGTTCATGCTTGTTTTAATATTTGTATGGCTTTGGGTTCTAAAATATAAATGAAAGTCTGCGAGTCCAAGGCTATTAATAGTATGCCCCAATGTCTTCTAGGTCAGTTTTGAATTCTGAGATCTGTTTCATATTTCTCAACTTGCTCAACTGATTTACAAATTACCTATTCTTCCTCATGAATTGTATTTTGAATTTACTATATGCTAAAATTGCAACATTACAAACAGCTATAACATTTGCCTTCTAAATGAATGGTGGCAAAATGTAGAAAGCCTTTGTCTAAAACATGTCAGCAGTGAACCCCCTACCTCCAACACTCTTTTCTGTTATGCTACATGATTTGCATGTTCACCCAGTAAAAGTATGTTTTATTCAGAAACTTACTGTCTTGCAACTATTTACTGCCATATCTCACCTACTCATTGCCTCTTGCAATCCCATGTACAGCTGCTTTCAGACTAAAGGAGTTTGGGCTAACAAAAGAAGCCACTCATGCTCTGTTGTATGTTGTAACAAGGAATGTGCTGACAGAAAGCACTGGAAAAGAGATGTCCTCACTATTCTGCTGCTGCTCCAGTTCTTTGCAGACTGGGAGGTGACATATATGTTTAATTGCAGTAAAGAAAAGTGGGGTAACCTGGCTGTACTGTCTAGCGGGGCTTGCACATCTCAGAGCTGGCTGCTTGCCTGAAGTTATGCTTTAACCCTATGCATCAGTTGTTGAAGGTTAGTGAAAAGTGTAAGGTACAATCGTGTTAAGCACTTCTGTCATTGCTTAACAGAAGTCTGTTACTGTTTCCCCAAAAATAAGATTGGGTCTTATATTACTTTCTGCTACAAAAAACACACTAGGGCTTATTCTCGGGGGGATATCTTATCTATGTCCCCTGTCTTCTCTCCCCCTCTCACCCTGTCAGCTCAGGAGTCATTATTATGATATCTTTATTCCCAAAAATATGTAATCAGTTTTGTAAAACTATTATATAATGTCCAGTGAGTCTCCCTTTGTAACTTTATTGTCGAAATTACCTTATTTACAGTGCCGCTGAGCGCTCACGTGATCCCCCGGAGCTCTTCTTCCCCGCTTCGAGCACTGCCGAGAAAAGGGCCAAGATGCCTGCTGACGTCAGCCCCACTCCAAGCACTGCAGATGGAGTGGCCACTGACGTCAGCCGGTAGGAGAGGAGAAGATCTACAGCTGGTCAAATGAGCACCCAGCCATGCTGTAAATAGGGTATTTTCGTCAATAAAGTTATAAAAGGAGACACAGTGGACATTATATAACATTTTTACAAAATGGATTATATATTTTTACATGGACTTTACTAGGGCTTATTTTCGGGTTAGAGCGTATATTGCAGCCCTCTCTGAAAATCAGGCTAGGTCTTATTTTCGGGGAAACATGGTATACCATCTGCTAGCAGACAGGAGCATCTTACAACGTAAGCAAAACATTTTAATTTTCTTGACAAGGGTTTCTAAAAATGCCCTACTCTATCCAAATTAAAATATATGTTGGTTACAGATGCCTTTGAATTAGTCTATTATGAGTGCACCGTGTAAAAATGTTTATACAAGTAAAAATAATATCACTTTCTAAACCTATAAACTTAAAAATAAATAAATAAAGTCTACATGAGAAATTTGTTTGGAAAAAAATAAAATGTACATAAATGTACATAAAACATTAATTTATTACAGATAATTCTTATGCGGCGTACACACAATCGTTTTTCATGCCATTTTTTAAACCAACGTTTTTCTCGTCATTTTTTTTTCATGTTTCCTCTCAAGCCTGTCTTGCGTACACATGATCATTTTAAAAAACGTTCAAGCAAAGCGCAGTGATGTACAACACGTACAACGGCACTATAAAGGGGAAGTTCTGTTCTAATGATGCCACCCTTTGGGACGCTTTTGCTAATTTCGTGTTACCGCGTGTTAGTAAAAGTTTGGTGAGAGACGATTCGCGCTTTTCAGTCTTCGTGCTTTGAAGATCGTTTTGTGGAGTTCAGTTTGTGCCTGTGGGTTCGTATCTGTCTTGCAGTGCTTGTAGTCAGTTCGTATCTGTTTATTCAGTGCGTTCTTGTCTGCTCGTTCCTGTTTTTCAGCTTGTTTTTCATAGGCCTTGCTGTTCTTCCGTTCGTTCTTCTAGTTCGTTCTGAGCTGCCGACCGTTATCTAGCCATGTTGCGGCTACGTACTCGTCGTAGAGTTCGTGCTGTAGTTGGTGCCGGGGTTCATGCTGTATCCCGACTCCAGGCCATGAACAGGGTAAGGAGGAGTTCATGGACCAAGAATTGGTTGCTCCAGCGGCACCAGTTCTGTCATATGCCTTTGTTGCGGGAGATCAGGGAGAATAATCCTGAGGACTACAGGAATTTTCTCAGGATGTCTGACCCCGTATTTCAGCATCTGTTGGCTTTGGTGTCCCCCTACATTACCAGGCAGGACACCGTTATGCGTGAAGCCATCAGTGCTGAGCAGAGGCTCATTGCCACGTTGCGATACCTGGCGACTGGGAGAAGCCTGCGGGACCTAAAGTTCTCCACAGGCATATCCCCCCAGGCTCTGGGTATCATTATACCAGAGACGTGTTCTGCCATCCTTCAAGTTTTGCAGGAGGACTATATTAAGGTAAGTGTTCTTATTTCAAACCTCACATTGTATGTATTTCTTTGTTAATATTTTTTTTGGGGTTTATTAGCAGTCCCTAATTCCCATGATTCTTAGCTGCAGGGAATGTCCCCTTTCTCCACATGGTTATTTATTTTTGGGAATGTTTTTATTAGGCCTACATTTAAATTTGCCTTACCTAACCTCTCCAGCATGCTATCCTGGGGCCATACCCACCTTGCCTAGTCATTTCCATGTATTTTATTCTATGCTCCATCGTAGTGCTTTACCCTAAACGCACCCTAAAGATTGCCTAGGAATGTTAAATTTTTTTAAACTTCATACAGAGTGCTACAGCCTTCATTTGTGATCTCCCCAACTCATCTTCACCCCCCCCCCCCAGTTTTTATTTTGGGTTTGTTTTTGGTTTGTTGTTGCTTACTAATAATGTTTTAATTTTTCTGTTTCTCCCAATGTTGGCCATGAATGTTTTTCTTAAATCTGCTTTCAATGTTTCTGTCTCAAAGTATTAATTTATTTTTAATTTAATTCCACAGTTCCCTTCTACGCCACATGAATGGCAGAATGTGGCATCTGAGTTTGCCCAACGATGGAACTTTCCGAACTGTGGAGGGGCCATCGACGGCAAACATGTTCGGGTCGTCCCACCACCCCATTCGGGATCCTTTTATTATAATTATAAGGGGTTCCACAGCATCGTCATGATGGCAGTGGTGTCGGCCACCTACGAATTCCTCTATGTGGACGTTGGCAAGAATGGCAGGATGTCTGATGGAGGAGTCTTTGCACAGACGGAGTTTGGGGAACGGCTCCTTTTGGATCAGCTGGCCTTGCCACCGGCGGAGCAGAATGTGGAGGGACTCCCATTTGTCTTTGTGGCAGATGAGGCGTTTGGCCTGGGTCCCCATTTGATGAGGCCATTCCCGCAACGCACCCTCACCCCTGAGAGGAGGGTGTTCAACTATCGGCTGGCCAGAGCAAGAAGGGTGGTGGAAAATGCCTTTGGCATCATGGCCAGCCGATTCCGCCTGTTCCTCACCTCCATCCACCTTGCCCCTTACAAATGGAACCATGTAGTAATGGCTTGTTGTGTGCTCCATAATTTTCTCAGGGTGCATTCAACCAATTATATGACTTTGAGTGGGCCTGAGGCCTCATTATTGGAATCTGAAAATTTAGTGGCCCTGGAAGCTGGCCGTCCAGGCTTGGCCCCCCAAACCGGACGTAAGGTCCGTCAACAATATGTCGATTATTTTGTGGGTAGGGGGGCCATTGATATGCCTGATGAATTTTAACATTATTATTTGTAAAAATAAAACCTTTTTTTGAGAAAATATTGGTTTGGTGTTTTAATTTAATATTTTTTTAGGTTTCTCGTAGGTTTACCTAGTGCACTTGTAGTGCCATGTGTATTTTGCATTCTTAATTAGCCTTCATTGTCAGTGTAAACACAAAACATTGATTAGTTCACTTTGCACAACATTTACATAATGAAGCCACAAATTCTTGGTAAGAAAATACCTTTTTTTTTTTTTTTTTTTTAGGAAACTTCCTTTTAAATGTAGATGTCATAAAAATATTTTTGGGGTTAAAACGCATGAACAGCCATGCATAAAAAAAAAATCTAAAAAAATATCGTGAAAATGTAAACATGTATTATTCATTAAAGCTTAAAAGAAAAACAAACCTGCCAAAACACAGCAAGTTCAACTTTCTTTTGTGTTAAAACATTATACACGCCCAAGCACAGCCATGATATTTTGTAGCCTTTCCTCAACCCGCTTGGTATTTTGCCTGATCTCTATCAAGTCTCCCTTTATTTTTTCAAGGTCACGACAGCAGACCATGAGGTATTGGATCAGGATCTGGGCACTGTGATGTGTAAACTTTTCGGGGTCTTCGGCCAGAACTGCACCTAAATAAAAAAAAATCATGTAGTATAGAATATGTAGGCCTACATCTATTAACCTGCATCTGTCTGGTTTGACACTGACCTGTTGTGGTGCCACTTTCCACTTCCACAACTTCACGTTCCTCTCCATCATGTGGTTCTGGGGGTATTGTTGAAGGTGTTGGATCTATAGGCTCATCTGACGTAGCTTTTTGAAGCCCTATGGAGATTGCAAATAAAAGGTATAGTTTCATTAGTAACTAATAACTTTTTTGCAACAAAAAACCCTGAAAAATAAATTTGTAAAGATTATTTGGAAGTGTGCTCCATTTTTAAATGTACCCCCAGTCACAATTGGAACACATGATTGGATACATAGCCAAAACCAGAGCATATACTTTTTGAAACAAAGTTTGACACATTGTAACACCCCAAAGTATATACACAGGATCACCTGTGTGTGACACCCTAAAAATTTAGGGGTTTTGGCCCACACTTGTACTACTGCGTTCAGATGTTTAATCAGCTGCTGAGCATTCTCTCCCTTAACATTACAATGCATACCCTTTTTTTTTTTTTTAAATGTCATTTGGATTATAAAAATAAAGCAACTTGTTTACCAAATTTGCTCCCCAAAAAAAAATTTGAAATTTGGATGTTCACACTGGATGATCCAAAAACATCGTTTTAGGAACTGTACGGAGAAAGAGGTTTACTACGTCCGTTTACTGTGCGGGCGAACATGAAAGTTGGTATCTTTCACTGTACTATATCAAAGTCAAATATACACGACTTAATACAAGTAATCTTTAGCAGGGAAAATGAAGAAAAAGTACTTACTTTTTCCTAAAACTTTCTTGATTCTTTTGTATTGGTCGGGCTCCCGCAACTTCAGATCAGACCATCATTTTCTGAGCTGTTCCTTCGTTCTGCACACCCCGAATTTTTGATGAAGAGTTTTGACCACTTTGCCCATAATTTTTGTCTTGACAAGATTAGGCCTTTTATACGGCCCATGCTTGGCATCATAATCCTCCCTCCTCAAAATGGCAACCATCTCCACCATTTCCTCGAATGACATGTTGGATGCCTTATATCTCCTGGATCGGGATTTGGGCTCCTCTGGAATTTCCTCCTCTGTAGAGGTAATCTCAGCCACCTGTGTCTCCGCCATGTTGTTAAGCACTACGACGAGCGAGAAGGGGCGGGGAAAGTACAATATCGAACTTCAGGGGCGGGGAAAGCGTGCAGAGTTTCACGCATGCGCAGTGTATATCAAGTGAAGATCCATGTGTCGAAAATACGTTAATTTGGCGGGAGAGGGAGTTAGCAACGAACGTGTTGACCAAGGTACATAACATTTTAAGGATTTGGGTTTCATCAGAGGAGGAGATTTGGGGCTTGAAAATCTGTCGAAAATGCTGATTTGATGAATGTTGCCTGAAACTTATGTATTTTCTTGTTTCTTGATTTTACAGAGAGAATGAATAGATTTAAAAACCCAGAGTTTATGGGGGAGTTCATTGATAAAAAGGAAAGAACTCCCTATCCTTTGGCAGACAAAAAGTGGTGGAAATAAAAATAAAGTGGCCAGGACAGCAGCACTGGAGAGCCTGCTTGCATTTGTGCAAACACAGATACCCACAACAACTCTCCAAGATGTGAAAACCAAAATTGCTACCATCAGGGGGACATACAGGACCCAGAGGAATATGGTCCTGAAGTCCCAGAGGTCAGGTGCTGCAGCAGATAAGGTTTATAAACCCGGTCTGTGGTACTACAGCAAGTTATCTTTTCTGGATGACCAGCTGGAAGTGCGGGAATCTCTGTCCACCCTTCCCCCCAGAGGTCAATGCAGCCTTCCTTGTAGCCAGCCCTCCAGCCTTCCTTGCAGCCAGCCCTCCAGCCTTCCTAGCAACCCTGCTCTGGCTTCCTCTGAGGATCAAGATGAGGTCCTTGAGGAGGCAGATTTGGATATATGGAGCCAGGTAAAGTATTGATATCTACATTTATATGTTACAAAAGTGATGATTTTAAATTGATGTTAGTATTGTTAGGTATTTAATGTTATAAAAAATTAGGATTTAAAGAGCAAGATACAGTAGTGGTCAAATTTGATGTGGACAAGGCAACAATATCAGAAGGTGGAATCTATGCAAATTTAATAACTTTTGACATTCAATTAAAAAATGTCTGGAGGTGAACAATGTGTGTGATTGATGGTGGCAAAAAATAAAGAATGTCCCTTTCTTTTTTTACAGCCAGAGCAGAGCCAGGAAGAGGGTGATGTTGGGGACCAGGAGGAGGCAGGGCCCAGTGGCACACAGGAGGAGGCTGGGCCCAGCACAAGAGCCCAGATGCCTCCCCTGATAATGAAACAACGAGGGCCAAGGAGAGCTAGGCAGGTGGAGGAGGAAACAAGAGCCTTCATAAAAGAGACTACTGCGGCCCTCAGTGAGGCACCCTCTGCTGAGGAGGGCTTTGCCGCAGTCCTGGCCCATAAGTTAGGCCAAATGGACTTGCGGCAAAAGCTATATAGTGAGAACCTTCTGCTGAAGGTCATTAATAAGGGGTTGCTCGGTGAACTGACCAAGTTCACCGACATCACTGAGGTTGTCCCTACTCCTCCACCTCCTCCTCCTCCTCTTACTACTCCTCCTGCCACAACCTCACCTCCTGATCCCCAGCCTCCGAGGAAGAAAGCAACAAAGGCTGCAGGGAAGGCTGCAGAGAAGGCTGGAGAGAAGGCTGGAGACAAGGCTACAAGGAAGAGGAAAAAATAATGCCTGCTGTAGTACCACAGACTGGGGACATATATGACTTATCTGCTGCTGTTCCTGACCTCTGGGAGTTCAAGCCAAGATTGGGCTCCTTTTTTTTTTTTTTTAATTCAATAGTTTGGTTTTCACATCTTGGATGGTTGTTGTGGGGTCCAAAGGATGCACAAATGCAAGCAGGCTCTCCAGTGCTGCCTTCTTCTTTAATTTGTAATGTACCTAAATAAAGGATTCTTTTTTTGGCTTCAAATACTTGACTATGTGATTTGTATTTCAAAAGAGAGTTTGCTAGGGAGTAGGCAGGGACATTTCAAATAATATTATTGTTATTAACAAGGGACACAAACCTCCTTGAGGCAAAATGAGACAAATTTTGAAGGTTGGTGTGGTAACTTTACACACCAATAATTTAAGCAAAATCAAAAAAAAAAAAAAAAAAGAAGCCTACATATATCAAAGAAGCCCAAAAAAATAAATAAAGCTAACTTAATTACTAAAATAAAAAATAAAAGACACAAAAATAAAAAATAAAAATAATTGTAATCTTTACATTTATTTATGAATTTATGAGGGAGATGTGGCTTCAAAAGAATATTTTACAATCATTAGATCAATTAGGAATTACTTAAGAAACAAGTTTGGCATAACTCTCAATGTCATTAGCAAAAGAAGGTAATTATTTAAGCATTATCAAAAGAAGAACGGAATGAGGGGCGTGTCCGGATGTGAGGAAGAGAGGACATGTGTGAGAGAGCTCCGGCTCCTGGGTTAAGAATCCTGTGAATTTCTCCTGCGCTGAGCGGCATCCGGGCCGGTGGACAGTTGCTCCGTGCTCGGGGTCACCTCCGGAGTACACCGATGCCATCCAGGAGGAAATCGACCAAGAAACAGCCGCCTCCTAAGACGCAGGGCTCCCCAGCGGTGACACGTGCGGCGGCCATCTTGCCCTCCGGAGCGGAGCGTGCAGTAACCATACAGACAGCCCTGCAGCTTCTGAGGGACATGGAGCAGGTGGATGGTGACCCGCAGCAGCCCCAAGGTATGGAGAAATCTGAGGGCACTGCCTCCACGGCAGTCATTTTGGCGGCCATTGAGGAGAGCAAAACCCTGGTTATGGGGAAAATAGACACACTGGCCATGGAGTGTGGCCTCATCAGGCAAGATATGGACAAGTTTAGAGGCTGTGTAACTGCTGCTGAGACTCGTATCTCAGATATTGAGGATACCGCGGCTATAACATCCTAGAATGTCGCTGATCTGCAACGCACGGTTGAAACCTTGATGGCGCGGTCTGAGGACGCCGAAAATAGGCTGCGCCGCAATAATGTGCGCGTGGTGGGCCTGCCTGAGGGTGCGGAGGGCTCGCAGCCAGCCAGCTTTGCTGAAACCTTTTTCAAGGATATCCTGGCGTTACAGCATGTCTCCTCTGCATATATTGTGGAGCGGGCTCATAGGGTCCCCACAGGCCCGAGACCACGGGGCGCATTGCCCAGACCATTCCTCGTGCGGTTTCTAAATTACCGAGACAGAGATCTCATTCTGGCGGAAGCCCGGAAGTCACCACAGCTCCGGTTTGAAAATACCAATGTGCACTTCTTCCCGGATTTCTCCCCAGAGTTGCAGAGGCGCCGTCGCACGTTCGTGGATGTTCGGAAGAGGCTCCGGGACAAGGGCCTCAAATACAGCATGTTATACCCCAGCAAGCTCCGTGTTGAATACCAGGGCTCTGTGAAATTTTTTGAGGTCCCCTCGGATGTCTCGGATTGGTTGGAGACTCTGGCTTAATGTACAGCATTTATTTTACTTTGATTTATTTTTTCTATTTTTGGCATACTCTGTTTGGCCACCCTTACATCTGCTTCTGCTTGAGTGCACGCTGGTAGTCTCATATACTTTGACTTTCATCCTACCCCATGTTACCCCCTCCAGTGAGCTTAGTATTGGTGTGCCTGGATGGTGGAAGTGATCTGGACTGTCCTTGTTTTTCCTGTACAAAATGTTACTTTCAGGAGGCTGCGGGGTGCATTTGGCTGCTTAGTGCTGCATGACCAATGGAGCCGGATGCTCTCTCTGCTGTGCTGAGTAGTCGTAAAAGGCGTACGGTGTCAGCACTCACCTGGTTGACACTTTAGTCCCCTCCAAAGGGGCATATGGAATAACTCTATAGAACACTTTTCCATTTTTTGTTTTTGTTTTTGGGGATTAAGTCTGCTGGCGCTAGTTGTTTCCCTTTTCTTTTTTTTTTGTGTTTTTTTGTTTGCTGGCTAGACAGGGGATTACTAAGATGGGACTGTTTATGAGCAAATGTTTTGGTCTTGTTTTTTTTTATGTTTTGTCTGTTTGTCTCTGCTCCATTTTATTTGGGGCTGCTGGTTTGTGGTGTCATCCTCGGTGTTCCACAATTGGTGGGCCAGGGGACACTCAGAAACGGGCTCAGGCACAAAGTACTGTCTGTAGAGATGTTATAGTTATTCTTCAGCTTGTTGTATGGCTCTGTGTACTTCTGGACTTCTCCTGTGCTCCTAGGCCCCCATCTTGTGGCAAATTTTGGAATTACAGTCATGTCTTTAAAAGTTAAAATCATCTCTTGGAATGTCAGGGGATTGAATTCTAAATACAAGAGAGCTTTGGTGTTGAAATTTTTGCAGGCCCAACATCCTCACATAATGTTTTTACAGGAAACGCATTTATTAGGCAACAAAATTCTGGCCATGAAGCGTCCCTGGATGCACAGAGCCATACATGCCACCTATTCGTCATATGCTAGGGGTGTATCTATTTTGTTAAACAAGTCCTTACCTTGCTCCATAGATACAGTGATCACTGATCCTGGAGGAAGGTATTTAGTGTTCATAATTGAAGTTTACTCTAGGAAGTTGGCCCTGGTAAATATATATATTCCCCCTCCTTTTACAGGCAATATCCTGTATGAGGTGTTGGAGAAATTGGCACCTCACGCTCCATTTCAGTTATTGATGGCTGGTGATTTTAATAATGTTCTCAATTATACGTTGGACACGTCCAACCCACATAGGGCTCCAAACCGTGAATTGTCACAGTGGGCGGATGCTGCGGGTCTTACTGAAATCTGGCGGTGGAAGCATCCTACGGACAGATGCTATTCTTATCTGTCCTCGGTACATGCTTTGTCCTCCAGAATAGACCTGGCGTTTGCTAATGGAGCAATGTTGCCTCTGGTGGCTGAGACGTCCTACCTTCCGGGGGGTGTCTCGGATCACACTCCTCTCCAGATCACTTTGCAAGTGGGTTCCCAGAATTCAAGGAGAGTCTGGCGTTTATCACCTAGTTGGGTGGGGGAGCCCTCTGTGGAGGAGATGCTGCAACCACACATTGACACATTTTGGCAGGTTAACGAGGGATCGGCCACATTACATATGGAATGGGAAGCCTTCAAGGCCACTACTAGGGGGGAATACATATCAGCCATAAAAGCCCTGAGAATTGAGCGGAATAGTGTAGAAAAACAACTCCATGACAGGGAGCGGGAGTGCGCTAAGGCTCATGCGGACTCACCTTCTCCTGACTCGTTGGCTCAGTTGCAGTTTGCAAGGAGGAACGTTTCTCTCCATTACCGAGAGGCGACTACTTGTCATCTGCAAAGGAGTGCGGCGCGTGTTTTTGAGCAGGGGGATAAAAACGGTAAACTATTGGCTTTTTTGACGGTTGGGGACACGTCCCCAACGGTAGTGCCTTGCGTAATGTCCCAGTCTGGACACCTGTTGAGAGACAGGGAGGACGTAGTATGGGAGTTTGTATCGTTCTATAAGTCTCTGTACTCGCCTATAGATCCCTATGACACGGGTGACCTTGGGGTCACATTGGGGGCCCTGCGGTTGCCTGAGCTGCCAGAGGAATCTCGTAATTTTCTTGATGCCAAGTTCGGGGAGGAGGAGGTGGTCTCCGCAGTTGGGTCGTTTCCTGGTGGCAGGGCTCCGGGTCCGGATGGTCTGCCTGTTGACTGGTACCGTCGTTACTCGGAGATCTTGGTGCCTAGACTACTGCAATTGTATGCCGACTGTTTTCAGAAGGGGGGCCTCCCCCCTTCCTTTTATGAGGCTCATATTGTACTGTTGGCCAAGCCGGACAAAGACCCAATGCTATGTTCTTCGTATAGGCCCATTTCTTTACTGAATATGGACTTCAAAATACTTACTAAGATGTTGGCTACTAGACTTATGTCGGTCTTGCACCATGTTATCTCCCCTGACCAGACAGGTTTCATGCCCAGGAAAGCCACGGATATCAATCTGCGTAGGGTTTTCACCCACACGCAGTTGGGTCCGGACAGTTTCAGCGGCGGGATACTGGTCTTTTTGGATTTGCAGAAGGCCTTTGATTCCGTTGACTGGAATTACATGAGGGTGGTGCTGGAGGTATTCGGTTTCGGGCCTCATTTCAGGAAGTGGATCGACATTCTATATCATTCCCCTATAGCGGCCATTAAGTTAAACAATATGTTGTCAGAATTTTTTTCAGTGCGGAGGGGCACTCGCCAGGGTTGCCCTTTGTCCCCGGGTCTATTTTCCATCATGATTGAACCCGTGGCTGCGGCCTTGCGGGCCTCTGAGGAGGTGCGGGGGATCATGGTGGGTGACTTGAACGAAAAGACGGCACTTTATGCGGACGACATGGTTCTTTTTCTGCGGGACTCCGGAAATTCCTTGTCGGCAGCGCTAGATATCCTGAATTCTTTTGCACGTTTTTCGGGTCTGAAAGTCAACTGGGGAAAATCCCAAATTCTATCACTCAGGACGCCATCCCCCAGGTGCGAGATTCCTGTTGATTGTCCTTTACAGCGGGTGGAGGTGCTCAAATTTCTGGGGTTAAACATTTCTAATTCCGTGTCCGATTTTATTGCCTTAAATGTCGATCCACTTTTGACTAAACTGAAATCCAGGCTACAGGCATGGCAAAACTTACCTTTGACGCTCATTGGTAGGGTGAATTTAGTGAAAATGAAATTTTTACCTTTGTTTTTGTATATATTTCGGAATTCCCCTGTTTGGATACCGAGATATGTTTTTAAGAAAATAGATAGTCTCATAACAACTTTCTTATGGCAGGGAAGACACCCTCGAATTAAATTCCGGGTGTTACAACTGCCGTGGAAACAAGGGGGACTGGCGGTCCCGGATTTTCACAGGTATTTCTTAGCTGGTCAGCTGGTATTTGTCCACAGGTGGTTCACTCTACCTGAGGACGACACTGCTAATACGCTGGAGGCGGCGGTTGTGGGTTCGTATGAGGCACTGAAGCATCTCCCGCTTCGGGGAATCAGGGCTCCGTATAGGCTCACGATATCCATGCGTGCCGCTTGTAGGGCATGGGTGGCAGTGAATAAGGTGGGTTGCGCCTCTGAAATTTCTCCTTACACACCACTTTGGAAGAATCCTCAGCTACCACACTTTTGTGAGTACCCCGATCCAGTCACCTGGACTAAGTATAGCATTAAGACTCTGAGGGACATAGTGGGGGGTGGGAAACTCTTACAGTTTGACGCCCTTAAAGCCAAGTTTGATCTGCCCAATACGCACTTGTTTCGTTTTCTTCAGCTCAGACATGCATTTAAGGCCCAATTTGGAGATATTGGTATCAACATGCAAACTAGTGATATGGAGTCTTTACTGAGAGAGGACACTGTAGACAAGGCCTTGTCTACAATATATAAACAGCTGTTTAGTGAGGGAGGTGATCTCCTGGCAAAGTGTAGGGCGGCGTGGGGTGAGGTGTTCCCCCAGATGGACAGGGATGACTGGGATGATGTATGGGACATTAATTTTACTAGATTGGTCTCTGCCAGGGACCATCTCATCCAATTTAAATTCCTGCATCGCATCTATCTTACGCCGGCTAGACTGGCCAAGATATTCCCTACACAGTCTCCTTGTTGCTGGTGGTGCAGTTCCCTCACGGCCGATTTCATGCATGTCTTTTGGAATTGCTCATTCATCCAGGGGTTCTGGAGAGGGGTTGCCGACTGCATAGCTGGGGTGACCACCATCCAGTTACAGCCTTCAATTGAGGTATGCCTCTTGGGTCTGGTAGACAATCTAGCCCCAAGGAGAGCGACTCGGGCTCTGTTGACGATTCTCATATATTACGCCAGGAAACTGATAGTGTTATCATGGGAAAAGCCCAATCCGCCCACTGTATCAGCATGGAAGGGGGTGGTGAATAGAGCTGTACCGCTGTACAAAGCTACGTATGCTAGTAGGGGCGCACCTCAGAAATTTGATAAAGTATGGGGCGGTTGGATGAATAGTGAACTTACGGTGGCGGATTGAGGGGCACCCATTATAAATGCACTTGCAGTAAGAGTTGATTATGGTTGTGATTATGTGACATTTCCAAACAACATATGACTGTGATTGAGTTAAAGTGACTTTATAACTGTATTATTCCTGTTGATGGGTGGGGGTCTGGAGGGAGGGAGAGGGAGCCAATGCTGAAGATTTGTATTTAGTTTGTGTTTGGCCCATTGGGTCTGTTTGTTTTGTCAAAAGCTATAAATAAAACTTTAAAAAAAAAAAAAAAAGAAGAAGAACGGAATGCGCAGCATTAAAACAATGCTATTAATTCCACCGTGACGAATGTGCCATCTCCATTTCCAACGCTAGCTTTACCAAAACGTGCGCTCCCGTCTCATACTTGATTCTGAGCATGCGCGTTTTTTTTTCTTCTCGTGAAAGCATACACGCTATCGTTTTTCACGTCGTTAAAAAAAACGACATGAAAAACGACGTGAAAAAATAGAGCATGTTCGAAATTTTTAATGGCCATTTTTCACGTCGTTAAAAATGCTCTGGAGCATACACACGATCGGTTTTAATGCCCATTTTTAAAAATGGCATTTTTAACGGCATGAAAAACGATCGTGTGTATGGGGCATTAGATTTATCAGCATGCAATTAATGCTTTAATGTTTTTTTTCTATAAAAATTCTATAAAGACTAGTGCTAATCAGACCCAACAGCACATTTCATCTGCATATTTACAGACACAGCCATTAATATAATTTTAATAATACTTTTAAGCTCTAAAAGTAGAGATGGGTTAACCATATGTGATCTAAATTAAGGTGTAAGAAAGTTATTTAATTTGGAAATGTATTCAAGCTTGTGAGCACATATACTGTTTATAGTGGAAACTAGCAACAAGCTAGCAACAGGCATCTGAATCATTGTGGTGTTATCTTTATATACACAAAATATACTGTATGTGTGCACAGTATGCCCATACTTTTTACTTAGTCATGTAATTAAGTGTTTCACCAGTTCAGCTTTTGCACCTGTATACTCCTTATGGACAAGAGCAATTTTTACATCTTATGTTAAGGGCCTTTTCTAGCAATAACTAATTTCTCGATACAACAAAATAATACAGTACATTTATTTTATCTTTTCTGCAGACAAACAAGGCTTTTTTGGTGAGTTTTTTGCAAAAGATATTTTAATTTCAATGAGATTTATAGACAAAAATAAAAAATTATATATATATATATATATATATATATATATATATATATATATATTGTATGGGGATTAACTCAGCAGCGGGTGTGTGTGACCCCCTGTATGGGTTCACCACACAAAAACAGGCACAGCAGACAGTGGTAGGAGAAAACAAAAGGGTGTGGTTTTATTTCAACTATATACAGACAAAAAAATACAGCAAAAACAAAAGAAACAGGAAAAGAAATCCTGGTCAACTTGACCACTCACTACACACGTTGGTGTCCATAACTAACAACTGGGTACAGCCTTGTGCTGTCCCAGTCCCTAGCTCCCTGCTTTTAGAAGTTCTTAGGAATAACCACACAGGCTTTGGCTCACCGCACAGAGATCACACTCCCCAGACTATCCACACAGATCTGGTTCCAGGTTGGAGCATCTCCCTTAGCATGCTGGGAGTTCTTGTAGAGGCCCTAATGAGCCCACTTACTTCAGCTGGGCTCATTAACTCTTCCCCTGCATGACTCCCAGCACTCCCCCTAGTGGTATAAATCTGCATAAAGCCTGAATCTAGGACATATATACCTTCCATCCTGGATGCAACCTGGTGATTTTACCTGCCTGCTGTCACATACCCCCCCCCCTTTTGTTTTAACCTTGGGGTTGGAACACAAGCAATCAGGCATGCATGTACTCGAGACAAAGCATCCACATTCCCCATTTGAACGCCAGGGCGATGCTTTACCGTAAAGTTGAATTCCTGTAGGGCCAGGAACCACCTATTTACTCTTCTATTTGTCTCTTTGTTTTGAGCCATTCACTTTAAAGGAGCGTGATCAATAATCATGTCAAAGTGCCTACCTAGCAGATAGTACCGAAGGGAATCTAGAGCCCACTTCACCGCTAAACACTCCTTCTCAATCGTGGCGTAATTTACCTCATGGGACTTCAATTTCCTGCTGAGGTAAATGACTGGGTGCTCTTCCCCGTTCCAGACCTGGGACAATACTGCTCCTAACCCAACGTCGGATGCATCACTTTGTAAGACAAAGTCCCTAGAGAAGTCTGGTGAGTACAACACTGGCTGGCTACATAAGGCTTTTTTTAAGAATTGAAATGCTGCCTCAGCCTCTGGGGTCCATTTAACCATGACAGACTCTTTCCCTTTTGTCAGGTTGGTTAGGGGCACAGCCTGAGAAGCAAAGTGGAGAATGAATCGCCGATAATAACCAGAGATTCCCAGAAAGGCTCGTACCTGCTTCCTGCTGTTGGGACGTGGCCAATTCTGTATGGCCTCGACTTTATTGACTTGGGGTTTTATTACTCCCCTCCCAATGGTGTACCCAAGATACTTGGCCTCCTCCTGTCCAATGGTACACTTCTTGGGGTTGGCCGTAAACCCAGCTTCCCGGATAGAGTCTAGGACTGATTGCACTTTTGGCAGATGTGAGGCCCAATCTGTGCTATAGATAATTACATCATCTAGGTAAGCCGCAGCATACTTCTGATGGGGCCTCAGTATCTGGTCCATTTTCCACTGGAATGTTGCCGGCGCATTCTGTAAACCAAACGGCATTCTTTTATATTGGAACGCCCCGTCTGGGGTTACAAATGCGGTTTTCTCCTTGGCCGACTTGGCCAGGGGAATTTGCCAATACCATATGGTGAGATCAAGAGTTGTCATGTATCGGTCTGTTCCCAACCGGTCGACCAACTCATCTATACGTGGCATGGGGTAAGTGTCAAATTTTGTAACTTTGTTCAGTTGTCGGAAATCGTTACAAAATCGCCAGCTCCCATCCGATTTAGGCACTAACACTATGGGACTTGACCAATCACTTTGGGATTCCTCTATCACCCCTAACTTAAGCATTTTCTGTACTTCCTCACGTATTGCCTCCCGTCGGGCCTCTGGGATCCGATAGGGTTTTAGCTTCACCCTTTCACCGGGCGGGGTAATAATATCATGCTCTACCCCATAAGTTTGTCCCGGCAGCTCAGAGAAAACCTCCTTGTTGCGAAGCACAAACTCCTTAACCTCCTGTTGCTGGGGGTTTGACAAGGTGACTGCTATTCCAACCTCAGGAATCACGCCATCAGACTGAGCTGGTGACAACGTTTCTGCGACTAGGGATTCCCTATCCCTCCAGGCTTTCAACAGATTAATGTGATAGATCTGTTCGGGCTTTCGCCTTCCTGGTTGTCTGACCTTGTAATTCACTTCTCTCACTTTTTCCATTATCTTGTAGGGGCCTTGCCATTTGGCGAGGAACTTGCTTTCAACCGTAGGGACAAGTACCAATATCTTATCCACCGGGGAAAAGGTACGGGTCTTGGCTCCACGGTTGTACACTCTCTGCTGTGCCAACTGCGCTTGGGCCAAATGTTCCTTTACGATTGGCATTACCTGTGCAATTCTATCTTGCATCAGGGCGACATGCTCAATCACACTCCTGTGGGGAGAACTCTCACTTTCCCAAGTTTCCTTGGCGATATCCAACAGCCCTCTTGGGTGTCTCCCATAGAGTAATTTAAAGGGTGAGAAACCTGTAGAGGATTGGGGTACCTCCCTAATAGCAAACATTAAATAGGGAATTAGACAGTCCCAATCCTTTCCATCTTTATCCACCACCTTCTTTAACATTTGTTTTAGAGTTTTGTTGAATCTTTCAACCAACCCATCTGTTTGGGGGTGATACACAGATGTACGCAATTGTGTCACTTTGAACAACTTGCACAGCTCTTTCATAACCCGGGACATAAAGGGTGTACCTTGGTCCGTAAGCAGTTCCTTACAAATACCCACACGGCTAAAAACAAGAGATAGCTCTTTGGCTATGGTTTTGGCCGAGGTATTCCGGAGAGGAATCGCTTCCGGATAACGGGTGGCATAGTCCAATATAACCAAAATGTACTGATGTCCCCTAGCGGACTTCATTATCGGACCTACCAAATCCATTGCGATCCTCTCAAAGGGGACCTCAATGATGGGAAAAGGTACCAGCGGGTTACGGAAGTGTGGCATCGGTGCCGACTTCTGACACACAGGGCAGGAGGAACAATAATTTTCTGTTTCCTTCATGACCCCAGGCCAATAGAATCTCTGCAATACTCTCTCTCGGGTTTTCTCTGTCCCCAGATGACCTCCAAGAATGTGCCCATGGGCCAAATCTAACACCAACTTCCTGTAAGGTTTGGGCACCACAAGCTGCTCAATGGTTTCTTCTGCCCTTTTAGCCACCCGATACAGTAGGTCCTTTTCCACGATGAAGTATGGCTAAGTGTAGGTCTCATCTGGGTTCACTAACTCGCCATCTATTTCCACTACGTTTTCCCGTGCCTTTATTAGGGTGGGGTCTTTTAACTGTTCTGTAGCAAAATTTTCCTTGTGAACCTCGAGATCAGAAAACTCCACAGACGGCATGTTTTCGTCTGAGGATGTTGGCTCCTCCCCAGTTTCTCGAGTCTCCCCGGCCAATACCCACAAGGGGAATTCTGGAGAGTCCTCACCACTCTCAGAGGAATTCTGGCTATCACATTCCTGGTATATAGGGGCACCAGTGGGGGCTTAGGATAATCCCATAGTTCCCAGAACTTTGGAAAATCCCTTCCCACAATGGCATCATGAGGCAAGTGAGACACTAACCCCACCTGATGAGAGAGGGTACCTTTGGGGGTCTCAAAACACACTGTAGTCACCGGATACTCTCGGGTGTCCCCATGCACACAAATAACAGCTACCTTGTTATTCTCAGAGACCTCTGTAGTAACTAATTCAGCCTTTATCAGTGTCACCAGGCTACCTGAATCCAGCAACACAACAACATTTCTACCATTAATACACATTTTGCATAAATGTTTCTCAGTTCCCCGAATGGCAGTGCATGCGACTGTCGCAAACAGCGACTGACGTCTGTCCCTTAGAAAGTGACATTGCATGGGTTCATCCACAACCGGGCAATTTGCTGCAATATGTCCCTCTTGTCGGCAGCGGTAGCAAACAATCCTTTTTGCTGCCTCTGGAGCCCCTAAATTCCCAGGCTGTTCTCGCCAGACCTTAGGTAAAACTCCCACCCTCTCACTCTCTCCACCCTCACTCCTTGGAATCATCTTACCCGCCACTGGGGATGGTCTGGTCTTAGGGTGGAAAGTCCATGAGTCTCTGGAAGAGGCAGTCAGGTTCTCTGTAGCCAAGTACTTCTCTACACGATCCACAAGATTATCGGCCGTTTCTGAGTCTCCATGGCTTACCCACTTTTGGATGGCAGTAGGAAGAGCTCTCAAGAAACGATCCATCACAACACGTTCCACAATCTTTGGTGCAGACAAAGTCTCTGGCTGTAGCCACTTCCTGCTCAGGTGAATGAGATCATACATTTGAGACCTGGGGGGTTTTCCAAGCCGGAAAGTCCAGTTATGCACACGCTGAGCCCGGACAGCCAGGGTGACACCCAGTCGTGACAATATTTCAGTTTTTAGCATCACATAGTCTTTTGCTTGGTCAGGCTCTAGGTCATAGTAAGCTTTCTGCGATTCACCAGTTAACAGAGGAGCCACCAGTCAAGCCCACTGCTCCTTAGGCCACTTTTCTCTTTCAGTAGTTCTTTCAAATGTGGTCAAAAACACCTCTGGATCATCCTCTCCAGTCATTTTTGTCAATAAACGACTCACCCCAAAGGACGCAGTATTAGTGGAACTACTTGCCTCACTGGTCTGCGGACGTTGCTGCATTAACATTTCCATTTGTTGCTGTAGTCTCTGTTCTTGCTTCTGTAACAGGTCTATGAAGCGGGCCTCAGATTGCTGCTGGGCTTGTTGCTGAGCTTCCAGACTCTGTTGCAAAGTTGCATTTGTCTGCTGCTGGGCTGCAAGGCTCTGTTGATGAGCTTGCTGCTGGGCTGCAAGGCTCTGTTGATGAGCTTGCTGCTGGGATGCGAAGCTCTGTTGTTGAGCTACAAGGCTCTTTTGCAAACCTGCATTTGTCTGCTGCTGATTGGCATTTGCTAGAGCCAGCTGTTTCAGTATCTCCTCCATGCTGGCCTTAAAAAAAATTGCCCGCATTCTCCACCAACTGTGAGGGGGTTAACTCAGCAGCGGGTATGTGTGACCCCCTGGATGGGTTCACCACACAAAAACAGGCACAGCAGACAGTGGTAGGAGAAAACAAAAGGGTGTGGTTTTATTTCAACTATATACAGACAAAAAAATACAGCAAAAACAAAAGAAACAGGAAAAGAAATCCTGGTCAACTTGACCACTCACTACACACGTTGGTGTCCCTAACTAACAACTGGGTACAGCCTTGTGCTGTCCCAGTCCCTAGCTCCCTGCTTTTAGAAGTTCTTAGGAATAACCACACAGGCTTTGGCTCACCGCAGAGATCACACTCCCCAGACTATCCACACAGATCTGGTTCCAGGTTGGAGCATCTCCCTTAGCATGCTGGGAGTTCTTGTAGAGGCCCTAATGAGCCCACTTACTTCAGCTGGGCTCATTAACTCTTCCCCTGCAAGACTCCCAGCACTCCACCTAGTGGTATAAATCTGCATGAAGCCTGAATCTAGGACATGTATACCTTTCATCCTGGATGCAACCTGGTGATTTTACCTGCCTGCTGTCACAATATATATATATATATACACCTTTTAAAAATGAGGTCTTCTACCTTGACCACTGTTTGTTGAAAAATGTATTGTGGATAATTAATACAAATTAAAGCAAATAAAACAAGTTGAAATAATAATGAAAAATAAATGATAAAAGTTATTTTAAAAATAGCAAAAAAAAAATATTGGGGAGAAGGGGGAGAGGGTTAATTATCACTAATTACAGTTAATCAAGAGTTAATGAGGGCTTAAATAGGTACAATTAAAAAAAAAAACGGAGTTAGACTTACCGATAACTCTTTTCAGCAGTCTCAGCAGTCTTCCAGGACAGCCCCTGAGATATTGCTCCTCCTCCCTTGGGCAGTAAAAACACTGCATTACCAAAATACATGAAAAGATATGAAGAAAAAGGGTGGGAAGCTGGCTGTTCTGGAAGACTACTGGAAAATTGTATACTCACCTTTCCGTAATTTTCCTTTCCTGACGCATCCAATGGCAGCACACACACTGGGTTGTGACTCCGCCCCCACAACCTGATAGGACTGATTAACTATAAGTGTTGAAGAGGAGCCCCCCCGCCACATTCTCAGTATATATTACCTCATACGGGTGGGTATCTGTGTGCTGCCATGGGATGCGTCAGGAAAGGAAAATTACGGAAAGGTGAGTATACAATTTTCCATTTTCCTGACGCATCATGGCAGCACACACACTGGGAAATAACTCGCAACAAGGGTGGATGCTTTTAAACGCTTATACTATTATTTATTTATATATTTTTCCTTTTTTTTCACAAGCTATGGAGGAATTAGTTTCAATGACCGCTTTTCCAAATTCCACCGTCGTTAACCGTGCCGGGTCTATTCTGTAGTGGGTCATGAACGTGGTTCTAGAAGACCATGTTGCTGCCTTACATATTGTTTCTGGTGACACTCTACAATATGCTGCCCAAGATGTCGCCACTGCCCTGGTCGAGTGAGCCTTTAGGTCATTGGGTATTGGAAAGAGTCGAATCGCATATGCTCTTTTGATGATTTTAATCAGCCAAGGTGCTATTGTCCTAGAAGAGGCTGCTTGGCCTTTCTTAGGGCCGTTTGGTATGACAAACAGACTCTCCGATTTTCTGAATGGGTTAGTAACCTCTAGATATGAGGACATGGTGGACTTGATATCCAATGGATGTGGATCCCCCTGGCTGGTGAAAAGGCTGGTAGATTTATTTCTGGATTGAAATGGAAGGCAGATGCTACCTTTGGTATGAACTGATCGGACGGTCTTAGAACAACTCTGTCGGGATAGAAGATTAAATGAGACTCATTCATAGACAGTGCTTGCAGTTCGGATACTCTTTTTGCGGAGGTTATTGCGACCAAAAAAAATAATTTAAGTGTTAAGTCCCCCAAGGATACCTTCTCTAAAGGAAAGAAAGGTTGTTTCGATAAGGCTTCTAGAACTATTGACAAGTCCCAAGATGGAAAGGTCGGTTTCCTTGGTGGTCTTATTTTTAGGCATGCTCTTTGAAACTGAACTATGAGAGGGTTGAGTGCCCATTTGATTCCCGTCATGGCTGATAATGCAGATGTTTGAACTTTTAAGGTGCTTGAACTTAGACCTCTATCTAGGCCCAGCTGAAGAAATTCGAGAACTTGTGCCACCGTAGGAGAAAGTGGATCCCATGATTGCTGTTGTGCTAACTCAGTGAATCTTTCCCAAACCCTGCTATAAACGTTGTCAGTTGACTTTGTTATGGCCTGTTGCAATGTAGCACTACTCTTAGGGAACATCCTTGATCTAATAGCCTCTCCCTCTCAACTTCCAGGCCATTAGGTGAAGCCTTTCTGGTGCTAGATGTAGAAACTGGCCTTGTGAGAGTAGGTCCGAAGTTACTGGCAGGGTCAGAGGATCTTCTATACTTAGCTGTAGGATGGTCGTGAACCACCGCCTCCTCGGCCAAAAAGGTATCACCGCTATCGCTGTAGACATTGAGTGCCTCAGTCTGGCCAGGAACCTGGCTATTAAGGGAATGGCCGGAAATATGTAACCCAGACGAAACCTCCAACCGTAAAGGAGACAGTCGACCCCCTCCGCAATTGGATAAGCAGTTCGTGCTAAAAACTTGGGGCATTTGTTGTTCATCGGTGTTGCTGCCAAGTCGATGTTGGGAGTTCCCCACTTCTGTGTTATAAGGGTGAATGCTCGGTGACTCAGTGACCATTTGTTGTTTGATATGTAAATCCTGCTTAGATCGTCCGCAAGCTGGTTCTGAGCCGCTGGAATGTATACTGCCTTCGAGTCTTCCAGGTGAACTTGGGTCCACTCGAGAATCGGGCGTACTTCCTGTATAAGAGAGTTGCTTCGCGTTCCACCCTGTCTGCGGATGTAGTTTACTGCTACCGTATTGTCCATGTGCAATATAACACTCTTCCCTTTGAGAAAAGGTCTGAACGCTAGTAGCGCTTGAAAAGCGGCCCCGAGTTCCAGGATGTTCGAGACTACTCCCTGAGGACGGAAGGACCAACGGCCCTGCACTGCCAGATCTTGGTAATGTGCCCCCCAGCCCTGGAGGCTGGCATCTGATGTGACTGTTTCTGCCCGAGGGTGTACGATGTGTCGATGACGCTTTAGGTTGTTGATTCGTGTCCACCACCATATCGATTGTTTCACCGATCTGCTGATGAGGATCCGTTGTGTTAGTGAGGTTCCGTTCCATTGCCTCAGAAATGAAATCTGGAATGTTCTTGTATGCCACTGGGACCACTGGACCATCGGGAAGGTGGAGGACATAGAACCTAGGATGCTTAAGAATGTTCTGGCTTGCAGATGCGTCAATGCCATTCGTTTTTTTATTTTTTGTATTTGCGGTCCTATTTTCTCCTGTGGTAGCCCCACAGTGTTGGCAATGGTGTTGATCTCAGCGCCTAGGAAGATCATAGACTGGGTTGGTTCCAGACTGCTTTTTTTCCAGTTTATTATCCAGCCGAAGTGTTGTAAGGTGGATATTAGTATCTCTTGGTGCTGGAGTAATAGCTGTTGGCTGCCGGCTAGGAGGAGTATATCGTCAAGATAGTGGTGGACTCTGAGTCCTTTCTCTCCCAGATAGGCTATCACCGGAAGCAAAACCTTCATAAACGTCCTGGGGGCTGTCGATATTCCAAATGGAAGACTTCAAAATTGGAAATGTTGATGTCCTATCGCGAAGCGTAGGTACTTTTGAAAATCTTGGTGTATCGGAATATGGAGATAGGCGTCGGATAAATCTATTGATAACATCCAATCTTTTATATTGACTGCTAGAAGTATGGATTGGAGACTCTCCATTTTGAAGGATTCCCCTCGTATCGATCTGTTGAGTTTTTTTAGGTCTAGAACTGGCCTCAGATCCCCCGTCTTTTTCTTTACGAGAAAGAGAGGGGAATAAAAACCTTTGGTTTTTTGGTGCTGGGGTACCTCTACCACTGCTTGCTTCTGAGTTAACTCCAATACGTACTTGAGTAGAAGTTTTCTTTTTAGTAGGGATGATGGGATCCGGGTAACTTGAAAGTGGTCTTTGGGGGTTCTGCTTTTGAAACCCCATCTGTGTCCTTCTTTGATCGTGGATATTGTCCATGAGTCCTTTATATGGTCTGCCCACACCCGTGTAAATAGTGTGAGCCTTGCCCCCACTGGAACGGGCTGGGTGACCGGTCCATCAAAACGACTTCTGTTGCTCCCCTGTAATAGCAAGCTTGGGTTTCTGTGTTTTTAAATAAGACGATTGGGTATTTCTCCAGTTGCGTTTGAAGTCTTTGCCTGGTCTATATGATCTTGCTTCCCTGTATCTCTCCGGGAGGTTTCTTCTAAAGGGAGGAGGTTTTTGCTGTTTTGGCCTCCTATCTGATGGTATCAGGCCCGATTTTTCCACCTGTGACCTTTGATATCGCTAGGTCTAATTTTGGACAGAATAAGTTGGTTCCATCGTAAGGAATCTTGCACCAGTTTGACTTGGATGTTCCGTCTGCGACCCACGGTTTTAGCCAGAGGGCTCTTCTGGATGTAACTGATGCTAGCATTGACCTTGTTGATGATCTAATAATGTCGACCGATGCTTCGGTTACGAAGTCCCCTGCCAGGCTAAGTTCCTGTAGTGCAGACAGTATTTTGTCCTGGTCCGCTGCTTCCAGTAGTAGTTTTTCGGTGTTTGATGTCCAGCTGGCAATTGCTCTGCCAACCGCAGCTAGGGTGATAGCTGGCCTGCAGGCACCTCCAGCAGATGAATAGGCCTTCTTTAATTCAAGGATGTCTCTGAAAGTTACCGCATCTTCTATTGGTAGGGTCACGTGTCTTGCCAATCTCATTAAAGAAGAATCCACTATAGGAGCTGAGATTAGGGGATTTACTGCTGGCTCTTTTAAAGGATATAGCTTTGCTATACTATTGTTAAGGCTTGCTTTCTTGTCGGGTTTTTCCCACTCATCCATAATTAGTTCTTCGAGTTCGTCAATGAAGGGAAAGGTTTCCGGATCATTCTTTAGGTTAGGGAAATATTTTCTGAGCTTACGAGGTGTCTCTTTTGATTCATCCCAGCCAATAGCTTATTTTACTGATCTTGTAAAAGGGTCAATAGGAGCAAAATCGAAACCAACCGATACTGGGGAGTCCTCTTCAATTACGGATTCATCTGACCCCTGCAGGGTGTAAGAGGTTGATGCTGGTGCTGCCTGGGTCAACCTTACTGGTTCTGTGACAGAGGCTTCCATAATTGATTCCTTCACAGACTCTCTGATAATATTTGATACCTCCATTGCACCCGACTCTCTGTCTCTGGTAGCTTCATCGGCACAGGATTGGCAGGCCAATTTACTTGGAAGGGCCTGTGCTCCGCACACCCAGCAGGCATTATCCGCAGGACGGGTCTGATGGCTATCTTTTTTGTGGGAGGACGATTTGCTGTGATGGTGGGAGGATGTTCTCGATCTGCTTCTTCTAGAGTGCGAGCGTCTTGAGGGAGAACGTTCCCTACGTCTGGAATGAGACGATCTTGAGGATCTGCCAGGGCTATCAGAGAAGTGATATTAATGGCTTGGCTCTCTTTTGTCTCCTCTTCACTACTTACCATATCTTTGCTGCCTCTTACCTTACTGGCTGTGGATGGTCTACTAGGGCAGCGGCCTCCATGAGTGATAGAAAGAGTGTACCTGGAGAAAGGGATAGTAAGGTTAAAAAGGGATCCAAGTGAAGGAGAACAAAGGAATACTATCTAAGGGTGCCCCTGTATAAATAGAAGAGAGTGAAAGCAGCGCTTACCAGGTTAGAAGATCTTGTCCAGAACCTGTGGCAGCGTGTACTTGCAGAGTATGTTGAGCGGTCAGCTGAACAGAAAGCATTGCAAAGGCAGTTTTTAAAAGAGCTGTCGTTGCGGTAGAGATGACGCAGCGCCGTGCATGCGCACTATCGGTTTGTAGTGCCGACGCCATCTTTGAAACTGGCGAGATGAGAAAAAGCAGTGAGGTCACTTCCGGTCGCGATGGCGATCAGTACAGCGCCATGATGACTAGCCTTTCTAGTCCCTCAGGCAAGGAAGCCTGAGGGACTAGAAAGGCTCAGCAAACGCTGAAAGGGGAAAGAGAGAAAAAACTAAAGTATGAAGAAATAGGTAGGGAATGGAATGGAAGCCGTGCCCGGTGATTTTTAAAACCTGTTTAAGGCTTGTGAAAAACATACTTACGGCGCCCCTGAGACCATCAGAGTGGGGTCCCTGTATAAAGCTCATTTAGAGACTGTACAGACAGGGCTTCCAACAAGAAGAGGCTGAACCTAGCTGGGGCGAAAGCGGTAGGAGGTCTTATGCTTCAAGCTGTCAGTCCTAGTCCGATGAGGAAAAAAGAGATAATGTGGCGGGGGGCTCCTCTTCAACGCTTATCAATCCTATCAGGTTGTGTGGGCGGAGTCACAACCCAGTGTGTGTGCTGCCATGATGCGTCAGGAAATAGAGTTCCTGGTTATCCCCTATTTGTGCTCTATTCCATCCTTCTGAGGGTGGGGGTATGATCCAAGAGTGGGAGGAAGGGGATCACGTTATCTGGGAGTAGAGTTCACAAACTTTTTACCAACATTATTTCCTTCAATATTTTTGAGGGATTAAATATCAAATGTATTTTATTTAATTTAAGTTTTTGCTTTATATGTATCATTTGTTTTTGTCATTATTATTATTATTTTTTTGTGTCTTTTTTTAATTGTGTTAGGCAACATGTAAGTAATTGCCTACATAATTCATATGTGTGAATATTTTATATATATTTTTGTTATTTTTCTCCTTTGGATGTGTTCGAAATGGCGCACGAACGTAATCAATAAATTCCTTCATCTTTATTTGATGCCCCACTTGTGCAGACTGGAGCGGGGATTCAGGGAACATGCCCTGCTTTGCCTTCCCTTCACTTCCTCCTGTCTAGTCGTGGATCTGTCCCCGATCTGGTCGATCGTGTCCTGGCCTGCTTTCATCCCGTACGGACGCCCAAGGGTGTACACTAGACTGGCTTGCATCCAGCCCAGTGTCCGCCCACATTGAAGGCTCTTTGGTACCTGGCTCACACCGCCTATTACCATCACGGGACCTTAGGTCTGACACGCCCCTCGGTCTCGATCGAGTTGGGCAGTGTCAGAACAGGTTGTCTCTGTGCCTGGTCACTCACAGGAAGTGACATCACTTCCTGTTAGAGCGGATGTCAGCCGAGGGATCTGCGCCTTCCCCATTGACGTCCGTGAGCCAGCCAATTGCGGCGAGACGTCGCACACCATGTGGTGTGACGTCACACGCCGGTTTTTGGTGGGTCGGGGGAGGATATAAAAACTCCAGACATTCTCTTTGAACTGTCTGGAACATTGGTGGAAGTTCAAGCTGGCGGCGAAATACATGAAAGGTAACTTTCCAACCCTTTGTCATTTATGGTATTCAGGGAAAGATGGCACATTGAACTTATGTTTATTATTTTGCCCATACAGCTTTTGGCGGATTGTTTTATCTGGGGGACACTTTACAAATTCAGAATTTTTACATTAGATCCCTCTACATTGGTGTATGAGTGGACTCTGCCTCCACACCCAACTTGGAGGCTTATATATTCCAAGCTTCACTTTGGATCCCCCTTTTGCGTTGGTGAGCATTCATTGACATTATAGTCCCCCTTTTTTACTTTGTAGTCTATTTTATATTCTAAATAATTTATTAGATAATGTTAGTTATTTCCTCTTTTCCCCGTAGACGGGTCTCTGTTTGAAACTTGTCTTCACAGAAGTAATGTATCTTTGTCGTCGCCACATATGAACTTCCTCAGCTTGGTTTAAACTGGTCAATAGACAGTGGGGAGGTGAGTGGGTCCTGTTATTATCCTCTGGTATTAGGACCGTAACTCCTTTTTAATTTTGATTATTATATACTAAAATGCAATTTTTCTCTCATTACCTACAGATATTTGTATTAAATATATCAACCTTTTTGCAACCACAAATTCATCCTCCCTTACGGGATTGTGATTGCTTGAGACAGGATCGGCCGACCACTTCTCTGGCAATCTATGACAGTGGTCCTGACCATTTTTTGACCAATTGATTTGGAGGTATGGGGGGATGTGGGGGTCCCCTGGGTGTTTGCTCCATGTGCTGTTTGGGGATGCTCCCGTGTGCCGTTTTGAATGCATTCAAAGGACTATTACGTTTATGATATATTATTATTATGTTTTTCTCTCTTTTATAACTAATAGCTTGTTTCAAATCTGTTATACGTGTATGGGGGTTTATTCCTGATGAAGCCTAATAGGCGAAACTGTAGAAAATCAACTGTATATATCTGCATGCTCATCTAGACTTTGGTATTAGGTGTATACCTGTTATGGTCACAGGCATGTATATGTATCAGTTTTTTATGTATATTGTAATAAATATATTTTTTCTACTTTTAAAAAAAAAAGTTCTTTGTCTTGCAATCTATTTTTTTAATTGTTATAAGCACCTTTTAAAGTCCCACATTCTACCCCCCTTTTTTTTGCTACATATCTTTACAGGGATGGTGGTGCCTTTAGATTTATAGTTTTCATGCTGACATCTGCTCCTTTCCTATTTACTACTATACCCCGGGTGGAAAACACACCCATGAGCATCTCTTTGTATGGTCAGATCTCAGCATCTAAGATTGCTTTATAATTTATGATTTTTGTAGATTTTTGTTTCTATATATGAATTTTTTCTTGTATAATGTACTAATTAATTAATTATTAATACATTTTTCTTGTTTTGTTATATATTGCATGGTATCTAGTTTGGGACAACTCTTAGGTGTGGTTCCCATTGCTGTCACCAGGGTCCGCCTCCTTCCCTCTTCTTGCAGCACATAAGGTTGTGTGAGTGTGTACCAACATGACGGCGTATTGTGGAGAAGCGTGGGAGGGTTTCATAACGGAGGTGAGACAGGTGCGCTCACAGGGTGATATTACAGAAGCTGACTTAGATCTCTATTTTTTGAGTCTTCAACGCTTGGTTGAAAGAAAAACCCGTTTGTTTTGGCATAAATAATTTTTTGATAGATACATCACTAATCAAATAGTACCGTGGGGGTTGAGGATTCAAATTTTTCCCAATATCCGTAAAGTGGAACCTAGTATTAAGAAAGCCTGGGAAGGGAATTTACAAAGTTGTTCGCTACGAATGATGCAGATTCTCAGTGCCCAATATGAGGTTGATATAGCTCAATTGGACACTGAGATTCTCAAATGGCAGGAAGATCATGCCAATTTAGTGACACATAAATCCTTTTCAGATAAGGATAAAGCCTTGAAGGAGTTATTAACTAAATATGCGATGGGCCTAATCAAGACTAAGGAAAGTAAGTACTTTAGAGACAAGAAAGCATACGATTATGATCAGGCATATAAATGGACACCCTTAAAAATGTCTTCACGGTGTAGGGGCCCTTCTAATCAAGAACCCCTAGCCACAAATCTAGATGTTGTTGAATCTGATTCATCTTCAATGTACTCAACATCTTATGTTCCTATTGTACCAAGGTTCAATGACCCTAGTGGAGCTATATGAAAGCGAAAACCTAACAGTGAAACAAGCTCACAGGGTCAACCAAGATTAGGCAAAACTTTCAATAAAGAGAAGAAATTACGTTCTCAAAAGGTATCTAATTCAACTACATCAAATACTCCCTCTTTGGGAGATGCACTAAATCATTCTATGATGACGTTAACTACACCTGTATTGAAACTAAATGCAGTTTCTATACCCGCAGGCCCTATGTCACATCAATCCATTGATAACCACCACACTGGGATGGGATCATCTGGAGATGTACGTACGGCCCCAATATTTACCACAAATTCTAATGAAAATAGAAAACATCCACAGGCAACCCCCATTCCGGCACGCAAATCTAGTCAGCCTTTAAATTAGTAGGTCCCGACACTATTTTATCTAGCAGTCGGGACTCATTGGATATTATCAATCTATCCTCTTACCCTCTTTCCACGGACGAAACCGAGGTCCTGAAATTAGGGCTAACGTTTTGCCCGGATGAAAATGCGGACAAATTTGTATTAGTGAAAGATCTTCATTTATTCGCGAGACGCTTGATGTATATGGTACTTTTTGATAAAGATACCAACATTACCCAAAACAAAGAGTCACTTCACTCCATAATTGAGTCGGTCACATTTGAAGACCTTAGGGCCTTACAAGACTTGATGGATTTATGGGATGAGAGCAATCCGGAGGAGGAGGGGTGGGTATATAACCCATCAGGAACAGTTGACAAGACCATATCGTTCCAATCCCTGGTTTCCCCCACCCCTGGCTCTTCCGCTTCTAATGCCATCTTCGGTGCACCTAAATCATATAAATCCCGTTCCAGATCCTTTCTGGTCCTACAGGGCAATTCCAACATCTGGGCCTTTGTTATTCAGGTCACCAAAGAGATAGAAGCCATCAACTGGCAGACTGGACCGCAGAACAATCTGTCTCCATGTTTAAGGAAAGCCCTTAAAACTCTCAGATCTAACAAATCTATAGTGATCAAACCATCTGATAAAGGTGGGAACCTGGTGGTGATGGATGTGGGGCATTATGAGGACATGTGTTACGATATCATCCGTAATCGCGAATGGTATCGTCCGGTCCCCAGGTCCCACGTTCACTACTATTTCAGGAAATATAAGGATATAATCCTTAAGGCACAACACAATGGCACTATAGATCAGAACACTTATAAGTATCTGGATATGGAAAGTTTCACAGTACCCACCTTCTATGCACTTCCGAAAGTGCACAAAAGCCTAATAAAACCTCCAGGCAGACCGATTATTTTGGGATGTGGTTCACTAACGGAACGTGCCAGTGAATTAATTGATGAACACATATACCCCCATGTTAAGGGTTTGTTCTCTCATGTTAGGGACACAATTGAATTACTGAAAGTTATTGATGGTCTCCAAATACCTCCAGGGGCATGGCTCGTACTCATTGATATAGAGGCTTTGTAGAACTCTATACCCCATGATAGAGGTATAGAGGTTGTGCGGGGATTCCTCGGAGAACAGGACTTGGAATCCCGCAAATACAATGACTTTGTTATTGAACTCTTAAACTTTGTGTTGACACATAACATCTTTGTTTTTGGAGGTTCCCACTATCTCCAGATGCAGGGAGTCGCTATGGGTGCCAAGTGCGCACCGCCATATGCGAACCTGTATCTGGGGGGGTGGGAACGTGACCTCTTTGCTGATGACTCCAAACAACCCGACATAGGTAAGATCATGTCATGGCATCGTTATATTGACGACATTTTCATGGTTTGGGCGGGGTCCCAGAGTGAATTAATTGATTTTCTGGAGAGTTTACAAGTGAACACTTATAATTTAAAGTTTACGTACACGTTTAATCTGTCTAAAATTACATTCTTAGACGTAGAAATTTTTACAAATGACAAGGGAGAATTGTGCTCTACTCTTTATAGGAAGCTGTCGGCAGACAATAGTTTATTGCACGCGGACAGTTCCCACCCTGAACCACTAAAGAGGAGTATACCATATAGTCAATTCTTGAGAATCAAGCAGAATTGTACTTTGGATGCAGATTTTCAACAAGAGTCTGACTCTCTTAATGTACGTCTTCGAGCTAGAGGCTATAGTAAAACCTGCCTAAGGAAGGCATTTAATAGAGTCAAGTGTCTCAATAGACAATCACTAATTTATGAATCTAGACAGATTAGGTCGTGTACGTCAACTAGAATTATTACAAAGTTTAATCGACAGCATTCGAAGATTCGGAATGTCTATAATAAATTCTGGTATCTGCTAGCGGCAGACCAGAGAATATCGAGATTCATTAAGCCTTTCCCGGAAATCACGTACAGGAGCTCACAATCATTGAGGGACATTTTGGTTTCTAACCATCATGCCCAAAATGTTACAGTCAAAAAATCATCCCCGGGCACATATCCTTGTGGGAAGTGCAATTTTTGCACTTTCATTTTGACGGGTAAAACTGTAACCCTTCCCAGTGACAATATTTGGACACCCAAACATGGATGCAACTGCCAAACTATTGGGGCTGTTTACATCATGAAATGCTTGTGTGGTGCCTTTTATGTGGGCAAAACGAAACAACAGTTCTTTTGTCGCATAAGGGACCATGTTTCCCTAATTGCCAAACATAAAATGGAGACACCAATCAGCCGCCATGTTGGCCTTTATCACAACTTTGATCTAAAGTTCATTAAATTCTTTGCTTTAGAACATATACCCCAACACGAAAGAGGGGGAGAGATTGATAAAAAGCTCCTCCAGCTGGTAAGTAGGTGGATCTATCTCTTACAAGCCACTCGACTCCCTGGCCTAAATGAAGGAATCAGCTTCAAACCATTCTTATGATGACCTTTGTTCAGGTGCAGGATTGCCCCACTTTTTGCCTTATCTGCCTATAATTACTTCTATAGGCACCAGGTACTGAGATGTTTCATCACAAGTCCCTGGTTATCCCCTATTTGTGCTTTATTCCATCCTTCTGAGGGTGGGGGTATGATCCAAGAGTGGGAGGAAGGGGATCACGTTATCTGGGAGTAGAGTTCACAAACTTTTTACCAACTTTATTTCCTTCAATATTTTTGAGGGATTAAATATCAAATGTATTTTATTATTATTTAGTTTAAGTTTTTGCTTTATATGTATCATTTGTTTTTGTCATTATTATTATTATTTTTTTGTGTCTTTTTTCAATTGTGTTAGGCAACATGTATGTAATTGCCTACATAATTCATATGTGTGATTATTTTATATATATATTTTTGTTATTTTTCTCCTTTGGATGCGTTCAAAATGGCGCACGAACGTAATCAATAAATTCCTTCATCTTTATTTGATGCCCCACTTGTGCAGACTGGAGCGGGGATTCAGGGAACATGCCCTGCTTTGCCTTCCCTTCATTTCCTCCTGTCTAGTCGTGGATCTGTCCCCAATCTGGTCGATCGTGTCCTGGCCTGCTTTCATCCCATACGGACGCCCAAGGGTGTACACTAGACTGGCTTGCATCCAGATCGGTGTCCGCCCACATTGAAGGCTCTTTGGTACCTGGCTCACACCGCCTATTACCATCACGGGACCTTAGGTCTGACATGCCCCTCGGTCTCGATCGAGTTGGACAGTGTCAGCACAGGTTGTCTCTGTGCCTGGTCCCTCACAGGAAGTGACATTACTTCCTGTTAGAGCGGATGTCAGCCGAGGCATCTGCGCCTTCCCCATTGACGTCCGTGAGCCAGCCAATTGCAGCGAGACGTCGCACACCATGTGGTGTGACGTCACACGCCGGTTTTTGGTGGGTCGGGGGAGGATATAAAAACTCCAGACATTCTCTTTAAACTGTCTGGAACATTGGTGGAAGTTCAAGCTGGCGGCGAAATACATGAAAGGTAACTTTCCAACCCTTTGTCATTTATGGTATTCAGGGAAAGATGGAACATTGAACTTATGTTTATTATTTTGCCCATACAGCTTTTGGCGGATTGTTTTATCTGGGGGACACTTTACAAATTCGGAATTTTTACATTAGATCCCTCTACATTGGTGTATGAGTGGACTCTGCCTCCACACCCAACTTGTAGGCTTATATATTCCAAGCTTCACTTTGGATCCCCCTTTTGCATTGGTGAGCATTCATTGACATTATAGTCCCTCTTTTTTACTTTGTAGTCTATTTTATATTCTAAATAATTTATTAGATAATGTTAGTTTTTTCCTCTTTTCCCCGTAGACGGGTCTCTGTTTAAAACTTGTCTTCACAGAAGTAATGTATCTTTGTCGCCGCCACATATGAACTTCCTCAGCTTGGTTTAAACTGGTCAATAGACAGTGGGCAGGTGAGTGGGTCCTGTTATTATCCTCTGGTATTAGCACCGTAACTCCTTTTTAATTTTGATTATTATATACTAAAATGCGATTTTTCTCTCATTACCTACAGATATTTGTATTAAATATATCAACCTTTTTGCAACCACAAATTCATCCTCCCTTACGGGATTGTGATTGCTTGAGACAGGATCGGCCGACCACTTCTCTGGCAATCTATGACAGTGGTCCTGACAATTTTTTGACCAATTGATTTGGAGGTATGTGGGGATGTGGGGGTCCCCTGGGTGTTTGCTCCATGTGCTGTTTGGGGATGCTCCCGTGTGCCGTTTTAAATGCATTCAAAGGACTATTACGTTTGTGATATATTATTAATATGTTTTTCTCTCTTTTATACCTAATAGCTTGTTTCAAATCTGTTATAAGTGTATGGGCATCTATTCCTGATGAAGCCTAATAGGCGAAACTGTAGAAAATCTATGGATGCTTCATCTCAACTGTATATATCTGCATGCTCATCTAGACTTTGGTATTAGGTGTATACCTGTGATGGTCACAGGCATGTATATGTATCAGTTTTTTATGTATATTGTAATAAATATATTTTTTCTACTTTTTAAAAAAAAAGTTCTTTGTCTTGCAATCTATTTTTTCAATTGTTATAAGCACCTTTAAAGTCCCACATTCTACCCCCCTTTTTTTTTGCTACAGGAAATAGAGTTACAGATACTGTATTGCCGTGTACACACGGTCAGAATTTCCGAGGAAAAAAGTCAGACGGAATTTTTTCATCTGATATTTCGACCGTGTGTATGCCCCATCGGACTTTTTCCGTCGGAAATTCAAACGGAGTTAGAAAGAGAACATGTTCTCCATTCGCCTGTATGAAACTCAGACGGACAAAAAAACATGCATGCTCAGAATCAAGTCGACGCATGCTCGGAAGCATTGAACTTCATTTTCCTCGGCTCGTCGTAGTGTTGTACGTCACCGCGTTCTTGATGGACAGAATTTGGTGTGACAGTGTGTATGCAAGACAGCTTGAACGGAATTCCGTCGGAAAAACCCGTCAGAGTTTATGCCGACGGAAAATCCGACCGTGTGTACAAGGCATAAGTCTATCTCTGTGTTTTCCTCCAGTCGTCCTCCAGGACAGCAATTCAGATGATAAATTAGACCTTACCTGCTTAGGGAGAAACCAATTCTTGAAGGACTTTACACCCAAATGCCTGGGTCTTAACTAGTCAGAAGGTCCATTCAATATTGTCAGACAAAAGTTTAAAAGAATGACCAGGTTGCAGCTTTACAGATCTGCTCTGGGGTAGGGCCAGCGCTTTCTGCCCATGGTGTGGACAATGCTCTTGTAGAATGTGTGTTAAAACATAATAGAGGAACTTCCTCAATGCACTTGTACGCTTCCAAAATCGCTTATCTTATCTACCTTTCCAGGGTAGCTTTTAAGACTTGATGACCTTTCTTGCTGCCTGTATAAAAGCACAAAAATAACCTGAAAGGAGCAAAACTCTTTTGTTGCTTCCAGGTAAGACAGAACACATCTTCTTACCTCAAAGACACAGAATTCTCCCTTTCGTGGGCAAGACTATGTCTAACGGTCTGTTAAAAGACAAAGATACCTTTGGCAGAAAACCTGGATCAGTCATCAGTACTATAGAGTCCTTTGGAACTGTTAGATAGGTTTCCCTGACTGATAAGGCTTGAAGCTTGCTGATCCTGTGAGCAGAGGTGATTGCCACTAAGAATACTGTTTTCATGGTTAGATTTCTAATTCTGGATTCCGATATCGGCTCAAACAGAAGTTTGAAACAAATGTTCGACCTAACAGGTCTCTTACTGAACAAGGCTTTGTAAAATCTTCTAATGAGCAGCTTTTCCTGTAAAGATTCCTGCAGATAAACACCCAGAGCTGCTATTTGAACCTTAAGGTGCTCAGGGCTAAATTGTGATCCGCCCCATCCTTTCCAATATTCCAAAACTGTAGGAATTGTTGTTGAAAAGCTACCATTTTCCTTAAGCCAGGAACTGAACCTTCTCCACACTTTTTTATAAAATCGCACAGGCTTAAGGGTAAAGGTTGAAAATCCTTTGTATGAAATCCCCAAAGTCCTCAGGATGTCTTCCTCAGAAACTAGTCTGACAATTTCAATCTTCTTATGTTTGGATGCAGGAGCTGGCCCTGAGAAATCAATGAGAGTGAGTGTGAACCATGACTGTTTTGGTCAATATGGTGCAATGAGAATTATACTCGTCTCCTCCCGTATGAATTTCTAAAGCACCTGTGGCAAGAGCTCTATTGGCAGAAACACAAAGCATAGTGGAAAAGTTCAAGCGCTTTGCAGTGCACCTATGCGTACGGCTGCCTTTTTCCGAGTTACAGAGATTAATTGTCTTGTCTTCGCATTTTTCTACATCTACATCGGGCTGACCCCAATGATCCACTTGGCCTAAAAGATACCATATTTTGGATTTAAGAATATAACCCCCAAAAATTGATCCTTCGATAAGGGATTGCATTGGATTTCTTTAGATTGATTATTCAGCCCAATTCGGTTAGCCATTGCTGAACCAAACAAATATCCTTTGCTAAAGGATCCTCCATAGGTGCTGTCCCCAAAGAACATCTAGATATGGAATGACCGTGACATCCCAGAACCTTTAGGGGCGCTAGGGCTTCGGCCAAAACTTTGAAAAAAATTATTGGGGCAGTGCCAATCTTGAGAGCAATTCACAGAAATGTCTGCAATTCCTTTTTTATTGGGATATGCAAGTATTCATCTTAAAGTTCTAACATTGCCATAAAGCAATTCTGGTGAAGCAGAGCTCTGACTGAAATTATGGACTCCATCCTGAATCTCCAGTACCTTATTGCCTTGTTCAGGTATCTCAAGTTTAAAATAAGGTGGAACTTGCCTGAAGAGTTCTTTACTACAAATGTGTGTGAGTAAAACCCTTCTCCTCTTTCTGTCTGGGGCACTTGAATCAGCACTCTTTGATCCACCAGATCCCCTGTCAAGAGTGGTAGAGCTCCTGCCTTTCCTGAACCCTTCAGTAAATTTGTTATCAATAACCTGGAAGGTGGTTGATGATCGAATTCCAGTTTGTAACTGTGTTCCAGTAGCTTCAGCACAAAACTGCTGGAGGTCATCGTTCTCCATTGTGGGATGAAGTCTTCCAGTCTTCCTTCCACCTGCCCTATGTAATCATCAAGTTATTTTTTTTGCCCTTTTGCCCTGACCAGTGCTTCTTTGGCCTTTCCTTCTCTTCTGTTTGCTGGCGTCCTTCTCCATGAAAAAATACCTTTCTTCATTTCTGGGAAGGTTTTTTCTTATCTGCCATATGTTCTAAGGCATCTTACAAGCCTGCACCAAAAAGTAAATTCTCTGAAAAGGGTAAATTACATAAACGCAACTTTGTGTTATCCCCTGACCAGGTTTTGAATTTACTAAGGCTTAAGTCTTGGCTAATATTCTCATCACTTCTGTTAACGCATCCTTCATATAACCTACATCTGCGCAAGAGATCTAAGGCGTTGGTCTCAAATGGGTCGTAAGCTGAGAGAGCCAAAATTCCAAGTTTCTTGACACGCACGTAGTAGCAAGAGCTGTTCTCAAACCAGCCATATAGTAGCAAGAGCTAGTCTCAAACCAGCCATTGAGAGTCCCAAGCCTATCTTAGTAAGATGTCACCCCCTCTTGTTCAATTTGATCCTATTGTTCCCCTATATAATCAAATGCTAAATCTGAATGCTAAATCTGATCTTTAGAGAGGTGTCTAGCTTCGGGCATTTATTACAAACAAATGTTGGGTTCTCATCAAATCTTTTCAAACAATTTGGTTAAGGTTTCCATTCCGGAGTCTCCTATTATTTCAAGATGGCACTTTGTGTACCGGAATCACTCTGGATCTTTTCTTTTGCAAATCCTGATATTTCAAATCATGTCTACTCAGCTGTACTTTTTCTTCTTCCATATCTGTGTCAAAAAGAGCTTTTAGGAGCTCATCCACTTCCTCCAGGGATAATTAAATGAGATATCTCTTGTGGCTATTATTAAGGGCCGTTCACACTAGATTGCGGTACAGGAAAGGCATGTTCCAGGTACATTTGCCACACTTCACATGAATTTTTTGCCCTTGCAAGATGCACGCAGGTTCCATTAATTGTTAATGGCACCCCAAACACTTGTGGTAACCAAGCTGCATGGTGCCACGTGGAGCGGCGCGATTTGTAAAAGTATTGCTTGCCAATGGCTATAGTTTAAGATGCTTCTGGAATCATTTGGGATTCACTGATAGGAGCATTTGACCTGCAGTTGACCTTCTTCCACCCTGCATTTAACCTGCTTCAGGCAGGTTTTATAGTCCGAGAGACTTGTATGGGAAAGCAAAACCTGTCTGAAGTGGCCAAAACTCATTGATGCAGGCCCTTTTTTACATTTTCTCTACCCCCTCAAAAGCAAGCTCATTTTCAAGGAATCAGCTCTTCATAGAACATTTCCTGTGTTTTAGAAATAGAGATTGTAAGGTATGAACCAATATGAACTAATATTCATGATTAGAGTTCTCCTTAAATATATATGTTGAAATATATGTATTAGTACAGAATATGTTTTTCTGAACTGTAAAGCAGAATGTGACCTTGTGGTCAAACTTATCTTTCTTCTGTTTTAACTGACAGGCATGTATATTTAGGTTGAAATGTAACTTTGTGGTTAGGCTTTTTTCGGGAAAAAGTTTATCTCTTCTGCTTTAACTGCCAGGTTGAACCGCACTGACATATGGTGTTTCTTATCTTCCTGTTTCAAATGTCAGGACATGTTCAGTTTGACCGCAATTGACGTATGTTGATTGACCGATTTTGCAGAAGTCAAAAAATCTGTTGGAGTCTATTTTTGTCTTACTCATGGTGTTTCTGCTTATTGCTGATTGGTTCACACGAGGGAGGCAACGCTTCTTGCTGTGCATAAAAAGGACATGTAACCATTAAACAATATATTCTTGTATACCTATTCACTGTGTATTGGTGTCTTGAATATCCGACCGGTCAGAAAGAATTCCACAGATCCTGAGTCCAGCTCGAGCCAAGAAGGTCCAACAGAACCAGAACCTTTCAAGTGGTGTCAGAAGTGGGATGATCCAATTGAACAGGTAAGACCCCCTTTAATTATTATTGGGAACAACAGTCTTGCCTTGTTAATTGGTTCACCATAAAGTAGACTCTCGAGAAAACTACAAGTTTTCTGGGACTCTGTTAAGATTGAAAGGTAGATTTAGAATAGATACAGAGGGTCTCGCTAGGTTGGCCAGACCAGGTTATTAGATTGAGAAAGAATCTTAAATTCTTCTCTACATAGGACGGATCTGTGGAAACTCTATATCTAAAGGTGTACACAAAAAGGGTTACCTTTTTTAAATGTCAACTGTATATTGTTGTCCTGAATGTAAAACTGGTTTATTGTTTGCTTACAAAGGGAAGACCACGTCATTAGTGGCAATTGTTCCAGGGGGGTATCATGTCAACATTGGCAAGGGTCCTATGTTCCAGGGATCAAAACAACATATGTTAAGGTTTAATATACACAACATACTACCCCCCAGTCCGGTGTTCGAGGGACTAAGTGTAGCAGAAATACAGTGTCTGGTTGTATTTAAAAAAGGAGAACACTGGGTTCCTTGTCATAAATCTATAAATGGTCATAAGTTTAAGGACATTTTCCGCCCCTGGAACGAAATAGAGAAAGCAAGACAGAATTTTTTTTATTTTAAAGTATAAGTATTATTGTTTGCTATAATGGGTAATCAAGCAGGAAAGGAAGCTGAAGGTAAGCAGCACCAACCCTCTCCGATTGATTACATTAAAGTCAATTATGGGAAAAATTATACTGATCCTTTTTGGTCACTAATTTTAAAAAGAGCACATCAGTTAGAAGTGCCATGTTTGGGGGAATACGGACCATGTTCCGAGGAAGAGTGGGAGGAAGTGACCAGAATATGTGGCCAACATAAACAGTATAATTATCCCATAAAAGACCTTGACAAAGATTACATGACTAAATGTTGTAAGATTTGGGCAAAGGGTATGAAGGAATATAGAAAGAAATATACAAGTGTAAAAATGGAAAAGAAAGAGAAATTAGAAGACGCAATAGGAAGTCCATCAGCTCCCCCTAATTTTTATTAAGAAAAACCCCCTCCATATGCTATGGTAAAAGATGAATCCCTTGTCCCAAAGAAAATATACCCCTCGTTAGATCCAAATGTTATAGCAGGAGTATTAACCATAGCTAAACAAAAGGAAACTAATTGGTTACGAGAGGGGAAGATAGAAGACAGATACAGGAACGTTTAAGTCAATTAGTAAAGGAGGAAGAACAGTGTATTAAAAAAGAGGAAGATGAAGAAAAAGTGATAGAAGGAGATAGAAGAGAGTTACAGGAACGTAGAGATAGATTAGAAGAGATAAAGGGGATAATACGTGGATTTAGAAACTCGGGCTACCCAGAAACCAATCTAGTAAAGAAGGCTGAATATATATCTGGAGATGGGTTAAGTAAGGATTTTCAGAGTAGCTTCAGTATGACCCCTCAACACCAGGCACCCACATCATCAGATGATGAAAATGATCTGACAGCTCCAATTAGTCGGGCTTTTCCTTTCATTACAATGGGAGATACACAGGTACAAATACCATTACCATTGGGTACGGTCAAGGAAATTAGAGACACATGTCCCAAACCAAGAAAGGACCCCAGACAGGCGGTGACCTTTCTGCAAAGATGCTGTTCAGGAACAAGAATGTCTCCTGAAGATCTTAATACCATAATTCAAAATGTAGACCCCGATTCCCAAGCTGACATAAATATAGGTCAATGGGCCAAGGACGCAAAGTTATATGAGGATGGGGAGGATTGGAATATTTTTTGGAACTCATTGTTACAGGCTTGGCTCAAGGCATATAAAAACACCACTATGTTGCATGATTTGATATCTTGCAAACAACAGTCAGGAGAGGATTTCTACACCTTTGTCACTAGATTACATAAATTATATAAAAGTTGTGGAATAGACAATGATCAACTATTCGTGAGCACAGCCATAAATAATGGAGATCCAAGGGCCACCCAAATAATCAAACTGATAAACACAAAATGGGCGGTAATGACCTCAGATAGATTCATAGCTGACATAAAGGAGAGTGCATCCTCAGGGGTATTTAACACCAAAGGAGGATTGTTCACCTCTATTACAGAAGAAAATCCAAACATAGCTATGGTTAGTGGACCAAGTTCAGGAGCCATACCTAGAAGGAATTATCCTCCCCATAATCAGGATCAGGGTTGTTTTAATTGTGGGGATCCAAACCACTGGAAATCAGAATGTCCCCAAAGAAAGGGAGCCAGGGATAACTTCCCTAGGGGATGTAGGGAGGCTACAGAGTGAGATCTCAACCAAGATCTCAGTATCCGCCCCAAACAAGATATGACACACAACAACAGAGATCCCAGTCAGTTCCAGTACACCCCCAATATAGGCAACAACAGCAGCCATACCAAACAAGATCACCCAGAAACACCACAGAAGAGATACAGGTACATTGGCCAGGATATCAGGACGAAAACCCCCAATAGGGATGCCCGGGGCAGTACCCATCCTTGGTGATGCATTTTTTCTCCTCACACTGGAAAACCCTGCCTCAAGTGGTTTTAAAAGTAGAAGGCAGGGTGGTGAAACTATTGCTAGACACAGGAGCATCAAACTCGTGTCTTAAGGACCCCCACTTTGAAAGTAAAGAATGCACCGAGGGATGCTCTATGGGAATAAATGGGACAAGCGTCAATCACAAAATCACACCACCACTGCTAATAACGGACATGCAAGATAATTACCTTAATGACATGTCTTTTGCAGTTCTACCAGACTGTCCCCTGTCCCTCATGGGAAGGGATTTAATGTCTGCATTACAAATTATTGTAAAATTTGACCAACAAGGGGGCATCATAGCCAAATCGGCTAAATGCGACCTCACTATGCCAAAAAGGAAAGACCTTTTGGTTTACTTTATGTCACTGCCAGCCACATTAGAAAACCATGACATCTGGCAGGAACTAAAACGGAAGTAGGACACATTGTAAGGTACCTGTGATAGGTAGTGTCCGAAGTGGAACTTGTGTGCTGAGGATTCAGGCGAAAACGTAGTCAGGCAGATTAGGTTGGCAACAGATCAGGCAAAATGGTACACGATCGAAATCCAGAGAGTGGTCAGGCAGGCAAAGGTCATACACGAGCTGGCAGTGAAGTACAAAATCAGCAGGCTGGAGAGTAGTCAGGAATTCAGGCAGAAGTTCAACACGAAAATCAGGATCAAAAAGCAGTCACAACACCCAGGGAGCTATTCCACACAAACGGGCGCTGAGAGATAGCATCAGTTCCTTTTTAAGGGCTGCTTTGATTGAAAATTGTCCACAGCTGGCAGTAGGTGGGGCTGGTGAGTCCAAGGTAATGTTTAATACTGAGAGGACATTTCCAAAAGTCTAGATCTGCTCAGTAGCGCAACAGGTAAGGCTGCAGCTTTGGGACCAGGAAGATCCCGGTTCAAATACACCCAGGTACATGACACACATACCCTGTACACCTTATGTGCCCACTATGCGGCCTAATACACTCCCCTATTATCAGAAACAATACCCATTGTCTACTGAAAAGGTATCAGGAATACAGCCCCAAATAGAGGAATATAAAAAGTTGGGAATCCTCAGGGAAATTGTCAGTCCCTGGAATACTCCCATTAATCCAGTTAGGAAAGCGGATGGTACCTGGAGGTTGGTTCAGGATCTGAGAGGGGTAAACAAGCGTGTGATTCCTCTGCCCCCATTGGTATCTGATATTACCTCAATTTTTACCAATATACCTGCAAACTCCAAGTGCTACACCGTATTGGATCTTTCAAATGCATTTTTTAGTATTGATGTTGATCCACAATTCCAACACCTATTTGCATTTGTCTGGGGAGGGGGTCAGCTGACCTGGACATGCCTCCCTCAAGGGTTTATTGATAGCCCCGCGGCTTTTAGCATAGTTTTGAAAAAAACTATGGACGATTGGACGCCCTCTGAAGGCTCCACAATCCTGTTGTACGTAGATGACCTACTTGTTTGTAGTGAGAGCAGGGCACAGTGTGAGAAGGACACAGTAAGCCTGATGAATCGCCTCGCCCTAAAAGGTCACTTGGCGTCTAGGAAAAAGATCCAGTGGTGTAGGGACAGAGTTGAATATCTTGGCTGTATTATCACAGATGGGACAAGATTGATATCCCCGGCACGAGTCCAAGCTCTCCGCTGTCTCGGCCCACCAAAGGACAAAGCTGCATTGCTTTCCTTTTTAGGCTCAATCGTCTACTGTCGACAGTGGATACCTGACTGTTCTTTATGGGATTCCATTTTACGTCCAGCTACAGCTGCGGGTGCCCCTAAAACAATTGAATATACAGAGGATATGAAAGAGGCCTTCCTCGCTCTTCTGACTTCCCTCTCGCGGGCTCCTGCTTTAGGTCTCCCTTCCTATGATAAACCGTTCTCACTTTACTGTGTGGTGCGAGGGCCTACGTTTGCAGCAGTATTGGCCCAACCCCATGGGACAAACTTAAGACCAGTGGCATACCTATCAAAGAAACTGCCACTTCAGGTACAGGGAATGCCAGGATGCCTGCAAACTCTTGCAGCAAATGCAATGGCAGTTAAGGAAGCTTCTAAAATCACTCTGGGCACACCCACTATTCTCTATACCACACATTCAGTAGCACAATTGTTACAAAATATGCATACCCAGCATATGACAGCCCAAAGGTCCAGTGGGTATGAAATTTTACTTCTGAATACAACACATTTGGAAGTAAAATCCTGTTCAGAAACCACTCCCGCAATACGATTGCTACATTCACTATTGCAGCTTCCATATGCTGAACCAGAAGTAAACCATAATTGTAATGACAATTTACTTCAACAAACATTGCCAAGGGTGGATTTAACTGATAAACCAAACCCAGATTTCCTGGATGTATTTGTGGATGGCAGTTGTTCCAGGCCTAATGATAACACATATAAGACAGGCTATGCAGTAGTGATGCTACCTGATGTTGTGATTGAGGCTTCTCCTTTAGGGGCCAATTCAGCACAACAAGCTGAGCTCCATGCACTCACCAGAGCATGTCAACTATTTAAAGATAAAGATGTAAATATATATACTGACAGCAGATATGCTTTCGGCATAATTTTCGTTTATGCACTCATTTGGGAAAAACGAGGATTTAAAACTGCAGACAACAAACAAATTGGCAATAAGGAATTTGTTCTTACCCTACTTGCAGCCCTACAGATGCCCAGAAAAATCAATGTTATAAATGTAAAGGGACATTCATTTGACAAGTCCAAAGAAGCTCAGGGCAACGCCTTGGCAGACAGAGTTGCTAAAACAGCAGCCAATTCGGCACACGGGGCCCAGCCCAATCTAACACTGTTTGCTACAGATTTCAGTTCGCCAGAATTCCCAAATACTGTGAGAATGTTACAGGACAAAGCATCAAGAGAGGACATAGCTTTCTGGGAAGGTCAGAACTTGACCAGCGTGCCAAGTGGCATCTGATTAAGCAAGGAGGGAGTAATAGGTATACCAGAGTCAGCTGCCCCTCTTTTGATTTCTTACTTACATGGTCCAGGTCACCTAGGAAGAAAAACAGTTTTGACAATGTACAGACAGTCTTTCAGCACGGTCAATGATACACACCTCGTTGCCCAGTTGATAGATTCATGTCTTACTTGTGCACAAAACAATGTACAGTGCAAGAAGCAGGGTATACATGGAAACTTGCCCCCCCTATAGGCCCCCTCCAAGATCTACAAATAGACTTTACACATATGCCAAAACAGAAAGGAAATATAAAATATCTTTTAGTTATAGTGGACAAGTTTAGTTCTTGGGTCGAGGCTATCCCAACTACAGGAGAGACAGCCAAAATAGCATCAAGAGCACTAATAAATCACTGGATTTCGAGGTATGGGTTACCAGCCAAAATCTGGTCAGACCAAGGTCCAGCTTTTACAGCTGCTCTTACCCAGAATCTTGCAAAACTCCTGGGCATTCAATGGAAATTACATATTCCATATCATCCACAAAGCGCAGGAATAGTGAAAAGAATGAACAGAAATATAAAGGATAAACTTAAAAAGGCAACAGAAGGAACCATGAAAGGGTGGATTGATTACCCCCCAGCAGTTTTGTTTCAAATTAGGACAGCCCCTAATTCTAGAACAGGATTGTCACCATTTGAAATACTTATGGGTAGGCCAGCACAGAGGAAACCTGATGAGGGAGAGGAGGTTAATCTTTATTCTTTACAGGAAGAGTATGTGAAACATCTGGTAAGTAGCCTTAGTGAAACAGAGGACAAGGTTGCTGTCACTTTCCCTCCTCTCTCCACAGAGCCTACACATCCGTATATCCCAGGAGACAAAGTACTGATAAAACAACTTGCTGTCCGGAAACAACCAGGCCCTATCTTTCAAGGACCATTTGAAATTCTGAAGGTTGCCAGAACAGCCGTTCTTACAGATCAAGAACCACAATGGATCCATGCATCCAGACTAAAGACATTCCTGAAGGGAAACTGGAAGAAGGTGAAGGAGAAGACAAAGTCCTCTGTTCTGGAGAGTATTCCAAAAAAGGATCCGGAAAATACTCCCTAGTGGACTATAAAAAACAAGAAACTCAGAGTTCCATACCCATAGACACTAATGGTCCAAAAGGAGGGATCACTTCGGGGAAACTTTTTATTTTTTCCTTAATAACCACATTGTTTATTTTAATGCTCATAATCATAGGACACTGTTGGTCAGATAATTCTAACAGACCAAAAAGAAGTATGGAAGACAATTTTAGTGGTAAAATGCTGCTGCCTAAATTTAAATATGCTTATGCTCAAAAATCAGGATATGGAAAATGTTGGATATGTAGTAAACTCCATCCTAGCACTGCTAGGATTCCCCTAATGGCAGTACCTCTAAACTTCACCCCTCTCCTAAATGGCACACCACCTGTCGTCCTTACAAATGTCACAGGAACGTTTTCAGATAATAACCTTACTTTCCAAATTATTGGTAGAAGTCATTCCCCAGACTGGTGTTTTAGGTTGGGAAACTCCACAAAGGGAGCTGAAGTATGCCAACAAGCTACAATTAACTTTTCAATGACTTTAATTGAAAGCCCTTTCTTTCACACTTCAGAACCTGCCCTAAACACCACTCTAATAAACTTTCTTAACTCCAGTTCCACTTCCACAGTAGGAAAATTATTGTCAAGTTTAACCTTTTCTGGTTTTTCTGATGAAATTATGATAATATTCAACAAACGACCTTTAGCTCTAGGAGACAGTATTTATATTTGTTGTGGAAAAAGTTGTCACCCTTGGATCCCCACTGAACCCCAAGGATGGTGTTATCTTGCATCCCTAGTCCCCATTATGGACATAGTAGGAGATAGCAAGGGAACACACCTCCTTGAAGCTAGCATGCATCCTAGGTACCCCCTCAAACACCAAAATAAAAGGTAGTTATTTTTCGAAAAAGATATGGCTTGGGCCTGGTTCCCTTCCTGGACAGGTTTGGGGATAGATTTAATGAAAAGGCTTAATAATTATACAAATATTATAGATGATGTATTGGTAAAGAATTCTGATGATATTACTAGTTTAAACATTGAAACTAGAGCAATCAGAAAACAATTAGAACTTCATGATCTTGCTATTGAAAGCATGAGTGCTGCACTCACTGGCCTGTATGAAGTTACGGAGGATTATGAGTGCTGCACTTGGATCCACAACACATCTGTTGAGATTCCTGATTACTATGATGTAATTGCCCAACATAGGAAAGAGGTAAATCAATTGCAACAGGAGGCGAGGGATATCGTGAAAACATGGAGCCCCTTTGGAGAGGGAGGATTCGGGGGCACAGGTATTTTCTCGTTTCTCAGACAAATTGCTATAACAGTAGTAATGGTGTTAATCTTCATTCTACTGTTATATTTAGTATTTAAATTAATTGTCTGGGTAATAGGAAAGATCTCTGGTAAAAAGAGACAGGGTTTTAAGGAAACAATCTTGATGATGTCCACGGTACATACTAAACAAAAATGGTATAATGAATAAATCTAATGATCTATGGGCTTCAATTCTTGAAGCCATGATCATAAGGAGGGGTTGTAAGGTATGAACCAATATGAACTAATATTCATGATTAGAGTTCTCCTTAAATATATATGTTGAAATATATGTATTAGTACAGAATATGTTTTTCTGAACTGTAAAGCAGAATGTGACCTTGTGGTCAAACTTATCTTTCTTCTGTTTTAACTGACAGGCATGTATATTTAGGTTGAAATGTAACTTTGTGGTTAGGCTTTTTCCGGGAAAAAGTTTATCTCTTCTGCTTTAACTGCCAGGTTGAACCGCACTGACATATGGTGTTTCTTATCTTCCTGTTTCAAATGTCAGGACATGTTCAGTTTGACCGCAATTGACGTATGTTGATTGACCGCTTTTGCAGAAGTCAAAAAATCTGTTGGAGTCTATTTTTGTCTAACTCATGGTGTTTCTGCTTATTGCTGATTGGTTCACACGAGGGAGGCAACGCTTCTTGCTGTGCATAAAAAGGACATGTAACCATTAAACGATATATTTTTGTATACCTATTCACTGTGTATTGGTGTCTTGAATATCCGACCGGTCAGAGAGAATTCCACAGATCCTGAGTCCAGCTCGAGCCAAGAAGGTCCAACAGAACCAGAACCTTTCAGAGATTTCGCTGCACTTCTTAAAATGGTAAGCCCTGGTTCACACTGGTGCAGCTTTGAAATGACGTTACTTCAGCACAATTTTAAAGCCACAGATGTGCAGCGATTTGCACTGCTGATTTCATTGCGGCTTGCAACCTCATTTAACAGAACATGCAAGGCGCAATGAAATCGGAAAAAAGTAATGCAGGATCTTTTTTCATAATCACTGCGACATGAATCACGGCGATATGAACAGTTTGATTGATGGCAATGGGTTGTGATTTGTTATGCAATTTGGAATCGTCAAATCGCATGACAAGTCACACCAATGTGAACGGGGTCTTAGATGACTTCCTTGGTTCACCATGAAAATGTTTGACCTATATTTGACCTATATTTAACATATTAAGTTTGAGTGAAAATGGTATATATAGTTATATGATTTAATAACTATACTAAAGTATACAGTTGGTAAAATAAGTATTGAACACGCCACCATGTTTCTAGGTAAATGTATTTCTAAAGGTGCTATTTACATGAAATGTTCACCACATGTTCAACAACCCATGCAATCTACACATACAAAGAAACCAAAACAAATAACTTCAGAAATTAAGTTATGTGTAATAAAATGGAATGACACAGGGGAAAAGTATTAAACACATGAAGAAAGGGAGGTGCAAAAAGGCATGGAAAATATATCAGTAATTAGACAGAAATCCTACCCCTTATCAGTGCAAATTAATATCAGCTGGTTCAGTCTCAACTGATGGCCTATATAAAGGTGTCGCGTTGCCAAGATGTCACACAATAAACATCTCATAATGGGTAAAAGCAAAGAGCTCTTTCAAAACCCCTACTGTGGTTGCAGCTTTTGAGATCTAGATGCCATTTCTTTTAATCTTTGGTTTTGAACTATTGTTTTATTATTTCTATGTGAGTATACCCAGTCGGACACTTTTTGGACTCTTTTCATCGAAATTGGATTTACTGTTTCATATAATCAACCTGTTCTGTTGTTCTCCATTAGCAAACAAGAAAGTTGGGGTAAACTGTTAGCGCAAAGACTGGTATGACTGAACACTAAAAACGGGCAATAGTAATGTCTAAAAAACACAGTCACAGTTTAATAGTCCATATAATGGTACAAATGACCAGTCCTAAAAAGGGGGGAGGTGAGATGATGATAAGAGGCAGCAGCTGTCTTCAGAGAAAGCCAACTCTGTGAAAGGGAGACAAAAAGAACAAAACAGGAAGCGCCACCTGCGTGCAATATGTCAGATAAAATGTAATCTTTTTAAAGTTATGCACTTACAGAACACAAGTAAAAACGGGCTCATCTGTATTTATGGATGCGCGGTGTGGTCCGGTCTAGTGTGCATTTGGGTCCACGGGTCGGCAGAGGAGAAGAGATGTGGGTCCTGTTGCCACCAGGATATCAGCCGGGTCCAGCATGGAACGCAGACTATGACGTCTCAGGAAACGGAACCAGGGAGAGCACCGGAAGAAAGACAGGACAGGAAACACCAGGCTATGTGCTCGGAGACAACAGCTTCTTCTACAGGCCTAAAGGAGTACTGGTGTGTGCTATATATGCGGGCTGCAGCTGCCAGTGGGACAACAGACTTCAGCACACCACGCAGAACACCAGCAACAGCATGCAAAGGCAGAACATTTTATGTGCTATAACCAAAATCTAGTTTAGGTATAGGGGGGCAGAAACATGTAATGGGTAATTTATATAGATAAAAACATAGAAGGCTGACCAGGGGGTGGAGTCTAGGAGTGGGGCAGCAATGTAGTTAAATTAAAAACAGCAGGGGACAAGTTATATATATAAAAAAAAACATAAAAGGCTGGCAAAGAGGTGGAGCCTAGAGGCGAGGCAGCAATAAAGTTAAAACTAACAGGAGACACAATATATATATATATATATATATAAAATAAACATAAAAGGCTGGCAAGGGGGTGGAGCCTGTAAAAAAGGGCAGCATTATAGTTAAAAATGACAGGGGACACCTATTTAAATGTACACATGTACCATTACCAAAAGGTACATGCCTGTACATACGTCAAAGTAAAACCGTAAACGTATATGTGGAGCATAAACATATCTACACATATAAAGGAGTTAATATAAAAAACTACATATATATATATATATATATAACAAAAGAAGGGTGTATGGTGGGTAAATTATCATATATGATTAAAAATGGGATAAGTAGTGATATTACTGTACATAGTTGCAATGCATCAGTGTGTATTATACAGATAACAATATTCCCCATCACTGATGGATATGACAGAATATAACATGGCAATTACATACAGGTGTGTATGGAGACTACTTACTATGTGAAGAATACCGGATATGGAAAAAAGGGGGGGGAGCACCATAAAGTGTCTGCTGTAAGGGGAAGAAAGTGTAAAATGTAAAATATAAAATAATATTTGTAGGGTATTATTTGCGAAATATTGTACAGAGTTCTCTCACATGAAAGGTGGCATGAATAGAATACAGTTTATCGTTTACAAGAGGGTATGAACTTCTATTTCTTCGTTCATCCCTCCAGGTGCCAAGGTCCCTAGAGAATAAAACCAATAAGATTCCTGCTGGCATAAACGTCTAAACCGTTCAGCTGCAGGTAATGTCGCAGAGATGGTTTCCTGTACCCAAACTTTCAGTCCTAAAGTGGATCTTCTATGCTCACCAAAACGTGCCCTCAGGGCCCTAATGGTCCTCCTTACGTAAAATAGCCCACAAGGGCAGGTAAGACAATAGATGACATATTCAGTGGAATAGTTGTAAAAATCCTTGAACATATATGTCTTACCTTTGGTTACAAATGACTTTTGCCCATGTTGGACAAATTTGCACGTGTTTTTTTACACTGAAACGTGCCTTTAAGGGGAATCAATACCAAAGGAGTGGTTATTTTGGTGTGTTTGATTCTACTAGGGGCAATTTTGCTCTTGATGTTACAGGCTTTTCTATATGCTACCTTAGGGTATGCTGTTACACTGCAATTGTGGTGGGGTTCCTCTGGAAGTATAGACCAATGATTGGCCAGAATTTGCTCCATATTTTTGTGTCTGGCATGAAACTGGGTGACGAAGCGTGTAGGTGGTTTGGTATCAGAAATGACCTTAGTACAGGGGCTGGTCTTGGCCTGTCAATAACGCCTACACGCTTCATCTACCAGTGTAGCTGGATAACCCTTATCAAAAAATGTCTTGGAAAAGAGAGCGCTATGATGGTCATAGTCGCTGTCTCTGGTACAATTTCTCCTGAGGCGGCAAAATTGGCTGCGCGATATGTTATTTACCCACCTCGGATGGGGGCAACTATCGTAATGAATAAAAGAATTGCCTGCTGCCGGTTTAACATAATTCTGGGCAAGCATGGTACCTTGGTCATGGCTTAACTCAAGATCTAAGAAGGCCAAAGAGGACTGATCAGATACATGTGTAAATGAGAGCCCTAAGTTATTATTGTTACAGTAGTTCACAAATAGCTCAATGTCTAGAGAGGTCCCATCCCATACTATAACCATGTCATCAATGTAACGACTGTAGTATATAACATGGGAGGCAAAAGGATGGTGGCAGAAAGGTACAGATGTTCCCAATAACCCATCGTCAAATTCGCATAGCTCGGTGCAAAATTTGCCCCCATAGCTGTACCGTTTACTTGAAGATAATGAGTGTCGTTAAAATCAAAATAATTGTGCTTTAAACAGAACGTCAGAGCCTCTAGAATAAAGGACATTTGTCTAGAGTTGATGGATGGGTCCTTTGATAAAAAGAGACCAACATCTTGGGGGATGGAAGTATAAAGGGCTTCTCGAGGACCCCCACCACAAGTGCAGTCTAACAACATACCCTAAGGTAGCATATAGGAAAGCCTGTAACATCAAGAGGAAGATTGCCCCTAGTAGAATCAAACACACCAAAATAACCACTCCTTTGGAATTGATTCCCCTTAAATGCATGTTTCAATGTAAAAAAACACTCTGCCTGACATGCAAATTTGTCCAACATGGGCAAAAGTCATTTGTAGCCAAATGTAAGACATATATGTTCAAGGATTTTTACAACTGTTCCACTGAATATGTCATCTATTGTCTTACCTGCCTTGTGGGCTATTTTACGTAGGGAGGACCATTAGGGCCTTGAGGGCACGTTTTGGTGAGCATAGAAGATTCATCAAGAAGGGACGGGACCATCATAGTGTACCCAGACATTACCTTTGTCACCATAAAAAATCCACTTTAGGTCTGAAAGTTTGGGTACTGGAATCCATCCCTGCGACATTACCTGCAGCTGAACGGTTTAGACGTTTATGCCAGCAGGAATTTTATTGGATTTATTCTCTAGGGACCTTGGCACCTGGAGGGATGAATGAAGAAATAGAAGTTCATACCCTCTTGTAAACGATAAACTGTATTCTATTCATGCCACCTTTCATGTGAGAGAACTCTGTACAATATTTTGCAAATAATACCCTACAAATATTATTTTATATTTCACATTTTACACTTTCTTCCCCTTACAGCAGACACTTTATGGTGCTCCCTTTCCCCCCCCTGTTTTCCATATCCGGTATTCTTCACATAGTAAGTAGTCTCCATACACACCTGTATGTAATTGCCATGTTATATTCTGTCATATCCATCAGTGATGGGGAATATTGTTATCTGTATAATACACACCGATGCATTGCAACTAAGTACAGTAATATCACTACTTATCCAATTTTTAATCATATATGATAATTTACCCACCATACACCCTTCTTTTTTTAAATATGTGTAGCGCCATGCTACTTTTGAGCATGCGCTATGTGTAAATTTAGGGGCATCTGAGCTGTAAATGGCTCAGAGTGATCTATGTAAATTGTTGATTTCTGTTCCAGCTTTGGCTGTTTGTGCGCATTTCCCACTGTTGCCAGTAGGTGTCACTGTTGTCACAGGCCAGTGCGAGAAATACAGCCAGCTGAAGTGTATTGGATATTCTTTCTCCCAGAAAACAGCCCAATCAGGAGATTCTTTGTAGCTGGGCATGCTGGGGGAAGGATATTTAAGAGGCAGTGTCATGTGCTCTGGGGTTTGTCTTGCCTCATGGCCCTCCAGGCCAGAGGCTATGCTGCTGTGTTTGCTGCAAGTAGGCCCAGAAGCCTGTCTGGGGCCTACTTAACTGAAGGTGATCCTGTGCAGTCTGTCCTGCAGGAAGAAGCCACTCAAGCAGAAAATATTCCAGGGGAGGGCCTTACTGGAGAGGACCGAGCTGATGGCTGGTATCTCAGGAAGGGCCTGGGGACTCATTTGGAGGATGCACCCAAGTTACCTACCTCACAGTACTGCCGGTTGGCTTAAAGGTACTGTGCAGCTGACCTAACTAACTGACTACTGGCTAAACAATCCTGTGGCAGGGAATATCCAGGAGTTTCCACTTTTCACGCAAGTCTGTGGCAGCGACATTGTCTGTTATCACTCAAGTCTGTGGCAGAGACTTTGTCCGTGCTTCATACCGGCTGCTAGGTCGGTGTGAGAGGCCTATCCGGTTGTTGCAAGAACCAGAGACAGAAAGCTGTTGTCATCTGGATTCAAGAACCGCATTAGTGATCTGCAAAACCAAGGTATCTGAACTTCCCCTAACCCTCTATCCCTCTACCTGAAGTTGGTTTATTAAAGCAATTGAGAAAAAGACTGAAGTGACTGGCAATCACCTCTATTCTAATTACTTAACATAGACTCTTAAGTTCTGGGACGGTGAAATGTGGGGTAACGGCAGGACCCAAAATTAATCCAGCAGCCCCTTCGGGGTATCGCTACATATATATATATATATATATATATATATATATATATACACGTTGTTTTTTGTATTAACTCCTTTATATGTGTAGATATGTTTATGCTCCACATATACATTTACGGTTTTACTTTGACGTATGTACAGGCATGTACCTTTTGGTGACGGTAGATGTGTACATTTGAATACGTGTCCCCTGTCATTTTTAACTATAATGCTGCCCCTTTTTCCAGGCTCCACCCCCTTGCCAGTCTTTTATGTTTATTTTATATATACAGTCATGCTCGAAATTGTTGGCACCCCAGAAATTTTTCCAGAAAATCAAGTATTTCTCACAGAAAAGTATTGCAGTAACACGTTTTGCTATACACATGTTTATTCCCTTTATGTGTATTGGAACAAATCAAAAAAAAGGGAGGAAAAAAAGCAAATTGGACATAATGTCACACAAAACTTCAAAAATGGGCTGCTCAAAATTCTTGGCACCCTTAAAAAATTGGTATAGTTATACATACACACCGTGCATGTATAGTGGGGGCGCTAACCACAGTGCTGTAATAAAAACCTGTGAAACAATAATTAAGATACCTGCATATATACCACACTATGAAAGTGTGGAAAAATAACAAATTACAATGTGTATCACCAACCCAAGTGTGTAATCAAAAAACCATAGGAGCTGTGACTCATCAAACAGAGCTATGTGAAATTAAAATGCACTTAAATGAATTGACACCCCTGCTGGTCGGTGTCAAAATTGAAAAACACAAAAAACAAACTTAGTAAGTGACACCCAATAGTGCTCAAAGAAGATTGGCCGCTTACCAGATCATGTTGACTCGTTCAATTAAAAAGGAGTCAAAAACGCTTGTTGCAAGTAGCACTTGCTAATATGAGTAGAGATTTCATACATGGAACTGAGATACACGCTTCCTGATGACGTGCAATACGAAACAGCTGTCGAGGCGACGCTAGGCTACGTTTCTGACGTTACTTCAGGTCCCGCTGGTTCTCTCTTGGCAGAAGGTGCAACGCACGACGGATCGTTCTTCCGCTCAGATTCATTGCGCCCCGCTTGTCTAAGCTATCCAGCCTCAGTGCCGGGTCTGTGGCACTATTCAAGTAAGGGGGCATTTGTCTGTCCATTTTTTTACTATTTTTTATTAAACGAGATTACACTATTTGTTGTTTTCTCTCTTTTGTGTCCCGCATATGCATGATCGAGCCTCCAGGAGGCAGGGAATCTCAGTTCTATGTATGAAATCTCTACTCATATTAGCAAGTGCTACTTGCAACAAGCGTTTTTGACTCCTTTTTAATTAAACGAGTCAACATGATCTGGTAAGCGGCCAATCTTCTTTGAGCACTATTGGGTGTCACTTACTAAGTTGGTGGAGGCTATCACATCAAGATATATTTCTGATTTTTGGATCAAGTACATTCAAGTTTCATCCTATTACTGAATGTTATGAACTGTTGGAATATCACTGTTCACTATTCATTTGGACTATTATCAAGGACACTTATGTTGTTTTTTGTTTTTTTCAATTTTGACACTGACCAGCAGGGGTGTCAATTCATTTAAGTGCATTTTAATTTCACATAGCTCTGTTTAATGAGTCACAGCTCCTATGGTTTTTTGATTACACACTTGGGTTGGTGATACACATTGTAATTTGTTATTTTTCCACACTTTCATAGTGTGGTATATATGCAGGTATCTTAATTATTGTTTCACAGGTTTTTAATACAGCACTGTGGTTAGCGCCCCCACTATACATGCACGGTGTGTATGTATAACTATACCAATTGTTCTGTTTCAAGATTTATCCATTTTTGAAATTTGGGGATAGCAGCTTTATTTTTGACTATTGATTATTAGCGCGAGATTGCCCATTTACCCTACCCTTTAAAAATTGTGGATAAATAAGATTGTTTCAAGCATGTGATGCTCCTTTAAACTCACCTGCGGCAAGTAACAGGTGTGGGCAATATAAAAATCACACCTAAATGCAGATAAAAAGGGGAGAAGTTGACTTAGTCTTTGCATTGTGTGTCTGTGTGTGCCACACTAAGCATGGACAACAGAAAGAGAAAAAGAGAACTGTCTGAGGACTTGAGAACCAAAATTGTGAAAAAATATCAACAATCTCAAGGTTACAAGTCCATCTCCAGAGATCTAGATTTGCCTTTGTCCACAGTGCGCAACATTATCAAGAAGTTTGCAACCCATGGCACAGTAGCTAATCTCCCTGGGCGTGGACGGAAGAGAAAAAATTGATGAAAGGTTGCAACGTAGGATAGTCCGGATGGTGGATAAGCAGCCCCAAACAAGTTCCAAAGAAGTTCAAGCTGTCCTGCAGGCTCAGGGAGCATCAGTGTCAGCGCGAACTATCCGTCAACATTTAAATGAAATGAAAGGCTATGGCAAGAGACCCTGGAGGACCCCACTGCTGACACAGAGACATAAAAAAGCAAGACTACAGTTTGCCAAAATGTACTTGAGTAAGCCAAAATCCTTCTGGGAAAACGTCTTGTGGACAGATGAGACCAAGATAGAGCTTTTTGGTAAAGCACATCATTCTACTGTTTACCGAAAACGGAATGAGGCCTACAAAGAAAAGAACACAGTACCTACTGAGAAATATGGTGGAGGTTCATTGAAGTTTTGGGGTTGTTTTTCTGCCTCTGGCACTGGGTGCCTTGAATGTGTGCAAGGCATCATGAAATCTGAGGATTACTAAAGGATTTTGGGTCGCACTGTAGAGCCCAGTGCCAGAAAGCTAGGTTTGCGTCCGAGATCTTGGGTCTTCCAGCAGGAAAATGACTCCAAACATATGTCAAAAAGCACCCAGAAATGTATGGCAACAAAGCGATGGAGAGCTCTAAAGTGGCCAGCAATGAGTCCAGATCTAAATCCCATTGAACACCTGTAGAGAGATCTTAAAATTGCTGTTGGCAAAAGGCACCCTTCCAATAAGAGAGTACTAGAGCAGTTTGCAAAGGAAGAGTGGTCCAAAATTTCGGGTGAGAGGTGTAAGAAGCTTATTGATGGTTATAGGAAGCGACTGATTTCAGATATTTTTTCCAAAGGGTGTGCAACCAAATATTAAGATAAGGGTGCCAAGAATTTTGAGCAGCCCAATTTTGAAGTTTTGTGTGACATTATGTCCAATTTGCTTTTTTCCTCCCTTTTTTTGATTTGTTCCAATACACACAAAGGGAATAAACATGTGTATAGCAAAACATGTGTTACTGCAATACTTTTCTGTAAAAAATACTTGATTTTCTGGAAAAATTTCTGGGGTGCCAACAATTTCGAGCATAACTGTGTGTATATATATATATATATATATATATATATATTGTGTCTCCTGTTAGTTCTAACTTTATTGCTACCTCGCCTCTAGGCTCCACCTCTTTGCCAGCCCTTTTTTTTTATATATATAACTTGTCCCCTGCTGTTTTTAACTACATTGCTGCCCCGCTCCTAGGCTCCACGCCCTGGTCAGCCTTCTATGTTTTTACCTATATAAATTACCCATTTTACTATGTTTCTGCCCCCCTATTCCTAAACTAGATTTTGGTTATAGCACATAAAATGTTCTGCCTTTACATGATGTTGCTGGTGTTCTGCATGGTGTGCTGGAGTCTGTTGTCCCACTGGCAGCTGCAGCGCGCATATATAGCACAATACCAGCCAGTACTCCTTTAGGCCTGTAGAAGGAGCTGTTGTCTCCGAGCACATAACCTGGTGTTTCCTGTCCTGTCTTTCTTCTGGTGCTCTCCCTGGTTCCGTTTCCGGTGACGTCATCGTCTGCGTTCCACGCTGGACCTGGCTGATTTCCTGGTGGCCACAGGACTCACATCTCTTCTCCTCTGCCGACCCGTGGACCCAGATGCACCCTAGACCGGACCGCACTGCACCGCGAACCTGTTAATACAGATGAGCCCATTTTTACTTGCGTTCTGTAAGTGCATTACTTTTAAACGATTACATTTTATCTGACATATTGCACTTAGGTGGCGCTTCCTGTTTTGTTCTTTTTGTTGTTCTCCATTGACTGTTGAACACAATTTAAATGTATTTATTTATTTAGACTGCGACTGGCGTTGCCCCACGACATACAAAAAGATTACAGTGTACACAAATAAATACTGATGCATCTATCATGTCAGCATCCTAAATATACATTGTTGAAATGGTGATCTTACTTTTACACAATGAATGTGAATATACACTTTATATTTTTTATGCAAATCAAATAAATGTTGAATTTTTTATATATTTGTTGTACTATTTTATAGAGCACCACTGCCTAAAATCCCTTGGGAAAATTGTTCCTTAGATCTTTCAAGACCATCACAACCTTATTGTTGCAAAGCATACTGATGGCATTGGTTACAGAATTTTTTTAACTTCTGAATGTTCCAGTGAGCACTATTGGGGCAATAATCCGGAAGTGGAATGAACATAATTTCACCATAACTGGCCACGATCAAGTGCTCCTCACAAGATTTCTGAAGGAGGAGCGTAAAAAGAATTATCAGAAGAGTTGTCCAAGAGCCAAGGACCACTTGTGGAGAGCTTCAGAAAGACCTGGAATTTAGCAGATAAAACTGCTAAAGAAAACAAAGAAAACAATAAGTAATACACTCAACCGCTATGGCCAGTATGCACATTCACCACGCAAGACTCCGTTGCTGAAGAAAAAGCATGTAAAAAGCTAATTTAAAGTTTTCTGCACAACATTTAGACAAGCCTGTGAGAATACTGTATAACTGGGAGAATATAGTCTGGTCAGCTGAAACCAAAATTGAACTCGTTGGATGCCATATTACACACCATGTTTTGAGGTCAAATGGCACTGCACATCACCCCCAAAACACCATACTTACAGTGAAGTTTGGAGGTGGGAACATCATGGTGTGGGGCTGTTTTTCAACATATGGTACTGACAAACTTCATATCATTGAAGGAAGGATGAATAGAAAAATGTACAAAAACATTCTTGATAAAAATCTGCTGCCATCTGATAAATATGAAACAAGGGTGGACATATCAGCAAGGCAATGATCCCAAACACAAAGCCAAGGAAACACTCAATTGGTTTCAAAGAAAGAAAATAAAGCTGCTAGAATGGCTCAGCCATTAACCTGACTTGAATTCAATAGAAAATGTGTGGAAAGGACTAAAGATCAGAGTTCATAGAAGAGGCCCACGGAACTTTCAAGATTTTAAGACTGTGTGGAAGAATGGGCCAAAATCACACCCAAGCAACGCATGCGACTAGTTTCTCTATACAGGAGGCGTCTTGAACCTGTCATTACCAACAAAGGATTTTGTACGAAGTATTAAGTATATTTCAGTTAGCGTGTTCAATACCTTTTCCCTGTATCATTCCATTTTATTACCCATAACTTAATTTCTGAACTTATTTGGTGACATGTTCAATACTTATCTTACCTGCTATATTTATTGGAAAACATTTAATCAGAATAAAAAAAACTACAGTAATACAAAGTCCCATATCTTGCACCTTTAATATACAGTATATATTCCAATCTTTTGTAGAAATTATGCATTATATTACCAGAGGGAAGACCTGTGAATTATTGTTTAAAATATATTTGGGTGGTTTCATATTACATATTTTAAAATGTCTTTATCCTAAAAATAGTAGATGTGGAAGCACCTGTAGTGAAATAAAAAAAAACTATGATGGTATTACTTAAAGGGTTAGTTCACCTTTGTACACTTTTTTCTTCTGAATTCCATCTCCCCTATGCACCAATATTGCATTCATGTACTTTTTTTGCAAAAATATCAAAGCTTTCCATTAAATCTTAGTAATGTCTTCTTCCTGATCAGATTTTAGGTCATGACACAGGAAGGAGTTGACCAGCTGACCTCATTAGCACACACCGTGCATCATCCACCCTCCCATTCCCAGGTGTATGTTTTTTTAAATGAAATGCAATCAACCACTGCTCACCCCCCTCACTAAATACACAATCAGATTGCATAGGGTATGGCTATCTTAATACAAGTACATGGGAGAGAGAAGACAGAAACACTCAGCTGTCAAGCCCCATTCACAACTCTGCATAGCGGCAACTCGCATTCCCACATGCATTTTTGATTAGTTTTTTTGTGCGGGGGGGAGGCGTTTTGGAGCATTTTCACTCATCACACATAGCAATCGCCCCAAAGAAGCTTCAAAACTTTTTTTACAGTGGAGCTTGGTGCGTTTTTTACTGTGGTTTTTGGTGCGGCGCATTCTTGAAATGCAAGGAAACGCACAGATGTGAATGAAGTCTCATTGTTCTTATGTTACTTGACAAATTTTACTTTCAGGCCCCATTCACATCTGGCATAGTGGGAGCACACATTTGGTGTCTTGTTTTTCCTGCGACACGCATAGGCCAGCCCGTTGATTTCAATTGGCTACACTACATGTGGTTAATGGGACATTTTGGCAATTTGTGGGTTGTGTGTTTTTTATTGTGCGTTTTGCAGCATTTGCTACTCGTTTTTTCACATGGCAAAATGTGTGTTTGCTTCTGTGTTTGGTGTACCGTTAATAATTAATGGCGCTGAAAGCACAACTAGCAATTTTAGGTGTATAAACATGGCCATACACTAGGCAATCTGATTGTATATTGTGTATTTAGTGAGAAGGATGATCACTGATTGATTGATTGCATTTCATTAAAAAAATGTGCACATGGGAGTGGGTGGGTAGTCAACTCCTTTCTGTGTCATGACTTACAGTCTGTAAGGAAGAAAGACATTACTAACAGAAACGTCTGGAAACATGGATTAGGACAAGACAAGTAAGTGACTGTAGATTTAATGGAAAGCTTTGATATTTTTGCAAAAAAAGTACATGAATGCTAAAAAAAAAAAAGTGTACAAAAGGTGAACTTACCCTTTAACCACTTCAACACCAGGCTTTTTTTACCACTTCCATACCGGGCCTATTCTGGCACTTCTCTCCTACATGTACAAATCATCATTCTTTTGCTAGAAAATTACTCAGAACCCCCAAACATTATATATGTTTTTTAGCAGACACCCTAGGGAATAAAATGACGGTCATTGTAACTTTTTTTCTTGCACGGTATTTGCGCAATAATTTTTCAAACACCTTTTTTTTGGAAAAAAAATGGTTTCATGAATTAAATAACAAAACAGTAAAGTAAGCCCAATTTTTGGGGAAAATGTGAAAGATGATGTTACGCCGAGTAAATAGATACCTAACATGTCACGCTTCAAAATTGCGCACACTCATGGAATAGCGCCAAACTTCGGTACTTAAAAATCTCCATAGGCGACGCTTTAATTTTTTTTACAGGTTACCAGGTTAGAGTTACAGAGGAGGTCTAGTGCTAGAATTGTTGCACGCGCTCTAACGCACGCGGCGATACCTCACATATGTGGTTTGAACTCCGTTTACATATGTGGGCGGGACTTACGTGTGCGTTATTTATTTTTTACACTTATTTTACTTCTTTTTTTTTTTTGATCACTTTTATTCCTATTACAAGGAATGTAAACATCCCTTGTAATAGGAATGTGTGTGACAGGTCCTCTTTATTGAGAGATGCGGGGTCAATAAGACCCCACATCTCTCCTCCAGGCTGGAAAGCATGAGATCGTGATTTTTTCTTCACTGATCTCATACTTACTAGCCGCAATGGCGGCTTTGTTTACATATGAGGACCCGGGCGTGACGTCATCACATCGTGCCCGGGCCTCCGACGATCAAAGAGATGACTGGTGACCATCTGGTCACCAGTCATCTCTATGCTCGTCACGTGACCCACCACCAGCGCCGGACGATTCTCTCCGGGTCCCCGATGGCACGGGAGAGCCTGGAGAATCACTGGATGGCGGCGGGAGGGGGGATGTCCCCTCCTGCCGCCTATAAGAACGATCAAGCGGTGGAACCGCCGCTATGATCGTTCTTATAGTGCGCAGAATCGCCGGCACAAGAAAATTATATCTGAATGATGCCTCTAGCTGCAGGCATCATTCAGATATTTCCCCTCAAAGCCGAGGACGTCATATGACGTCCACCCAGGATGGGAGATCCCATCTGTGGACGTCATATGACTATGGGCGGTAGGGAAGTGGTTAATAAATATTTACAGGCAGATTCTTTCTAATTGCCTAACAAATGTTGCGATTAGATACTGGGCATAAAGAAACTGCATATTGTTGCAGCCTGGTAACAAATTATATTTAAATAAGATTTTTAGCATTTGATTTGCACAAAATATTGTGACGATTATACAAGAAGGTGTTTTTCAAAGTGACAAAAAAATTTGTGAATGTAGATCTGCGGTGAATGAACTGATGATTTGATACATGCTGTTTTAATGTTTTTATCTTGTAAGTGGATTTGTTTGGGGGCTTTTAATAAACATACAGGCAGAGTACACTATGGCATCTGTGTTTGCCGTTTCATGTCTGTAACCTATGGAAGTAAAAACGGGATTGAGCACTAATGAGCAAGTGAAGGAAGGTTTTGTCTATCGGCAACTCAAACGCTAATTACCCACACAGAGGTGCAGTCTGGGGAATGTAGGATTACCATTGGAGAGTAAAGTGGATCGATTGTGGTGGACACGAGGAGTGATCTGTTTATGAGTTTACACTCATCTTTGAGGTGAGCAGGCACTTTAGCTGGGCGAGGTGTGCACTGGATATTGGGCCTTTTGAGGACGATCACACACAGCGGTGATTACTTTGGAAGCATTGACACAGATAAACTGTTTTTTTATGTTTTTTATATTTTCATTTTTTTCAAATTTTTGATCATGAAATGTTTAATATAAATATTGTATGCACATTGTTCAATGAGACACAGCGCTGCACTATTTAGAAAATAATATCCTGAACATACTACACAGAGGACCTTGACGAAGCAGTGAGGCTTCCACATAGATATGCAAATACATGCAACTAACTCCCCAGTTTTTACTACATAGTGTTTGAGGAGATACAGTCAGGTCCATAAATATTGGGACATCGACACAATTCTAATCTTTTTGGCTCTATACACCATCACAATGGATTTAAAATGAAACGAACAAGATGTGCTTTAATGGCAAACTTTCAGCTTTAATTTGAGGGTATTTACATCCAAATCAGGTGAACGGTGTAGGAATTACAACAGTTTGTATATGTGCCTTATACTTTTTAAGGGACCAAAAGTAATGGGACAATTGGCTGCTCAGCTGTTCCATGGCCAGGTGTGTGTTATTCCCTCATTATCCCATTTACAAGGAGCAGATAAAAGGTCCAGAGTTAATTTCAAGTGTGCTATTTGCATTTGGAATCTGTTGCTGTCAACTCTCAATATGAGATCCAAAGAGCTGTCACTATCAGTGAAACAAGCCATCATTATGCTGAAAAAACAAAACAAACCCATCAGAGAGATAGCAAAAACATTAGGTGTGGCAAAATCAACTGTTTCGAACATCCTTAAAAAGAAAGAACGCACCGGTGAGCTCAGCAGCACCAAAAGACCCGGAAGAAGACGGAAAACAACTGTGGTGGATGACCGAAGAATTCTTTCCCTGGTGAAGAAAACACCCTTCACAACAGTTGGCCAGATCAAGAACACTCTCCAGGAAGTAGGTGTATGTGTGTCAAAGTCAACAATAAAGAGAAGACTTCACCAGAGTGAATACAGAGGCTTCACCACAAGATGTAAAACATTGGAGAGCCTCAAAAACAGGAAGGCCAGATTAGAGTTTGCCAAACAACATCTAAAAAAGCCTTCACAGTTCTGGAACAACATCCTGTGGACAGATGAGACCAAGATCAACTTGTACCAGAGTGATGGGAAGAGAAGAGTATGGAGAAGGAAAGGACCTGCTCATGATCCAAAGCATACCACATCATCCGTGAAGCATGGTGGTGGTAGTGTCATGGCGTGGGCATGTATGGCTGCCAATGGAACTGGTTATCTTGTATTTATTGATGATGTGACTGCTGACAAAAGCAGCAGGATGAATTCTGAAGTGTTTCGGGCAATATTATCTGCTCATATTCAGCCAAATGCTTCAGAACTCATTGGACGGAGCTTCACAGTGCAGATGGACAATGACCCGAAGCATACTGTGAAAGCAAACAAAGAGTTTTTTAAGGGAAAGAAGTGGAATGTTATGCAATGACCAAGTCAATCACCTGACCTGAATCCGATTGAGCATGCATTTCACTTGCTGAAGACAAAACTGAAGGGAAAATGCCCCAAGAACAAGCAGGAACGGAAGACAGTTGCAGTAGAGGCCTGGCAGAGCATCACCAGGGATGAAACCCAGCATCTGGTGATGTCTAGGAATTCCAGACTTCAGGCTGTAATTGACTGCAAAGGATTTGCAACAAAGTATTAAAAAGTGAAAGTTTGATTTATGATTGTTAATCTGTCCCATTACTTTTGGTCCCTTAAAAAGTGGGAGGCACATATACAAGCTGTTGTAATTCCTACACTGTTCACCTGATTTGGATGTAAATACCCTCAAATTAAAGCTGAAAGTCTGCAGTTAAAGCACATCTTGTTTGTTTCATTTCAAACCCATTGTGGGGGTGTATAGAGCCAAAAAGATTAGAATTGTGTCGATGTCCCAATATTTATGGACCTGACTGTAGATTTTTTTATATTTTTTTGATCCATTGGCTGCACACCCTTTAAAAAGGCTGTGGGCAACAATTTGTTACCTTGGCTGTGTTTGTCGCCAGCATCTCCAAAATATTCATGCTACCCACTCTTGGGAATTTATTATACAGTGTTAAATCTGTTAGCTGACTGGCTAGTAAGTGTGTTGGCAACATGTTCCTTGCTATAAAGCTAGTTTCTGATTGCTAAGACACACTGGAAAGTATTCAGCTGCCTTTGTGTTGTATTGGGCTTCTAGTGTGTCGCTGCACCTTTAACCACTTGCCATCCAGGAGCTTTACATAAATGTCCAGACGGCTGCATCCTGCAGTCCTCCCACTCTCACTGTTCATGCATGCACTGTAAGGTGCTAATTGGTGCTTAGGATGCTTAGCGGCATGCTCTGTGATTACTCTGTCTTTCGGACACAGCAGATCACAGATCAGGACACAAGGGCAATGACATTGACCCTGTACCATGTGATTGATGTGACCAATCACAGCAATCACGTTTATAAACAAAGGCTGCATGTTGCTGCCTTTGATCTGTTTTCTCTCACAGCGATCGGCTGTGAGAAGAAACACAGTGTTTCCTACAGTTCTTGGCACTGTATTAAATATGCAGAATGTAAAAAAAATCACAGTCACCAGAGCAGTGCAGAGTCACTGTGGTGACATTGTACTCCTTTGCCTGGTGATCAGAGACACTGGCTGAATGCTTTAATAACACTGTGTGCTAGTGGAAAAAGGGTGTGCTGGGAAATACCCTGCTGTTATTGGACTTTAATGGCATGACATGAGACCAGACACATATTTAAATAAAAAATATACAATATATATTCTTGATACAACAGAACAATTGCTACAGAATATGAAAACACCTTATAGACACCAAATGGTGTACATATCACACAAACTTGAGGTGCATTCAGTAATTATATCCGCCAAGAGTCAACGCGTTTTGCTGGATTGCATAGCTTTTTCAGGGCCCATAGGTAAGGTATCATACTATCAACATTTACCGGACAGATAAAGGCATCAGAACGTCTCCCAAAAGTAACATGCAGTGTATGGATCAAAACTGGGCCAAGCATTTCCCACTTTAAAGTAGATCGTATGTGGGTAAATTGTACCTAGGTGAATCTTTACGTATGAATGGTTTAATACTTGCGTATATCCAAAGTAGAAAAATGCTTCAAATAGGTATATCATAAATCTCAAAAACATAGCTCAAACAAAAGTCCTTGGATGGAAGCCATTCACCAGGATAGAATTAGGTCAAAGGCAACAACTAGCCCCTGCATATCCCCCCACTCACCGGATGCACCACAGATTTATGATGTACCAATTTGAAGCATTTCTCTACTTTGGATATACGCAAGTATTAATCCACACATTCTTAAAGATTCACCTGGGAACAATATATGAACGTACCATCTACTTTAAAGTCGGGAAATCTTGGCCCATTTTTTATCCATACACTGCAGCTTTTTTTTGGGAGCGATAGCCCCTGTGTCCGCCCCACAGGCGTTCCGATGCCTTTATCTGTCTGCCATATGTTGATAATATGATACCTTACCTATGGGCCGTGAAGAAGCTACGAAATCCAGCGAAACACACTGATCATTGGTGGATATAATTGCCGAATGCACCTCAAGTTTGTGTGATATGTACACCATTTGGTGTCTATAAGGTGATTTCGTATTCACACTGTAGCAATTGTTCTGTTGTATCCAGAATATAACACAACAGAGATTTTAAAAAAATGTAAACGGTAATTTTAAATGTTATAAATGAATTGTATATTTTTTATTCAAATATGTGTCTGGTCTCATGTCATGCCATTAAATTCCAATAACAGCAGGGTATTTCCCAGCACACCCTTTTTCCCTTTTGATAATTCTTGGATGTGGCATGGGCATTTGCTACTGTATGCTAGTGCAGACAGCCAGTGTCTCTGATCCTAGCCATTGCAGTGCAATATCAGCACACTATTGCAGCCAGTCAGTGTGTCCTTGATCACAGTCACATCAGAACACCATGTCACCAGACCAGTCCAGTCAGACGTGGTGTCTCTGATCACTGTCACACCAGTCACAGTGTTACCAGACCAATGTAGCCAGAAACAGTGTTCCTCATCACTGCCACCAGCCCCATTGTCACTAGACCAGTAAAGATATCAACAGTGTTCCTGATCACTGCCACAAAAGTCCCAGTGTCTTTAGACCAGTGTGAATCACCAACAATGTTCCTGATCACTGTCATACCAGTCACAGTGTCGCCAGACCAGTGAAGCCAAAAACAGTGTTCCTGGACCCTGCTACACTAGTCCCCGTGCCACCAGACCAGTGTTGTAGCCATCAACAGTGTTCCTGATCAATGCCACCCAAGTCCCAGTGTCACCAGACCAGTGTGGTCATCAACAGTGTTCCTGATCCCTAGGGACACCAGTCCGTGTCACCAAACCGGTGTGAGCCACCAACAATGTTCCTGGTCACTTCCACCCCTGTCCCAGTGTCCCTAGACCAGTATAAGCCAGTGACAGTGTTTCTAATCACTGCCAAACCTCTGCTAATGACAGCAGACCATTTCAAGCCAGCAACAGTGTTCCTGATTGCCTCCACGCGCTTCCCAGTATCGCGAAACCAGGGCAGCCTGCCACTGTGTTCCTGACCACCAATACACAAAGTCCCAGTGTCACCAGACCAGTGTATTCCAGTAACAGAGTTCCCGATCATCAACACACCAGTCCCATTGTCACCATATCAGTGTATGTCAGTAATAGTGTTCTTGATTGTTAGCCACACCAGACCCAGTGTCATCAGTGTATGCAAAGCAAAAGTCTTCCTGATTACCTCTACACCAGTGCCAGTGCTGCTGGACCAGTGCAGCCATCAACAGTGTTCCTGATCACCACCACACCAGTCTCAGTGTCAGCAGACCAGTGTAAGCCCTCAAAAAACCCTAGTACACAGTGCTAAAAATCTCATTCACTTTAATTAGTGATATGGTGCTGCTGTGTTCAACTACAAATACCTATGCCACATGTCTGTGCTGCTCACATGTTGTATAAATCACTCCTCTTTGCATATATATATATATATATATATATATATATATATATATATATACATACACACACACTACAATGTATACATATCAACCAAAACAAATCACCCTCTTTTTACATATAAAGTGCTACAGTCCCCAATTATTCAAGTGCATCCATAAATACTTATAAAAACTCTAAATGTCCAAATAAAAGTGTCTACATAAAAATGATTGAAAGTGTCTTTTAAAAAACACACTATGCCTCTTAAAAATACCCTGGGGTATTTACTCTCCAAAATGTAGCAATTTTGTGGGAATTCTTACTGTCCTGGCACTCAAGGGCCTCCAAACATGTGATGGGTAGTCAGGAAAATAGATGCTTAAACTATCCCTATTGAAAGCTTGAAGGTGCTCCTTGGATTTTGGACCCATTATGTGGCTGGGCTGCAAAAAAAGTCTCCCATATGTGCTATACTTAGAAGAAATAGCAGAATGTGTTTTGGGGTATGATTAAAAGTATGCCCATGCTTTTTGAGAAATGTCTTATTAATTGGCATCTGTGTGTATTAAAAAAAAATACAAATGTATTTTCTTGCTTCATTTTCCAAGAACTTGTAACAAAAAATGTGATCTACATGACTCAAAATAAATACGTTGGAGGGTCTACTTTGCAAAATGCGGTCATTTTGTAGATGTTTCTCCTGTCTTGGAACTTCAGGACCTCAAGAAGTGTGATACTGTAGGTAGTCAGGAAATCAGATGTATTTTTTATGTCCCTTGAAAGCCTGAAGGTGCTCCTCTATAAATCTATCCAGCAAAAAAGTTTTACACGTGTGGTATTCTCATATGCAGGAGGAGTAGCAGAATGTGTTTTGGGGTGAAATTGTACGTTTCCCCATGCTGTGTGTGAGAAATAACTTGTTAACATTACAACTTTGTGAAACAAAATACAATTTTATTTACTTTCTTAATTTTCCCAAAAAAATTGTGTCAAAAAATTACAGATTAAAAAAACTCACCATGCCTCTTACTAAATAACTTGTGCTGTCTACTAAAAAATAGTCCAATGTCCTGAAATTTTAGGGCCACAAAAAATGAGATAGGAAGTCTAAACATTGGGGTTGATAAATTTCACATATCTATTAATAGTTTGTATAGTCTATAATTTTCACACAGACTAAATAATATACACTTGTGCTCATAACTTTACATACCCTGGCAGAATTTATGATTTCTTGGCCATCTTTCAGAGAATATGAATGATCACACAAAAACATTTCTTTCACTTATGGTTTGTGTTTGGCTGAAGCCATTTATTATCAATCAACTGTGTTTACTCTTTTTAAATCATAATGGCAACACAAACTACCCAAATGACCCTGATCAAAAGTTTACATACCCTGGTGATTTTGGCCTGATAACATGCAAACAAGTTGACACAAAGGGGTTTGAATGGCTATTAAAGGTAACTATCCTCACCTGTGATCTGTTTGCTTGTAATTAGTGTGTGTGTATAAAAAGTCAATGAGTTTCTGGACTCCTGACAGACCCTTGCATCTTTCATCCAGTGCTGCACTGACGTTTCTGGATTCTGAGTCATGGGGAAAGCAAAAGAATTGTCAAAGGATCTGCGAGAAAAGGTAGTTAAACTGTATAAAAAAGGAAAGGGATATAAAAAGATATCCAAGGAATTGAGAATGCCAATCAGCAGTGTTCAAACTCTAATCAAGAAGTGGAAAATTAGGTATTCTGTTGAAACCAAACCATGGTCAGGTAGACAAACTAAAATGTCAGCCACAACTGCCAGGAAAATTGTTTGGGATGCAAAGAAAAACCCACAAATAACTTCAGGTGAAATACAGGACTGTCTGAAAACATGTGGTGTGGCTGTTTCAAGATGCACAATAAGGAGGCACTTGAAGAAAGATGGGCTGCATGGTTGAGTTGTCAGAAGAAAGCCATTACTATGCAAATGTCACAAAGTATCCCGCTTAGAACATGCCAAACAGCACAAAGACAAGCCTCAAACCTTCTGCCACAAAGTCATTTGGAGTGATGAGACCGAAATGTAGCTTTTTGGCCACAATCATAAATGCTTAATTTGGAGAGGGGTCAACAAGGGCTATGATGAAAGGTACAACATTCCTACTGTGAAACATGGAGGTGAATTTCTGATGTTTTGGGGATGTGTGAGCTACAAAGGCACAGGAAATTTGGTCAAAAGTGATGGCAAGATGAATGCAGTATGTTATCAAAAAATACTAAAGGAACATTTGCATTCATCAGCCAGGAAGCTGCGCATTGGGACGTACTTGGACATTCCAACATGACAATGAACCAAAACACAAGGTCAAGTCGACCTGTCATTGGCTACAGCAGAATAAAGTGAAGGTTCTGGAGTGGCCATCTCAGTCTCCTGATCTCAATATCATTGAGCCACTCTGGGGAGATCTCAAACGTGCCGTTCATGCAAGACAGCCCAAGAATTTATAGGAACTGGAGGCTTTTTGCCAAGAGGAATGGGCAGTTTTAAAATCTGAGAAGATAAAGAGCCTCATCCACAAATACCACAAAAGACTTCAAGCTGTTATTGATGTTAAAGGGGGCAATAAACAGTATTAAAAACTGAGGTATGTAAACTTTTGATCAGGGTCATTTGGGTAGTTTCTGTTGTGATTATGATTTAAAAAGAGTAAACACAGTTGATTGATAACAAATGGCTTCAGCCAAACACTAACCATGAGTGAAAGAAAAGTTTTTGTGTTATCGTTCATATTCTCTGAAAAATGGCCAATAAATCAAATTCTGCCAGGGTATGTAAACTTATGAGCACAACTGTACATCTGTTTGTTTTTCGCCAAAGACATGTAGCAGAAATTAATTTTGGCCTAAATGTATGAAGAAATATAAATTACTAAAAACGTTTTAAAACAGAAACTTTTATAGTAAAAAAAAGTGGTAATTAAATACCACCAAAAGAAAGCTCAATCTTTCTCAAAAATGATATGAAATATAGGTACAGACTTGCATGACTGAGTAATTTCCATTTAAAGTGAGACAGTGCTTAAAATTGAAAAAAAATGCCTGGACAGGAAGAGAGTTTAACATGGCGGTCATTAAGTAGTTAAAGTAAAGTTACCTGCCTTTAGTCAGGCAGGTGATGTATCAATGTCTGCAGTTTGTGGCAGGCACACAGGCCCATGGAGGATGAGGCTCAATGTGTACTTACTGACTGCACACATAGAGGATTTGGGTTAGCGGACTCTGTGGAGGGGTATATACTGAGCAGACTGGTACTCAAGTGGTTATGGAGTGCTGGCTATTTTTTAATTTCAGACAGAAATACCTGACATGACTGGAGGAAGGCCTAGGAGTAGGCCTCAGGTGAACTTTATCTATGTACAGGAAGTGTAGGGGATAGTTTGAAAAACCTGTCAAAGTTTGTAAGACACAAATAAATCTGCACCACAGATAGTGTCTGTCTCCTGCTCTTCCGCCATTAACTTCCAGACTCCCAGAAGCCAAGGATCCTGACATAATTACACAGTATAATGTTCACCCAGTTCAGGTCCATGCTCCAGCCAGGACTCGCTGAATTAGTATCCACAGATGCACCTGAAGAGAGAGAAGAGTCTTCTACTATTTTGGAAGATAAAACCAAAATGTAACTCCTGAAGTGCTCCTGGGAAGCCTAACTTCAGGAGGCCCCCTGTACACTTTGTGCAGGATGAATTTGAATGGTCTACAAATTTCCATGGGCAGCAAGTGGGGTGGAATGTAGCATAGTACCCATTTAATTAGCATGTTTAGATGCAAGTGCAGGTCCCTTTAACTTAATTTCTCACAACTCCCTGGACTTCACTGAGGGGGATGTGGTTTTTGAGGATAGTAGCTGTGGTTTTAGAGGGTAGAAGCTGTTTTGTTACTAAAGCTGTGATTCACAGTAAGATCTTTTTATAAAGTCTTATAGAGACTATGCTATGCAGCCATATGCAGCTCTGACTGAACCACAGAGATACATATTGCTGTATGAGTCCATGTTTGTGCAGTTTTTATAATCTCTTTGCTTTCATAATCTCTGAATCTGTTTTGCATTATAGTTTCAAACTTTGCGCCTGTTTAGTAAACTGCAAGTTATGATTATTCCCTGTCTGATCATTCATCTGATTACTTGTTCTGTTAAATAAGTCTGTTTATGTAAGTCTTTACCAGTTTTGCACATCTGTGGCCTGCCTATTTTGCCCATTCTTCTTGGCAAAACTTCTGTAGTTTTTTTAAATTTGGTGAGAACGACTGGTGAGCAGCAGTTATTAACTCTTGCCAAGTCTCAAAAGGACTGTGACCTGGGCTTTACTGGACTAGTCTATGACATTCAGGTTATTGGTTTAGGGAAGTTCTACTGATGGAAATCCATCATCAAGTGGTAAAAAAAATCCATGCTTGCCACTGAGATGTATCGAAGCTCTATAGCATGGGTCTCCAAACTTTCTAAAGAAAGGGCCAGTTTACTGTCCTTCAGACTTTAGGGGGGGCGGACTATATACAGTGGGAGTAAACAATGCCCAATATTTTGTATTAGGGGTCACTGGAAGGAAAACTACCCAAATTTTGCTGTCAGTGGAAGGAATAGTGTCCCAATGTTGGTGTCAGTGGCAAGATTTGTGCCCCAGTGTTGGTGTCAGTGGCAGGAAAAAATGGCTCAAGAGCTGGATAAAGGCAAGCAAAGGGCCACATCTGGCCCCAGGGCTGCAGTTTGGAGACCACTGCTCTATAGCTATAGATAACTACTAGTAAAAAATAAATAAATGCGCTACCCAAACACACATAAATATTAACCACCCTAAAGAGGGAAGTGAAGCAGCTGTACTGGAATGTGACAAAATTCAAACAAAATGGAAGGTAATAGTGCAGCGCTACATATAGATCAGTAAAACTGGACTGTAACTCAAATGTGACTATAAACATAAACACAACAGAGGGGGCAGGTTAAATATCCGACCCAATGTACAAAGTGTCCACAACACTAAACGAAGTGATAAGTGTCCAAAAAAGTGAATAAATGGCGTGGAGTGGATGGAGTAATTCTTGCACAGATCTTCACGTGAATGATGACATAAATGTGTGCCTACCGGAAATGTTGGACCCGAATGTCATACGACAGCGGATCAATCAAGCTTAAGAGTATCCCCAACGGCTGTTCACAGGAACGTCATCGAATCGCTGATGGATGATGAAATATACCAGCTGGACAATCAGATGACCTCAATCCCGGATGGAACCAAACGGATCGAAAGTTTCTCAAAACTTCAAAACCCTCAGGGCTGGAGATCTCTTTCTGGATCCTGGTACTCGACCAGACAGTGGGGTACAATCGAGCTTGAATATACACTGGTGTAGGTCAAAACAATGGGTTTTTAATCAAAAAAACCAACATACAAAATATGTAGACGTCCTGTTAGGAACGAAACGCAAGGGCTATGCATTTTGCTTCCCATATTGCCTTTTAATGTATGAACTGTGATGACTTTTTATTTTGTATGTTGGTTTTTTGATTAAAAACCCATTGTTTTGACCTACACCAGTGGAGCACCATATTTTTTCTTCTCTTTGCATGATTCGGCGAGGAAAAGTTTTTTTCAGTTTCTCTATTCGGTCTCCCTGCAATACCCTTGTCGGGGTATTTGTATATTCAAGCTCGATTGTACCCCACTGTCCGGTCGAGTACCAGGATCCAGAAAGTGATCTCCAGCCCTGAGGGTTTTGAAGTTTTGAGAAACTTTCTATCCGTTTGGTTCCATCCGGGATTGAGGTCATCTGATTGTCCAGCTGGTATATTTCATCATCCATCAGCGATTCGATGACGTTCCTGTGAACAGCCGTTGGGGAAACTCTTAAGCTTGATTGATCCGCTGTCGTATGACATTCGGGTCCAACATTTCCGGTAAGCACACATTTATGTCATCATTCACGTGAAGATCTGTGCAAGAATTACTCCATCCACTCCACGCCATTTATTCACTTTTTTGGACACTTATCACTTCGTTTAGTGTTGTGGACACTTTGTACATTGGGTCGGATGTTTAACCTGCCCCCTCTGTTGTGTTTATGTTTATAGTCACATTTGAGTTACAGTCCAGTTTTACTGGTCTATATGTAGCGCTGCACCATTACCTTCCATATAGATAACTACTGTCAGTATATTAATTCCCGGCACCTCTCTGTGTTACATTACTTGAAGAAAAACACTTTTGGCCTCATACATGCACATGCTGCATATACAAACACATACAACATGTACAAGTTCTGCCATGTGTTCTACCCTGCTGCCAAATGTTCACTCGGCATTGGCCTGTAAGAAAAGCAATCAATATAAATGTTATGTTGCAAGCCACATACATTTTATTGAATTGCTTATGTCAAGCGAACACTTGTCCAAAACATTTGTGAGCCTTCCTTCTTTTTAGCCTTGGCTTTTGGGCCACTAGTCGACCCATTTTAATGCTGGTCTTCAAAAGGCATATATCTATTGTTACTTGCATAAAATAGCAGTGCACTATGCTGTAAAATCAGACATTGTAACGCCGAGTGCTCCGGGTGTCCCATCCAGCCCGGAGCACTCACGGCGTCGTCCCCTCTGCGGCGCTCCGGCCAGCCCCCCTGGCCGTGGGCGCTGCTCCGCTCTCCTCTCCACTTACCTTCCTCTTCCTGCTTCCTCCCGGCGCGCGCGGCCCCGCTGTGTTCTAGGGCGCGCGCGCGCCGGTCTTCTAAAATTTAAAGGGCCAGTGCACCATTGATTGGTGCCCGGTCCAATTACGGTTCCACTACCCAAAACCTATTTAACCCACTTCCCCTTCCTGTCCTTGCCAGATCTTGTTGTCCTAGTACCTTGCGGAAGTATTTTGAGTTTACCTTGCCTGTGTACCTGACCTTCTGCCTTTGTCTCTGACCTCGAACCATTGCCGCCTGCCCTGACCTTTGCTACGTCTGACCTTGCCTCTGCCTAGTCCCTTTGTACCGCACCAGCCTCAGCCGCCAGAGAGGTGGAGTCGCTACTGGGGGACACGACCTGGTTGCTACCGCCGCAGCAAGTCCATCCTGCCTTGCGGCGGGCTCTGGTGAAAACCGGTAGCTGCTTAGAACCGGTCCCTCGGTGTGATTCGTACCATCCCCTCTCTGGTACAGTGGATCCACCTCCTGCCTCCTCTATAGTCGCCTGTCCGGCCCGTGACAGACATTATGTGGTTATTTTAAATTTAGGTATGTAAAAACTCATTCTAGTCATTAGCATACAGAAATCAGTCCATCAACAATTTGCCACCTAAACAATTTTGCCAAACAGTGAATAAAATGATTTTAAAAGACCTGCAGTTGCATCAGTATGACTTATTTTAGCATTGTTAGCTATGAAGTTGTTCTCTTAGGAATACTGATTAAAATCGAAACCAGATGTGCCTTCCATGGTCAGATTGAAAGCGGCTAAAAAGATAAACAACTAGAAATCAGTTCAAACAAAGTGTATGCCAAGGGGTGTTTCCAGAAATTAAATTCTCTTTGTGTGCATGTTGTGTATAGTTAAGGGAATAACCTTAGAATAGACAAAGAAACTAAAAACCGAATGACCGAGGGACCACCAAGGTGTCTGCATCCTTGAATATTTGTTAGTTAACGTCAGCGATTTTAGCATTGCTTCCATTGATGGGTTACATACTGCTTGGTATTGATGGTAGTAATGAAAATAGAAAATGATAGAAGCACAGCAAAGAATCACACTTCTGGGAACTAACAGGTGTCTAAGACCCTGGTGCATAAAAGTAATCTGTGAAGTCATCGGCACTTAATGTTAGTCTGGCTGCTGTGAAAAGACAGGACAAAGCTGAACCAGCTCTGACCGGCTGGTCCCTGCAGAATCATATCCATGCAATAGTGATCTATTGCTAATAAAACCAGCAAGCAATAAATCACTATCATAAGTAATTTGCTGCTACAAGGATGCATGGAGGGGTGGGGGGAAATCAGGTGTACCTGATCTTTTCCCATTATGAAAAATAAAATGCAACAAATAAGAAGCTTTGGATGACAATTACTTTTACTTTGTGAGATTCAAACTCTTGTGGGAGCAATATTATTTAGAATTTTAATAATCACAAGTCACATATTACTACTATCCAAAGTATTTCTAAAATATAAAAATGCTTTTATTTAGGCCAATATGTATCCTGCTACATTTCTTTGTTAAACCAAAAAACAAAACAAGGCAAAATGTGAAAGTTATAGAGTCTACAAACTATGGTACCTGTATATATTTTAAATGTTTCAACCCTGATGTTTAGACTGTCTGTCTCATTTTTTGAGGTCCTAAAATGCCAGGACAGTATACACACCTGTACAGTGGATACGGAAAGTATTCAGACCCCCTTACATTTTTCACTCTTTGTTATATTGCAGCCATTTGCTAAAATCATTTAAGTTCATTTTTTTCCTCATTAATGTACACACAGCACCCCATATTGACAGAAAAACACAGTTTTTGACATTTTTGCAGATTTATTAAAAAATAAAAACTGAAATATGACATGGTCCTAAGTATTCAGACCCTTTGCTCAGTATTTAGTAGAAGCACCCTTTTGATCTAATACAGCCATGAGTCTTTTTGGGAAAGATGCAACAAGTTTCACACCTGGATTTGGGGATCCTCTGCCATTCCTCCTTGCAGATCCTCTCCAGTTCTGTCAAGTTGGATGGTAAATGTTGGTGGACAGACATTTTTAGGTCTCTCCAGAGATGCTCAATTGGCTTTAAGTCAGGGCTCTGGCTGGGCCATTCAAGAACAGTCACGGAGTTGTTGTGAAGCCATTCCTTCATTATTTTAGCTGTGTGCTTAGGGTCATTGTCTTGTTGAAAGGTAAACCTTCGGCCCAGTCTGAGGTCCTGAGCACTCTGGAGAAGGTTTTCGTCCAGGATATCCCTGTACTTGGCCGCATTTATCTTTCCCTCAATTGCAACCAGTTGTCCTGTCCCTGCAGCTGAAAAACACCCCCACAGCATGATGCTGCCACCACCATGCTTCACTGTTGGGACTGTATTGGACAGGTGATGAGCAGTGCCTGGTTTTCTCCACACATACCGCTTAGAATTAAGGCCAAAAAGTTCTTTCTTGGTCTCATCAGACCAGAGAATCTTATTTCTCACCATCTTGGAGTCCTTCAGGTGTTTTTTTAGCAAACTCCATGCAGGCTTTTATGTGTCTTGCACTGAGGAGAGGCTTCCGTTGGGCCACTCTGCCATAAAGCCCCGACTGGTGGAGGGCTGCAGTGATGGTTGACTTTCTACAACTTTCTCCCATCTCCCGACTGCATCTCTGGAGCTCAGCCACGCTGATCTTTGGGTTCTTCTTTACCTCTCTCACCAAGGCTCTTCTCCCCCGATAGCTCAGTTTGGCCGGACGGCCAGGTCTAGAAAGGGTTCTGGTCATCCCAAACGTCTTCCATTTAAGGATTATGGAGGCCACTGTGCTCTTAGGAACCTTAAGTGCAGCAGAAATTGTTTTGTAACCTTGGCCAGATCTGTGCCTTGTGAGCTGTAAGGTCTTATATAGACAGGTGTGTGACTTTCCTAATCAAGTCCAATCAGTATAATCAGTATAATCAAACACAGCTGGACTCAAATAAAGGTGTAGAACCATCTCAAGGATGATCAGAAGAAATGGACAGCACCTGAGTTAAATATATGAGTGTCACAGCAAAGGGTCTGAATACTTAGGACCATGTGATATTTCAGTTTTTCTTTTTTAATAAATCTGCAAAAATTTCAACAATTCTGTGTTTTTCTGTCAATATGGGGTGCTATGTGTACATGAGGGAAAAAAATGAACTTAAATGATTTTAGTCAAAGAGTGAAAAATGTAAGGGGGTCTGAATACTTTCCGTACCCACTGTATATTTTGAAATTAGACACTAAAGTATTTAGTAAGTAGTTTTTTTTTTTTTATTGTAATTTTTTGGTCACTTTTTCTGGAAACTGAACAAAGTAAATAAAATTAGATTTTATTTCACAAAGTTGTCATTTTAACAAGTTACTTCTCACAAATAGTAAGGCATACTTACAATTATACCTTGAAACACATTTTTCTATGCCTCCTGGGTATAGGGATATTACGTGTGTGAGATTTTTTACAGCCTAGATGTATAGAGGGCCGCACCATCAGGCTTTTATAAGAGAAGTATGGGCTTCTGCTTTATTCCAGAATCATACTTACCTAGGTGGATGCAACATCTGTCCCCCGCAGCCTCTACACTGAGAACCAAGCGATCAAAAGCACTTTGTCCCCATGTTAATAGGGACGGTGGTTGTGGAGGTCTGCAGGCAGGGGGCTTATTGGAATCTGGAGGCCCCCTTTAACAAGAGGGCCCCAGATCCTACTCCCCCCCCCATGTGAATGAGTATGGGATATGACGTCTTTGACCCATCGTGCCCCGGTTGGCGGGTTTTTGAATAAAGGACTGCCTTTTTTTTGTTTTTTACTTTGCACTTTGTTTTTGGTGAATGAGTAGGGGTACTATGTATTATTTCATGTTTTAGTTTCTTGTTGAAGCTTCTTGTATCACCTATTTTCATACTGGATTAAAATTATCATCTAACAGCTATAAAAAAAATATTGAAATACATTTAGTCTTATATCCCACACATCTCTGTGTTAGTCATCGGGGAGATAGGATGAACTTATATTTCCTTTTTTAACTTTGCAGCTTCCTAAGTCACCTGTCTATTCACAGAATAGTGATTCAGCAACACTGCTGATGTATTGTCCACTTAACAAGTAGGTGACACAGGAAGTTGTAAATCTGAAATAGTAGATTGGACCACCTACCTCCATATCCAGTGAGGCAAGTGTATATGAAATATTGGCTGACCTGAATAACAAGTCTCTTGATATGCAACATGGTTCATAGATATAGTTCACAGATATATATACATATTTCAAAAGTGAAATCAGCTGTGTTTATGGAATTCCATGTTAAGGCCATTCTATACAATAAAGATGAATTCCAAAGAGCATGCAAATTCAGCCTAACCTGAAACACAAAGTGGTAGAGATATAATGATAGAGATATGATTCTGCAATGCTTCCTTACATTGCTAACAGACATCATTCTTTCTCTGGAAATATATGGTTATTTAGACGACTAGAGATGGACAATAAATCAAGGGTTTAGGGAAAGCATGTGAAATCCGGGATGGTATTAATTATTTGGTCAGTATAGAATCTGGGTAACTTCAGTTAAAACTGAACATTACCTGCTGATAAAATGCACACATAAAACCTTGCCTGGACAGCTGGCAGACCTGAAAATTTTAAGTGAAATGTCTTGTAGACACTAGAGGCCTTAATTTATGGGCTGCCACTCTCCCTTCAACATCTGATCATAGAGCTGTAAGTAATAAAAAATAAAAATATATTTTCTTTATTTAATATAATGCAAAGAAGAAAAAAAAAGAAGAAGCATACAGTATTATGTTTCATAATCACCACTTGCAGATGCCAGGTGGTTTGCTTGAGACTGCTAGTTGGCTCTTCTCCAAGCTGACTTACTGCCATGCTATGTATAGGCAGAACAGATTACATATGAACAGAAGCACAAGCAGCCTCTTTACCTAGCAGATATAGACCTTGGAGGGGCTTCAATTAAAAACAAGCAATTAATGACCAAGCAGTGCTGAATTTTTGCTTATTATACAGTAAATGCCAGCATTAAAAACTAGTTGTAAATTAGGAGCTCCATATTTAAAGCACACCTGTGTACAGACTATTGATATTAAACTCTTTACCTTTAACTATATTTTTAACAAGCATTTTTAAAACAAGCCCTCATTTATCTATTTAGCATCTGGTACTGTGAAGTAATTGACTCTCAAAAATCCTCAAAGATTACAATTGAGAAGCTAAAGTCGATTTCAGTCAGTTCCTAACAGCTTAGAAGCACCTGGTGTGTGTTTACTTTGGAAGCTTAGCAGGCTGTCAAAATATGTTTTTAAATTAAAAAGATGTCTAAATCTTTGTTGTAAGCTTTAAAAATGAATTACTCTACAATGTCTATTTGCTACAGAGGTGAATAAGGGCTTGTTTTAAATAGCTTTTTACTGCTTGTTCAGAATATTCAAATACTTTAATGTGCATAGCCTGGGTGCATTTTTACATCATTTGTATTTATAATATATCTAAAAAAAAAAAAATACGATTACGGTACAAAAAACAGTTCATACCATTCTAAATACGGTATATAGCTTATTTTTAATTTTATTTACTTTCAGTTCAACTAGGTTTTAAAGCCTTGTGCCGCGTACACACGATCGGAATTTCCGACATGACATATGTTCGATGTGAGCTTTTGGTCGGATATTCCGACCGTCTGTAGGCTCCATCGGACATTTGCTGTAGGAATTTCCGACAACAAATGTTTGAGAGCAGGTTCTCAATTTTTCTGACAACAAAAGTTCTTGTCGGAAATTCCGATCGTGTGTATCCGATTCCAATGCACAAAAATCTTACGCATGCTCGGAATCATTGTACTTCATTTTTCTCGGCTCGTTGTAGTGTTGTACGTCTCTGCGTTCTTGACGTTCGGAATTTCCAAGCAACATTTGTGCAACCGTGTGTATGCAAGACAAGTTTGAGCCAACATTCGTTGGAAAAAAAAAACACGGTTTTGTTGTCGGAAATTCCGATCGTGTGTATGCGGCATCATGCTTCCGAGCATGCGTGAAATTGGTTCCAAGCATGCGCAGCACTTTTGTGCGTCGGAAATGGCTACACAAGATCGGAATTTCCAACAAGAACTTTTGTTGTCGGAAAAATTGAGAACATGCTCTCAAACATTTTTTGTCGGAAATTCCGACAGCAAATGTCCGATGGTGCCTACACACGATCGGAATATCCGACCAAAAGCTCACATCAAACATTTGTTGTCGGAAATTCCGATCGTGTGTACGCAGCATAAGATGCAATATATTTAATATAATTTTTGAAATTCAGTGATAGGTATAAGTGTTACAAAAACCCACCAAATGCCCAGTTACTACACAAACAGTGGTAAAAAATTTGGTTTCTAATGCTTTTTTTCCATGATGGGAAGATTCACCCCAGTTATCCTTTTGACCATTGTCAGTGAGCTAGAAAGTGAGATAAAATCCTTTGTAGGAGAGGGTAAATATCACAAAGAGACATCTGTCTCCATGAAAACTGTCTAATAGGGGAATTTCCATAAATTTTTTGTGAGACTTCCTCTCACTCTGTGTTTATGTTTCCTTATCCTAAACTGTAGTCTTTTGCTCAATGTAGACAAGAAAAGATTCTATATTTATATACATATAGGGCTGTACAGCACTTCTAACTCCAACGGAAATTAATATTTTTTTTATAGTTGAATGCAGTGGGCCTAATTTAATAATGCTATATGCGGGTATGACTGGGCATCAATGCTATGCAAGAAATTATTGTATCGTTTATTATTAGTTCATAATGTGGATGAAATTCTGCACACAGGTGACAGTGAATATATGCTGAATTTATTAAAAGGATAGCTTATTACAGAATGTATTCTCCAACACCTCACCATATGCCAGCTAAGTAGTGGCCTTCCTAAAATAAAATCTCTGTTTTCTGGGTGTAATTGCTGTTAGAAATGTTAAATTCACTTATCACATAGGAATTAGTCAAGTACAACAAATGCACATGGCTTTTATTAAAAGTAGGTGTAGCGCCCTGTTCCAAATGAGTGTGCGCTATATGTTGAATGTATAGTTGTCTGGGCATTAGTTTAGCCCAGAGAGATTTTATTCAAATTGTGGCGCTGTTTCAGTTCAGCTGGTTGCATAATTTCCCCCCCCCCCCCAGCGGTGGGTGTCGCTGTCACCGCTGGTCAGGGTTGGAATGCAACAGACTGGACGTATTGGGTACCTCTTTCCCAGAAGCAGCCCAGGGGGCGTGGTGAACCCGCTGTGCATTCTGGGAGGTGGTACTTAAGAGGCAGAGACCGCTCTACCAGTGTTGGTTGCCGGGGTTCGTTCTTCGATCCTTACCTGAGGGCGCTCCTGGCCTCAGGGATGTGTTGGCAGTTCCCGGCTCGGGGCCACGTTGGCCCGAGGCCTCGCAACTGAGATGTAGGCCCAGGAGTTACTGGGGCCTGCTGATCCAGGGATGATCCTGTGTCGCCTTGCCTGATGGAAGGGACCGAGCAATTGAGGACTCAATTGGAGGATGTACCCGGATCCTAAAAATCTACCTCACAGTGCTGCCGGAGCGGCTGAAAGATCCTGGCACTAAGAGTTGTGTTCTTTCTGAGGAAGCTAACCCAGTAAGGGGTTATACGAGTCTGTGGCAGAGACTATTGAACAAATTCCAATACCAAGTCTCTGGCAGAGACTATCTTTGATCGAGCTTCACACCGGTTGCTAGGCCGGTGAGAGTGGGCCTATCCGGTGGTCGCTGAGTCCAGCGTGGAGACAGTTCCTCCTCTGGACCTAGGAGAGTTCCGTGATTGACAAGTAAGATACCCGAGTCCTCCCCATTCCTCTACCCCCTCTGTTGGAAAGTTTATTCAATAAAACCCTTGAAAGAGACTTTGTGTTGGTGCAGACATATCTTCCGGAAAACTCTTCAAGGGGAACCCCTGAGCCAAACATTTGGAACAGTAAGGTAGCGTGCAGACCCAAAATATAACCAGCAGCTCCTACGGGGGTACCGCTACATAGGTGAAAAAAATATTTTTTTTAAAACACAGTAAGTGGGAGGTATATTACTGTGTATGCATGGACTTGTGTGTGCATGCTCAGAATTTAAAAACACAATATTCCATAGGCTGGTGCTTGAAATACAGATTACAATGACAAATACTCATCCATACACTGACTTTTTCACAGGACAGCATAGTATACAGTTTTTTTCTAATATGCCTTTTAGTCTAGTATATGTGCATTTGTATTGCTTTGCAAGACAGTTTCATTAATTTAAGTTGTTTTTTTTTTTGTTTGTTTTTTGGCGGGGGGGGGGGGGGCTGGGGTGTTACACACTCTGTGGTGCACCCTCTACACAAAAGAAGGCATAAAAGCAACATGAGTGCAATTTATGAATTGGGCATGCAAGCTAATCTTAGCAAGCACAAGCAAGTTCACAATATAATCAAATCCTCATGTGAGGAGGAGGAAAAAGCAGTGTGCACGTCAGTTCCTATTGATGTAGGCATCCACACCTCCAGAACTACATCTTTCAAAAGGCCTTTCTCTATACACAGTGTGTGGGATGGCTCTTGGTAATCAGGGCAGCAACAATGTTTTTTTGGGAAAGAAATCAATGCAGGTATGCATTAATTGTGACAGAACTTGCACTACTATCTGGTAAACAAGTAAAAAGGCCTTGAACTGTGCAAGCTGGGCTTAAGAACAAAAAAGAAGAAAAAGCCTAGTCACCGGTATTGCCATTAGTAGCTTAATATGCCTGGCTCCACACTGTGTCTCTGTGTTGAGGTGGCCTTCTTTATTAGAGGCAGGAATTTTATTCATAATATCAGAAATGTCCTATGGATGACTGACCTGATGATTGACAGGGCAATTATAAAACAGCACCAAGAGTGGTTCAGAAAGCACAGATCCACAGAACGAATGAAAGAGAAGCAGCGAGATGCTTGTCTGCATGTCTTTAGGTATAGCTTTGTCTACTTTATCTGCTTTCTAGCAAGCTCAGTAAGCAGCACGTTAATGCAATCACCAAAGCTCACTCAGGATCCCATGAGACTAGCAGACAGAGGCAGTAGTGCCTTAAATCAGAGGTCTCCAACCTGTGGGCCGCGGCACAACATCGGGGCGTAGCGCCTCTTCTGTTGAGCCGCGGAGGAGACAAGTAATTTCAGCGGTGCGGCGGTGGGGAGAGAGAATACATCATCTCTCATTACCCGCACTGCTGTTCCACCCTTACTTACAGGGCCGCAAAGGATGCTCGACACAGACGAGAGAGAATGAAGTCATCTTTCACCGCCCGCCCTCACTCTGATCTCTCACTCGCATGTACCTCTGTTTCACCTGCAGCTAGTTTACCTGCACTGAGGAGAGGCTGACAGCATTTTACCTGGCTGCAAGTACTCTGCAATGCTGGGGGGGGGGGGGAGCTTGATTTTACATGCAAATTAATTAGTGATAAACTGATACTTTTTGGGTGGCAGCCAGGTAACTGTGGCAATCCCCATTCTGCTAGCAGGTAGTGTGGCAAGTGACATCCCCATCTGGTGGCAGGCAGAGTGGCAAGTGACATTCCTATCTGGTGGCAGGCAGCGTGGCAAGTGACATTCTGATCTGGTGGCAGGCAGAGTGGCAAATGACATTCCCATCTGGTGGCAGGCAGCGTGGCAAGTGACATTCCCATCTGGTGGCAGGCAGCGTGGCAAGTGACATTCCCATCTGGTGGCAGACAGCGTGGCAAGCGACATCCCATCTGGTGGCAGGTGACGGTGGCAAGTGACACGCTCAGGGCTCCCACTCATTCTGCTTTATGGTGAGTTGAACTATTTTATTTTATATTACAATGTAATGATAGAAATAATGCATTTCAATCATCCTGACACCATAACAACCATGGTGCTGGAATGATTGAAGCACTAACACCAGCCATTGTCTGCGAAAAATCGCTAACCCCCCTCGCGTGTCGCCCCCCCCCCCCCCCCCCAGGCCTTGGCATGATTTTCTTGCACACAGCCGGTCCCCGGTTCCAAAAAGGTTGGGGACTGCTGCCCTAAATGATCTCACACTGCAGACATACAGCTATAAGTCTGTAGACAAAAGAAGAAGGGGTTTAAACTCTTTCAGGGCAAAGGGTAAATTCTTCAGGGTATTTATTAGGCACAATTACTATTTTTAGATGTACCCTATAACATTGCAAATCTGCACTTTTTAAAAAGAGAATGGAGGTTGAGTAAATGAATTACGGGTCCAACTCCATCATTCATAGAGCGCTTTCCATTGTAGTTAGTTCAGCTTCTATGAATGGAGCATGGTGGTGGCGGATAGGTAGGGCATAGATGGTACTTGAGTTCCTGTCATAGCTTATTTTATTGTTTTATTTGTATTATTTAAAAAAAAATTACACTGTTTCTTTATTTATTTTTTAAATTCAACTTCATTGCTATCACAAGGGATGGAATATTGAATGGAATATTGAATGGTGATATCTGTGGCTACCTGGTGGGTTGACTTATTCCTGATCGGAGCAAAGTGGTGACCCACCCATCCATACACTGAGGGTTTTCTTCCTTAAGCACAGTTAGACCTTCTGTTTACAGACGTCTAAGCTTCCTGTAAGAGGCTCTGATATCCCTCATGGTGGAGCACACTGTGGTGAGAATTGGAAGCACAGAATTCTTAAGCCCTGTACACACGATCGGTTTTACCGATGAAAACAGTCAGATGGACTTTTTTCATCGGACAAACCGATTGTGTATGGGCCCCATCGGTCTTTTTTCCATCAGTGATTAAAAATAGAACATGTTTTAAATTTATCTGATGGAAAAAAAAAACAATAGTAAATTCCGATCGTCTGTGTGGAACTCCATCGGAGAAAAAACCCACGCATGCTCAGAATCAAGTTGTCGCATGCTCAGACGCATTGAACTTAATTTTTCTCAGCTCGTCTGAGTGTTTTACGTCACTGCATTTAGAACGGTCGGATTTTTGACTGATGGTGTGTAGGCAAGACTGATGGAAGTCAGCTTCATCGGCAATCCGATGGAAAAATCCATCAGATTTTATTACATCGGAAATCCGATCGTGTGTACAGGGCTTTATAGTTATTTCTAGGCGCACAAGCTGAGCACTTTGATTTCTCGGCACTACACGAGTGATTGATCCTTCACTTCTGTTTATGAACTTTATGGACTTTTTTGGACTATTTATTGATTTATTTATTCATCATTTTTTTATATTTTTTATTATATTTAACTTGAATTGTGTATTGATTTATTTATATATGTATTATGTTAGGAATTGTTATATGCACTTTATAGTAATTGTATATGATTCAATTGGTTTAATTATTATTAGACAGCTCAACACATTTACTTTGGTGGATCAATTTTGTATTGGTATGTGTAGATACAGCGAGTAGATTTTGTCAGATTTTTTTTTTTTTACAATTTGTAAGACACTTTAGCACAGGATATTTTTGTTGTTTTTTTTTTTTTTAAAAAGCCAGCAGCTACAAATACTTACCTGTCCAGCGCGCCCGCGATGTTGGCAGATGAGGTCGAGCAGTCGCTCGGGCCTCGGATGCTGCTGCCGCCATTCTCGGTGAGGGAATCAGGAAGTGAAGCCTTGCCATTTTTTGGTGGAACTCCGCTTTAAGTCACAAGGGATGAACACCATCCCTTGTAATAGCATGGGCAGTGACAAGTACTCTTTATGGAGAGATCTGGGGTTTATTAGACAGTTGATTGCTCCTCTACTCTCAAAAAAAAAATCTGCTCAAACTGAGATTGGTTTGATCAGATGCTTGCCTAGCTGGTAACGGCCAGTAAGCAACAAAACAAAACCAAAAGTGAAAAAATCTTTGTTGCTTCTGGGACTGTTTGTCACAGAGAAAGGAGAGGAATGGATGTTCCTACTAAGGCCGGCTATACATGGTTTGAATCTCGGCGCATTCAGCATGAACCGGGCAAAATTCAAACCAATAAAGGGTAGGCTAAATGGACCAAGTTGATCGAGCAACTTGGGTACAACCAGCCTGCCAGATTTTCTTATGATTATCGGTAGCGACTGCTATAGCTGCTAGCAATAAGCAATGTCTTCTCCCGGCAGGGACAGCTTCTCCCACCTTCCCGATGAAAGCTGACGAAGAGGGCCTACCCTGAACACAGCTAGGTTTACCTAGGAGCAGAGTCTAAGGAATGGCCAGTCTTCTCCTAAGATAATGATGGTGGAGATGGGTTGGATGCTTCCCGCTCCCAGGTTGCTAGCCCAGTTACTACCAGCCAAGGCAAAGTGAGCAAAAGTGAGACTGCCCTAAAATGAAGAGAAGTGGTGTGTTGTGCATCTTGGGGTTGACTGCTCTAGGGGTTCTCTATTGTACAACACATCTATCAATGCTACCACAAGTCTAAACCTGTAGTTAGTGTTGAAGGAACAGCACAATAAGGGTAGAGGAAAGGAGACTGGCAGTACTTAGACTTGATTTAGTCTGAGAAAATAGAAAAAAGAATTATAGGAAAGAAAGTCTGCACTTTCTTTTGCACTCACATTACTTCATGGACAGATGCTGAAGTGTAACACTTCAAAGAATGCACTGTATTAAATTGCTTTAGCCTCACTCTGCTCCCAGAAACTACACTCTTTGAGAATATTTGTATTAAAGCTTCTCTGGCAGAAGGCTTTATCTCAGTCCTATATAAATATATCTGTTCTGTGAATTGTCCAAGTATCAATGTGCCTTGGAGACAGACTTCAGCCTTTTGCCAGACTCTACCTCCTGGAGCAGAATCTGGTCTAAAATTAGCACAGTTGTGCATGTCAAGATACCATACTCTTTCTAAATCTCCCCGCTTTAACGTAAACATTCTCAATGGTGTTATGCAATGATAAGGTAGGTGATACAAAACATAAATGTTATTCAACCTAATTAATCAGGGGAAGTATCTTTTAATTAATTTCTCAAATTTGTATATGTTAAAGCAAATCTCCAGTCAAAAAATAACAAGATAAAAACAAATGCATTCATTTGTGTATTTCCTGATCAATGGACAAATTAAATAACAAACTTAGTACCTGCCTTTTTAAAAACTCAACACAACTTACTATATACAGTTATTATAAACCATTAACAGGGTGAAATATACAAGAGATATTGAGGAACAGTTTGCTATAGTAAAAAAAGACTCCAAAACAATGATATGATAGAACATTTTGAAAATACTTGTGTATAATCACCACTTAATTCCTCAGCATGTAGGTTAGAATGTATTGTCTTTAAATGCAGTTTATTCTGCTGAAATTATAAATACTGATTATCTGTTTGGCCAAGCCAGACCATCCATTTCTACAAAAATCATTCTTTCTTTTTCGTACATCACGGGACACAGAGCGACTTAGTCATTACTAATGGGTTATATAGATTACCTTCAGGTGTTGGCACTGGCCAATTCCAAACCGGAAGTACCCTCCCCTATATAAGCCCCTCCCACCCGGGAGCACCTCAGTTTTTTGCCAGTGTCTAAGGTGTTGGCCAAAGAGTAACATGTGTTTTCACTGGGCTTGCGTACAGGTTCTTTTGGGCCTTAGTAAGCTGTTCCGGATCCCACCAAAAAAGCTTCATAGCTAAACGGTCGGTACCCGGGCCTTGCAGCAGAAGAGCAAGGTTTTGCCTGTAATGCTTCTCTTAGGAGGGCTGGACCCTGGGATCCAGAGCTCTGGTCATACCCACGACCAAGATGTTGTCTGTGCAGGGTGCTATACAGGTCCAGGGGAGTGGAATCCTTGGGAACCCGGTCCCTGAAGGTTTAATTACAATACCTGCCGTGATAGGTGAAGTTTGGACTTCTGTGGACCAAACAAAGTCCTGCGGCGGGGATCAGGTAAGTGGGGGCCCCCAGGAACTTGGTTCTATTGGGGGACCCCCCAAGCCTAATTTGTCTTTCTGTCTGTTACCTAACGGTATTCCCGCTAAATATCTGTGTTTGCCTGTAACTACTGAAAATGTAAAATTTTAATTGTAGTCAAGAAAAAAAAAAAGGGACCGCGGTACCTGTGTTAAACCACTAGAGGCCGCTGTAGTCCATTTTTCTTGTCATGTGGATCTTTGGTTTTCTCAAGTCAAAAGATCCAGGCAGCTGGTAAGTTTCTCTGTGGGAATCCACTTCCTCTGCCCTGTTGCTGCGCTCATCCACCGCACAGGCCCTCCGGCAAAAAGGGCCCTGGCTCCTAGTCCCCTGTTTGATTTCGAAAAGGGCGCCAATGGCGCACGGGCGCGCGCGCGGGCGCGTGCACGCGCCTCCTATGGAAAAAAAGGGGCGGGGCGGGTGGATGACGCTCGATGCGCGCCGCGGCGCTTCTGCGCATGTGCGGGCGTCCCAGCATGGTTAAAAGACACAGTACAAGTGTCAGCTGGATGCAAACAGAGCTAGCAACAAACAGTGGCACACAGAGGCGGTTGATGCAGGCATCCCCATAGAAAGGCACTTTAGTGGACACCAGCTGGTATATAGCAGCACCTGTGTTAGACTATTACCAGCAAAATTGGTGTATGACGACGGGAATACCTCAGCTTTGTGCTTAAAGGATATGTCGTCCAGACGCTCCGGAAATAGATCTTCCAGGAAGCCAAAGGGGTCTCCATCGGGCTCTGAGGATATTGGGCATGCTTGTACTGCACCAATCTCCCCTGAGAATTCAGAGGTCAGTAGCCGTAGAAACCCCGCAGGAATGCCTGGTGCTGCGGCTGTCCCCAGTCCACCTGCTCCTGTATATATAACAGAGGAGGTTTTATCCTCAACTCTGGGAGGATTGGAAGAGAGATTAACAGCATTGATCGCTGCTTCCCTGTCTCAGGAAAAGCGCGTCCGATCTCCGTCTCCTCCTTCAGAGTGCCTGTTAGTGGAGGAACAGCCCCACACAGAGATCGACCTACCTGAAGGGGATCAGGATGAGGTTGATTCAGTTATGGAGGAATCAACAGTGGAAGAACCTTTCTCAGCATCTCAGGCTGAAAGATTATGGGTTCAGTCTCTGACTAATATGGTCCGATCAGCATTTAAAATGCCTCTGGCGGAACCACCATCCACTACGGTTTCCTCGCTGGGGTCGCTAAAAGCTCCCCAGGCTGTCTGTTCCTTCCCAATCCACCCTTTATTAGAAGGGCTTATTTACCAGGATTGGGAGCATCCTGATAAAATATTTGCTCCCCCCAAGAGATTTCCGGTGATCTATCCCATGGAGGATAAGTTCATAAAAAAATGGAGGGTCCCTACAGTGGACGCAGCCATCTCTTCTGTTAACAAATCACTGACATGTCCAGTAGATAATGTTCCAATGTTCAAAGACCCAATAGATAAAAAATTGGAGTCTTTACTAAAATCTGCTTTCTCTACAGCAAGCATGGTGACACAACCTGCGGTAGCAGCGATTGGAGTCTGCCAAGCAGTGAAAGATCAGTTGAAACAAGTCTTAAGGGACTTACCAGATCAGCAGGCTCTTGCCCTAGCTGACCTGCCTAGAGCCTTGTGTTTTGCGGTGGACGCCATAAAGGATACAATCCAACAGGCCTCCCGCTTTACGCTGTCTATAGTACATATGCGTAGGCTTCTGTGGCTCAAAAACTGGTCTGCTGAAGCTCCCTGTAAAAAACTGCTGGTTAGCTTCCCATTTCATGGAGAACGCTTATTTGGAGAAGATCTGGACAAATATATCCAGAAAATTTCTGCCGGTAAAAGTTCACTCTTACCGGTTAAGAACAAGGGTAGAAGTCCTTCTTTTAAGAGGCCTACTTCTCCAGTCCCGGGCACATCAGCTGTGAAGCAGTTCCGACGGCCCCCGCGGTCAAATTCAGGGGGCAGAAATCAGCGACAATCACAGGGTAACAAGAAGCCCTGGATCAAGAGAGGTACAAAACCTCCCCCCAAGGCATGAAGCGTTGCCCCCACTCAATCGGGTGGGGGGAAGACTTCAGTTGTTCACAGAGACCTGGCGGGACACCATCAGAGACAGATGGGTGATCTCCGCAGTAAGTCTGGGATACAAGCTGGAGTTAAAAGGCACTCCTCCTGCCCAATTTATGAGGTCAAACGTGCCAAGAGATCCCCAAAAGAGAGGATCCCTCCTTCTGGCACTAGAACAACTATTGCTCCAAGGTGTAATCATGAAGGTTCCCCTGGAAGAAAGCGGATTCGGGTTTTACTCGAACCTTTTCACAGTCCCCAAACCAAATGGGGACGTGAGGCCCATATTAAATCTAAAAGGGCTAAACAAGTTCCTAAATATCAGGACTTTTCGGATGGAGTCGATCCGATCGGTGGCCACCGCCCTACAAGGGCAGGAATGGTTAGCCTCGATCGACATAAAGGATGCTTATCTGCATATTCCCATCTTTCCGGCCCACCAGAAATTTCTACGCTTTGCAGTAGAAGGGCGCCATTTTCAGTTCAGAGCCTTACCTTTCGGTCTGGCCACAGCACCACGAGTGTTCACAAAAATTCTGGCCCCATTATTGGCCAATCTAAGAACACAGGGTGTAACGATAATGGCATATCTAGACGACCTGCTACTAATAGACCACTCAGTGGAAAAGCTGGAAGTAGCTATTCACAAGACAATCAAGTATCTGGAATATCACGGTTGGATTATCAACCGGGACAAGTCAGCTCTAAGACCAGTCAAAAGTCTGGAATACTTAGGGCTAAGGCTGGATTCAAATCAGAGAAAGATTTTCTTACCTCCAGAGAAGGTGTCGTCTTTAAAAGATTTGACCCACTTAGTGGGTACAAAAAGAAAACCATCCATACGCCTCTGCATGAGGCTGCTGGGAAAGATGGTGGCTTCATTCGAAGCGGTACCCTACGGTCAATTCCATTCAAGGAATTTGCAAAGGGCCATACTGTCAGCCTGGAACAAAAAAGTTCAGGCTTTAGACTTACCAATGTCCCTGTCCCCTTCCGTTCGCAAGAGCCTCCATTGGTGGTTGGTGCCCCAGAATCTGGAAAGAGGGAAACCCTTCAGTCCGGTTTCTTGGAAGGTGGTCACTACAGATGCCAGCCTCATAGGCTGGGAGGCAGTACTGGAGCAATGGTCTCTCCAGGGCAAGTGGTCAGAAGCAGAAAAGGCCCTGCCCATCAATCTCTTAGAGATACGAGCAGCCCGGTATGCCCTAGTAGCATGGACATCCAAACTCCAAGGGTCCCCTGTCAGAATTCAATCAGACAGTGCCACGGCAGTGGCATATATCAATCACCAGGGTGGCACCAAGAGTCGTGCAGCCCAGAGGGAAGCAAATGGCATCCTGGAGTGGGCAGAAAGATATGTCCCAGCCATATCCGCGGTTTTCATCCCAGGAGTGGAAAATTGGAGAGCGGACTTTCTAAGTCGCCAACAATTATGCCCGGGCGAATGGTCTCTTCACCCCGAGGTTTTCCAGGCAATATGCCAGCGGTGGGGAACACCGGATGTAGATCTGCTAGCATCCAGATTCAACGCAAAGGTGGACAGATTTGTGTCTCGCACAAGGGATCCCCTAGCTTGCGGCTCGGATGCCCTAGTGTTCCCTTGGGATCAGTTCAAGCTGATATATGCATTCCCACCGCCACAATTGTTACCGCGATTACTCCGCAGAATCAGGGTAGAAAAGAAACCAGTGATTCTGGTGGCTCCAGCGTGGCCCCGAAGGGCATGGTACGCGGAGATTGTAAAAATGTCAGTGAGGAGTCCTTGGACCCTCCCACATCGTCCGGACCTGCTGTCGCAAGGACCGATATACCACCCTTCCTTACCAGCCCTAGGTTTGACGGCCTGGCTATTGAAGCCCACATTCTGAAAAAGAGAGGGCTCTCTAATTCTGTGGTATCTACCATGATCAATGCCAGGAAGCCGGTATCCAGGCAGATCTATTATAGGATCTGGAAAGCGTACATTAAGTGGTGTGAGGCCAAGAAATGGCATCCACGTAAGTACGTGATAGGGAGGATTTTGGACTTCCTACAGTGGGCTGTAGATAGGAAGCTGGCCTTGAGTACTATCAAGGGTCAGATTTCGGCCTTGTCAATATTTTTTCAAAGGCCCTTGGCTTCGCATTCACTAGTCAAAGCTTTCATACAAGGAGTGATGCGTATTAGCCCTCCGGTTAGTATTCCCATATGTCCTTGGGACTTAAACCTGGTTCTGTCAGTTCTACAGAAACAACCGTTTGAACCATTGCAACACATTTCCTTGGTTCTTCTCACCAGGAAATAGATTTTCTTAGTAGCCGTTGTTCGGCTAAAAGAGTATCAGAATTAGCCGCCTTGTACTGTAAGGAGCCATATCTGGTTGTCCATAAGGACAGAGTAGTATTACGTCCTCATCCAGCCTTTCTTCCTAAGGTGGTATCGAGGTTTCATTTGAACCAAGATGTGGTTCTTCCTTCTTTTTTCCCCAAACCTAGCTCGGTAGAGGAAAAGTTATTACATTCTTTGGATGTAGTAAGAGCAGTTAAAGCTTATCTAAAAGCCACTGCTCAGATTCGTAGAACGGATTCTTTGTTTGTCCTGCCGGAAGGCCCTAGAAAGGGTCAGGCAGCATCAAAATCTACTTTAGCCAAGTGGATTCGACAGGTCATAATACAAGCCTATAGCTTGAGAAAGAGACCGCCTCCGTTCAAAGTTAGGGCGCACTCCACAAGAGCAGTTGGAACTTCATGGGCAGTGCATCACCAGGCCTCCCTGGCTCAAGTATGTAAGGCCGCAACATGGTCTTCGGTACACGTTTACTAGATTCTACCAGGTAGACGTTAGAAGTCAGGAGGATGTCGCCTTTGGGCGCAGTGTGTTGCAGGCCGCAAAAGATCCTCATGCCTGATGGCGCCCAGCTTATGTATCCCTCCCCTCATTTGGCATTGCTTTGGGACGTCCCATTAGTAATGACTAAGTCGCTCTGTGTCCCGTGATGTACGAAAAAGAAAAAGGGATTTTTATAACAGCTTACCTGTAAAATCCTTTTCTTGGAGTACATCACGGGACACAGAGCTCCCACCCCTCTTTTTGGGACACTTATTGCTTGGCTACAAAACTGAGGTGCTCCCGGGTGGGAGGGGCTTATATAGGGGAGGGTACTTCCGGTTTGGAATTGGCCAGTTCCAACACCTGAAGGTAATCTATATAACCCATTAGTAATGACTAAGTCGCTCTGTGTCCCGTGATGTACTCCAAGAAAAGGATTTTACAGGTAAGCTGTTATAAAAATCCCTTTATAATATTATATCTACATTTTGTGCATGGTATTTACCTGTGAGGCCTCGTACACGCGACCGGTTTTCTTGGCAGGAAAACTGCCCGGGAAAAATAGAGAACCTGCTCTCTATTTTCCCGTCGGGATTCCCAGCAGAGTGTTTACTGACGAGAAAACCGGTCGTCTGTATGCTTACCTGTCAGAGGTAAACCCGTGCATGATCGATAAGACTTTGACGCATGCGCGGTAGCATACAAGGTTAGTGTGGGGTGTAGCAAGATGGCGGCGACGGCATTGAATGTGACGAGTGCCGGCTCGTCGTAGTCCATGACGTCACCGCGTTCTTGCCATTCAAAAGAACGGCGGTTCTTTTGAGTGCCCGTCTGTACACAGGGCTTGGCAAGGCAAGCTTGCCAGGAATCCCGTCAGGAAAATCGACGGTTTTCAAATAGATGGGATTCCCGCCCGTGTTGTACAGGGCTTAAAAGCCTCCTTTCTGCAGACAACCACAATTCTTGGTACTGCTGTTGGATTCCACCATCTTAGTTGTGATGTCAGCAGCCCCAGCACACTTAAAGCTGTCACTAAAATGACTGTATAGTATTCATCTTTACTCCTCCCCCAGCAAATACATGTTGTAAAAGGTTATGTGAATGGAGGGGCAAATGGCCTTGGTCAGCATAAAGAGTAATTAGACACTTCCAGAAGAAACAAGAGTTGTGACATGCAAGAAGGGAGGGCGATGTGCTAGAGATCTGACTAGTCAAAATTTCCAGCAAGTTCAAAATCACATTACACTTGTATAAAAGTATATAGAAAAAAAACAATGCAAGCATTTAAAATACAGCAATTTTTACATTTGTGACACTGTCTCCTTAACTATACTTTTCCAATGTCTAGTTATTTGTTTTCACTCTTAAGATTTTGGCCAGTTCCTACGGAATTCCTGCCCTTTTCGGCATCACTACGCTCAACGAACAAAAAAAGATTGACGAACCAGCTGGGAAATTCTTGGCCCGAACAGTGGCTGTGCCCTATAACATGTAGACATGTGCACACTGAAATATTTTGTTTCGGAATTTTGGTTTCTTCTGAAAAATACAGTTATTTAGTTACTTCCGAAATTCATTTTTATTTAATTTGTTTCGTTAAAAAATGAATTCATACGACAATCCGAATTAATTAACGTTGAATCTGTCAATTGAAGGCTTATGGTGTCTGTCGGATGTTCTAAGAAGATTCGACGAAGCAGCTAAACTATACGACGCCGCGATCGTAGATTTCCGGTCGAATGCTCCGCCCACAAGCTATAGTGGAACTCTAATGTTGTTAATTCAAACAACAGTCAAACAACATTAGAATTCTTCTATAGCCTATGGGCGGAGCATTTGACCATAAATGTCCACTCGTGGCGATCGTATGTTTTTATCTGCTTCGTCAAATCTTCATGTCTCTATAATGTCAAATCTTTTCTCTCTATGTCGAATAATCTTGAACTAATAGAGTTAGGTTAGGCACATTCGACCACAGGTTTGATAGACACAGATCGCCATTGTCACCGTCATGTCAAATCTTCTATCTACGTACATCAAACTGTTGTTGCAACAATACGAAAATATAATGGATACGAAAATAAAGCATTTTTTTTATTTCTGATCTTCCTGCGCGTTCGTTATTGTTTTGTTAAAACGAACACGAAAATCCCTGAAATTCGGACAAAAATGCATTTGGATGAAAACAAATGCACATGTCTAATAAGATGCAGTCACTGTTCGGGCATATAGAGAGCCACCATTGCTGCAGCTGCCTGAATTAAACAGCCGACAGTGGCATTTCCCCATCTTCCAATGAGAGAAATTCAAAACTGTATGGCTAGCCTTAGCCTAAATGTTACATAAAGAGACACAAAAAAAAATTCAGGACCCCAATTATTATCCTACCTATATAGAGTATGCCCTATCCTAATGCTACAAATATCCTCCATTGCATACTCCTGATGTGTGCCTGCTGTACCATGTACTTGTATGAAAAAGTATCCTGTTTTCCTTGTATTTCTTCCTATATTGAAAATCCCTGGTGTTCCTGCAGGTCCATCTGCTTTCTTATTAAAAACTGACCACACTAAGCATGAGAACATATTGGTCAGTTCTCTAGCTATGCTGGTAACTCAGTGTGCTCTTCTCTAATGATCAGACTTGTCTTGACCCCCCCCCCCCCCCCCAGCACAGCCATTTACTAGGAAGCTCAGTGTATAGTTGCTGTTTCTCCTCCCCCAATTCTCATGCAAGAACAGAGGGAATGTGATCACTTTATAATGTTATAATGTCTATACACAAATGTTTTGCATTTCATTTCAATTTTTTTAAAATCATATAATTTTTATTGAAAACAAACACAAAAAACAAAAAACACAACTTTTTTCCATTTCACTACACAAAACAAAACCAATAATGGTGAGGACACTTAGGTAACCGTGTGAAATGACCGTAAGGTCTAATCTGTCATTTTTTCAAACAGTAATAAGTATAACACCACATTCAGATACAAATATATAATAGTAAAATAAGGCAACTGTGGATGTAGAGCTTTGGCCTCTTTGCATGTCATGAGTGTCTTCCATACAACATTCTTTCCCTTTCTGAACCCGGGCCAAACATGATCCATGGGCAGAGCAGGGTACCACCATCCCCTAAACAATGGGGAGCGGTGGAATGCATTATCATATAATAATAACCATTGGGTAAAACATAGAAAAAACGATTCAACCTCCGCAGGACCCAGTATTTACAGCACATAGTAGCCCCCTACCGGAGCAGCCATGTAAGTGAAGGAATAGTATCTCTCCTGCTCTCTATACCAGCAAGTCCTGCTGATTGCCGACCTCTAAGGTGGTGCATTCGCTGATGTGGTTCTGCCCCCAAGGATCCTATTGTGGACCAGGCGTAATGGAGCCAGTCCAGGGGTGTCCAACCAGGAATCTCACATATTTTCAAATTTCGTTGGACTACCTCGGTGTTTGTACGTGAGTTGTTCTCTAATAAGAGAGTAATTTACAGATGCAATCCATTCTGTGTGTGTGGGGGCCATCATAGAGAGCCATTTTCTAGCAATGAGTTTCCTAGCCAGGAATAGCACTCTAAGAATGGCAGTATATGTATGTGGCGTGTACAGTACTTTGTCTAGACAACCTAGTAGACAAAGTTTAGGATCAGTCGTAAGTTTGAGATTCCATATGCTATTGATAGTAGTGATCACTGCTGCCCAGTACCGTTGTAGTTTCGGGGGTTCTCCATAGCATATGGACAAGCGTACCCTCGTCAACAAGACAACGGGGACAGAGTGGATCATCTCTTCTGTACCATTTGTGCAGCTTCTCAGGTGTGCGGTATGTACGGTGAATGATGAAAAGTTGGGTACGTTTTTGAGAGGAGGATAGGGACACTTTAAGCACGTTGTCTAGTATTGTGTTCCATTCCCCGTCACAAATACGTCCTATATCGTCCCGCCAGCCAGCTCTACAGTTCAAAGTCTTTCAATTTAATTTTAAACTGAATGGGTTGTTTTTACAATACCTTTAAGGAATCACTCTAAGTACAGTGTTAGTCACCTTTTTTCAGGAAGCCATGTACTTTTTAACAATGCTTTCCCCTCCTGTGAGTATGTGTGTTCACACTGTTTAGTACACAGTACTGTACACTGCAATAGAACCTGAGGCTCAGAGGCTCATAGAGGCTCAGTGCGCTGACCCCACCCCCCCTTCTTGATACTGTACATGGAATTATAGCCTGGCTAATATAAAGGTCAACTCAGATATTTTTACAAGCTACATTTAAAAATACAATAATTTCTTCATGATTGCATAACTTCAATTAATTGTGCTTTTGGAGTTTGATGTTAGGTTTCCAAGGGCATGTTACACCCACATTTAGGGTGTAACTTTTAACATGCTCCTATACACCCACCTCCAGCCACCAGTGTTCCCAGCTCTGACAGCAGGTGGGGGATCTTATCCCTGCATTCGCTGTCACAATTTGAAAACAGCATGGCTGTGTGGGGCTCTGCCCACACAGCCAATCATTCATTCACAGATTCCTGAGAATGAATGAACTAGAACTACCACTTGTCATTGTGCCAGGAGTAGTTCTCAATGGAACCGGTGAGCGCTCCCGTAGTCCATTGATTCTTCCTGCTCTCCAGTAACTGTCTGCCTGTAGTCAGTTTTGATACACAGAGATTAAACAAATCCTCCTATATAAGGTGTACCTGTTTATCTGCAGCCCTCTCTTCTCTACAACCTTCCAAAACACACATCTTACATGGCATCGCTGAGCTCTGAAAAGCAGGAGGTGGGGAACTGAAGTCTCATACTGCACGAGAGCTCTGAGCCTTGATTTGAGGGAAAGGACACACACCCCTAACAATACATGGGAACATGCACAGCTGTGGCTGTAAATAACAGGCTATGTGCTGAAGCTATCCTCCCCTGTCACCATGTATCCCTTGGAGTCAGGAAAAGTTTTAAGAAGTTACTCAAACAGATAACAGAGGAATGAGGCAGCAGAGAGGGATCCCACTCGCAGACCCCTTTATCTTCATATGTCGCCAATAACTTAGATCCTCTATTGGTCCGCCTTCAGGAGCAGACCAAGCAGTGGATGGATCTGCCTCTGGGTCTTATGGGGAGGGCCAACGTCCTCAAAATGATCTACCTACCGAGATTACTCGATATCCTTGCCAATTCCCCTTGTAAAATACCTAAATCAATTTTTAAACGCATACCCTTTCCTGTGGAAGGGTGGCTCCCCCATGGTAGCACTTTAAACACTACGGTTGCCAGCGCACTTGGCAGGCCTGGCATTTCCCAACTTCTTTCTATATTATTTGGCATCCCAGTTGGTGCACATCCACGATTGGCTGTGCCCGGTTCCGGGCAATGCCTGTACCTCCACGGAGGGAGCCATCGCATCTTCCCTAGAAACCCTACATAATATTATCTACAGAGGCGGGTCCCCGATCGCCCCGGAACCTCCCTACTTGCCACTTCCCTTTCCTCTTTCTGTTATATTGTCACAAAAGTATCCAGGCACACCTAGCTGAAATCTCCCAACAACCCCCTGTGGTTTAACCCTAATCTGCAGGAACTATACTCCCTTCCCGAACCCAATCACTGGTACTCCAGGGGGGTTTAATATTTATGCCACCTGTACAACGCTCAGGGCTTTAAATCTTTTTCTCAGCTACGTTTAGACTTTAATCTACCAAGATCGTACCTATTTTATTACTACCAGCTCAGGCACGCTATTTGTGCCCAGTTTTGGCTCCCTGGATGATCCCACTGACCTGCCCCCGTTGGAAAAACTGCTGAGACAGCCAGATCCCACTAAACTTGTCTCCACCTATTATGCAGCCCTAATGACTGACTTTAACCCCAGGTTTCGCAAAGCTCAGGTAAAACGGACCTCTCTGGACATCTCCCTGGTAGACAAGGACTGGTCAGAATTTAGTGATACATATAAAACCTCTGTTATTGCTTCCCGGGACCGCATCATACAGGTCAAAAATTTTCATCAAACCCACCTCACCGGCTAGGTTACACAAGATGGGTCTCCTGCCCTCGGCTGCCTGTTTCTGTGGCTGTGGCCAAGAGGCCGATTTCTTACATTGCTTCTGGTCATGCCCGGTAGTCCGGGACTTTTGGGAAGAAGTGGGTGCTTTCATCTCATCGGCGCTAGGCCTCCCAAACATAATCCACCCCAAGAACTGCCTATTAAGCATTTTTGGCGAATTACACCTTTCATCACATGCCAAGAGACTGCTCCGTATACTCTTCTTCTATGTTAAAAAAGCTATTTTACTGTCCTGGAAGGGCGCACAGACCTCTCTGAATTCCCTCTGGTTAAAACTTATTAATGACGCTATCCCACTGTTTAAACGTACTTTTGAACTCCGGAAACGGAACAAAACCTTCCACAAAATTTGGGGTAGATGGTTGGCTAGTCCGCTAACCCTCTCCCAGCACTGATTGTACTACTCTTGCTTGACCATTGATGGGCCGTGCCTCAGGGATCTCTAATGTCTGGACCTGCGCTTTTGCTATATCCCAATAGTATTATACCTGAGCCTTTTACCATTGTGCCTACTTTATATTTTGCACTGATGTCAGTTTATTTTTCTATGTTAGAGTGTATTGCCTAATGTTTATGACCAGGTTGTCTGGTGGTATTGTTGTTGTTTTTTTGTATGTTTCTTTCTGTTTGTTGGTTTGTCTTAAACCTAATAAAAATATCTTTAAAAAAAAAAGAGAGGGAAAGAGAGGGATCCCACTCAGTGCTTTGGATAGAGACATGTACACAGTATAGAAGTATGTGCTCTCATATTGCACATTTACAATCACTTTAAATGTTTGTTTTAGGGGTTTAATATACTTTATTAATAGCACCCTGTACATTTGTAGTCAGTGGTAGTTTTCTCCTCTGCATTATGCCCTGATAAAAGAACATTTCATTACAGTGCAGGGCCGGGAACCCTACTGCGCATGCGCAAGGCTCCGCTCCTCTCTCCTACTGACCCGGCGACAGGAGAGGAGGAAGAAGCCGAGCAGTGACGTCAATATCCATGGTATTGGCTCCTGGACGTGGGAACAGGATACCTGTCAAAGACAGGCATCCTGTCTCCCCTCCCCCGAAAGGTGCCAATTGTGGCACCGGAGGGGGGGAGGAGACAAATGAGCGGAAGTTCCACTTTTGGGTGGAACTCCGCTTTAATATATGGGGGTAGGGGGGTGGGCACCCAGATATAATTTTTTAAGCTGATTAGAGTTTAGCTTTATACATAGCTGAAAATCTGGAATAAATGCAGGTAGAAAAAATTAAACAATTAATATATTGATATAATTACAGTATATTACACTAACTCATATTTTTTAAGTTACTGTCCAAGTATAAGCCAAGTTTACCCCAACTTCATCCTTCTGTCCAGCACAGTGAAGGCATTATGTTGTCAGCCCAGGCAGGAAGTTGGGGACCACATTGGGTTTCCAAAAAATCATTGGGTATTTGACCATACTTGCAGTGTAGGAAAATTAGCTTCCTTTGAAAAGAATATATTAATATTTGTTTTTATTTTACCTGGACAGTTTTTACTATATTATATACAGAAGTGCTTAATCTTTAAGGATTGCTCTTTTGAAGCAAAAGTATAGTACAATGAAAGCAAGTAACAGTGTGGTACAATCAGTCGTAAAAAAAGTAAGACCATGGGGACATAGGCCACAGTAAGACTTCAAGTGGATGTAAACCCACTCTCATCCTTTTTAAACTACTGCCATAGTGGTCATTTATAAGGCTATACATGCCTCCTGCATGTATCCTTACCTGTCAAATGTCTCCCCTCTGTCTGTTATGAGAGCCGAAAAACTGCAGATTTTGTGGGTGGGTCTGTTGTCCGGAGCTCAGTGGGTGGAGTCGTGATGTCAGTAGACTCCCCGCCCACCCCTTGTCAACATGCATTTTATCCTGTATATTTCTTACACTGAACTTCTGCTATGATCACTAACAGCCAGTCAAAACTCAGAAAAGTACCAACATGACTTCAGCATGCCCAATCATGCTGAGGTGTGGAGCAGCCAATCCTAGTAGAGCTGGAGAAGAAAGGAGGAGGGGACACAGAATGCCTGTCTCAGGCTCGTGCATTAGATATGTAAATCACCTGTCACTCACCGCAAGGGGAAAGAACTGACTCCTATTTCTCTGTGTGTCAGTTTTTATCTCACTGAAAAAAAGATAAGAGGGCTGCTCAGAGCTGGATTAACTCTTCGTGGCAAGACTGGGCACAGATGACATGAAATCATACAAGGTGCAAGCCTTAATTTAATATTTTTTTGTGGTTTACATCCACTTTAACCCCTTCCTTACCGGGCCATAGTCATATGACGCCGGCAGGATCCCTCCCTACGGGCGGAAGTCATGTGACGTCTTTTCTTCCTGGCCGTCTAGGGGGTGCGTGGCAATGCTCGGGACCTGGTGCGCGTGCCCGGCGGCCGCGATGTCCGCCGGGCACCCGCGATTGCCCGCGATCACGGCAGGAGTGTGGATCTGTGTGTGCAAACACACAGATCCACCTCCTGTCAGAGGTGAGGAGACCCATGTGTGTTCCCAGTACAGAGGAACACACATCGGTCTCCTCCCCTTGTGAGGCCCCTCCCCCTACAGTTAGAATCACTCAATAGGGAACATATTAACCCCTTCAACGCCCCCTGGTGTTAACCCCTTCCCTACCAGTCACATTTACACAGTAATCACAGTATAGCGCTAATCGCTGTATAAATGTGAATGGTCCCAAAAACGTGTCAAAAGTGTCCGAAATGTCCGCTGCAATGTCACGGTCACAATAAAAATCGCAGATCACCGCCATTACTAGTAAAAAAATTAAATAAATAAAAATGCCATAAATCTATCCCCTATTTTGTAGACGCTATAACTTTTGCGCAAACCAATCAATATATGCTTATTGCGATTTATTTTTACCAAAAATATGTAGAAGAATACGTATCGGTCTAAACTGAGGAAAAAAAATGTTTTTTTAAAAAAAATTGTGTTATTTATTAAATCAAAAAGGAAAAAATATTGTGTTTTTTTCAAAATTGTCACTCTTCTTTTGTTTATAGCGCAAAAAATAAAAACCGCAGAGATGATCAAATACCACCAAATGAAAGCTCTATTGTGGGGGAAAAAAACAAAGATTTCATTTGGGTACAGTGTTGCATGACCGCACAATTGTCATTCAAAGTGCAACAGCGCTGAAAACTAAAAATTGGTCGGGGCAGGAAGGGGGTGAAAATGCCCTGTATGGAAGTGGTTAAACAAGTAGGAAGAGCATACAAAGCATAAAATCGTAAAAAAAAATCAAAGAACAAAGGGGGGAATAGGGGGACCCACTAATACAGGCTTAGGGTAGAATAGATCATTAGGACAGGGTCTCAAGGAGAGAAACAATCATTGAGCAGTCCAAGGCTGCAAAATGTTGTCAACCTTTTTAGTACAATTTCTATTGATATATATAAACTTGTATATTGGTAGCGCTACATTAATTGAGGACTCTTATGAAGCCACGAGTAGGGAGGGTGAATTCCATTTACAAAGTATTTATTTTTTGGCATACTAGTGTAGCGGGTATTTGAATTTAAGGGGGGCATCTGGGTGGTAGTGTAACCCAGATGCACAAATTGCTAGGGGATCCGAGACCTTTTTCTGGTTCTTGGAGGACTCTGGTGGTGTGAGGTTCCTTGCGGTCCACAGGTGGCGCTGTTGCCCTGGGCCTAAGCTGAACTCACACCACAAGACTGTACCCTTTTCGTCCTCCCCTGGAGCTGGTACAGCGAACGGGGAACCCGCTTTGACGCAAAGGGAGAGGGGATAAAAGAGGCGAACGCCCTTACCACGGGGTGCAGAGTTCAGAGCTCGGAGTCTGGAGTGGGAGTCGGGGGACTCGGCCGCACCCAGGCACCTTCAGCTTGGGTGCTGGCGTTCCAGTGTTCCAGGCCTAGGTGCCCTTGACCTAGCCAGAGCGGACACCTGGGGCTCAGTACCTTCGACTGAGTTCCGCGAGGGTGGAGGAATCCGAGGGGGCCCCAACTTCTTTGGTGCCCGTGTCTAAGTTCGTGAGGACTGGTGTGCGGAACTTCTCTGGAGAGTCCGGCGCAGCATCGCTGGTGACAGAAAGGCCTCCGGTTTCTCCCTTGGACGGATTTTCTTCCCCTGACAGGGGCCGTGCTAGCGAAGGTAATTCACGTTCTACCTCACATAGTCAGTGGCAGTGACTATTTACCACTGGTGATACCACAGTGGTTAGCAACAGAAGTGAATGGATTGTGCCTCGATCTATCCCCATTATTACTCAGTAAAGAAACTGTGTGTTTGTACGCCAAGAAGAATAAAACTGAGTTGGACCTATTCACTGTGTGGAACTCTGGTTACTAGGAGCAAAGGAGTCAGGGATGAAGAACTGGACTTGACTCTAGGACACCTACACAAGGCCCAATCTTTCTGGCCTTCACCTCTTCACTATGAAGGACATGGGCCATGGTGTATCTCATATCTCTCTCCCAGGTAACCCTAGACAACAGCCATATAACCGATAAAACTAGAGAGAGAGGTGAGGCCGCTACACGTGGGGGCTCGTCCGGGATGTGTATGGTGTCTGAATTTGAACTTTGCTGCCCGGAGGAGTTCCGAGTAGGTCGGCCATATTGGCCAACGCGCCACGAGGCAACCCATAGCTGCGTAGTTCGTGGGCGGGCAGAAGGAAAAGCCCGCGAACAAGTGCAGAAGGTGGGAGGAGTCTGGCCATGTGGACGTACGCACGTGGAGATTCTGGCGCGAGTGGGTCAGTGCGCAATAGAGCAGCGAAGAGAGAAGATGACTTCAACCACTCCATGGATTTCAGCTTCTTCTTTCATGGACATGTCTTCTCTGGCTGCTCCGATCATGGATACGGGGATAAGACTAAGGCCTTGGGGGCGATTGGCTCTGTACTCCTGCAGAGACATGGAGGCCTTGTGTGGTCGTGGAAGAGCTTCGCCCCGCTGCTTGCCTGGCCTGGATGGATCCGGAGAGAAAAGTCCTGGACATCCCTGTTCTTCTGAAGGCCCAGGTGAGCCAGGGGTTGGGACTGTCTGTGTGGTTAAAAGTGACGGAAGCCCACAGTCGGTAGAGGCCATCAAGGGGGATAGTTCCGTGACTGGGAATTATCTGCCCGCTGAGTACTATGACACCTCTGACTTGGACTCATTGTCTGACAATGGCAAAGATGGGGAGATAGACAAAATCTTCCACCAGAAGGGATGGGACAAGATGAAGCTACCCTCGGCCCGTGTCACAAGGGATCCACCTATGTCTACTAGACATGTGCATTCGTTTTCGTCCGAATTTCAGCTATTTTCATTATCGTTTTAACAAACGAAAACGAAAGCACAGAATCCGAAAACCGAAAGATCCGACATAAACAAATGCTTTATTTTCGTTTTCGTTGCTACAACAGTTCGAAATAGATAGGAGATTCGACGTGACGCTGACAATAACAATCTGTGTCTATCAAACGTGTGGTCGAATGTGCCTAACCTTAACTCTATTAGTCCAAGATTATTCGACATAGAGAGAAAAGATTCGACATAGAGAGAAAAGATTCAACATTATAGAGAGAAAAGATTTGACATTATAGAGAGAAAAGATTTGACATAGAAAGAAAAGATTCGACATTATAGAGAGAAAAGATTCGTTATTATAGAGAGAAAAGATTCGACATAGAGAGAAAAGATCGCTGCTGGAATTGGGTGGGGGAAGTAAAATAAAAATAATGATGATGAATGTTATTGGCTGATTGTAACCAAAGAGGAGGAGCAGTAAAATAGCTAGAACGACGAAGATTCGACAAAGCATTGAAAAACATACAAACGTCGAATCTGTCATTGAAGGTGTGACAGGAGGGTCACTTTGGACACAGGGTGAGCCAGGAAATAATGGACATTAAGAAATATATCTTGGGCTACCTAAAATGGGTCTGTAATATTTATCCACCATATCCCCAAGGATATCTGTAAAGGACTATTTACTGTTTCTGAACTCAACAGGTTAATTGAGAGATACCTGTCTAGTGTAATGTTAATGAATTCCAGCTTCTAGAAGACCTGTTCATTGTTTGTGGTGATGTGGATTGGGGAAATTAAGTCTGTCCTTGTGTGTATTGTAAAGTATCAGACAGTCTGGTGACTATAAAGGTCATGCATTGTCATTCAATAGTGATGAGCCGAACACCCCCGGGTTCGGTACGCACCAGAACCCGCGAACGGACCGAAAGTTCGTACGAACATTAGAACCCTATTAAATACAATGGATGCGAACGTTCGGATTCTAAAGTGCTAATTATAACGACTATTATCCATGTTATTGTCCTAAACAGAGTTTGGGAACCCGGGTTCTGCACCAGGGGACATGTATCAATGCAAAAAGAAGTTTTAAAAACGGACGTTTTCCGGGAGCAGTCATTTTAATGATGCATAAAGTGAAAAAAAAAAAGTAAAATATTCCTTTAAATATTGTACCTGGGGGGTGTCTAAAGTATGCCTGTGAAGTGCCACGTGTTTCCTGTGTTTAGAACTGTCCCTGCACAAAATTACATTTCTAAAGGAAAAAAAAGCCATTTAAAACCGCTTGCGGCTTTAATGTAATGTCTGGTCCCGGTAATATGGATGAAAATCTTTAAGAAAAATGGCATAGCTACCCCATCACCCCCCCCCCCTACCCCAGCCCATTACCAGCCCCTTTGGGTCTTGTATGGATATTAAGGGGAACCCTGCACACAAACTAAAAAAGGCCCTATATACTCTGAACAGCCGTATACAGGCGGTGCATACAAGACAGGGACTGTAGGTTTGTTCTTATGTAGAATCTGTTTGTAATTTTGAACAGCTCCATTGATTAAGTGTAGCTCCAGCCCAAATACCTATTTTTAAGCTTTTTGGAAAACATAGGGAAGGGTTATCACCCCTGTAACATTTGTTTTGCTGTCTGTGCCCCTGTTCAGAACATTTCACCTCACTTTGCGTCCCAATGACAACTGTTTTTGAAATGTGGTGTTTTTATTGAAACAAGGATTGGTGATAAAGCATCAGTAGAGAGGAGACACCTTTCTCCCATATTAATTCTTACAGGAGAGAATTTTCCTTCCAAGGGGTAGATTTCCTCTCACTTCCTGTTGTCTTCTTCCGTTTGCAAGTAGTAGTCGTTTGTAAGTTGGATGTTTGAAAGTAGGGACCTGCCGTATATACTCTGCAGAAATTGGCCCCTTAGGTGTTGGTGTTGACACAACACTGTAAGCCCTCACAGTTACTCTCGGTGGGTGCTGGAACGCCCTGCTGTCAACTATTATATCAGGAATTGTAATAACATATAATTGTTGAACAGTGGTAGTAAAAATTGGGCCTTTGATGGTGGTGCTGGTGCCACAACACTGTAAGGCCTGACAGTCACTGTTGGTGGGCGCAGCAATGGGCCCTGCTGTGAATTATTAGATCAATAATTATAATTGCATGCTCCTGTTGAACAGGGGCTGAAAAATTGGGCCTTAGGCACTGGTGGCACAACACTGCAACCCCTCACAGATACTGTACTTGGAGCACAGCAATGAGGCCTGTTGCAAAGTATTGCATCAAAAATTGTAATTACACGCCCTGTTAAACAGGGGCTGAAAAATTGGGCCTTAGCCACTGGTGGCGTCACCCATAAACCAAAATGATCTTCCAAGCTATCATCATTAATCGTATCATTGAGGAGGAGGAGGAGGATAGCCAGTCAACATAACAGCACAGGCACTCAGCATCAGCATCAGTCTTGAAGGGATGTGACATTTTAAAATCAATTAGTCTGTTATATCAGCATCAGGTGTGTGGTAGCTGGTGGTGATCCAAGACTGGTTCATCTTGATGAAAGTCAGTCGATCAACCGAGTCGGTGGACAGGCGCACCCTGTGATCCGTGACAAATCCTCCAGCAGCACTGAATGTGCGTTCTGAAAGAACGCTGGATGCAGGACAGGCCAGTAGCTCAATTGCATACTGTGCAAGCTCTGGCCAGTGATCCATCCTCAAGACCCAGTAAGCCAGAGGATTTTCGGTGGGGAAGGTGTCCAAGTCTGACCTTGCCCCTAGGTATTCCTGCACCATGTATATCAGACGCTGGCGATGGTTGCTGGAACTGATCATACTTTGGGGCTGCGGACTAAAGAATTGTCTGAACGCATCGGTCAGACGGCCACCTTCCCCACCGCTCCTTCTTTGACTGCCCGAAGCCTCAGCAACTCGTTGTCCAGGACCAGGAGTTTGTAACCTCCCAGTCTCTGGGAACGCGTTGCACAGACCTTTCTGCAAGGCCTCCCGGAGTTGTCTCATCCTCTGCTCCCTCTGCGACGGTAACATAAGGTCCGCAAACTTACCCTTGTACCGTGGATCAAGGAGAGTGGCCAGCCAGTAATGGTCCCTCTCCTTGATCCAAAGAATACGAGGATCCTTCCGCAGACTTTGCAGGATCAGGGAGGCCATGCAGCGTAGGTTAGCTGAGGCATTCAGTCCGGAGTCCTCTGGGTCACTAAGGACGACATGATCCGCAGCCACCTCCTCCCAGCCACGTACAAGTCCACTGGTTTCTTGGGACTGTAAATCATCCCTAAAAGACTGCTGCTGATGATGCTGAGTGCCAGCCTCCACCTCCATGCTGACACAATCCTCCTCCTCCTCCTCCTCCTCCTCTTCCTGTGCGATGGGTGGGACAGAAGAAACACTGTCTGGGTAAAGGGGGCCTTGAGAGGCAAGGAAGTCCTCCTCTTCCTGCCTCTGTTCTGCCTCAAGTGCTCTGTCCATTATTCCACGCAGCGTGTGCTCCAACAGGTGGACAAGAGGTACAGTGTCACTGATGCATGCACTGTCACTGCTCACCATCCTCGTGGCCTCCTCAAATGGTGCCAGGACAGTGCATGCATCCCTGATCATGCCCCACTGGCGTGGTGAAAAAAACCCGAGCTCCCCTGACCCTGTCCTGGTGCCGTAGTCGCACAGGTACTCATTGATGGCCCTCTGCTGCGTGTGCAGCCGCTGCAGCATGGCCAACGTTGAGTTCCACCTGGTGGGCATGTCACATATAAGGCGGTTCTTGGGCAGGTTCAACTCCTTTTGCAGCTCAGCCAGGCGAGCACTGGCATTATAAGATCTGCAGAAATGCACACAGACTTTCCTGGCCTGCCTCAGGACATCCTGTAAGCCCGGGTACCTGCCCAAGAACTGCTGCACCACCAGGTTAAGGACGTGAGCCATACAGGGCACATGGGTCAGTTGTCCCTGTCGGAGGGCGGAGAGGAGGTTGGTGCCATTGTCGCAAACCACCATTCCTGGCTTAAGCTGGCGTGGCGTCAACCACCTCTCGGCCTGCCCCTGCAGAGCAGACAGGACCTCTGCCCCAGTGTGGCTCCTGTCCCCCAAACACACCAGCACAAGCACGGCATGGCATCTTTTTGCCTGCGTACTTGCGTAGCCCCTTGAACGCCTACGGAGCACCGCTGGTTCCGAGGACAAACCACAGGAAGAGGCCATGGAGGAAGAAGAAGAGGAGGGGGTGGAGGAGAGAGGTGTGTCACAACCAGTAGTAGCATTTTGGAGGCGTGGCGGTGGAACAACCTCCAACACTACTGCACCTTGTCCTGCATCCTTCCCAGCTGCCAAAAGAGTGACCCAATGGGCCGTGAAAGAAAGGTAACGTCCCTGTCCATGCCTGCTGGACCATGAGTCAGCGGTAATATGCACCTTACCGCTGACCGCCCTGTCCAGCGAGGCCAAGACATTGCCTTCCACATGCCTGTAGAGAGCCGGTATCGCCTTCCGTGAGAAAAAGTGGCGTTTGGGAACCTGCCACTGAGGAACCGCACATTGCACAAACTCACGGAAGGGGGCCGAGTCTACCAACTGAAAAGGCAGCAGTTGAAGCGCTAGCAATTTAGCCAAGCTAGCATTCAACCGCTGGGCATGTGGATGGCTGGGAGTGAACTTCTTTCGACGGTCCAGCAGCTGGGGCAGGGAAATTTGCCTGCTAGAATCGGACGTCGGTGTACTGCTAGCAGAGTGGCCGCAAGTACTTGGCTGTGACACAACTAATTCTACACCTTCATTCCTCTCAGTGCAGGTTTCAGAGAGGACTGATGGTATAGAGGGGTTGGAGATCCCAGCTGATACGGTGCAAGGAGAGGTCCGCTTTGTTCTTTGGTGGGGGTCTTTAAGGTAGGCTTGCCAACGAGCTGCATGGCAGGTCAACATATGTCTGATCAAGCATGTGGTGCCCAAGCGGCTGATGTTTTGGCCACGCGATATACGCTTGAGACATATGTTGCAAACAGCAGTTGTGCGATCTGATGCACTCGCCTCAAAAAAGGCCCACACCAAAGAACTTTTTGAATGACGGGCAGAGGCAGCGCCCTGCACAGGCGGAGCTCTGCGGTGTGATTCCGTCGGTGTGCTGCCCATACGCTGGCCACCCAAGGGCATCCTGCCTCGTTGGAGATGTGCCTCCTCCTCATCCTCCTCCTCCTCCTCTCTCCTATTAGGCACCCACGTGGAGTCAGTGACCTCATCATCCCCTCCCTCCTCATCACTGGAGCCAATCTGGCAGTATGCTGCAGCTGCTGGAGCATGACTGCCAGATTGGTGTCCTTCTTGAGCATCCCCTCTCTCTGCTCTCACGCTACTGCACTTCCTCTAGCTGGGTATCATCATCAGATCCTTCGAAACGCTGGGCATCCTCCTGGAGCATGTACCCAACACTGTGCTCAAACAGTTCGGGGGACTCCTCAGGAGGAGGACATGGTGGGTCTAGGGAAGGAGTGACTAATGATGACATTGATACCAGAGAAGAGGACGCTTTGGCAGCTGCTTTGCCAGTACCCTGAGCCTGGGTGAGAGAGGATAAGGAGGATGAGGTGGGCTTGGTCATCCACTCTACCAAGTCTTCGGCATGATGTGGCTCAACATGTCCAGCTGCCGAAAAGAAGGACAAGCGTGTCCCATGGCCACGTGCTGATGACAATGCACCGTGTCCACGACCAGCACTGTTGCCCCCAGACACAGAGCCTGCTTGCCCTCTTTTTTTGCCTCCTGACTGTCTGCCTCTCCTTGTTTGCCTTCCAGACATTTTAATGGATGGCCTGCAGGGAGATGGGAAAAACAGCAATAAGGGCTACCTTCAGGTGTATACTGTGCAGGAGGCTTAGCAACAAAGACACTGACACTGTACCCTGCCTATCCTTCTCTGTCCCTAAACACAAGGATTTGCAATATGCTTCAGCAAGATTGGTTTAGCACAGAATAGCACACTGATAGTTTCCCTGAGTGTCCTTCTCTGTCCCTAAACTCAAGGATTTCAAATATGGTTCAGCAAGATTGGTTTAGAACAGAATAGCACACTGACAGTTTCCCTGAGTGTCCTTCTCTGTCCCTAAACTCAAGGATTTCAAATATGGTTCAGCAAGATTGGTTTAGAACAGAATAGCACACTGACAGTTTCCCCGAGTGTCCTTCTCTGTCCCTAAACTCAAGGATTTCAAATATGGTTCAGCAAGATTGGTTTAGCACAGAATAGCACACTGATAGTTTCCCCGAGTGTCCTTCTCTGTCCCTAAACTCAAGGATTTCAAATATGGTTCAGCAAGATTGGTTTAGAACAGAATAGCACACTGACAGTTTCCCCGAGTGTCCTTCTCTGTCCCTAAACTCAAGGATTTCAAATATGGTTCAGCAAGATTGGTTTAGCACAGAATAGCACACTGATAGTTTCCCTCACTGTCCTTCTCTGTCCCTACAAACAAGATTTAGCACAGAATAGCACACTGATAGTTTCCCCGAGTGTCCTTCTCTGTCCCTAAACTCAAGGATTTCAAATATGGTTCAGCAAGATTGGTTTAGAACAGAATAGCACACTGACAGTTTCCCTCACTGTCCTTCTCTGTCCCTACAAACAAGGTTTAGCACAGAATAGCACACTGACCCTTTCCCTCACTGTCCTTCTCTGTCCCTACAAACAAGGTTTAGCACAGAATAGCACACTGATAGTTTCCCCGAGTGTCCTTCTCTGTCCCTTAACTCAAGGATTTCAAATATGGTTCAGCAAGATTGGTTTAGCACAGAATAGCACACTGATAGTTTCCCCGAGTGTCCTTCTCTGTCCCTAAACTCAAGGATTTCAAATATGGTTCAGCAAGATTGGTTTAGAACAGAATAGCACACTGACAGTTTCCCCGAGTGTCCTTCTCTGTCTCTAAACTCAAGGATTTCAAATATGGTTCAGCAAGATTGGTTTAGCACAGAATAGCACACTGATAGTTTCCCTCACTGTCCTTCTCTGTCCCTACAAACAAGATTTAGCACAGAATAGCACACTGATAGTTTCCCCGAGTGTCCTTCTCTGTCCCTAAACTCAAGGATTTCAAATATGGTTCAGCAAGATTGGTTTAGAACAGAATAGCACACTGACAGTTTCCCTCACTGTCCTTCTCTGTCCCTACAAACAAGGTTTAGCACAGAATAGCACACTGACCCTTTCCCTCACTGTCCTTCTCTGTCCCTACAAACAAGGTTTAGCACAGAATAGCACACTGATAGTTTCCCAGAGTGTCCTTCTCTGTCCCTTAACTCAAGGATTTCAAATTTGGTTCAGCAAGATTGGTTTAGAACAGAATAGCACACTGACAGTTTCCCCGAGTGTCCTTCTCTGTCCCTAAACTCAAGGATTTCAAATATGGTTCAGCAAGATTGGTTTAGCACAGAATAGCACACTGATAGTTTCCCTCACTGTCCTTCTCTGTCCCTACAAACAAGATTTAGCACAGAATAGCACACTGATAGTTTCCACGAGTGTCCTTCTCTGTCCCTAAACTCAAGGATTTCAAATACGGTTCAGCAAGATTGGTTTAGAACAGAATAGCACACTGACAGTTTCCCTCACTGTCCTTCTCTGTCCCTACAAACAAGGTTTAGCACAGAATAGCACACTGACACTTTCCCTTACTGTCCTTCTCTGTCCCTACAAACAAGATTTAGCACAGAATAGCACACTGACACTTTCCCTCACTGTCCTTCTCTGTCCCTACAAACAAGGTTTAGCACAGAATGACACACTGACACTCTCCCTACCTATCCTTCTCTGTCCCTAAACACAAGGAATCCAGGATTAGTAAAGGAAAAAATGACACTGTCCCTGCCTATGCTTCTCTTTCCCTGCTCCGGAACACACTACACAAGGCCGCCGCGCTGGCGGCCTTTTATAGTGTGGGGCGTGTACTAAACCCCCTCAGCAATAATTGGCCACAGACATCCTGCCTGTGGCCAATCATTGCTCTCCTCGCTGCCGGCGCTGTGATTGGCCAAGCATGCGGGGTCACAGTGCATGCTTGGCCAATCACAGCGCCTGGATGACACTGCGATGGCGTAGTGCATTGTGGGCCGTTCGCGTCACTCGAATTTGGCGCGAACGGCCCAAATCGTTCGATCTTCGTCGAACGATCGAACAGCCGATGTTCGAGTCGAACGTATGTTCGACTCGAACATGAAGCTCATCCCTATCATTCAAACATAAAGGGGATTATTAAAGTCTGTTGTCTCCTAACAGACGTCAAAATAATATGTTGAGCCTTGTAATGTGTGGGTGGAGCTGGGCCATTGTTCATGTTAAACTAATGTGTATTAGATGTATATAAAAGTTACAATGTTTCTCAATAAAAGGCATTCGATCTTGGGAAGATACAGAGCGTGTGTCTCGTTCTTCCAGAAGGATTAATTCCTATGGGAAAGGGTCGTCTGACTGTGGAGGATCGGCAGCGAATGTGTGTCCAGGAGAGGGAAGATATCTAAACGGCGTTACCCCCCTTTCATATTGGGGGGTGTCGTTACATTGGTGGCAGCAGTGGGATTTTCCCTCCAGTTCCTGGGACACTCCAAACCACCACAGTGAATGACCAGCTATGCAGCCTGCAGGAAAGTCACGCTGAAAGACCTACTTGAGAGCCGAGATGGACCAGAAGAAGGGTGATGCAGGACCCCGGTCAGTTGAAGATTTGTTTCAGCAACGAGTTCAACAGCGCTTGGCATTATATGGTGCTAACCCATCAGAGACCGCCATACAGGAAGCCATTAGAGGCATCCAGCTGCAGGATGCGCGACAAGAGAGAGAACGACAGCGTCAAGAGAGAGAACGAGAGCGACAAAAGAGAGAACTAGAGCGGCAACATGAGCAGAGAATGGCGGAAATACGGCAATCGGAGATCGCCTACAGACAGCTGCTAGAATCTGCTCAGCAGCAGGGTGGGGCCCCCTCTGCCTGGGACTATCAGGAAATACCAGTGGACAACTCTGAAATCCTGGCTGAAGAATCGGCAGTGGAAAATCTGGAGATTGCCATTCCTAAAGCCGAAGTGGATGATATGGAGTTCCAGGGAGCTAGCCTGGCTGAAGAATCAGCAGTGGAAAATCTGGAGATTGCCATCCCTAAAGCCGAAGTGGATGATATGGAGTTCCAGGGAGCTAGGTAAGTTGGCTCATCTCCCCAGCCACAGATTACAGAAGGTATGGACTTAAGGGACTGTTCAGAGGATGTTAGAGATTATGCATCGCCTGCCCAAGTACTGGCAGCAGGACAGAGTACTGCAGACCCCAACTCTACACCCGTGGCAGTTTTGGAGGCCCGAGGTGAGAAGGTGATGGTTCCTCTTTCGCAGGGGATTTCAGAGATGCAGGGAGGAGAAGCAGCCCTTTTCCCTCCCCAACAGTTAGCCAGAGCAGATGGTGTGAAGTCCCCAGCAGAAGTGCTGGCAACAGGGCAGAGTGATAGCAACCTCTGCACAGCACCGGAAACAACTGTGGAGTTTCAGGGAGCCGGGGCAGTTGGCCCCTCTCTCCAGCAACAAGCTGAGGTGGTAAAGCTTTTACCCCCAGCTGAATCACTGGCAGCAGGGCAGAATGCTACTGGCCGCTGCACACAACTGCCACTTGAGCGGATATCGGTGGATGGGACTGCGGTCTCCACTCACAGCAACCCAGCACAAGAGCTGGCAACAGAGCAGAGTGCCGCGGGCCTCTGCTCTCAACTATCAGAAGAGGGAGTTCCGGTGGTACTGGATGGGACTTCGGTCCTCACTGACACAACCCCAGAAAATGGTGTGACACTGGGACAGGAGGATGTCAGCCTTGCTTTGCAAGCACTGGGGGATTTTCACCTGCCACAAGGGGATGGGACTTCAGCCTCCACTTGTATACCCCAGGGATGCCGGGCAGTCGACCCAGATCCCCAACAGCATGACGGACTGAGCCCAGTCACCGTGTCTTCTCTCCAGCGGCTGAAAGGACACCAGGGAGAAGGGCCAGTCCAGGCCTCTCCCCAGCGGCGGGTATGTTCTCTGAGAGAGGCAGAGGTTGGCTAGGTAAGTAATGCTCTGTTTGGAGCAATTTATTTGGGGTACTGTGTGGATACCGGCATTAGAGGAATGGACCTATGGACTAACTTCGGAGTCAACCCGTCTGGGGTCGCCTCCTCTGTTAGTCTCCTGCCGAAAGCGGAGATGTGTGACAGGAGGGTCACTTTGGACACAGGGTGAGCCAGGAAATAATGGACATTAAGAAATATATCTTGGGCTACCTAAAATGGGTCTGTAATATTTATCCACCATATCCCCAAGGATATCTGTAAAGGACTATTTACTGATTCTGAACTCAACAGGTTAATTGAGAGATACCTGTCTAGTGTAATGTTAATGAATTCCAGCTTCTAGAAGACCTGTTCATTGTTTGTGGTGATGTGGATTGGGGAAATTAAGTCTGTCCTTGTGTGTATTGTAAAGTATCAGACAGTCTGGTGACTATAAAGGTCATGCATAGTCATTCAAACATAAAGGGGATTATTAAAGTCTGTTGTCTCCTAACAGACGTCAAAATAATGTGTTGAGCCTTGTAATGTGTGGGTGGAGCTGGGCCATTGTTCACGTTAAACTAATGTGTATTAGATGTATATAAAAGTTACAATGTTTCTCAATAAAAGGCATTCGATCTTGGGAAGATACAGAGCGTGTGTCTCGTTCTTCCAGAAGGATTAATTCCTATGGGAAAGGGTCGTCTGACTGTGGAGGATCGGCAGCGAATGTGTGTCCAGGAGAGGGAAGATATCTAAACGGCATTACCCCCCTTTCATATTGGGGGGTGTTGTTACAGAAGGCTTATGGTGTCTGTCGAAAGTTAGAAGATTCGACGGTGAAGCTAAACTGTACGACGCTGCAATCGTACATTTCCGGTCAAATACATCCGCCCATAGGCTATAGAAGAATTCTAATGTTGGTTGACTAGTAATAGTAATTAATAAATATAATTATTACTAGTCATACAACATGCATGAATTCTACTAGAGCTTGTAGGCGGAACATTCGACCGGAAATGTATGATTGCAGCGTTGTACAGTTTCGTGCTCCGTCGAATCTTCTTTGAACATTCGACAGACACCATAAGCCTTCAATGACAGATTCGACCTTAATTAATTCAGATTTTCGGACTAATGCAATTTCTAACGAAAAACAAAATAAATAAAAATGAATTTCGGGAGTAACTAAATAAATTAATTTTTCGGACGAAAACGAAATTCCGAAACAAAATATTTCAGTGTGCACATGTCTAATGTCTACTGGGGATAGTACACCCCGGGTGGAGGCCTCGGCGCCTAGGGAGGAATCTGGTCCACTGTCTGAAATTCCTCTTCTGGATTCAACATCCATTTCACCTGCTCCTGTTGCGGGAGTGCAACGCAAGTTACTGCGGGCTCCTAGGCCCAGATCTACCGAGGTGGTGAACGCACCTCGTCACCCAGAAGCCATTGTTCTGCCTGGAGAAGGAGACCGGGCCACCATGCCACCTTTGTCAAGGCTGCAGTGTCTCTTCGGCCAGAAGGTTGCCCAAGAGTATGGGTGGGAATACCCGTACCTGCCTCGAGAACTGCTTTATGAGGTGGAAGTTTTTCGCCAAAGATGGTATGATACCTTTGTGTGGGACAAACTTAAAGTACCGCAAGCACAACGATACCTTTCTTGTTCACCAACGGTCACCAAGAAGTTCCAGGACTGTAAAGCTAAGTGGATGCTGGGAAGGCATATCCATGCGGACAGAGTGGTGATTTGCCGCAAGGAAGGAGGAAATGCTGAGTACCATGTGGAGGCTTTGGACAGACATTTGAAGCCCGTGTTCCTGCGGCATCCAAGGTTTTATCTTTAGGAGAAAAGACTCCTGTGTGTTCTTTCTTGCTGTTCATTGCTGAACTTTCCGGAGTGTATTTGCCTGGAACACAAGGACTGTGTCCTATTTTTTTTTTGTATTTGGGCAGTTCTATTCTTTGGAGAAAATGGGAGCTGTTCTTGTTTTGTTCTCCCTCCTTCTCCTTGCACTTCAGAGAAATCAGTGACTTTGTGGTTTAGTCAGTGTAGAGTCACAGAGAAATGTTTAAGAAGAAAAAAATTCATCTGGAAGTGAAAAGTGTCTTGACCGCGGCATTGTCACCAGGTGGCAGTGTTGCGCAACGATTGTTTTTTTTTTGACAGTATGCAGCACTTATTGGAGCGAATGGGTTTCTTATCGGATAGACCCAATTATTCCAAGCAGACACACATATATTGTTAGGATGTACGTTTCTTTTCTTTCCCTCTGCAGGAGACTCGTCTATCAAGGCTGCTGAGAATGGGTGGTCCTTAGATAGCCAGGGGGAGGGTGTAGAATGTAAATGTGTGAGATGTTTAAAGTGTTTTCTTTTTTTACGTTTTATAGTTGTACTGTTTCATGTTTTCCCTTTCCCATTTAGGTCTTGGCACAATCCAGGGTTAGATTGTGTAGTTTGTCTCTGGGTTGAACTTATGTTACCACTCTTTTGGGGACATGAGTTTGCACTAGACACTGAGGACCAGTGTCAAATCACCAGGGGGAGAGTGTAGCTGGTATTTGAATTTAAGGGGGGCATCTGGGTGGTAGTGTAACCCAGATGCACAAATTGCTAGGGGATCTGTGACCTTTTTCTGGTTCTTGGAGGACTCTGGTGGTGTGAGGTTCCTTGCGGTCCACAGGTGGCGCTGTTGCCCTGGGCCGGAGCTGAACTCACACCACAAGACTGTACCCTTTTTGTCCTCCCCTGGAGCTGGTACAGCGGGGCGGGGAACTCGCTGTGACGTAAAGGGAGAGGGGATAAAAGGGGCAGACGCCCTTACCACGGGGTGCAGAGTTCAGAGCTTGGAGTCCGGAGTGGGAGTTGGGGGACTCGGCCGCACCCAGGCACCTTCAGCTTGGGTGCTGGAGTTCCAGTGTTCCAGGCCTAGGTGCCCTTGACCTAGCCAGAGCGGAGATGGAGTCCATCTCAGGCACCTTTAGCCTGGGGTGAGGTACTATGGCGGACGCCTGGGGCTCAGTACCTTCGACTGAGTTCCGCGAGGGTGGAGGAATCCGAGGGGGCCCTAACTCCTTGGGTGCCCGTGTCTGAGTCCTTGAGGACTGGTGTGCGTAACTTCTCTGGAGAGTCCGGCGCAGCATCGCTGGTGACAGAGAGGCCTCCGGTTTCTCCCTTGGACGGATTTCCTTCCCCTGACAGGGGCCGTGCTAGCAAAGGTAATTCACGTTTTACCTCACATAGTCAGTGGCAGTGACTATTTACCACTGGTGATATCACCGTGGTTGGCAACAGAAGGGAAAGGCTTGTGCCTCGATCTATCCCCATTATTACTCAGTAAAGAAACTGTATGTTTGTACGCCAAGAACAATAAAACTGAGTTGGACCTATTCACTGTGTGGAACTCTGGTTACTAGGAGCAAAGGAGTCAGGGATGAAGTACTGGACTTGACTCTAGGACACCTACACAAGGCCCAATCTTTCTGGCCTTCACCTCTTCACTATGGAGGACATGGGCCGTGGTGTATCTCATCTCTCTCTCCCAGGTAACCCTAGACAACAGCCATATAACCGATAAAACTAGAGAGAGGGGTGAGGCCGCTACACTAAAATACGTAGGAGACCAGTAGTTTAGCGCAGTGTTTCTCAACTCCAGTCCTCAAGGCGCCCCAACTGGTCATGTTTTTAGGATTTCCCTCAAATGAAACCGCTGTGGTAATTATTAAGGCAGTGAAACTGATCAAATCACCTGTGCAAAAATAATGGAAAGTCTAAAATCATGACCTGTTGGGGCGCCCTGAGAACTGGAGTTGAAAAACACTGGTTTAGTGTAATGGGGCCTCTGCTCATCACTGTGAATACCAAACAATGTCAACTCGGGGGAGAATGGGAAAGACAGTTGTAGACAGGTATTAATTAGATCAAAGCCATTTGTCCAGAATTGTGCTACTTTGGGCAGGTCCAGAACAAATAGAAATATGTACTAACAAAAGACTGACAATGTGAACAGTCAGGAGACCTCGGAGCTAAATCTTTAACATGTAAATGTTCTTACACTGTTCTGAATATGCTTAGATTTTTAGCCTCTTCTTGGCTTATAACAAGTAAAAAAAAAATAGTTTGAAGCTGAATAATACCTTTCATATTCAAATTGACTATTTATTGAAGGTGTGAGCAATTCTCAGCTTTCGTATACTGCTGCCAATAATCAATCTGTAGAAGCCTGGAAAAATTATAGATGTTTGTTCACATAAAGGGCTTGAGTGCCCCAGGGCCCGTGTGCTCCTTTGCTACTGTAAACTTAAATCATTTCTAATTTGCCTTGTTTTACTGTAAAGTGTTTGATGTACATGCTTCGGCACAGATAGTTAAAAAAATGTTTCTTACTGACCATCTGTTAAGAAGGATTACATGAAATGGCCTAAGAGAGAGAATTTACTCTGTACCATAATTTATTTTGATTTCATACTCCATTACCATTAACTGCAAAAAAGCAAGTGCCAGATATAAAATCTGGTCTAGGTCAAGGCTTATTAAAGAAAGATTGTGTGTATATTAAATCACAGTTAAAAACACTGTGCTGAGCAATAATACAGAAACCTTGAAAGGCAGGGTATAAGTATGTTCAGGATAGGTCAGCAAGTGCAAAATGTACTGTATGTGTTTTTGATTTGATTACATTATTGAATACATTTTATTATTATTATTATTATTTGTTATAATTATTTATAGTTATTTATTATATTATAATTTATGATTTTGTGTTTCAAACTTTATCATACCCAGGATGTCTACTAGACTCTTGTTTGGACAGATTTAAGTGAGTTATTCTTAAGAATTACAGGCCTACAATATAAAACGCCAAATTTCCATGCAAAACAATGTATCGCTTTCAGCATCAAAAATCTGACATAATCATACCGCTAGGGAGGTTAAACAGTCGCAGTGTCATTAGTTTGAAAAGTAAATGAAGAACCATAGATAGTGTGTAGCCCAGAAAGCATGCATCCAGGAGTCAATTAGAGCAAGTTAGAGCTGCTAAATGCATTATGGTCAAACTAGGGGATTATTATTATATATATTTTTTACACAAAGCTATAGCAGCAAATCATTTTTGTCACAGTTTGAGAATGGAAGTGGTTTTTATACTTGCAGTACCTATCATCTGTACCATTAAGATATTTCCTTTGGCAGAGCCATAGATTTGCTGGCTCTGACTGAATACCACCCTTGGCAATAAATGTTCTTGTGTTTCATTGTGGCAGCTGAACCTAGTTATCTACTAGATTAGGTTATTGGAGGTGGAATAGATTAAAGTGTACTGTATATCCAGCCAAATAATTTTTTAAGTTATAGCTAGTGTGGGGGGAAGATTACAACCCATGGCAGGCATTACTGCTATCTGAAAATCTATTAGAGAGATTTTCCTTCACTTTCTGTTCGACTGACCACGGTTTCACCAGATAAAACTTGAGGACATATCTGCAGCAGGAATACAGTCAGCAATAAAAAGCTAACAGGGGTTCAAATCCTTTCCCACATAGATGAAAATTAAGAAAAACATGTTTTGACTGGAAATACACACATTAACATCCCAAACAACCATGAATAACCCTGACCACCTTTCCTATTATATTAGGTTAAGTAATAGTACAAAAGGTGACAAATCAGGTAGGCATTACTTTCAGTTTTAGGTTCTCTTTAAATTTTGGACACCATACCTTTTGTTATTAATATCAGAGGCCCAAACTATTGGAGGCCATAGACTAGATGAAAAATCATTTGGCAGATCTCACAATACTACCATCATGTAATGATCAAATTTCAAAGCAGAAATCACTCAATGGACATAAATCAGTCAATGTATCACTTCGTTTTTTACACATAAAAAGGAAGTGACACATTTTAGAAAACCTGCCCACAATCACCCAGATAACGGTGCAGCCCACTGAGGGAGGTAGTTCAGAGATAAAGTCCATGGAGATGCAACGCCAAGGTTCGTCTGGAATAGGTAGAGGAAAAGGGAGACCTGCTAGAGCAGACATTGAAGACTTAGACTGCACACAAATGGAGCAAGTCTGAACATAATCTTCAACATCCTTCCGAAGGGAGGGCCACCAGTAGTAACGCTATAGGAAAGCACAGGTCCCGAGAGTTTTGAATCATGTGCCCATTTGAGAATCTTGGAGGGAAGGGCAGGCACCACAAAGGTCTTTTCGGGTGGGATACATTAAGACTAAAGACTGGTGGTGGCCAGGATATGATTGGAAGGATTAATAGGTCCTGTTGCAACATGACACCCAGAGTCAGCAAAATCAAATGATTTGGACACTAGGCCGAAAGGTCACGTCAAAGTTAAACCTGGCAAAAAAGGGAGCCCATCACGCTTGTCTGGGATTAAAACGATGGGCGGATTGCAGTTACTGGAGGTTCTTGTGATCAGTATAAATCAGGATATGTTGTGGAGATCCCTCCAGTGTATGCCACCATTCTTGCAGCTCCAGCTTAATAGCCAGAAGTTCCCAATCCGATATGGTGTAATTTCTTTCGGCATCCAAAAACTTCTTAGAGAAGAAGGCATTCCAGCCTCCTCCTCCCCTCCTCTCAATAACCTGTGACTAAGCACTGTGTCTGGTGTGAAACATGTCAGCAGCTGTGCAGTTAGTCTGTACCTACCTTTGATGCCTTGATTTAACATTTTCAATAAAAGTGAATATATGGAGTGCGGCTATCCAGCTATATATTTTTTCCATTATCTCTGTTGCAAACAGAGCCAGAACCCTGCTTGACTGTGGAGACAGCTGACCTTAGGAGAGGTAATTACCCTGGAGCGGTGAACTCCCACAGAAGAAGGCACAAGGGTGGAGCTTGCCATCATCCATTTGGAGAAGAATGGCCCCCACGTGTACTGTCAGGTGTCTGTGATAGTGAGCCCTTGTAGAGCATGAACCTGGGGTTCACCAGGGAGTGGAGTCTAAGCCCCAGCCTGCTTCTTCACCAGGGCCCCTAATGGTGGAGATGGACCTGCAGCAAGCTGAAACCAGGTCGTGGTCGCCCAGCTGATAAGACCATGTGCAGAATACAGATGACGGGAGACAGAAGAGGATCTAGGAAACAAGTATAGGTCAGGACAGGTGGCAGACAAGCGCAAAAAGGAAGAGGAAGCCGGAGTAGGTACACGGGAAGTCAGACACAGAACACACAAAATGGTAACGCTGCACTAAGCAGGTGTGGTGACCCAGGAAGTGATAGAAGAGAAAAGGATATAAATCCACAGTAGAGCTGGCGACAACAATAGGTGAACAGAGAAGCCACAAACACATGTGAATGGAATCACAGATCTACAGTAGCAGGTACACTGCAACAAGATGGTAAAAAATGCACAGAAATCTGCAGGCTAGATCATGTATGTACAGTATATGTGTATGTATGAGTGTGAGTTAGGGACCTTAGATTGTAAGCTTCTTGAGGGCAGGGACTGATATGAATTTATAATATATTTGTAAAGCGCTGAGTAAATTGATAGCGCTATATAAGCACCTTTAATAAATAAATAGTACAAAACAGAAAGCAACACCCACGAACTTGGAGGAGATGGTTACCATGGTTAGAATTCTAGGGAGAAAAGACTATGATGGTAACTATGCACACTACCAAGAGCCTAATACTAGAAAGGACCACATTTTGGAGAAAGTTTTGCATGCCCTGTATACAAAATATGGTGTGGAAAGATCCAAGAACCAGCTACGTAAATGGTGGCTAGATCTGAGGCTCAGCGAGGAATTCACAAAATAATAGAAAAGAGAATTATGAGAGAATTCACAAAATAATAAAAAAGGTACAGTAATTGTAATAGTTATTATTAATATAATGTAATTTGTGCAATAGCTTTGCTTATTAATACTTTTTAATTATTGCAGGTTTAAAAGGATACTATTTTTCATATTCATGTAATCATGTTTTAGTATTAATTGATTTACATTAATTGAATTTTTACATGTGAGCACTTTTTTTAACACATGTTTATATGCTCTAATTCATCCCAAAGGTGTTCTATTGGGTTGAGGTCAGGACTCTGTGTAGGCCAGTCAGGTTCCTCCACCCCAAACTCACTCATCCATGTCTTTATGTACCTTGCTTTGTGCACTGGTGCGCAGTCATGTTGGAACAGGAAGGGGTCTTCCCCAAACTGTTCCCACAAGGTTAGGAGCATGAAATTGTCCAAGAGTTCCCTTCACTGCAGCTAAGGGGCCAAGCCCAACCCCTGCAACACAACCCACACCATAATCCCCCCCTCCACCAAATTATTTCCATCAGTGCACAAAGCAAGGTCCATAAAGAAATGGATGAGTGAGTTTGGGGTGGAGGAACTTGACTGACTTGCACAAAGTCCTGGCCTCAACCCCATAGAACACCTTTGGGATGAATTAGAGCGGAGACTGCGAGCCAGGCCTTCTTGTAAAACAATCTGTGCCTGACCTCACAAATGCGCTTCTGGAAGGATGGTCAAACATTCCCATAGACACTCTTGTAAACGTTGTGGACAGCCTTCCAAGAAGAGTTGAAGCTGTTATAGCTGCAAAGGGTGGGCCAACTCAATATTGAACCCTACAGACTAAGACTGGGATGCCATTAAAGTTCATGTGCGTGTAAAGGAAGGCGTCCCAATACGTTTGGTAATATAGTGTATTTGTTACAGAACATATCATGTTATGTTACAATAATTTTAGTTACTATACAATTCCTGATCTCAATTATGGTTTCCAAATGATCAAACCTCCCTTTTGCTTCTAAACCCGTTTTTTTTTTTTACTTTAAAAAAAACCTTCTGAGAAGACACTGATATCTGGTCACATGATCCGTGCAATTGATTAGGTGGTTAATTCGCCAATTGGCTGCCATAGCCCTCCTTGTCTTAACACTCATCTCTTGCTCTATTACACAGGAGTGCAAAGCTTTGGGATCACATGACCAGACCAGAGCATGATGAACATTTTCCATTTTGGTAAATTTGTCATATGTAGCAAAAAAGGGGATGGAAATATATTTTAAATAGCTATGGGATCACATTAAAAAAAATTCTGCCAGTCTGAACACATATACAGTGGGTACGGAAAGTATTCAGACCCCCTTAAATGTTTCACTCTTTGTTATATTGCAGCCATTTGCTAAAATCATTTAAGTTCATTTGTTTTCCTCATTAAATGTACACACAGCACCCCATATTGACAGAAAAACGCAGAATTGTTGACATTTTTTCAGATTTATTAAAAAAGACAAACTGAAATATGACATGGTCCTAAGTATTCAGACCGTTCGCTCAGTTTTTAGTAGAAGCACCCTTTTGATCTAATACAGCCATGAGTCTTTTTGGGAAAGATGCAACAAGTTTTTCACACCTGGATTTGGGGATCCTCTGCCATTCCTCCTTGCAGATCCTCTCCAGTTCTGTCAGGTTGGATGGTAAACGTTGGTATACAGCCATTTGTAAGTCTCTCCAGAGATGCTCAATTGGGTTTAAGTCAGGGCTCTGGCTGGGCCATTCAAGAACAGTCAAGGAGTTGTTGTGAAGCCACTCCTTCGTTATTTTAGCTGTGTGCTTAGGGTCATTGTCTTGTTGGAAGGTAAACCTTCGGCCCAGTCTGAGGTCCTGAGCACTCTGGAGAAGGTTTTCGTCCAGGATATCCCTGTACTTGGCCGCATTCATCTTTCCCTTGATTGCAACCAGTCGTCCTGTCCCTGCAGCTGAAAAACACCCCCACAGCATGATGCTGCCACCACCATGCTTCACTGTCGGGACTGTATTGGACAGGTGATGAGCAGTGCCTGGTTTTCTCCACACATACCGCTTAGAATTAAAGCCAAAAAGTTCTATCTTGGTCTCATCAGACCAGAGAATCTTATTTCTCACCATCTTGGAGACCTTCAGGTGTTTTTTAGCAAACTTCCTGCGGGCTTTCATGTGTCTTGCACTGAGGAGAGGCTTCCGTCGGGGCACTCTGCCATAAAGCCCCGACTGGTGGAGGGCTGCAGTGATGGTTGACTTTCTACAACTTTCTCCCATCTCCTGACTGCATCTCTGGAGCTCAGCCACAGTGATATTTGGGTTCTTCTTTACCTCTCTCACCAAGGCTCTTCTCCCCCGATAGCTCAGTTTGGCCAGACGGCCAGCTCTAGGAAGGGTTCTGGTCGTCCCAAACGTCTTCCATTTAAGGATTATGGAGGCCACTGTGCTCTTAGGAACCTTAAGTGCAGTAGACATTTTTTTGTAACCTTGGCCAGATCTGTGCCTTGCCACAATTCTGTCTCTGAGCCCTTCAGGCAGTACCTTTGACCTCATGATTCCCATTTGCTCTGACATGCACTGTGAGCTGTAAGGTCTTATATAGACAGGTGTGTGGCTTTCCTAATCAAGTCCAATCAGTATAATCAAACACAGCTGGACTCAAATGAAGGTGTAGAACCATCTCAAGGATGATCAGAAGAAATGGACAGCACCTGAGTTAATTATGAGTGTCACAGCAAAGGGTCTGAATACTTAGGACCATGTGATATTTCAGTTTTTCTTTTTTAATAAATCTGCAAAAATGTCAAAATTCAGTTTTTCTGTCAATATGGGGTGCTGTGTGTACATTAACCACTTAAGCCCCGGACCATTATGCAGCTTAAAGACCAGAGGTGTTTTCAGAATTTGGCACTGCGCTGTTTTAACTGGAAATTGTGCAGACATGCAATGTTGTACCCAAACAAAATTTGCGTCCTTTTCTTCCCACAAATAGAGCTTTCTTTTAATGGTATTTGATTGCCTCTGCGATTATTTTTTTTTGTGATATAAACGGAAAAAGACTGAAAATTTTGAAAAAAAATGATATTTTCTAATTTTTGTTATAAGAAAAATCGAATAAACTCAATTTTAGTCATACATTTAGGCCAAAATGTATTCAGCCACATGTCTTTAGTAAAAAAAATGTCAATAAGCGTTTATTTATTGGTTTGCGCAAAAGTTATAGCGTCTACAAACTAGGGTACATTTTCTGGAATTTACACAGCTTTTAATTTATGACTGCCTATCTCATTTCTTGAGGTGCTAAAATGGCAGGGCAGTACAAAACCCCCACAAATGACCCCATTTTGGAAAGTAGACACCCCAAGGAAATTGCTGAGAGGCATGTTGAGCCCATTGAATATTTTTTTTTTGTCCCAAGTGATTGAATAATGACTAAAAAAAAAAAAAAAGATTACAAAAAGTTGTCACTAAATGATATATTGCTCACACATGCCATGGTTATATGTGGAATTGCACCCAAAAATACATTTTGCTGCTTCTCCTGAGTACGGGGATACCAATGTGTGGGAATTTTTAGGAGCCTAGCCGCGTACGGGCCCCCGAAAACCAAGCACCGCCTTCAGGATTTCTAAGGACGCAAATTTTTGATTTCACTCCTCACTACCTATCACAGTTTCGAAGGCCATAACATGCCAAAATAGCACAAACCCCCCCAAACGACCCCATTTTGGAAAGTAGACACCCCAAGCTATTTGCTGAGAGGCATGTTGAGTCCATGGAATATTTTATATTGACACAAGTTGCGGGAATATGACAAACTTTTTTTTTTGCACAAAGTTGTCACTAAATGATATATTGCTCACACATGCCATGGGCATATGTGAAATTATACCCCAAAATACATTCTGCTGCTTCTCCTGAGTACGGGGATACCACATGTGTGGGACTTTTTGGGAGCCTAGCCGCGTACGGGACCCTAAAAACCAGGCACCACCTTCAAGATTTCTAAGGGCATAAATTTTTGATTTCACTCCTCACTACCTATCACTACCTATCACAGTTTTGAAGGCCATAAAATGCCAAGATAGCACAAACCCCCCCAAATGACCCCATTTCGGAAAGTAGACACCCCAAGCTATTTGCTGAGAGGCATGTTGAGCCCATTGAATATTTTTTTTTTGTCCCAAGTGATTAAATAATGACAAAAAGAAAAAAAAAATGTACAAAAAGTTGTCACTAAATGATATATTGCTCAAACATGCCATGGTTATATGTGGAATTGCACCCCACAATACATTTTGCTGCTTCTCCTGAGTACGGGGATACCACATGTGTGGGACTTTTTGAGAGCCTAGCCGCGTACGGGGCCCCGAAAACCAAGCACCGCCTGGTGAAATCACCTCCTACAGCGTTGGAGTCACGGCTTTATGTATCGTGGGAGCAAACGCTGTTGCTGTCAAGATAGATAGATCCGCGCTGCAACTGAATGGCGTACCTGCTAAGCAAATGATGGTTAACATTAAAACAAAGTAACATTACAGTATAACAGTAAGACCTTACCATACCATACCTGCAAAGCAAATACCAAAAAAAAACCTAGTAAAAAATAAAACATTTTTTTAACGCAACCTGTGCCTAAAATATATATATGTCGAAGCAAGGGGGCATCCTCCCACAAAAAAGTTATGCCGCGTACACACGGTCGGACTTTTCCACGGGCAAGCCTCCGTCGGAATTTCGACCGTATGTACGGGGCATTAGGAGCAAAATCGCTCCTCCGCCCCTATGCTTCGGCATATATGCTCTTTTTTTTAACTGTGGTGGTGAAATCACCTCCTACAGCACTGGAGTCACGGCTTTATGTATCGTGGGAGCAAACGCTGTTGCTGTCAAGATAAATAATTCCGCGCTGCAGCTAAATGGCGCACCTGAAAACAAAAAATTACATACCTGAAAAGCAAGCATGATAAAACATTGCAGAATAGAATACAGTAAAAAAGAGCAGAACAATAGAGAGAAAATAGAGGGAGAGAGAGAGAACAATAAAACGACAACTATTTTTGTTTTTTTTATATATTTTTTGTGTTTTTTGTTTTTACGTTTTTTTATTTTATTGTTTACACTTTTTTTGTAAGTTTAACAACTCTAATGGTTCGGGTCTCTCAAAATGCGATGGCATCTTGGGAGACCCTGTGTAAGTGTGTCCTGTTCTGTGCAGTGCTGTACCCTATGCTAAAACTTCACTTTTGAGTGGAAGCGTTCAAAACATTTACCAATGCAAAGACCAGGATTGTCAGGACAGCGTGGACAAAAATAACGGGTGTCACGCCTAAATCCACGCTTGCTACAGACACGACATCTTTTTTGGAGGGCTCGTTGGGTAGGGGTACTCTTGAGGACATACGGATAATGCCTCTCATGCAGCCGGCTTACTGCATTTGGTTGGGGATGGTGAGGTGCAGAACCGCCTGGATACAGGAGTTCTGTGACTATCTCATCCTGGAATTTTAGGAGAGATAACGTCCCGCCTGAAGCTCTGTATAGCACATGAGCGATCAGCAAAGCCAATTGGAATAAGGATAGAGACACTTTTTTGTACCAGCGTCTCGCCTTACGGTCAATTAGATACGGCGCCAACAACTGGTCGTTGAGGTCCACCCCTCCCATATTTTGGTTATATTCATGGACACAGAGGGGTTTCTCCACAACACCAGTCGCCGTACGAATTTGGACTGTTGTGTCTGCATGAAGGGAGGTAAGAAGGAAAACATTCTTATTATCCCTCCACTTCATAGCGAGCAAGTTATTACACTTCAAGCAGGCTCTCTCCTCCAGCCTAAGACGGGAATCTACAAGCCTCTGGGGAAAGCCCCGGCGATTAGGTCGCACGGTGCCACATGCTCCAATCTGATGATCAAACAAGTAACTAAACAGTAGCATGCTCGTGTAATAATTGTCCACATACAAGTGGTACCCCTTTCCAAATAAGGGTGACACCAAGTTCCACACTATCTTGCCAGCGCTCCCTATGTAATCTGGGCAGTTGACCGGCTCAACCTGACTATCTTTTTCCTCATAAACCGTAAAGCTCCATACATAGCCTGTTGCCCTGTCACAGAACTTATAGAGTTTGACCCCGTATCTGGCACGCTTGCTTGGAAGGTACTGCTTGAAAGACAAGCGGCCAGAAAATTTATTCAGGGACTCATCAACGCAGACAACTTGATCGGGAATAAACAACGCTGCAAAACGTTCGTTGAAGTGGTTTATGAGGGGCCAAATTTTGTAGAGCCGGTCGTATTCAGGGTCTCCACGTGGACAACAAAGTTCATTGTCGTTGAAATGCATGAACCGCAAGATCTGCTCGTATCGTTTCCTGGGCATGGAGGCAGAGAACACGGGCATGTGGTCAATTGGGTGCATGGACCAATAAGCACGCAATGACGGGAATTTATGTGTGCCCATGTTGAGGGAAAGGCCCAGAAAGGTCTTAAATTCGGAAACCGTAATTGGTTTCCAATCTTTGGCAATGGAAGGCAACTGGGGACTAGCGGCGATGAATTGACCAGCATATAAATTACTCTGGTCCACAATAGATCTATAGAGATCTTCCGTGAAAAACCGCGAATAAAAATCAATTGGCATAAAATCAGCTGTTTCCACCTGAATACCGGGTTGGGCAGTGAATGGGGGAAGTACGGGTTCTGCAGAAGTGGTGGGGACCCAATCAGGATAGGCGAATTCTGCAGGAAGGGCACTATGGGCACGACGGGCCTGCCTTTGTCTTCTTCTTGGTGGCAGCGGGACACTACTTGTGCTTGCCACCTCACCAGCTTGAACTGCACTTATGGGACTCGCCACGTCACCACGTGATACTGCAGTGCTGGATGTACGCCCAGGCTGTACTAGGCCGCTGATGCTTGCCAATTCACCAGAAGGAATAGCGGCGCTAGTACTACTCTGCTCCATGATACGAGAGACCTGCGGTTCTTGCTCCTCAACAACCTCAGAAGATCGGGATCGGGTACGCCTGACCTTAGCAGGGACCTCATCTTCGTCGTCAGAGCTATCTGACATGGAGCCGCTGACTTCACTGTCTTCTACGGGAAGATATTCTGAGCCTGAATCTGACAGATGCGTGACCTCCTCTTCACTATCTGTCATGCTCAGAATCTCGTAGGCCTCTTTACTAGTGTACCTTCGATTTGCCATTTTGGGCTCTAATATTAGGGGTACACTAGTAAGATTCACAGGTAAAAAAAAGCACCTGACTGTCAGCAAATGTATCAAACGCTTAAAAAAAACCTGTTAGCGATCGCAGGGATCAGGACTGTCTCTGCAAACGCTGCAGTTATGTGTGTTGTGTTTGGTAAGTTACAGTGATCGATCGATACTGCACTTGGGTGGGCTGGGCTGGGCTGGGCGGAGGGGCTAAACGCAGGTGCTAGCAGGTATCTGGGCTGATCCCGCTAACACTGCATTTTTGGGAACCCTAAACCGCTGGGGACGCTAGTATAGATCTGATCAGATCAGATATTGATCTGTTCAGATACTATACCACTAAGGGAGGTGTATGCTTTGCGTGTGGGTGTTAGCGTTACTGGCACTAACCTAACGCTGCCTGGGGCGACGCAGACCCTCTCTGGCGCTAAAACCTAATTGATATTAGCCGCCGGGCGATCAGGGGGTTAAACCTTTATTGGGTTATATACGGCGGGTGCCCTGATGCTATAAAAAGCAAACTAACCAACCAGCGTCACCCGTAAAACTTATATGGTGATCACTGGTGAAAGGGTTAACTAGCGGCAATCAGGGGGTTAAAACCTTAATTAGGTTATATATGGGGGGTACCTGACGCTATATAAAAACCTGACGGGTAACCTAAATAACTAAATAACTAACTGGCTAACCAGTGTCACCAGTGACACTTATACGGTGATCACTGGTGAAAGGGTTAACTCTAGGGGCAATCAGGGGGTTAAAATAATATATGGGGGTACCTGACGCTATAAAAACCTGCGGCGAACCTAAAAATAAATAACTGGCTATCTAGGGCACCACCGGCACTAAATACAGCGATCGGAAATACGATCGCTTAGTGACGCTGGCGTTAGCGGGTGAAAGGGTTACCTGGGGGGCGATCAAGGGGTTAAACCTTTATTAGGGGGGGTTAGGGGGCTACCATGGACCTAAAGGGGCCTAAACCTAACTGCCCTGCAACTTTTTACTGTCACAAATGACACTGATTGCAGTGATCAGTAAAAAAATTACCACTGCAAACGGTGCACTGTGACTAGGGGTACTGGGGGTGATCTGGAGGGTGATCTGGGGTGACTGGGGGGTGTAAGTGTGCCTACGTGTACTGGTGTCAGTGTAGTGTTGGTGCACTTACTGTGAGATGTCTTCTCTCCTCGCGCCGGATCGAAAATACCGCCGCATGGAGAGATGACATCACTTCCTCTGCCTGTGTTTACATTACACAAGCAGAGGAAGATTTTCATTCGCCGGGAGCGATCGCGAAGGGGTGGCCGGAAACAAATGGCTGTCCCCTTATCACGGATCGCTCCCGGAACGATAACCACCGCTCACTGTATAGAAGGGGGGTCCGATGGGACCCCCCAACTATACGAAGGCAGGCACGTACAGGTACGTGATTGTGCCTGTCCGTGCCATTCTGCCGACGTATATATACAGTGAGCGGTCGTTAAGTGGTTAATGAGGAACAAAAATGAAATTAAATGATTTTAGCAAATGGCTGCAATATAACAAAGAGTGAAAAATTTAAGGGGGTCTGAATACTTTCCATACCCACTGTACATGTTTAATTATACTGATCCAGAATTATACTTCATGCTTTTAAGCTTTCTAAAGTACATCACATTGCGATATGCCCACGTGTCATTTACAATCACAAAAAAGGGATGTATTTCTAAAAATACACGAATATGCACCAATAAAGGCCTTGCTGGTTAGATAGCTGCTAGAAATATCATAATTGAGTGTGAATAATGTGTTGGTATTTGTTGCATCAGTTGCTGGAAAAAAAAAGTTACTGTCATTTCCAGCTTGAACATTATGGTCTGTGCTCAACTTGTATGCCCTGTAGCTAATATGGGAATTGTGACAAAAAAAATGCATTTAACCTTGCTTTTTACAATAAACAAAAAAAATTACTATTAGCAATAAAGTTTGCTAAATGTTATTTTCTGTGCTATTTTCTTCAATATTTTCATTTATTGTACATATTTTTTATTATATAAAAAAAGTAGAAGGCAGATTGCTTATAAATTCCTTCTGTGCCCTGTTGGATTGGTGTATAATTTTGTTTTTTTGGGGGAGCAGGGTAGGTTTGCACATTTTGCTAGATGAAAGATTGGGTTGTACATGCATTCCAATAAACTATTTTACTTCTAGGTTACAGTTTTCTCACACATACAAAGTAACTTTTTACATTTTGATTATTCAATAAAAATTTCCCAAACCTTTCATTCAATTTTTTTGTCTGAAAAGTTGAAAACGTTATTATTGGTTTTCGCCTACTAGTTATTTGAAAATTGAATGAATGTTACAATTATAATAATTTAGTAAAAAATGTTGTCTTGTATATGGCCTCTATAAGATTGCAATGCAATAAAAGCCCACTGGATTACCCCCACCCAAAACAAAAACAAAAAACACTTCATCTTACAGCAATGAAGGCACTGCAGGAGGACATTGGGACATATGTAGTGCTTTTGGTCACAAGTAAGCCTGCATTAGGGGTACAAAAATAAAGACAGAATCTTGATAGTATTGCATATAATTAAATACTATGCATCACTTTCCTATAAAAATCTAAAGCAAGAAATACATACTAGTATAAGCCCCCGTACACACGATCGGTTTGACTGATGAAAACCGGTTTTCATCAGACCAACCGATCGTGTATGGTACCCATCGGTCTTTTTTCCATCGGTTGTAAAAAATAGAACTTGTTTTAAAATTTTCCGATGGATAAAAAACCGATGGGAATTTCCGAACGTCTATGGGCAAGTCCATCGGTTAAAAAACCCACGCATGCTTAGAATCAAGTCGACGCATGCTCAGAAGCATTAAACTTAATTTTTCTCGGCTCATCGGAGTGTTTTACGTCACCGCGTTTGGAACGGTCGGTTTTTTGACTGATGGTGTGTGGCCAAGACTGATGAAAAACAGTTTCATCGGATTTCCGATGGACAAATCCATCGGACGAAAATCCATAGGTTATCCGATCGTGTGTACGGGGCTTTAGAGTTTTCTATTTTTCCATACGTATTAGCCTACACTTATCCTATTTACCTTTCCATCTTGTGAAAGTTCCTCCTCGCATAAATATTTAGTAGAACGATAGGCATCTGGTTGAAAATGATTTACTTTTGTAGCGTCTATGCCATCCTTGCATATTTGTTTCAAGGTAGATGCAGCCATTTGTGCTGCATGCATCAATAAGGCCCAATAAATAAACAGTTTAATTAAACTGGCATGTGCTGCAAAGAGAGAGCAATGGTGCACGGGAATGAGAAGAAAAGAGCTAGAAACATATTGTTTTGTTTCTTTGGTTTGTTTTCTTTGAGATCATAGTCATTTTAATGAAATTTATTGTTCCCCGTGAGTTCTAGAGAAGCCATTCATATTTCCTGATGTGATTCTACGTGTTTACAGATACTTCAGAAAACATAGACATCTGCCTACAGTCTGTCACTTACAACTTTTTTTTTTCTTTTTTTTTTAGGAGATAAGATAAGAGTCTATTTCAACTTCTGGCCATCACATTTCCCTATCACAATCACTGCAAGTCTTACTATTCATTCACTTTGGAAAACATAATTCTTTTTGAAAGTTGTAAACTGTGGTTTGGAGTTCTAAGTTGTCTCTGTATGTGCCCAGTGCTCTACAAAAATAGGATTTTTGTACTCACCGTAAAATCCGTTTCTCTGACGTCCATGGACCGACGCAGCTCTCATACTGATTACATGTGGGGTATATGTCCCTGCTCGCAGGAGAAGACCTAGGCAGAATGTTAGAGGTTAAAACATTCTAGAACAAGCCAGAGCTGAACAGCCCCGCCCAGGGGGGCGGTCCCTCCGGACATTACCCTTCCACCTGCAGCTAATCAGCCTCAGTTCGTAACAAAGCAGTACAAACTTAAAAAGGAAGGGTGGGTGCTGCGTCGGTCCATGGACGTCAGAGAAACGGATTTTACGGTGAGTACAAAAATCCTATTTTCTCTTATCGTCCATGGACCGACGCAGCTCTCATACTGATTACATGTGGGACGTCCCAAAGCAGTATAAGAAAAGGGTGGGAGCAAAAAAAGTAAGGAACAACCAAAACTTCACTCCAAACCAGCAGAGCCCCTCAACGGAGAAGTTGCAACATTAGACAGCGGCCTGCAACACTTTGCGGCCGAAGGAAGCATCCGAAGATGCAGCCACATCAACCTTGTAGAACTTTGAAAAGGTATGAACGGACGACCAGGTCATCGCCTTGCACACTTGTGCAACCGACGCTTGATGTCGGAAGGCCCGGGAAGCACCAATTGCCTTGGTGGAATGCGCCGCAACCGGAAAGGGAGGCGCCCGCCCCTTAAGGGCATAGGCCTGTATGACGGTCTGCCTGATCCACCTAAAGACGGTGGCAGACGACACCGCTCGGCCCTGTTTTGGACCAGACACAGATTTCCGAATGGAAACAGTAGCAGACAGGTACACTCGTAAGGCTTGTACCCATCTTAATGTATGAAGCGCAAACTCTCAGGGAAGCGATGGGTGAGGACACAAGGACGGAAGAACAATGTCCTTCTTAAGGTGAAAGGCCAAGACCATCCTTAGAAAAGAAGGATGGTCGTGGGCGCAACACCAACATATCCTTATGGAGGACCAAGTAAGGCGACTTGCCAGACAAGGCTGCCAACTCAGACACCCGTCTAACCGAAGCAATGGCCAATAAGGCCAACTTCCGGGACAAGGTCAAGAGAGGAATCTCTCTGATATTCTCAAAGGGATGTTCTTGGAGAACCGAGATGCATCAAAATCAGATCCCAAGTAGGGAGAGGAGGCTTGACAGGGGGGACCACATGCGAACCCCCTGCCCAAAAGGTGCTAATCAAGGAATGGCCCGGCAGCGGTCGTTGAAAAAGACAGTCCGGGCCGAAATCCGACCCTCAAGAAAAAAAGGTATGCAAGGCCAGCTTTTGGGTCACACCATGCTGTAAGAACAGCAAAATCCTGGGAATGGAAAAGATCCGAGGATGCCACTCAAGTTCCTCGCACATAGCAATGTAAGCCTTCCAGGTACGGCGAGATATCTTTCTGGAGGAAGATTCCCGTGTCAACAACATAGAAGAGATGACCGAATACGAGAGAACTCGGTCCTTTAGCACCTGGCTTTAAACAGCCATCCCATTAAAGCCAAGGACTGTAAAGTATGCTCTGCGAAGCCGGCAAGGCAACAACAGTAGCAGAGGGTAAGCATATATCAGGCGATACTGCCCCCACGGGCTTCCAACGCGTCGAACGCATCCGCCCAGGGGTCCCTGGACCTGACCACGATCTTGCCACCTTGCGAGTGAGTCGAGAGGCCACAAGGTCCACTTCCGGTGCCCCACCTCCGGAAAAGAAGGTGGAAACACCTCCGGATGCAAGGACCCTTCGCCTGCAATGCACACGGCCGACAGGACCGTCTTGCAGCGAGACGTATGAAAATCCCAAAGAGACTCCGCTATGTATCGGAGAAGGGAGGCCCCAGTGTACAGGGTGCCTCAAAATGTTGGCCAATAAAGGCAACTTGACGGAACTTCCCTAGAAACTCGGTCAGAGGACTAGTACCTCAGCCTCCACAGGTGGCGCAAACCCACCCCGGGCACAGAGACCCTAAAGGCTAAAGCAGTTGTAGTGCACCTGCTAGACGACTGATGAATGAAGCAGAGGCTTTTGCCCAGTCATTGAGCTACAAAAAATGCCAGAGACGCAGCCACTAACAGGCGCAACGCCAACCCCAGCCTGGCGAACACAGTCCAAGCCAGCGCTTCTGATCACCACTGAAAGCAGGTGGAAAGTGATACCCCTGAAACCAGGGATCCTTGTGACAATGCTCCATCCAGCAGCTAACCATGGATAGGTGCTGATTGTGCAAACACATAGTTTATACTATGTATTGCGTCAAACGCACAAATGGAGAGTGTGGGAGGAAACCCACCCAGCCACAAAGAGCATAATACCACCACATACGGCGTATGTAGTTTAGTATTTGTGGATAAACCTATTAAACACGTATATACTGTGCCAGCGACGAAGGCGTGCACATCATCGGGGCCTGGACGTAAACCAGCCACACAGATTGCGTACACAACCGTGTAGGTATGTTAACCTGCGAATAAAGAAATTGCACATGTTTATACTGTGCATAGCGCTGAGAATGCACACACCATTGGAACGCATGGGAGAAACCTGAGCACCCGGATGAAACCCATGCAGACTGCATACGCATACCGTGTATGGTATTATAGTATGTGTGCTAAACATTTTGCACAAGCCCATGTGTGCATAGCACCGAAGGCGCGCACACTGTTGGCGCGTGGGAGGAACCGAAGTACCCCACGCATACTCAGAGAATGCAATACCTACAGCTACTGTAAATGTATTTAGTGTAGTGTATAAACATAATGTGTATGTTTACATCGTGTATTGCACCAAAGGCATGCATGTCATGTAGCATGGGCAGAAACCCACGCAGACTGCATACGCATACCGTGTAGGTATTATAGTGTGTGTGCTAAACCTTTTGCACAAGCTCATGTGTGCAAAGCACCGAAGGCGCGCACACTGTTGGCGCGTGTGAGGAACCGAAGTACCCCACGCATACTCAGAGAATGCAATACCTACAACTATTGTAAATGTATTTAGTGTAGTGTATAGACATAATGTGTATGTTTACACCGTGTATTGCACCAAAGGCATGCATGTCATGTAGCATGGGCAGAAACCCACGCAGACTGCATACGCATACCGTGTAGGTATTATAGTGTGTGTGCTAAACCTTTTGCACAAGCTCATGTGTGCAAAGCACCGAAGGCGCGCACACTGTTGGCGCGTGTGAGGAACCGAAGTACCCCACGCATACTCAGAGAATGCAATACCTACAACTATTGTAAATGTATTTAGTGTAGTGTATAGACATAATGTGTATGTTTACACCGTGTATTGCACCAAAGGCATGCATGTCATGTAGCATGGGCAGAAACCTACGCAGACTGCATACGCATACCGTATAGGTATTATAGTGTGTGTGCTAAACCTTTTGCACAAGCTCATGTGTGCATAGCACTGAAGGCGCGCACACCGTTGGCGCGTGGGAGGAACCGAAGTACCCCACGCATACTCAGAGAATGCAATACCTACAACTACTGTGAATGTATTTAGTGTAGTGTATAAACATAATGTGTATGTTTACATCGTGTATTGCACCAAAGGCATGCATGTCATGTAGCGTGGGCGGAAACCCACGCAGACTGCAAAGACATACCGGGTAGGTCCAATCGCACAAATTTAGCGCCCACTCGGAAGAACTCCACGCAGACAGCACACAGATACCGTGTAGGAATGATAGCATGTGAATCAACATAATATTGCACATGTTTATGCTGTGCATTTCCATTGGAGCGTGGGGGGAAACCGGAGTACCCAGAGGAACTCCACGCAAACAGTATACCCATACTGTAAACATGTATAATATGTGCAATAAACATATTGAACATGTCTATACTGTGCAGAGAGCCGAAGCGCACATACCATGAGAGTGCGGGGAGCCCCCGCCAGCCCAGAGAGTATAATACATACATATACTGTGAATGTATCTGGAGTCGTGCATAAACATATTTTGTACGTTTATATCATGTATGGCACTGAAACACAGCATTGGAACGTGGGGACAGCCACGCAGACACAGAGACCAATAACACATACATACACTGTGAATGTATGCAGTGTAGAGGTATAGGATGAGTTTAAATTATGGCGCAGAGGCGCATAATCTTCTCTGTATCATTCCAACCTGCTTGACTGTGCTGCTGAAGCAGCATGCAGGTAACAGGTAACCTCTGATCCTCAGACCGTGTGTCTGTCAGAGCTCAAATCATTCCCCAGGAAATGGCGGGAAATGTTACCTCAGGTATCACACACACAAGGCTCACAGGGATTAGAGACATAAATGAATAAAGTCCTCCCTCATCCATGCTGCTCTTGAGGCAGCGTGTGAGGAAAACAGTGAGGAAACTGTGTAAAAGAAAAGCTTGTCACAGCAATTTCAGCCTGAGTGTGTTTCTCACATCATCAATGAGATCACTTACAAGCGCCCTGTCATTCACTGACACAGAACTGGAGTCTTCCTCACAAGGGAATGTCCTGTTCATAAACATTAAATATTCAGAGGTAGGGTCCTGAGCCCAATAGCTAGGCCCATATCTGACTCAGAGCACTCCTTCACTAAAGATTTTTGTGGGGGGAGGGGGCTTATAGCTCCTTTTGCTCGCACACCGCTTCCATTCTGACAGGAATGATTCCAGGACTGCTGACAACTGGTCCATAAGGACCGCAGGTGCAGGAAACATATGAACATGTTTAACGGTGCAGCACTGCCAGTTGCCCCAGGCAATGTGGAGAGCAGGTGTATCAGACTCCATAAACACCACCCTCTGAGACCTTATACACTATACAGTGAATATACAGTCCACCCACTGGCTACGCTGAGGAGGGGATACCCGGGAGGACCCACCAACCCTTAAGGACAGCTCAGTCTGTGAGGAGATTGTGAGGGGATTCGCGCCGCCGCCAGAAATAAATGCGCCGTCCGCAGCTATAACTGTGCCACTGAACGCCAAGATGGCCGCCGAGCGCAAAATTCAAAGCTCTAATGCGCGTCAATGGCGCACACATCAATAATCACCTCACACACCAGAAAAAACTGCAGACATGAGCGCCCAACCAGGCCAGAGTGACCCCCAAGCACCCCACAGCACAGCACCAGTACAGGGTGCAGAGAGCAGCATAACAGGGGGGGGGCAGGGAGAAACCCCCACACACAGAAACACAGCCAGCATGTACTCACCTGCAGTAGGAGAGACTACTTACCCGTCCCTTTCAGGGACCCACTGGCTTGTTTCAGACAGACCTATCACAGAGTCGTACTGCGTAGCTGTCGGCCCGGTCCACCGCGAGAGATACAGTCAGTCAGGTACTGTTCAATCTTGAGAGGACCGTGGGAGCATGAAAGCAACCCGGCCACCCCTGGAGTCATGGGGTATGTCGTGAACTGAGTCTCACGCACACAAGGCGAGGATCAGCACGCTCGATGGTCGGACAGGGAAGACTACGAGGATACTAGTGTACCCAACCTGTTGCCCAGCCGACAGTTGATTGAAGGTCTCAAAAATAAAATAATAAAATTCCCAAAGGAATAAAAATCAAAAGTAAAATCTTCCAGGAGACTGGCTCCTGAGAGCCACGTCTTCTCCTTCTGCTAGGCAGAAAAAAACTGAGGCTGATTAGCTGCAGGTGGAAGGGTAATGTCCGGAGGGACCGCCCCCCTGGGCGGGGCTGTTCAGCTCTGGCTTGTTCTAGAATGTTTTAACCTCTAACATTCTGCCTAGGTCTTCTCCTGCGAGCAGGGACATATACCCCACATGTAATCAGTATGAGAGCTGCGTCGGTCCATGGACGATAAGAGAAATGCATTTGGCTCAATAACAGAATTTTATACAGAGAGACAAGAGGCATGTTTGACAGTATTTTCGGATCTGTCTACATTTTGAGTCTTCCTACTTACGCTATTTTCATTTTTCTTTTGCTTTAAGCGCAACTCAATTATCACAGTTTTTAACTAAATGTAGATGTCAGAAAACTTTTTAAAGCCCTCAAACTTGTATTGTAGGCCAGCAAGATTTTAATTGATACCACCTAAAATGGTATAAATAGTGGGTATTGAAAAAAATCACACCCCTTTAAACTAATCACATTTTGTTGCTTTGCAGCCTGAAAGACAGACACAGTTTTTGTTAAATGCAGCTGTACTGTATTTACTCAGGGCAACTTATAACATCCAGGTGAAAAATATAACATCAACATGCCAGAAAAAAAATCTAAAAATTCAAAAACAGAATCACTGAGTTGGAAAACTTGTGTCAGTATTTTGTTGAACCGCTGTTTGCTTTAGTTACAGCCTTTAGTCTGTTGGGATATTTCTCTACTAACTTTGCACATCTAGACTTTGCAATATTTGGCCACTTTTATTAGCAGAACTGCTCAAGTTCAGTTAAATTTGATGGTGACCGCTTGTGGACTGCAGTCTTCAACTCATTCCATTTTCAGGCCTCTGACTAGGCCATGGAAGGACATTCACCTTTTTCTCCTTTAACCACTGTGTAGTAATTTTTGCTGTGTGCTTTGGTCATTGTCATGTTGGTTTCTGGCAGAGGGCAGCAGATTTTCTTCAAGAATTTGACGGTATTTTGCCCCATCCATTTTTCTTCTATGCTGACAAGTGCTCCAGTCCCTGCTGCAAAGAAGCACCCCCACAACAAGATATTATCACCTCCATGCTTTACTGTAGGAATGGTGTTATTTGGATGGTGAGCTGTATTGGATTTCCGACAGACATATCGTTTGCTGTTGAGGCCAAATAAATACATTTTTGTCTCATCTGACCATAACATATTTTTTCCATTTGGCCTCATAATCTTCAAGGGGTGTTTTGGCAAATCTCAATCGTGCATGTGGCCTTTCTTGAGGAGTGACTTTTTTCTTGCAAGCCTCCCATACAAGCCACATTTGTGGAGAATTTGTGATATTTTTGTCACATGCACACAATGACCACTCTTTGTCATAAATTCCTGCAACTGCTTCAGAGTTACTCTAGGCCTCTTTGTAGCCTCTCTGACCAGTTTCCTCCTGGCTATTTAATCTAGTTTGGGGCGACAACCTGATCCAGGGAGGGTCTGTATTGTAACAAATACCTAACACTTTTTAAACGGGTTGTAAAGTCAGAGGGTTTTTTATCTTAATGCAATCTATGCATTAAGATAAAAAACCTTCTGCGTGCAGCAGCCCCCCTAATACTTACCTGAGCCCCCTCTCTGTCAAGCGATGTCCACAAGTCCCTAGGCCAGGGGTGCTCAAGCTTTTGAAGAGAGAGGCCAACTAAGCGACTTGGTAACAGGTCGCAGGCCACAATGAGCGGAGTGGGCGGATGGCAGGTCCGTGTCTGCTTTGTATATGCAGAGCGGACACAGCCCACTATTACTCTTTTTTTTTGCGGATTGGATTTGAGGTGGGACACAAGTCGGTTTACATCTGCCACTCCTTAGAGGTGAATGGAGGGTCCAATTGGGTTGGACTGACCGTGTGAAAGAGGCCAAAGGCTGCTTTCACACAGATGCACTGCAGTTTACCCGCACCACAGTAATAAAACTGACCTTTAATAACAGTATTCTATTCCATCCCAGAGCAGGAGGTCGCGGGCCACATCAGAGGGCTCCGCGGGCCACATGTGGCCCCGGGGCCACTGGTTGGGCACCCCTGCCCTAGGCCATCTGGGACTCTTCCTGCTGGTAGGCTGAGACACAGCAGTGGCACCATTGGCTCCCGCTGATGTAAAGCAAATTTAGTTAGCCAATCAGAAGAGAGAGGGGCGAGGAACTCGACAGGAGGGAGGGGCCAGGAGCGCCGAAGAGCGACCCGAGAAGTGGAGGATCCAGGCTGCTCTGTACAAATCCACTACACAGAGCAGGTAAGTATAACATGTTTGTTATTTATTTTTAAACAAGACTTTATAATCACTTTAATAATAGACTTCACTGTGCAGCTAGGCATTGATAAAGCCTTTCACATTTTTTTGTATCCATCTCCTGACTTGAATCTGTCCAAAACTTTATCCCAGGGATCTCTTGACAGTGCCTTGTCAACCATAGTTGATTGTTTGCTTCAGTCGCACTACCAGGGACTGAAATGCTCCAGTAATGCTCTTTTCATGCTGAGCTAATCAAAATGACCATAGCTGATCACAGTTGAAACTCAAATGGCTTTGTGTGCCATTGAGAAGGTGATTAGCTATACCTGATTAAGTTTGAAAGAAAGGGGAAGGATATAAGGAAATAAGGCACCTAAGTGTATTATTAAAAAGACACAATTTATTGCACTTACAGAATAGAAGATTATTTGAGCATGTCTGTTGTCAAAAAAGTCATCATCGAAGGGTGCCTGCTGTCTGCTATTCACTCCGGGGTCCAGATGAGTGTAGGAGGCAAAGCTGGGACACTGGAAAAGTCCAGGAAGTCCAGGGAATCTAAGCTGCCTGGCGTAGACCACACAGGAGGAAGTGACGTCACCAGATGGGCGGGCCTCGATCCTGAGGACTGAGGGTCTAGGCTACGCGCTCGGAGCACACAGCTCCTTCTACTGGTCAGGCACCCCTCGAGGACAACCTTTTTTGACAACAGACATGCTCAAATAATCTTCTATTCTGTAATAAATTGTGTCTTTTTAATACTGCACTTAGGTGCACCTCCCTCCTTCCCTTTCTTTCATTGTTTCACCTGGGGATTGCTGTCACCTGAACTATCATCTAATTGATTCCGAGTTGTCATGGAAAACATATGTCTACATAAAGGACTATAACAATTCCTGCCATTACTGCAAATCTATCACTTGTTATGCGCTGGTTTGCTTTTATTTTTCATTACCTGATTAAGTTTGCAAGTCAAGTCATTTTTAGGAGGGGGTGATCCTTTTCTCAACTCAGAGAAACCGTTTTTTATTTTTGTCCTTATTTTTCTGACATGTTGGTGTTAAATCTTTTACTTGGATATTATGAGTAAATACAGCTGGATAAAACAAAAACTGTGTCTGTGTTCATTTCAGGCTGCAGAGCAACAAAATGTGGTTGTTTTAAATGGGGGGGGGGGGGGTGATTATTTTCTATACCAACTGTAGGTTTAAATATCAAGTTCATTGACTGATGGCACTTATATCTTTCACAAAACTCCAAAACTCATTCCTTTTCTGGCTATGCACTTTTCAGAATTCCTATCTGCCTAAATCATCATAATTATCCCAAAACTAAGTTAAAGGGTATGTATAGGCAAAATAAAAAAGGAAAAAGGTATATCTCAAATACATTTCCCCAATCTTTTGTCTCTTTAAAAATGCTGTGAGTACAGAAAAAACTCATTGATACTGCCAAACATCTAGTGAGCTTCCTGTGTTGCCTTGAAATTCTAAGCAGTGTTATAAGCCTTTTCCATTTCACAGTCTGTGCACTAGAGAATGCCTCCATTCCATGTTATGGAGATGAGGGGAAGAGTTCCGTAGTTCAAATTAGGAGCGAGCAGTCTAAGGGTAAAATGCTGCTCCTTCAAAAATACAGTACAGTAGTGTGTAAGCATTGTCACCCTAGGACAGAAAGCATGGTTCACCAAGTAAAAATAAGGAAAACAAAAATAAACGCAGCAACCAAAATTAAGGACTGATAATTAACAATATATTACATTTTTATTTATTTATTTTTACTTACCTTGTCCCCAGGATCCAGCGTTGTCCCCCCGCTGTGTCCTTGGGCTGCCTCTGCCTGATGCCTCTGTGTGCCAGGCTTCGTTCCCTGCGAGCATCGCGACGCATGGGGGCGGAGCCTGGCGGCAAATTCAAAAATGTCAAAATTCATAATACATACAGTACACTGTAATCTTACAGATTACATTACTGTATGAAATTATTTCATATCCCATTTGTGCCTAGTGTTTTGTCCAGTGCCCTGCATGCAGTTTTATATTATATATACTGTTCATTTTGCCTGGAAACTTGAGATTGTCCATAGCAACCAAAAAGTGTCACTTTATGTCAAAAGTGTTTTGAGACCAGCTAGAAAACAGCGATAGTAAATAACAACACTTGCAGAATTGAGCGATAGTGAATAGTGGGGAAATTCATTTTATTATAATTATTATATTATTATTTTTTATGATTATTTATAGCTATTATATTATAATTTATGATTTTGTGTTTCAAACTTTATCATACCCGGGATGTCTACTAGACTCTTGTTTGGACAGATTTAAGTGTGTTATTACTAAGAATTACAGGCCTAAAATATAAAACGCCAAATTTCTATGCAAAACAATTGTACCGATTTGAGACGCAAAAATCTGACATAATCATACCACCAGGGTGGCTACAGAGTTCTGGAGCGGCTGCTATCTGAAGTTAAAGAAAATCCGGACTGTCTGAAGATTAAAATGGTAAGGTGGTATTTAATTATAATAAAATAGCACTACATCAAGGTCGTTGTAAAAGTAGAATATATTTTTTTACTTTAAAATCACATTAACCACTTAACGACCGCCCACTGTATATATACGTCGGCAGAATGGCACGGACAGGCACAATCACGTACCTGTACGTGCCTGCCTTCGTATGGGTGGGGGGTCCGATCGGACCCCCCTCCGGTACAGTGAGCGGCCGGGATCGCTTCGGGAGCGATCCGTGATGAGGGGGCTGCCATTCGATTCTGGCCACCCCCTCGCGATTGCTCCCGGCGAATGAAAAGCTTCCTCTGCCTGTGTAATGTTTACACAGGCAGGAGGAAGTGATGTCATCTCTCATGCGGCGCTCACATATACCGAGCGCCGCATGAGAGAAGACATCAGGTTAGTGCACTAAACAGCACACTGACACCAGGACACATAGGCACACGATCGCCCCCCCAGACACCCCCAGATCACCCCCCAGTCTCAGTGTCACCATTTAATTACTGATCACTGCAATCAGTGACATTTGTGACTGTAAAAGTGTCAGGTTTAGGTCCAGTGTAGCCCCCTAACCCCCCCCTATTAAAGGTTTAACCCCTTGATCGCCCCCCAGGTAACCCTTTCACCGCTGTCATTAAGCGATCATTTTTCTGATCGCTGTCTAGGTGTCAGTGATGCCGATAGGTAGCCAGTTATTTTTTTTAGGTTTGCCGCAGGTTTTTATAGCATCGGGTACCCCCATATATTACCTAATAAAGGTTTAACCCCTTGATCGCCCCCCCAGGTAACCCTTTCACCCCCTTTTGCCAGTGTCGCTAAGCGATCGTTTTTCTGATCGCTGTCTTAGTGTCGGTGATGCCGATAGGTAGCCAGTTATTTTTTTTAGGTTCGCCGCAGGTTTCTATAGCGTCAGGTACCCCCATATATTACCTAATAAAGGTTTAACTTAATTTTGGCATTTTATGGCCTTCGAAACTGTGATAGGTAGTGAGGAGTGAAATCAAAAATTTGTGCCCTTAGCCCTTAGAAATCCTTAAGGCGGTGCTTGGTTTTCGGGGTCCCGTATGCGGCTAGGCTCCTAAAAGGTCCCACACATGTGGTATCCCCGTACTCAGGAGAATTTCCTTGGGGTGTCTACTTTCTAAAATGGGGTCATTTGGGGGGGGGGGTTTGTGCTATTTTGGCATTTTATGGCCTTCGAAACTGTGATAGGTAGTGAGGAGTGAAATCAAAAATTTGCGTCCTTAGAAATCCTGAAGGCGGTGCTTGGTTTTTGGGGGCCCGTACGCGGCTAGGCTCCCAAAAAGTCCCACACATGTGGTATCCCCATACTCAGGAGAAGCAGCAAAATGTATTTTGGGGTGCAATTCCACATATAACCATGGCATGTGAGAGCAATATATCATTTAGTGACAACTTTTTGTAATTATTTGTATTTTTTTGTCATTATTCAATCACTTGGAACAAAAAAAAAATATTCAATGGGCTCAACATGCCTCTCAGCAATTTCCTTGGGGTGTCTACTTTCCAAAATGGGGTCATTTGGGTGGGTTTTGTACTGCCCTGCCATTTTAGCACCTCAAGAAATGAGATAGGCAGTCATAAATTAAAAGCTGTGTAAATTCCAGAAAATGTACCCTAGTTTGTAGACGCTATAACTTTTGTGCAAACCAATAAATATATGCTTATTGACATTTTTTTTACTAAAGACATGTGGCTGAATACATTTTGGCCTAAATGTATGACTAAAATTTAGTTTATTCAATTTTTCTTATAACAAAAAGTAGAAAATATGATTTTTTTTCAAAATTTTCTGTCTTTTTCCGTTTATATCGCAAAAAAAAAATCGCAGAGGCAATCAAATACCATTAAAAGAAAGCTCTATTTGTGGAAAGAAAAGGACGCAAATTTCGTTTGGGTACAACATTGCATGTCCGCACAATTTCCAGTTAAAGCAGCTCAGTGCCAAATTGTGAAATCACCTCTGGTCATTAAGCTGCGTAATGGTCCGGGGCTTAAGTGGTTAAAGGTTTGTTTTTTGTATTTTTATAACACACATGTCATACTTAACTGCTCTGTGCAGTGGTTTTGTACATAAGGCTGCTTTCACACTAATGCTGCGTACACACGATCGGATTTTCCGTCGGAAAAACCTTGGATGTTTTTTCCGACAGAATTCTGCTCAAGCTTGGCTTGCATACACACGGTCACACAAAAATTCTCTGAACTTTCAACCATCAAGATCGCAGTGACATACAACACTACAACACTACGACGAGCCGAGAAAATTAAGTTCAATTCTTCTGAGCATGCGTCAAATTGTTTCCGAGCATGCGTCGGAATTTTGCGCGTCGGAATTGCATACAGGCGAACAGAATTTCCGTCAGAAAAATAGAGAACCTGCTCTCAATCTTTTGCTGGCGGAGCTTCCGCCAGCAAAAGTCCGATAGAGCATACAAACGGTCAGAATTTCCGACCAAAAGCTCACATCGGACTTTTGCTGGCGGAATTTCTGACCATGTGTACGCGGCATAATGCTCTTCGGTTTAACTGCACCTCAGGTGCAGCGCAGTGCATCTGCAACTTTCCTGGTCTAGCTGTGCTTTGTCATAGACTTCTATTATATCCTGCAGGTGTTGTGTACTTTCTGAAAGCGCACCAAAACTCCTGCATTCAGAAAGTGCACCAAACCCGCAGGCTAGAATTGAAGTCTATGGCTAAGCACAGCAAACCTGCAGTAAAGCTGCAGGTACTCTGCACTGCACCCGTGGTGTGGGTAAACTGTAGTGCATCAGTATGAATGCAACCTTCACACTGACCTGACGATCTCTTCTTTCCTGCAGCTGGCACCACTCTGGAGACCGCTAGCCGGGATAAGTGATGGAGTGCAGTTGGTATCACTGCACATGGGACAGGAGCTAGCACTACAGAGGAGGAATTGGCTTATGTAGCTCTTGCCGCCCTACTACACCTCCAACTTTACAAGTAGTCCCTCTGCATTGCACTGGGATGATGGGTCAGCAAGCCCAGACCGCCATCTACCAGTCACCTGGGCGCGATCTACTGGTAGATCACAATCTTTGGGTTGCTGACCCCCACTGTACGTCATACCAACCTGGCAAATTAAGATGGACAATGATCCCGAACCTGGAGGAAACCTGAATGTCAGCGGGAGCTTGCAGATATTGCAAATCTGGAGTGGAGGTGAGTATAGAAAGAAGATATTGTTTTTGAATAATTTTATTAAATTTTTTAATTTATCATTTTTTTAATGAATATGTTATTTCTGCTCTTTTTTAATTCATGTATGTAATCTTTTACAAATAATCATTTAATACAAAGCAAGGATTCTATCCTTTCTGGAAAGCTGTTTTTCACAGAAACCTTGAATTAACCCATCTGAAAACAGATGAGCCATTCTGATAAGTCACTGCGCTCCTTCATGTATGTGCAAATTTCAGATTGAGTTACTGAGCTCTGTAGACAACTAAATTTTTTTCACCAGCAAGAAAACTGGAAAACGCAAAAAGGAACCAAAAGCTTCACTCCCTGGCTCAAAAGTAAATCACAAAATATGAATGTGGACATGAACTCGGATAGAAAGTTTTTCCATCTTTTAGGTACCATCTAGAAATGCCATTTGTGCCTAATTAGTACCCATATAAAATTATATTGTGCTTTGAATTCTCCCCAGAAAAACAGCAGTGTGTTTTCTGTGCCATGAGACTTTGTCTCTGACTGCCATTCTCTTGGGACTAGTAGTGAGATTTGGTGATGTCACCATTTTCCTTGCTGGAAAGAAAGCTGTACCAGAGGACCTGTAGTAAAATAATCTCCCGGCTTTGGATGTATTCATTCTGTGGACCTGTAGTTCCTTTACCTCTCCTGCTGCTTCTTGAATTATACCTCACAATTCATCAAGGGGGAAATCTCTTAAGCCTCGTACACACGGCCGAGAATCTCGTCGTTAAAAACATGTTGTTTTTTACGACGAGATCCTTGGACAAGAAACTTGTCCCGGCCGAGTGTACACACGCTCATTTCAAAGAACCCGCGATTCTTTGAATGGAGCGTACGCGGTGACGTCATCGAATACGACGAGCATGCGCTCGTCACATTCGATGCCGTCGCCGCCATCTTGGTTCACCCTACCTATGCCTAGGAAGCTACCGCGCATGCGTCAAAGTCATTTTGAGCATGCGCGGGCTTCCCGGCGAACAGGTAAGTGTACACACACTCAATTTTCTCGTCGAGAAACAGGCTGACGAGAATCTCGACGAGAAAATAGAGAGCAGGTTCTCTATTTTCTCGTCGAGATAATTGTCGCTTTTCTTGACGAGAAACCATACACACGAACAAATTTCTCGGCAAGAAATCTCTGCCAGCAAGTTTCTTGCTGGTTCTTGCCGAGAAACTCAGTCGTGTGTACGAGGCTTAACCTGAAGAAGCAATGCCCTGCTCAAATCAATTATGGGAAAAAGATCAGGGCAGGGAGACCATGGCCAATACTCGCGACTTGTTCTTTGTCTTATGTTTGCCTTTTCTGGGCACAGATTCCATGGTTCTCTTTAATATGCAGTATCATATTTACCTACTTTTTAGTCCTGACCCTAAAATGAAGGTAGAGACAATTGTTTTGTTTGTTTTGAATAGGGGACAGTTTAAACACCCCAGTATTTTTTTTTCTTTTGCTCTGCATCTTGTTGGGGAGATTTCCCTTTACTTCATGTCTCACAGATGTAACAGGAAGTCCTTTTATCAACTTGGCTCACTTTCTCATTTTGAATATACTTGGAGGCACACTTTTAGGCTAGGTTCACATCTGTGTGGGTGATTGTCGCTGAGGGACTGCACTTGTTTCTGCAGCCGCAACCACCCACACAGAAAAACGCACTGCTGCTAGGGGAGATGCGTGGGGAGCCATTAATCCCAATGGTAACCCCATGCACTGGAAACCGCAGTGCAGTTTCCCACACTAGGAGCCGCACTGCACTTGCAGCTTCTTGTGCAGGCAGTGTTTTCAAAAATGGAACAGGGACCTTGTCCTTGCATTTTCAAGAGGCCCAGCAGGCAATTCAAATAAATGCTGTGCCCGTACAAAACGTCACTTGGAGAGCCACATAACTGTATATGTAGCCTTACAGTACTGTTAATTTGGTCACTTTTATCCAGCTGAGCATTTTCTGGCTTTGCAATAAGAACTGATAATTGGGAAACAAAGACTTTATGAAGTCTCTAGTCCTCTAAGTAAAGATTGTTTTTGACAGTTGAGACCACAACAAGCACATCCGTTGGATGATTCCTCCTTACCTCCTGGTGACAACTGTAAAATTATAAATTTGCCTTCATGTGTCAGTGACAATGCTCACCAGGACAAAACTGATCAGGTGAATCTGCCCAGCAGGGACACAGACAACTGTAAAAGAGGGGTCCCAATCTCTAAAACTAGTTTTGGCTACACATATACTTTTAAATACGGTAAATAAAACGTGCAAAAAACACTGTTTTTCTTTTAAGTAAGACAGGTTTAGAAAAGACAAGAAAAATGTATATATATATATATATATATATATATATATATATATACTTCTCCCCATAATCACACTCACGTCACCTATCCTCTAGGTTACTCTTTTACACGCACTTCCAACACCAACATCCCATCACGTGGTCGACCGCACACTCATTATTCACTATATCTACCATACATTCTGGTATTGATATCCCTACCAGACATACCCTACCCTACGATATTCAACTAGATTACTAGTACCACACCCTAACACATCTTACTTGTTTTAACATATGTTGCGGTCAAAACCAACATAGATTCTAACATGTGACTGTGGGTAAATCTTACTTGACGCTATATAAAAAATGTTAATCAAAATGTTGGCAAAACATACCAACATTTTACCTAATTCTCATTAAATTATCCCTTGAACAATATCACAGGTGTCGTCCATCCCTTCCCGCCCTGAAGGTCCCTATGTGTGACCCCCTGCAAGCCTTCCCTGGGTTGGTTCCTGCTCTGGTGGAGTGGGGGACACCATGCGTTGATCTCCGGCCCTCTATGTATTACACTCATTGTCTCTGGTTATATGCTATGCTCTGAACTTCATTCCCTAAGCGGTAAATACTAACATATTACTACCTACCTATAACTAGTATGTATTTTACCAGAGTACAAATCCCCTGAAGAAGACCGTGATGGTCGAAACTGGTCGGTGTACTCCTATGGATGCCAATTTCCCATTGCATATAATGTATCGTATTGTTGACCATTATATAACATTCATGTTGTTTTTCATAGACTGTGTGTAACCAGAGTGTACTACTATTTTTAAACCATTCTTGCAACTGTATTTTTATTCATTGTAAAATAAAATGGACTTAGATTTAAACATACCCTTTTTTTGATGAAATACGTCATGGCGCTTAAAACCCCCCCAGGGGAAACTTCCCTTTTCCTATACAATATTGGGGTGCGTGGCCCCTGGACTCTCGTACCATGCGTTTTTCTCTCTTTTTACAGCATTTTGCCCAGCAATAAGACACTGCCACTAGGGGTGCTGAATTTAATCGCTGCATCGATGCATCGCGATTCGGGGGTCCCCGATGCGGCATCGATGCATGTGACCCCAATAATCGATGTCTGTGACGTCATCCAACATGCCCCGCCCTGCTCTTAGCGTTTCTGTCAAAATTACCGTTTTGTAATAAATGCTGCGTTATAATCCATTAAGTGGCCACCGCTGTATGTGCTTTCTAAAATATATGCAAATTCATACCTCATATCTCAGTGTGTATATAACTGTATATCCCGCTCATGTGACTGCATTGTGCGGTACGCCCCTCTCCTCTCACGTCTCATCTCTCTCTCTCTCGCTCGCTCTCCTGACGTCAGCCCCGCCCGCCTTTCTTCTGATCCGATAGCTACAGCCGGTGGGCGGGGCTGAGAACTCCCACTGACGTCAGGAGACGAGAGAGAGATGAGAGGAGAGGGGCGGGCCGCACCATGAGCGGGATATACAGTTATATACACACTGAGATATGAGGTATGAATTTGCATATATTTTAAAAAGCACATACAGCGGTGGCCACTTAATGGATTATAACGCAGCATTTATTACCACAGCAGTATGTGACTGTGTACTGTGCTGGCATTTCTCCGGCTCCCCGTTTGCACATTCCACTGTGTTAACTCCTAGTGTGCTGGAATGTGCAAAGCCCAGAGAAATTTCAGCACAGAGACAGTACAGTGAAATTCACAGGGCTGTTTGTCAGTTGTGGATTCTAATCCCTCCTGACCTCCAAGCAGCCGTGTGTGTGAATTCCTGTACCATGTAGTGCACCGGATTAGTGCACTTTTTAAGGGGAGTTCCACCCTATTTTTAGTTTATTAAAAGTCAGCAGCTACAAAAAGTGTAGCTACTGACTTTTATTAAACCGAAACTTGCCTGTCCCACGGTCCTTCAAAGCAGCCGCACGGAGCCCCGCTCCTCTCTCCCGCCTCTCTGCCGTCAAATCTACTGTGGGCACACGGCCATGACAGCTTACAGCTTCAAGGCCGGGGCCCGCGCACTGTGCTCTGCCATTGGCCAGCCAATTTTCTGGGACTTGTGTTGTGTCCCAGAAGATCGCTGGCACGGAGGGGCCGCCTAGGCGGCCGGGACAGGAAGGATGAAGTGGGACAGGAAGTCCCACTAAAAATAGGTTACACACCCCCCCCTCTAAAAAATGACATGCCAAATGTGGCATGTCAGGGGGCGAGGAGTGCTTAAAGCGGAAGTTCCAATGGGTGCAACTCCGCTTTAAGGGAGTGAGGTTATTTTTAATTCAAAGCAGTTCCAGTAAATGTTTTGTTTATTAAAAGTCAGCAGCTACAAAAAAAGTGTATCTTCTGACCTTTAATAAAAAGACACTCACCTGTCCCACAATCCAGCGACGTGGCCACCCAAACACTCCATGCTCTCCCCCGCCTGTCTATGGCGCTGGCAATACTACTGTGGGCATCCGGCTGTGACAGCTTGCAGCTTCACAGCCGGGTGCGCATGTCTCACTGAGCTGTCCTGAATAGCCGGGCAATCTTCTGGGACCTGTGATGTGTCCCAGAAGAATGCTTGGAGGATGGGCCGCCTAGACGGCCCAAGCGGAGGGGGGAGCGCATCAGTAATCATGATGCATCGTGATGCATCGCGGAATCGAATCGAATCGTTGACCAGATAATCGTAATCGAATCGAGTCGTGAGACCAGTGAAGATGCGCACCCCTAACTGCCACTAGGCAATATTTTTGATGTTCATAAATGTCTGCTAACACTAAAATGTATTCTGGTGGCTAAGAAATTAAGCAGTGTGGTCCTGCTGAACAAAAGAAGAGAAGATATTATTCAATTGGATGTTTAAGATGTTAGCAAAATTTTAAGACCTATCTTATTAATATGTTGAACAATTTGTTGTTACACAGTTAAAGCGGAAGTAAACTCATTCATAAAACAGTTTCATTTCCGGCACCTGCCGGAAATGTAACACTCCCATTGGTTGTGCACTCAACCAAACTGTCATAACTGATCACATGTGCAGCATCATGGCAGTTGTAGATTAAACAGAGGCAAAGATGGCAGCTTCCTTGGCTGAAAATGATAGGAGGGTTTACTTACACTTTAAGTTTAAAAACACCACTACTGACGGTTTAAGCAGGGTATACATGAACCAAAAATCAGACGATACAGCAGGAACCTGAGAAATTTCACTCTGTGTGTGCCCCTGTGTGTTCAACAGGAGTCAGTCTAATGACTGGCTACTGTTGATCGGTCCTGCTGGAAAACCTGCATTCGATCAGCACTTGCAGCCAATGTCTGCAGCACTGATCCCTATATCCACATCACTTGTGTGGATAGGGATATATGGAAGTTTTTCTTCACTTAGCAAAGCTAACTATGTTTGGACTTTGAATGCTTTAATTGATTTGATGGTCTGTAAGCTTTTTTTTCAGGAAAAACTAAATAAATGTGGGTTTCTCTGTTCACGGAGAGGAGCTTTCCTCAAAAATGAATAGACATATTATTTAAGTGACGTTTAGAAGACATGTTTTAAATGCCCCATGTTCTACTGCTCTGTACGTGCATAGATGAGTAAAGGCCACACTCCTAATCACAGGCATGCTCATGAGCACATGTACTGCATTGAGCATGTAAGTTAGAGTGTGCTGAACAAAGAGGTCACACTCTGGTAAATATGACTGCGTGCACGGTCATATTTAGGCAGACCTGCAACTGCTATAGCAGGGAAGTATAAATTAATCTATGAAATTATGTCAAAGGCTATCAGTACAAAGTCAATCTGACTGATTATTTCTGTGACTTTAATTGGACATTTTTACTGTCCTGGTGTCAGTTTGCGAGAAATGTGGGAGATAGCCCAAAAATTTGACAGGTTACACTGCAAGAACAAGTCAAGTGAAATTTTTGCACATTTTCGGGTACAACTGGTCAAATATTAGATATTTTGCCACGCTAACATAGTGATAACAAAGTGCTAGATTCAAAAGTTCATATTAAGATGAAATCTGACAAGGCAAGTAAAATATGTGAAATTATCCAAGTCCAATGTGTATCCTGAAGAAAACACCAGTGATATTAGGCCAAGGTCATGCTACTCCATAAATGTAGTCACAACGTGAACCTTCACCATTGTAAGAAATGCACTCTTACCGTACTGCAATGACCCTACTACCAATGGCGTCCCTAGGGGGGCCAGAGGGGGCCCTGGCCCCCCCAACATTATGCTGTGCCCCACAATGTGCCCCCCCCAAAAAAAAAAAAAAATTTTTTTTGCATTTTTGTATTTTGCTCGGGCTGCTCCTGGGGTAACATAGTCTCTCCTGAGAGGGAGAGCGTCCCCAGTCAGCTCCTGTGGGGGATTTCTCCCCCCTCCCTCTGCTCGCTGACACTGCATAATGAGAGCGCTCACACAACCACAGCCACCCAATCTGCTCCTTCCCCTGCATCCTCATTGGCACGGAAAAGAGCGAGTTGCAGGAAGGACTCCATGAGCACTGTGGGGGGGGGGCACAAGCCTTCATCTCAGTTACTGAAAAAACAGACTGATTTCCCCCGTCCTTAGGACAGGAGAACCAGCCTGTAAATTACGAGAGTGGTGACGGCAAGCTGAGCCGAGTGTCAGTCTATGACACTCTTTCACAGCCCATCAAGTCCAGCCACCCCCCCTCACTCTCCTCACATACGAGCAGGGAGGAATACAGCTCCTCCTTCTAGTCCCGCCCACACTATCCCGGCATGCTGTATCTGAAGAGAGGGGATGTGTGGGCGGGAAATATGAAAATCAGCAGCATTCCTGGCTGTGTGTGACTGATGCCTGAGATTCTAGCCTGGACCGTGGGTAAGTGTGTGCACTGCAGTACACTATAATCACTGAACTGCATTATCTCCATCCCTTCTCTCCCTCATCTGTCTCCCTCCCCCTCTTCTGTTCTTTTAAGACCTTCACAATTTACTTTCACTTTCAGTTAGACAGGTAATATACGGTGCAAATTTCTTTCCTGCACCCACAGATTGCAGGAAATAAACTTGCATAATTCCCCCATCAACACAGACAATGGTGACAGGGGAATATCCCCCCTGCCCAGCAATTGTATTCTCCCGACAAACAGTGATTATCACTAGTGGCTATAGCAACCACTGGTGATAATCATAAGAGAATCTGCTCATTAATGGTTCAAATCTCAGCCAGTTCCTGCTGAACTAGCTGAGATTTAAACTGTCTATGTCTGGTCTTAGCTCTTAGGCCGGGTTCACACTGGTCCGACAAACACTCCGACATGAGCTCATGTCGCATGACGTGTGAAAATCAATGTTTCCCTATGAGAGCCGTCTTAACTGGTCCGACACAAGTCGGTCCGACTTTGAAAATGCTCCCTGCACTACTTTGGTCCACCATTGATCCTACTTCAGCCCATTGAATATCATTGAAGTCGGATCAAAGTAGGATACTTGTCCTAACCATCTGACTTTTGACATCCGACATGGTGATTACAGCAGCAGAAAAAGGAATTTATCTCACACTGGGATTGTTTTGATTGGTCAAAGGACAAGTCAGACTAGCACAAAGTCGGATCAAAGTAGTATCCTGTTCATGAAAGTCGGATGGATGTCGGACCAATGTAGGATCCATGTAGGACTGATGTCGCAGAGCAAAGTAGGATGAAAGTTGTATGACTGTCATGTCATACCAGTGTGAACCCAGCCTTAGGCAGCCCATACATTGATCACTTTTTTCATTCAATTATTAGGTTGAATGAAAAAAAAAAGAAATGATCCAATTCCCCCATCTACACATTATAGGTGGATGGGGGAATGTTCCCAGTGTGGACCAGTGCTGGAACAACCAGAGTTGCTGTCCTGTCCCGGCTATTCACAGCGCTGGTCTCTGTCTCCATGGTAGCGGCAGGTGCACATTGGAACCCAGTGCTGGTTACTTTATGGGGCTGATGTACAGTAAGGTGACCAGATTTTTAAATGAAATCCGGGGACATATTTTATTTTTATTTTTTTATTGGCTAATGGTAAACTATTTTATAACCATATTTTCCTCAAATGATATATGCAGTGTATGTGGTGTTTATGGAATGATTGTATGATATATACGTTCTTTCCCACATTTCGTCCATGAGATGAAAAAAAAAATACTTCTTAGAATTTTTTAGGATATGACTACCAAATGTTATGAAGAGAAGAAAGAGAAAAACTTGGGAGGGATGGGGTCCCAAAATTTAAATCCAATCCAGGAAGGGGTGGCTCCAGACAATGTTTTTTTGGGGTGCTATGGTGGTGCTTGAAGTAAAACTGAGGGTGCTAATGCGGTGCGCTACCACACACCTGTGGGAGTGGCCAGCAAGTGACGGTTTCATCATGGCGTCCAATGATGATCAGTAGGTCCTGGCCTCTGTATACCAATAAAAAGCCAAAAAATGCAGCACAACCCTACACTTCATTTCTACATTTCTACAAATGGACTTATAAGTAAAATGGTAAAACCTACAAATGAATATCCAATGCAAATCAACCAATGTATTGCAATTTAGTAGTGATGATGTCACCTCCTCTGCAAAAATATTTTGAGAATTTGCAGAGCAAATAATGGTGAAACCCCCTATATACAAAAATAATAACAGAGACGCAAATCAACCCATGTATTAGAATATAGTAGTGATGGTGTCACCCTCTCTGCAAAAGGTAAGAAATATTGCAGAGCTGCAATGTGCAAATAGTGGTAAAGCCACCTATATATAATCATAATAATGATAATAATAAAATGTACGCTTGATGTATATATTTTACATTTTATTATTATGATTATATATAGGTGGTTTCACCACTATTTGCACATTGCAGCTCTGAAAAATGTATTACCTCTTGCAGAGAGGGTGACAACATCACTACTATGTTCTAATACATGGTTTGATTTGTGTCTTTGTTATTATTATTATTATTGTATGTAGGGGGTGTCACCGCTATTTGCACATTGAAGTTCTGCAATTTCTCAAAATATTTTTGCAGAGGGGGTGACACCATCACTACTATATTGCAATACATTGGTTGATTGTCACTGGATATTCATTTATAGGTTTTACTATTGCACTTATAAGTCCATTTGTACAATTTTATAGATGAAGTATAGGGAAGCGCTGCATTTTTTGCTTTTTATTGATTCGCGTTAGATGAGGGAACCAGCTAAAAAGATTCTCTTATTGCTTTTGAGATATTTTTAGTCGCATGGTAATTGATTTACCTGATTTTTTATGTCCTCTGTATACTGGTGTAGCGGGTGTTTGAATTTATGTGAGGACTCTGGGGTGGTGGGGTTCCTTGGGGCCTACAGATGGCGTTGTTGCCTTGGGCCGGAGCTGAACTCACACCGCAAACTGTGCCTTTTTGTCCTCCCCTGGAGCTGGTACAGCGGGGCGGGGAACCCGCTGTGGCGCAAAGGGAGAGGTCATAAAAGAGACGGACGCCCTGATTTTGGGCAGAGAGTTGGAGGACGCGGCCGCACCCAGGCACCTTCAGCTTTGGGTGCTGGCGTTCCGGTGTTCCAGGCCTAGGCGCCCTTGGCCTATCTGGAACGGAGATGGAGTCCATCTCAGGCACCTTTAGCTTGGGGTGAGGTACTATGGCGGATGCCTGGGGCTCAGTACCTTCGACTGAGTTCCGCGAGGGTGGAGGAATCCGAGGGGACCCTAACTCCTTGGGTGCCTGAGTTTGTGAGGACTGGTGCGCAGTAACTTCTCAGAAGAGCCCGGCGCGGCATCGCTGGTGACGGAGAGGCCTCCATTTCTCCCTTGGATGGATTTCTTCCTCTGACAGGGGCAAAGTGAGTGAAGGTAATTCACGTTCTATATTACCTAGTCAGTGGCAGTGACTATTCACCACTGGTGACAGCACAGTGGGCAGCAGCAGAAGGGAAAGGATTGTGCCTCGATCTGTCCCTCATTTTCCAAAGGAGAAAGATTGTTTTATTGCTTGGCAAGAAGAATAAAACTGAGTTGGACCTATTCACTGTGTGGAACTTGGGTTACTAAAGCAAAGGAGTCAGGGACGAAGGACTGGACTTGACTCTAGGACATCTACACAAAAGCCCAATCTTCTGGCCTTCACCTCTTAGTTACGGAGGACATGGGCCTTGGTGTGTATCATCTCTCTCTCCCAGGTACCCCTAGACAACAGCCATATAACCGATAAAGCAAGGCAGAGGGGTGAGGCCGCTACACTGGTAACCACTGGCCATGCATATTGGTGGTCAGTGTGCCTCCTGTATGCTGGTGCTACATGCAGAGTGCAGGTGGGTGCTGGATGCAGGACTGAAGAGGATGCTATGTAGAGAGTGCAAGGTTCAGGAGTGCGTTTTGGAAAGAGTGATGGTCAGAGACTGCAGACATACTACAGGAGATGTTCAGAGATTGCGGATATTATACAGGAAACGGTCAGAGACTGCGGATATAATACAGGAGACGGTCAGAGACTGCGGATATTATACAGGAGAGAGACTGCGGCTATAATACAGGAGATGGTCAGAGACTGCGGATATTATACAGGAGAGAGACTGCGGATATTATACAGGAGAGAGACTGTGGATATTATACAGGAGAGAGACTGCGGATATTATACAGGAGAGAGACTGCGGATATTATACAGGAGACGATCAGACTGCGGATATTATACAGGAGAGAGACTGCGGATATTATACAGGAGAGAGACTGCGGATATTATACAGGAGAGAGACTGCGGATATTATACAGGAGGGCCAGCACAATTTGTTGTTAGAGATGGGCTGGGCATGTTCAAAATTCCACATGCCAGAGCCTGCCAGGAAGCCCACACTGCACAGCGCTAATCACAGGCAATGAGACATTTCCCGGCCCGCAGCTGCACAGATCAGGAAATGTCTCACTGGCTGTGATTAGCACTGTGGAGTGTCGGCTTCCTGGCGGGAGATCGGGCATGTGGGATTTCAAACACACCCGAGCCCATCTATTGGTTGTAGACAGTTGAGCTCCCTGCAGGTTGCTTAGCAGCAGTGGAGCCTTCTCTGACATGCTGATCGTGATGCAATCCAGGTGATGCTCCTAGTCAAATCCTAGTGTTAAATATCAGTGATTTTATTGATCAAAGCCCACACTTTGCAGACATGGCTGCTGAACATACGGTTGACTATATATATGTGGTTGTACTCTTGATGCTAATAAATACTGTTTATTAGATCTGACTGGGAGCATCAACAGGATCACATCCCGATCAGCATGTCAACAGAGAAGGTTATACAGCATTACTGCTGCTAGGTGACCAGCTGGGGGCTCAGCTCTCTATAACCAATAGTGAAAGCCTTCCCCTGCATGCACCCATAATGTCACCAGCACTAGGTCTTAATAGACTGCCGCCGCTGCCAAGGAGACAGATGCCAGACCAGTGCTGTCAATAGCAGGGACAGGACAGCTGGGGAACCCCACAGTGGCAGAACACCAGGGCCCGGTGGCAAGACAACCTTTACAACCCTGAGGCCTCATGCCCACGGACGTTTTTACAGCCGCGTTTTTGAGCCTTTTTTACAGCTTAAAAACACCTGTCCATGTTAGTCTATAGCTTCATGCCCACCTAGGCGTTTTTGAGCTGCAAATAGCATAGACGTTTTTAAGCTGTAAAAAAAAAACCAGGACCAGTGCGTTCCGCAGCGTTGGCGTTAGGCATAAAAAACGCGAAGCGCTAAACGCGCAAAAATGCCGCAATTGCGTTTTTAAGCTCCAGCGTTTTTTGTTTTTTTTTTTCAAAAAAAATACGGTCGAAAAACTTATACAATAACATGGACAGGCGTTTTTAAGCTGTAAAAAAACACTCAAAAACACGGCTGTAAAAACGTCCGTGGGCATGAGGCCTGATAGTTCTCCCACTGCTTTGGACCCTTATATTTTCTTGGTGTGCTGGTGACATATATCTCTTGTTTTCTGCCACCCTGGGTGGCCCCAGTATAGTAGGAAGGGAGCTCACTGCAGAACATGTGAAAGGGCCCGTTGTGGGATCGTAGTAAAGGGCCCAGGATATATATATATATATATATATATATATATATATAAATAATTGCATTTTATAGTTGGCCCCCCTACTTTTGTCCATGTCCCCCCATGTGCCCCCCCTAAATATGAAAGCTGGAGACGCCACTGCCCACTACAGAGTCAAATTTGCCTGTTATAAACACTTTACACCGAGAACATTCAATTCACCCCAATTGGTTCCAATATGTCAGGCTGTAAAGTGCGAGTATACCTCTGTGCTACCCAAATGTGGATGAAACCAAAAATAGATAATGTGAATCGTCCACCTATTGTGTTCCCACCAAAAAATCAATATAAATAAAGTGTTCATTGGTATCGGGCAGACTCAGTAGTTCAAATGGACACATAACATATTGTGTCCTATACAGTGTATTATTCATTCATTCATGATTTATTGGTGGGAACACAATAGATGGACCTAGCAGTTTGCTACTAATTATTGTACACTACTAGTTTATTTTCACATTATCTATTTTTGGTTTCATCCACATTTGGGTAGCACAGAAGTATACTCACACTTTACAGCCTGACATATTGGAACCAATTGGTGTGAATTGAATATTCTCGGTGTAAAGTGTTTATAACAGGCGAATATGACTCTGTATTGGGATAATTTCAGTCTGGTAAGAGTGTATTTCTTACAATGGTGAAGGTTCAGGTTGTGACTACATTTATGGAGTAGCATGACCTTGGCCTAATATCACTGGTGTTTCCTTTAAGATACACATTGGACTTGGATAATTTCACATATTTTATTTACCTTGTCAGATTTAAGATTTAAGATTTAACCACTTAACGACCGCCCACTGTAAAAATACGTCGGCAGAATGGCACCGACAGGCAGAATCACGTATATCTACGTGATCGCCTTTGTACAGTTGGGGGGTCCGATCGGACCCCCCTTCTGTACAGTGAGCGGCCGTTAAGTGTTCGGGAGCGATCCGTGATGAGGGGACGGCCATTCGTTTCCGGCCACCCCCTCGCGATCGCTCCCGGCGAATGAGAGAGCTTACCTGCCTGTGTTTACACAGGCAGAGGAAGTGATGTCATCTCTCCTGCGGCGCTCACATATACCGAGCGCCGTACAGGAGAAGATGCCAGGTTAGTGCACAAAACACTACACTGACACCAGGACACATAGGCACATAAATCGCCCCCCCAGGCCCCCCAGACACCCCAGATCACCCCCAGCCCCCAGTCACAGTGTCACTGATTGCAGTGACCATTTATTTACTGATCACTGCAATCAGTGACATTTGTGACTGTAAAAGTGTCACTAAAGTTAGTTTTAGGTCCAGTGTAGCCCCCTAACCCCCCCCAATAAAGGTTTAACCCCTGATCGCCCCCCAGATAACCCTTTCACCCCCTATCACCACTGTCGCTAAGCGATCATTTTTCTGATCGCTGTCTTAGCGTCGGTGATGCCGATCGGTAGCCAGTTATTTTTTTTAGGTTCGCCGCAGGTTTTTATAGCGTCGGGTACCCCCATATATTACCTAATAAAGGTTTAACCCCCTTGATCACCCCCCAGATAACCCTTTCACCCCCTATCAACACTGTCGCTAAGCGATCATTTTTCTGATCGCTGTCTTAGCGTCGGTGATGCCGATCGGTAGCCAGTTATTTTTTTTAGGTTCGCCGCAGGTTTTTATAGCGTCAGGTACCCCCATATATTACCTAATAAAGGTTTAACCCCCTTGATCGCCCCCAGGTAACCCTTTCACCCCCTATCACCACTGTCGCTAAGCGATCGTTTTTCTGATCGCTGTCTTAGCGTCGGTGATGCTGATCGGTAGCCAGTAATTTTTTTTAGGTTCGCCACAGGTTTTTATAGCATCGGGTACCCCCATATATTACCTAATAAAGGTTTAACCCCCTTGATCGCTCCCCAGGTAACCCTTTCACCCCCTATCACCACTGTCGCTAAGTGATAGTTTTTCTGATTGCTGTCTTAGTATCGGTGATGCAGATCGGTAGCCAGTAATTTTTTTTAGGTACGCCGCAGGTTTTTATAGCGTCAGGTACCCCCATATATTATCTAATAAAGGTTTAACCCCCGATTCACCCCCCAGGTAACCCTTTCACCCCCTATCACCACTGTCGCTAAGCGATAATTTTTCTGATCGCTGTCTTAATGTCGGTGATGCCGATCGGTAGCCAGTAATTTTTTTTAGGTTCGCCGCAGGTTTTTATAGCGTCAGGTACCCCCATATATTATCTAATAAAGGTTTAACCCCCTTGATCGCCCCCCAGGTAACCCTTTCACCCCCTATCACCACTGTCGCTAAGCGATCGTTTTTCTGATCGCTGTCTTAGTGTCTGTAATGTCGATAGGTAGCCAGTAATTTTTTTTAGGTTCGCGTCAGGTTTTTATATAGCGTCAGGTACCCCCATATATTACCTAATAAAGGTTTTAACCCCCTAATTGCCCCTAGTTAACCCTTTCACCAGTGATCACCATATAAGTGTTACGGGTGACGCTGGTTAGTTAGTTTGCTTTTTATAGTGTCAGGGCACCCGCCGTATATAACCCAATAAAGGTTTTAGCGTCAGACAGGGTCTGCGTCACACCCCAGGCAGCGTCAGGTTAGTGTCAGTAGCGCTAACACCCACGCGTGAAGCATACACCTCCCTTAGTGGTATAGTATCTGAACAGATCAATATCTGATCTCATCAGATCTATACTAGCGTCCCCAGCAGTTTAGGGTTCCCAAAAACGCAGTGTTAGCGGGATCAGCCCAGATACCTGCTAGCACCTGCGTTTTGCCCCTCCGTCCAGCCCAGGCCACCCAAGTGCAGTATCGATCGATCACTGTCACTTACAAAACACAACACACATAACTGCAGCGTTCGCAGAGACAGGCCTGATCCCTGCGACTCCAGTGCTGTAGGAGGTGATTTCACCACCACAGTTAAAAAAAAAAGCATATATGCCGAAGCATTGGGGCAGCAGGGGCGGAGAAGCGATTTTGCTCCTAATGCCGCGTACATACGGTCGAAATTCCGACGGAGGCTTGCCCGTGGAAAAGTCTGACCGTGTGTACGCGGCATAACTTTTGCGGGAAGATGCCCCCATGCTTCGGCATATATAAATGGTGCATGTATGCCCATCATTAGAAGTGGGTGGATGAAGGGTGGTATTCTAATGGTGGGCATACCCACCGATCAATCTTTTTTTTTCGTTCAGCCAACAGGCCGCATGAAAAAAAAGATTACAATACATGTCCAACAAGGACCAGCAATGTACTGGTATGTTGCTGGACTTTGAATGTTTATACCAGATTGATGCCTGCGAGTTTAGGTATCATCTTGGTATCATTCTTTTCAGCCAGTGGCCGGCTTTCATGTAAAAGCAATCCTAGTGGCTAATTAGCCTCTGGACTGCTTTTACAAGCAGTGGGAGGGAATGCCCCCCCCAGGTATAAAAAGCACCATTGGGAAATTGGGAAAGCATTTTATCACACCGATCTTGGTGTGGTCAGATGCTTTGAGGGCAGAGGAAAGATCTAGGGTCCAATAGACCCCAGTTTTTTCAAAAAAAGAGTACCTGTCACTACCTATTGCTATCATAGGGGATATTTACATTCCCTGAGATAACAATAAAAATGATAAAAAAAAAAAATATGGAAGCAACAGTTTAAAAAAAAAAAAAAAAAAAAAAAAAAAGCAAAAAATAAAAAAAGCACCCCTGTCCTGCCCTGCTGTTGCCCAATGGCGAACGCAAGCGTCGGTCTGGCGTCATATGTAAACAGCAATTGCACCATGCATGTGAGGTATCACCGCGAAGGTCAGATCAAGAGCAGTAATTTTAGCAGTAGACCTCCTCTGTAAATCTAACGGCGTAACCTGTAAAGGCTTTTAAAGGCTTTTAAAAATGTATGTAGTTTGTCGCCAATGCGCGTTTGTGCGAAATTTTAAAGCATTTCGTGTTTGGTATCTATGTACTCGGCCTAAGATCATCTTTTTTATTTCATCAAACATGCCAGAACAGTTCAAACCCCCCCCCAAATGACCCCATTTTGGAAAGTAGACACCCCAAGCTATATACTGAGAGGCATGTCGAGTCCATGGAATATTTCATATGTTGACACAAGTTGCGGAAAAAATACAATTTTTTTTTTTTGCACAAAGTTGTCACTAAATGATATATTGCTCAAACATGCCATGGGCATATGTGGAATCACACCCCAAAATACATTCTGTTGCTTCTCCTGAGTACGAGGATACCACATGTGTGAGACTTTTTGGGAGCCTAGCCGCGTACGGGACCCCAAAACCAAGCAGGCTTTCTAAGGGTGTAAATTTTTGATTTCACTTCTCACTGCCTATCACAGTTTCGGAGGCCATGGAATGCCCAGATGGCACAAAACCCCCCCAAATGACCCCATTTTGGAAAGTAGACACCCCAAGCTATTTGCTGAGAGGTATGGTGAGTATTTTGCAGATATCGCTTTTTGTCAAAAAAAATAAAAATAAAAATATTTACTTTCTTCATTTTCAAAAACAAATGAGAGCTGTAAAATACTCACCATGCCTCTCAGCAAATAGCTTGGGGTGTCTACTTTCCAAAATGGGGTCATTTGGGGGGGTTTTGTGCTATTTTGGCATTTTATGGCCTTCGAAACTGTGATAGGTAGTGAGGAGTGAAATCAAAAATTTGTGCCTAGAAATCCTGAAGGCGGTGCTTGGTTTTCGGGGTCCCGTACGTGGCTAGGCTCCTAAAAAGTCCCACACATGTGGTATCCCCGTACTCAGGAGAAGCAGCAAAATGTATTTTGGGGTGTAATTCCACATATAACCATGGCATGTGTGAGCAATATATCATTTAGTGACAACTTTTTGTAATTTTTATTTTTTTTTGTCATTATTCAATCACTTGGGACAAAAAAAAAATATTCAATGGGCTCAACAGGCCTCTCAGCAATTTCCTTGGGGTGTCTACTTTCTAAAATGGGGTCATTTGGGGGGGGGGTTTGTGCTATTTTGGCATTTTATGGCCTTCAAAACTGTGATAAGTAGTGAGGAGTGAAATCAAAAATTTGCGCCCTTAGAAATCCTGAAGGCGGTGCTTGGTTTCCGGGGGCCCGTACGCGGCTAGGCTCCCAAAAAGTCCCACACATGTGGTATCCCCGTACTCAGGAGAAGCAGCAAAATGTATTTTGGGGTGCAATTCCACATATAACCATGGCATGTGTGAGCAATATATCATTTAGTGACAACTTTTTGTATTTTTTTTTTTTTTGTCATTATTCAATCACTTGAGACAAAAAATAAATAAAAAATTCAATGGGCTCAACATGCCTCTCAGCAATTTCCTTGGGATGTCTACTTTCAAAAATTAGGTCATTTGGGGGGGTTTTGTACTGCCCTGCCATTTTAGCACCTCAAGAAATGAGATAGGCAGTCATAAACTAAAAGCTGTGTAAATTCCAGAAAATGTACCCTAGTTTGTAGACGCTATAACTTTTGCGCAAACCAATAAATATACGCTTATTGACATTTTTTTTACTAAAGACATGTGGCTGAATACATTTTGGCCTAAATGTATGACTAAAATTGAGTTTATTCGATTTTTCCTATAACAAAAAGTAGAAAATATCATTTTTTTTCCAAATTTTCGGTCTTTTTCCGTTTATATCGCAAAAAATAAAAATCGCAGAGGCAATCAAATACCATTAAAAGAAAGCTCTATTTGTGGGAAGAAAAGGACGCAAATTTCGTTTGGGTACAACATTGCATGTCCGCACAATTTACAGTTAAAGCAGCGCAGTGCAAAATTCTGGTCCTTTAGCTACCAAATGGTCCGGGGCTTAAGTAGTTAATCTTAATATGGACTTTTGCATCTAGAACTTTGTTATCATTATGTTAGCACAGCAAAATATCTGATATTTATGGTTATTTAGGTTCTCTTACTATTGGTTGCCAGCAACTGTGGTTATTATCAACAATTATCAATAAGTCACACCAGTTTCTATTTTTGTTTACAACTGGTAAAATGACTGCTTTTAAATGCTGGGTTTTATTAGACCTAATTTTCTGTCATGTCTCTACAGGGCAAGAAATGGGGGAAACCTCAATAGGGACACAATTTATTGTAATCATTTTGTCTATTTGGTTTGTGGCAAGAGTCAAGAGTGGCAGCAGGCCAAAATAGACCATGGCTCACACTGACTTCCAATTAGTTTTAAGCACAAGTGCAGTTGCTTCAGAGCTTAGTAAATGAGCAGTAACTCTGCTGACTTCCATCACCCAATCATGTGCAAGCAAAAATGCTGTTTTTATTTTTTTATTTTATTTTCACGTGATTGTGTATTCTTTGCAAAGTCAAGCCTTACCTCATTTACTAAGCTCTGGAGTAACTGCACTTGCAGAGGGCAACTGCACATTTGCCTTTAGTAAATCAACCCCTCTATGTTTGTTCTAGCAAGATGACTGTATGTAAATGTTAATGCTGGATATTATGTGATTGTTTTGTGTACCTACAAGAGTTTCAGAGAACCTTATTCTTTGCTTTCAGTTGTGTGTTGCACCAGGCTGTTGCAGGACTGCAGGAGTTAAAATCCCCAGGCAAGAGTATACAGTATCCCATATTATATTAATAAAACAACACAAAGTAAATGTGCTTGTATCCACTTTCAGTGCATATACCCTATCATCATAGTTTGTTTCAAGAAGCCCTTTGCGAGAAAAGTTTTGACCTGGGTGGTCCAGGTGCTGTGGGTGACTGCTTGTGAACTGAGAAAACGGAGAACTGAAAAATGAAGTTTGGCTTAAAGAGAAAATGTGAATAGTTTCGCTTGAGCTTCTTCCCTCTTACACATAATATAAAAAAGTGAGTTACCTGTCTAGCATCTCCTTTATTGGTGTGACATTTTGACAACCACAATATAATCCAACTGTTACTTTACAGGTCCTTCTCAAAAAATTAGCATATTGTGATAAAGTTCATTATTTTCTGTAATGTACTGATAAACATTAGACTTTCATATATTTTAGATTCATTACACACAACTGAAGTAGTTCAAGCCTTTTCTTGTTTTAATATTGATGATTTTGGCATACAGCTCATGAAAACCCAAAAATCCTATCTCAAAAAATTAGCATATCATGAAAAGGTTCTCTAAACGAGCTATTAACCTAACCATCTGAATCAACTAATTAACTCTAAACACCTGCAAAAGATTCCTGAGGCTTTTAAAAACTCCCAGCCTGGTTCATTACTCAAAACCGCAATCATGGGTAAGACTGCCGACCTGACTTCTGTCTAGAAGGCCATCATTGACACCCTCAAGCAAGAGGGTAAGACACAGAAAGAAATTTCTGAACGAATAGGCTGTTCCCAGAGTGCTGTATCAAGGCACCTCAGTGGGAAGTCTGTGGGAAGGAAAAAGTGTGGCAGAAAACGCTGCACAACGAGAAGAGGTGACCGGACCCTGAAGAAGATTGTGGAGAAGGACCGATTCCAGACCTTGGAGGACCTGCGGAAGCAGTGGACTGAGTCTGGAGTAGAAACATCCAGAGCCACCGTGAACAGGCGTGTGCAGGAAATGGGCTACAGGTGCCGCATTCCCCAGGTCAAGCCACTTTTGAACCAGAAACAACGGCAGAAGCGCCTGACCTGGGCTACAGAGAAGCAGCACTGGACTGTTGCTCAGTGGTCCAAAGTACATTCGGAAATCAAGGTGCCAGAGTCTGGAGGAAGACTGGGGAGAGGGAAATGCCAAAATGCCTGAAGTCCAGTGTCAAGTACCCACAGTCAGTGATGGTCTGGGGTGCCATGTCAGCTGCTGGTGTTGGTCCACTGTGTTTTATCAAGGGCAGGGTCAATGCAGCTAGCTATCAGGAGATTTTGGAGCACTTCATGCTTCCATCTGCTGAAAAGCTTTATGGAGATGAAGATTTCATTTTTCAGCACGACCTGGCACCTGCTCACAGTGCCAAAACCACTGGTAAATGGTTTACTGACCATGGTATTACTGTGCTCAATTGGCCTGCCAACTCTCCTGACCTGAACCCCATAGAGAATCTGTGGGATATTGGGAAGAGAAAGTTGAGAGACGCAAGACCCAACACTCTGGATGAGCTTAAGGCCGCTATCGAAGCATCCTGGGCCTCCATAACACCTCAGCAGTGCCACAGGCTGGTTGCCTCCATGCCACGCCGCATTGAAGCAGTCATTTCTGCAAAAGGATTCCCGACCAAGTATTGAGTGCATAACTGAACATAATTATTTGAAGGTTGACTTTTTTTGTATTAAAAACACTTTTCTTTTATTGGTCGGATGAAATATGCTAATTTTTTGAGATAGGATTTTTGGGTTTTCATGAGCTGTATGCCAAAATCATCAATATTAAAACAAGAAAAGGCTTGAACTACTTCAGTTGTGTGTAATGAATCTAAAATATATGAAAGTCTAATGTTTATCAGTACATTACAGAAAATAATGAACTTTATCACAATATGCTAATTTTTTGAGAAGGACCTGTATTACTGCATATAATGATAGGACAAATGGGGTGGTATGAACTAATGAATGGTTGTGACTGAGGTCTCAATTCATATTCCTAGACAGAGGGGAATACTTTAACCAAAGATGTAATCATGAGACAAACATATCAGTAAGGTCATATACCTACCCATAAAGATCAAAATCTTTCTCCCAACATCTTTATTTGAAGACAGACAAGAGGTGACCTAGCAATTAACTAAAACAGCCATCTTGAAGGGTTCTTGGAAATTTCTACAAACCACTGGTTGCTATCTTATTTCTATATCAAATTGCAAAGACAAGTACTGTGGGAGTTTTCAAGAGCTGTGGCTGCTGGCTCTTGTCATTATGCATTGGTTTTATGTGTGGAGGGTTTATAAATGAAAATGGATCTTAATTAAGGGGTAATTACATTTACAACGACTGCATGGATTATTACTTCAAATTGATTTATAAGACCACTTTTTTGGAAGATCACATTTTGTTTTTAAATATGAATCATACCACAGGAAAATCCAATGACGACTGTATTTCCATTTCCTAATCAAATATTAAAAAAATAATAATCCTTGCTGAATACTTCTTAAATGTTGGTAGGTGAACAAAATGGTTTTAAGGTTTGCACAGTGCATTTTAATAATTATTCAAAAAGCATCTTTTATGGTTAGTAAAAATGCCCTCAGTCTAAGGAGATTAAATCCTTTATATCCATCAAGTAAAGAAAAAACATTGTTTCAACTACCATCTACACCAGAAATGAAAAATGAAAGAAAATGAACACTACCTCAATATGTATTATTCATATTGGGTTATTTATATGCGTAAATGGCCACCTGCATGATCAAAAACTTGAAAGTAAAAAAATAAAAAAAATAGTTTGGTAGTGGAACTGTAGTACAGTGCAATAAAACATTTTCCTTATTTAATTTGCAATCTCAATTTACTTGCCGAGATGCTACTATGTACAACAACAAACAGAACCACAGGAAGAGCTGATACTGTGATTTGAACCAGGTTTACCCAGGGAATGTTCTTAATCCTTGAAACTCCTACGACTACTCTAATTATAATTCCACACTCCATGCACAGTCTTTAAATATAGACAAGGATACTTTATGCTATCCATAACATATAGTACATACAGCTACAATGATCCTTCTGCATTACAAAAGAAACATATTTTTAACATATCAAAACGACATTCTGCATTATGTCTGTACATGAGAATATTAAGAGGTATTTTATTAAAGTTTTCTGTAAGTAAAAATAAAAGATGTGCAGAAATTAGAAATAATTGATAATAATGATGAAAAGCAATAAATGCTTATACAAGTTTTGACTAATTTTAGAGAAAAAAATACTTTTTTTTTCCTGAGCATGTATCTCATGATATTCTCAAGCATTTTTTAATCTGCCTTCCCAGAAAGCTGTTGCAGCTCCCTCCTTGTAAAGAGAGCATAAAACATGCTCATAGCTCCCTCTGATGATCACTGAGAATCGTTCAACTTTCTTGTTCGTGCTTTCAGCTGCTGAGTGGTTAGATCTAATTGCTTCCAAGTGAGGTCAGCAAAAGGTATTTATCGAAAAGCATTGAACAACAACAGGCTCAACACACACACACACACACACACAGAAGACCCCTCTTGCGTGTTGATTTATGGAAACAATTAGGATTGTGCTGGAGTTTTTCTGAGTTGAGAAATAGTTTGCTGCTACAGAATCTCATGTTGCAAAGAGCAAGCAACAGAGATGGAATACAGGCATATCCAGCTGTTATCACCGAGAAAAAGTAAGTTACTTCTGTTTTTTTTATTATTTCTTTTTTAGAGAGAACAATTGGTGTACTAGTTCTGCAGGGGTTTTATTTCATTTTTGAATTCTATGAGATAGGTACTAGTTTAGCTGACAGCTGTTACCAGTTTTAGGAGGTCTTCTAAGTGAATGCCTCTGGAACAGAGTGTATTAGTAGTCTAGTATATTCTGACAGCTCAGCATGCTGCTGTCCATAAGGCATGCTTCTAAAACAGTGTCTTCTCACTGTCTTTCCCTATGCTGTCAATGCAGAATATAAGGATGGGACAAGTTATTCAACCACAACTCCTAATCATTTAAACATGTTTTATGGATTTGGTACACTTTTAATGCTATGTACATATTTTCAAACATGTTGGTATAAAGTAGACTTGCAGAAAATTATGGTTATCATGTAGACACTGTACTAGCTGTCAAGGGCAATATAACAAGTATTAGATATAAACTTTATAATGTCTTTACAGGTCTATTGCAATTGTGTTCAAGAGTAAGTGTGAGAAGTCTTCAATCTAACAACTTCCAAGATCATCCTATCTGGATCTTCTGAGGATACTAGTGTGACAGAACAGCACAGAGACATCCAAGGTTTATGGCATAATCACAAGTCAATATAATTCAAGTCTGGAAGTATCTGGAGTCATTTCGTCTGCGTTAAACACAAAGTGTGCAGTCAGGTCCTGGACCTAGAAACACAGATCCACTGGAGATTTAAGTTTCATTATGATGTTCATGAAAACCCAGAGCACTGCACTATAATGCGCAAATGGATACTAACTTGGATCCTGCCAACTTTGCTCTACATACCATATCTTTACATTATATTTCTACTAGGCACACTCTCATTGGCCTGTAATGACATGACTCCAGAGCAAATGGCTGCAAATGTGAACTGTTCCAGCCCTGAACGGCATACCAGAAGTTATGATTATATGGAGGGTGGGGATGTTAGAATAAGAAAACTTTTTTGTCGAACGCAGTGGTATCTGTGGATTGATAAACGTGGTAATGTGAAGGGTACACAGGACCCAAACAACAGCTACAGTAAGTAGACGTCTCATGTTTCATTACTTATTGTGCTATAAAGTGGCGGCAAATACACTGACAATGAATGAACATAATTATATAATGATACTGTGATGCTGGTTTTGATCCACCCTACATTACGTGCCTAATCCAAGATAAATCAGACTTGTGTTCTATTCCCATGGACAGACATTTGGCATTAGATTACAAATGTATAATTTTAGCCAATGCACTGCAGACTGGTTGCAAGAACTTTGCTAATTTTGACTTTAAATCTGGTAATCATTAGTTAACTGCAGCTTGTGCTGATAAGTGACTCAAACGTAAGAATATTTAAACGATTTAGAGTGGAGATCACTCCATTAGATTTCATGCTGTGTGCAATTTGTGAAAGATATATTTGAGTGATCTGCACTGAGAAAGTGGTATGTTAGAAGGATAAAACTGATATGTGAGTAGACATCTGAAATTAAGTGAGTAGACATCTAAATGTTCATCGGGATGGATGGGGAGATTGACTATGAAGCTTGCTAACAATGTAAACTAAACAAGAAAAAAAAAAATCATAGGCAAAGGAATACACATCTGATGGTGGAGGAAAGAATTGGAGTAGCGGAGAAAAGGAAGTTGGCAGGTGGATTCTGGAATATTGCAAAGAATGAGGCTGCTGAATAGTTCCCTTATTTGTTTTAGGGACAATGCTGTGTCCATTAAGCTATGAAAATTTTGAAAAATATATATATTTTGTAGAAAGGTAACAAATGATTAATAAAGTAGGCAAAGCTGTAATGCATCTCAAATGAATCTGCGTCACAAAATCCCAAACATTTTAAGATGTTTATGAAAAAAGAGTAAGTGTAGAAACCAATTATTCCTGGTTGATTTATGCTAGCTGTTTTGAATCATATTTACCGTAATTACATAATTAAATCATCAGGATTACAATAAAGTGGACATAGACAGTTAGTTGCTTAGCCATTGCATGGCAACGTATACAACTATTGGCTAATGTTTTTCTTACACCTGCGTGGTTTCACGGTTTTAAAGTCTAAAATGTGAGAATGGGACTTTGATAAAGTGATATTGCAAACACAAGGCAAAGTTTAAAATAATGATTTTTTATATGTTCTATTCAAATACAATCATGTCACTTCTGTAAATAAATCATTAGTTGTTCTACCATTATCCACAAGCACACTTACAAACAATAGAGAATGCTACAAACACTGCATTGATTAAAGCTCATGTCTTTTGAATAATCATGAAATGTTAGTTTATTAGATACAATTTTAATCTGTTCTTGTAGCACTAGCCAAAAATTTTTACAGGATGTGATTCTTTTCCTAAAGAGTTGTTGTATTATCTGTCTGATACTTGACAAGATGGTACAATTTTTTAAATATACAGTTTTGTTCAAATCGACCAGGACAAACTCCGATGCCAATATCAAAATGGCATCACCATTCTAATTATCTTGGGATATCAAGGGACTGGCTGTAATAACTTGGAGACATTGGCTAGTTGGAATTTTGTGTGCTAATATACCAAAGATCATGCAGCAGGTGTTTTTGGAGGAAATTATTCTAGAATCAATTTGCTAGTCTTGACATTAGAATAGATGAGATTCACAATGACATTCATATTTTATTTGGTCTGACAATCCAAGCTATGTTTAAGTAATTGAAACTGCTTTCAGTATGGTCATATAGGTGGCAAAAAATGTTGAACTTTTAAATGTATGAATATGGTACATTGCAAACATATTCAATGACAAAGTTAAGACACACACATTTCCCACACTGTAACATTTATAATATTTGTCAATTTCTTAACAATGTAACCTACAGTGACTGTAAGGAACAAATATATTTAACTATGTATATTTGTGCATTAAGAACACAAATGTTTTGCTCTGAACGGACTACTAGATAAGATACCAAATAGTTGACGCAGTGATAACTCAGTGTTGAACTTTCTAATGTGAAATACTGTACCTTGTAGAGTATGCAGTTGGTCTTAGTTTATTTTCTCTGTTGATGTTTCTTATGGTACAGCATAAGATTATTTCACAGAAAATATAGATAAGCAACCTAACCCAACCTTACCCATCTCTGCTATATTGAATACCATATCAAAAGCTAAATATCACATTGATCATTTTGTATTTCTCTAGTGCTTACAACCAATGCCCTATTAAAGAAATGCAACTATACAAGAATATTATTGAGAATACAAATCCATTATATTACTAGGCAAATTTAAAGAAAATACTTTGTGAACCGACCATCCTCCTAAGTGTTTTATAAAATATTGGCAGACCCTGCTATGAATATACTATGTGATATGGTAATATGTATGTACTATAATCCTGCTTCAATATCAGTTTAAAACCTATATTTAAAGGTATGTGCTTATTTATTACCATTGGCAATGGAACAAGAAAAGTGCCTGATATATGTGTTAAGATCTGAGAACTAGGTGCCTGAGGCAAAGGTATCCTTTAAACCTTGAGAGTGCATAATAGGTGACCTAATTAAAAGCTTCAGACAGAATCTCCTTGTAATTCATTTCTAATTGTTCTATTTTATGATGCCTGCAAGTACATTAGAGTGACAACAAGAGGTAGCATAGTTTTTAGAAGTTATAAAGCCAACTTCATTATTTTTTAAACTTGAACACCAAGGTATACCTTGTCTTTATCATTTACCAAATTACCAATAATGTTTGACAGGTTTCTTCTTTATTTAACTGTAAAAGCAGTTTTAATCCTACACACTATCCTTATTCATTTTAATTTAGTTGTTTTTACATCATATATTTTCTGTTATGCCTTGTAAACACGATCGGAATTTCCGATGGAAAAAGACGGAATTTTTTCATCGGATATTCCGACCGTGTGTGGTCCCCATCTGACTTTTTTCCGTCAGAATTTAGAAAGAACACGGAAATTCCGTTAGTCTGTGTGGAACTCCGACAGAAAAAAAACAACGCATGCTCAGAATCAAGTCGACGCATGCTCGGAAGCATTGAACTTAATTTTTCTCGGCTCGTCGTAGTGTTGTACGTCACCGCGTTTTGGACGGTCGGAATTTGGTGTGACAGTATGTATGCAAGACAGCTTGAACGGAATTCCATCGGAAAAATCCGTTGAAGTTTATCCTGATGGAAATCCTCTCGTGTGTACAAGGCATTAGCTGTCTTTCTGAAAAAACAAACCTAACACTCGAGTTAAACTCTTTCCCTAGGTGCATGATTAATATAATAATCATTAGTTACTTCAGATGTTGTAGTAACCCTTTTCACCTCAGTTTTACAGTTTTACAAACTGCTTAGTGTACTCTTCTTTTCTTCTACTACAACTAGTAAATGTTGATCAGTCATCGATTAGTCTGCTAGTTTGGACATACACATTTGACAAGATGGGAATCCAATATCAACTGGGAAAAATTGGGGAATGTATGGTTTCAGTACCAAACGTTAACAAGAACTTGGGTGACAAAATCAATACAATTGAAGTGATTTCTAAATATGTTGGAAAATTTGAAACACTTATCAGTGATTCATCCTTTTGGTCATAAAAGATGTAATGGTCCTTTTGTAGAATCTACATGGGTTCAACTAAATCAAGGTGTACCATTAATACAACAATCATTACCTTCAGATGTTGTAGTAACCCATGTATGGCTTTATTCTCAAAGGCTAACAAGCACTTGTCTGAAAAAATCAGTACTATTCAAAGTAATTTTTTTAAATATGTTTGAAAATCTGAGACAATGATCCGTTATTGTTCCTATTGGTCATAAAAGATGTAATAGTCGTTTTGTAAAATCTACATGGGTTCAACTAAAACTTGCAATATACCTGGGTAACAACCCCGGTCATTCTCAGTAAGAAATGGGTTAAGACTGGCCATATGTGATTAATTTTAAGTTGCTTCATTTAAAGCCAGCAGCACTGATCGTTCATAAAAAATCTGACAGGCTGGTTGTACACAAGTTGTTTAATAAATCGATTCGTATGCAACCAATCAGCCTATACATGAATCGAAGTTTGTCTGATCCCTGCTGAACCAGCTCAATTTTCGATCCATGTATGGCCAGCTTAAGTCTAAGCTGTGGGGGTGGAGGCTGTCAAAATAGATAGATGAGACTATGAGGCTGAAAGAAAATGTAAAATGGAATGGCCCATTTACGTATTTCTACTGATGTGAGCTGTCAAATCTAGGTGCTTAGCCTAGGTTACGCATAATAATTTGCAAACTTTTTTTTTTTTTAACAGGTGTAGAGTTTATTAAAGATTAACCAGGTAACAACCGACAATGCCACAGTCAGTAGTAATCCAAAAAGTACAGTGTAGCATAGCATTCCAAAGGGTTGTAGTCATACCACATAGTGAATTGTAAAAATAAAGCAAAGGAAACGTACATTAAGTCAGAGCATCATTTAACAGCAGCAGCAGCTGTTTGGTAAATAGGAAGGAAGAATTAAAAGAAGGCACAGGTAGGCCTTTTTAGGTCTAAACCCAGTGCAAAGCAACAATTTCTGTCATTAAGAAAGGTCTAGTCAAATATAATTAATGGGGTTGATTTACTAAAACCGGAAAGTGCAAAATCTGGCATAGAAACCAATCAGCTTCCATTTTTTTTGTCAAAGATTAATTGAATAAGTTGATGTTAAAAGCTAATTGGCTACCATTTACAGTTGCACCAGATTTTGCACTCTCGAGTTTTAGTAAATCAACCCCAGTGTGATTATCAAGTTAGTAGTCACTGGAGGAGGAAAAAACTGTTTCTGAGAATCTATTCAAGTCAACCAGACCTTGTCAATGTTTTTGGGACAGTTTCTACTCTCATAGGTCAACTGATACAAAAGCACTACAGTATTAATAGCATTCCTCCAGGTGGACAAGGTAGGAGGAGTAGGGTTTTTCCAGCGCAGCAGGATTTCTTACCTTGTATAAAAAAACTGCATAGGCAAGAAACATGTCCACCCGCCACTACATCTTCCCTTATACCGAGCAGGAAGAGCAACGGATCAGGTCTCAAAGCCATATCACCCATATCAGAGCATCAACCACTGATTGCCAGGATGGGCATCACCACACCATGTGCATGAAGGTGCCAGTAGAGGCACTACATCTCATGCATAGGGGGTTCAATGAGGAGAAAGATTAGCCAAGCGTTGGGGAATATAGTCGGCTCTGTGGAGGAATTTCAGATACAGAAAGATGGAGGTAAAGGGAGGACAGTGGCATCCCCATCACACTTGAGGTAAGAGGTGTGTTCGACAGGATCAGCCTCCAGAACAATGGGCTCAGGGAATTGGATAGCGACTGCATGCCGTAGTTGTAAATAGCAGAAATATATATTGTTAGCCAAGAAGTATTATGGCCTAAGTGCAGCAAATGACATCACCTTTCCATCTGAAATAAAATGCTTCAGAGTAGGAAACCCCTGGGCAGCCTATAGTTGTGAATAAGGAATCTGTTAATTGGCAATTAAGTTGGAACCTAGTCTTACTTATTAACTGAAGGTTGCAGTCTACCAAATAGCATTTGATCATACCATTCTGAGGCAAACTAATCTATTGCCATGTAGCACAGAAACCACAACCACCCTGGAAAATAGTCTTACCATTTTGAATTCAACATAAAAACGTGATTGATTGGAATTTTCCTTTCAATCCAGAATACTAATAAATATCCACTTAAAATCTTAAGGGGGAGAATGGAGGATTAACTAACACATGTATTTATCATACTTACTAATAGCTGGCTGAAACTGCAGAACTAGCTTCTAGAAGGAGCTCTTATCTCAAAGTATTTAAATATGTTTTGCTTCTGTAGTTAACAGCCAGTGATGCATTTCTTTACAAACACCACAATAATGCTAGGTGTTCTGTTCAGTTTTTGTAAAATTTTGGTGTATAAAGCAATACAAACAAACAAAAATAAATGTCCATAAATACCAATGGAAGACATCAGTGTGCAGTTTGGTATTTATGTTTCCAAAACAATAAGCTGCGCATATACCTGAATTGGCCTATTCAAATACTGTACGTGTACATAAGGAGATATGACCCTCACAGTATTAAATAGTCAAAGAATAAAATAACCGTGATAGACGTAATAGTTCAATTTTCAACAAAGAAATAATGACTTAATACATGCATATGATAAAAAGTTTCCTATCCAAATATCATAATGATAAAAGAAAAACAATAGATAATTGAAGTGAATTGATTTGAAAAGTCTCTTCTTCCAATATTTCTATGAAGATAATTAATAAACACCCAAAGTGAGAAGAGTGATGGTAATCTGGCAAAAAGAGGGTCATCCACCAGTAATCTGCTGCCGCTTACCAGAGAGTGAGATCTCTTTATAGGGATTCTTGCGGTTTTGTCCAGCTCTACCTTGCAAAGACCCAGGGCTGGGGAAATAGCCCCAAGATTATACGATCTCCCTAAAAAGAGATCTCAACTTCTGGTAAGCGGCAGCATATTACTGGTGGAGGATTCCTGTGTCACAATACCATCACTATTTGGTGTTTAATAATTTTGGCATCACAATACAAAGACCTAGGGCTGGGGAAATAGCCTCAAGCGCACACGATCTCCCTAAAAAGAGATCTCACTCTCTGGTAAGCGGCAGCAGATTACTGGTGGATGACCCTCTTTTTGCCAGATTACCATCACTCTTCTCACTTTGGGTGTTTATTAATTATCTTCATAGAAATATTGGAAGAAGAGACTTTTCAAATCAATTCACTTCAATTATCTATTGTTTTTCTTTTATCATTATGATATTTGGATAGGAAACTTTTTATCATATGCATGTATTAAGTCATTATTTCTTTGTTGAAAATTGAACTATTACGTCTATCACGGTTATTTTATTCTTTGACTATTTAATACTGTGAGGGTCATATCTCCTTATGTACACGTACCGTATTTGAATAGGCCAATTCAGGTATATGCGCAGCTTATTGTTTTGGAAATTTGTCATATAGTGTGTGTCTCACATATAAAGTTGCAGCAATACATCACACATCACTAGGACTAGCGCAGTAATTAACCACTTACACATTTGGTATTTATGTATAAGGCCTATTGTAAATGATAACAAAAAAAGGGAGGTGGAGGTGTATAGTAGATATTTTTCATACAAAGCCTAGGTGCCAGTGGAACTTATGGAGAGGTATGCAATACTTGGTTAGCCCTCAAAATAGGATGTACAAGATATGACGTTAAGAGGAGGATTCTGCTACGGTATAAGGATAAGTGACCCACATTCCCCTGATTTTGTCAAAAAGCTGTATTCACATAGGAGTTGGAGGGTGAAGATCTTCCCTTAAATATGCACTCCAGACACAAAAACCTTTTTATTTAAATGTCTCTCAGTAGCTACAAAGTATATAAATCCATTTTGTGTGCAACAAATGTCTTTGCAACCCCAGATATAACCTTGTAAAAGTAGCAATGACTTCCCAGATAGCAAGTAATTGTGCTGCAAGTTTTAAATGGCTTGACTTGCCACGATTCACAAGTTTGTTGCACAATTGCAGCAAGTCCACATTGCATTATGCCAGATCAACTTTCTATGCAAACATTCTGCAAGTCTGCTGCAAGTTCTGGTTCAGTTATGTTGTGCAATAGTCATCCCAGCACAGGGGTCACTGTGGCTGAATTTTCATGCTGTAGACTTGCAGAACTCTTGTTGTAGACTCACCACTGCAACTTTGCTCTTGCTAGAGACTTTCCACGCATATTTTCTACAAATTGGAAAAATGTCAACTAGAACTTGTGATGCAAGTTAACAGACTTACAATTCAACACTGGCACAAATTTGTGGTAAGTTGTCCTTGCTTTCTGGGTTTATCACTGTGCTGCACATAGCTCGTGCAGAAAGCAGAGCTGTGGGAGGGGCGCAGCAGGCCACACCCACTAAAATGTTTTTTTTTTTTTTGCAAATGAGCCTGCAAAGTGTTGCAATTGTGTTCAATGAATCACAGGTGCAATGCACAGGCTCCTGCAGAATCGTCCTTCAGCTCCTTGTCAATACCGAGGTACAGACTTTCAGTTAATGAACTGATAAGTGTCAATGGACTACAAGTTCAGTAATTACCACATGTGTGTTTCATTGAGAACCATTTTGCGATGGCAGACAGGACTTATAGTTCATTCATTCTTTGTGAATGAATGATGTGACCATGTGGGTGGAACCTGCACAGCTGTGCAAAATTCAAATCTGACAGCTGTGGTGGGGGAAAATAAATGCGGTCAGGAAATGGGGGGTGGGGGTTGGGCATGGGGGGGGGGAGTGGTGTCTACTTGCAACCATTTTACATGGTACACTCTAAGTATGGGTGTAACATGGTCTAAAAGGTAGAGATAGCCTTTAAATTAAGTAAAAAAAAAAGTAATACTTGTGACATCATCAGTGGCCACTTTTCATTTACATCTCCCCGGGCTATGTGGGCAGGCACACAGCAGCACTGCATGCCATTTTCCGCTATAGTAAACTATCCATCCAGTCATACACTGGGATATTGGTTTCTGTTTGGGCATTACTTGGGAGGGCTTGATGAGAGGTGGGGCTGTGGAAAGACAGGCAGGAAGTTACTAGTGACTTTTATTGTACAGTTCATTTCACACTGATGTGAAGATGTCAACTAAGGAAAGAGCAGCTACCACTGTCTGGTCCCCTAGACAGGATGTTACAAGTATACAGCCTCTGAAGTTGTATTTCAAAGGACGTTTTAAGTAGAATGGTGCTTCCAAATAAATGCAGCTAATATTATTGCAAGATTTAAGTGTGTCTAACTAACTGCTGAGAATAGATTTAGCCTAAAATGGGGCTTAAAAAGTAAAAATTTGCCCACAGCATTGCCTAGTGAACCAACTGTAGATAAGATATACAGCAGCAGACAGAATGCATTTATGCAGCAGACAGAAAGAGATGGAGTTGTGACCAGAAGCAACAGAATTAACATACACATAGACAGAATCAGAAAAACAATAAAGACAAACAGGAACAGAAGATGGAATAAAACAGGTCAGATCAGAATAAAAAAAGACAGAAGGGCCTAACCCAATTGCAGAAACATACAGAATCTCAATCAAGAGGGTCAGAATACACTAATGCCGTGTACACACGATCGGTTTTACTGATGAAAACAGTCCGATGGACTTTTCTCATCGGACAAACCGATCGTGTATGGGCCCCATCTGTCTTTTTTCCATCGGTGTGAAAAAATAGAACATGTTTTAAATTTATCCGATGGGAAAAAAAACTATGGCAAATTCCGATCGTCTGTGTGGAACTCCATCGGACAAAAAACCCACGCATGCTCAGAATCAAGTCGACGCATGCTCAGAAGCATTGAACTTAATTTTTCTCGGCTTTTCGGAGTGTTTTACGTCACAGCGTTTGGGACGGTTGGATTTTTGACTGATGGTGTGTAGGCAAGACTGATGGAAGTCAGCTTCATCGGATTTCTGATGGAAAAATCCATCGGATTAAAATCCATAGGAAATCCGATCGTGTGTACAGGGCTTAACTCACTGGCCCTGGGCAGGGACTAGTGTTTATATATAGACAAATACATGAGAACGGGTGAGCCACAGGTAAATACAGACTGACAAAACAGTGCTGGCAGGAAAAACACACCAGACTTGAGATGATAAAGGGGATTACACGCACCATACCATGACGATAATATTACCTATGATAAACATATCCAAGCACAAAACATTGTTTCACAACTGTGAGCTACATAGATATGAGCTGGCTCTCATTCAAATGGAACCTATATAGAGATTAACAAGGACATCTGTCTAAATGTTCTTTTTATCTGATCAAATTAAACTGATTACTTACCACAGTTAGTGACTAGTGTAGCGCTGGTTCTAAATTTGGTCCACGCTATGTCTAAATTTAGGGGTATGTCTGAGTCATAGTTGGACTCAGACTTCTTTAATCGTGTTGAAATTCGGTTTTTGCTCTGGTTGTGACACTGCCTGGCAGTCATTCCCCTTGGTCCGTAGGTGGCACTGCTGCCACAGACTCAGGTTGGAATACAGGCATGAAACAGCACATTTGGTGTCCTCTCTCGGCAGCCGTGCAGTGGGCGTGGTGAACCCGCTGTGCATGCTGGGAGGGGGTACATAAGGGGCAGACGCCATTGGGTTGTTGTTCCAGTGGTGCGCCTCGTGGCCCTCATGGCACGGGGTGCATGTGTGTGTTCTAGCCCCGGGCACCTTCAGCCCGAGGCTACATCACTACCTGGTAGGCCCAGTTTTGTTGGCTGGGGCCTATGCCTGGAAAAAGGATCCCAAGCTGCCCACCTGCGGGAAGCCCTTCCTAAGGAAGGAGGCCAGGGGAGGATCTGCCCCAGAGGAGACTGGCGACGGTACTGCTGTCTCGGGAGAAAGCTTGGCAACCTACCTAAGGAGGGATCCATTGCTTTACAGGCCCTGCAATACGCCAACTCTGCATAAAGTTCTCCTTATTGCTTGGCTAGGAGGTTCGGGACTTTAATAATCCTGTGGCAGAGGATTCCTGGACGCATCCCTAAGTTCTCATACAAAACTGATCCGTGCGTCATCCCGGCTGCTAGGACCGAAAGAAATGGAACTATCCGGGTAAGCAACCTTCCCCTATACTTCTCTTGTTTCCTGCTTTCTGGTCAAGTTCTCACAGCAAAGAAAATAAAGCCTTACTGTTTAGGTTTTACATCTGTGTGGATATTGGCTTTTCTAAAGACTCTGTACCCTGACAACGGAAGCCTTGGAGGTAGTTTGCATGACCCAAAACAAAACCAGCCGCTCCTTCGGGGGTAAGTACTACACTAGTTAAAGCGGCTCTTCATTGCATTGGAGCACCACAAACCAAAAACGCCATTTCATTTATTTTTATTATTTAAAGCTAACTCCCCCATCCATGTCTCCATGGTTTATTTGCTGAGAAATCGCTTGAAAATCACACCCTAGCATTTTTGGCTGTGGCCATCTTGAGTAAGGGCAAATGATTCACGTAGCATTTACTTTCTGCCCTTAGCACAAGTATGCATACAGTAGAGTGTGCTTAGCTGAAAAAAAAACTCCTCCTCGCCTCCCCTCCTGAAGACTCCTGGGATGTATGACATCATTTGCCTAGGAAGGAAACCAGGAAGTAACTGAAGAAATGTAAAAAAAAAAAGTATAAAACAAGTAAATAAAATGTACTTTCCTATCTATTTACTAATGCTAACAGCATGAGGATTAAAAATAATCAATGTTGATTGGGAAAGCGAAGTTCCACTTTAAAGCTTTATCGCACATGACAAAAGGGTGCACTTTTCAGCTTTTTGGGCATTCCACTTTGCATAGGAATTTGAATTTACATTCCTAGAATTAAATAACTGTTTGTACATTTGTTAATGCGCTGTGGTATGGGATGTCAAGCAGTTTCTATTCCCACTGTGTAAATACTGTATTTAACTTATACAATATAGATCATGCCATTTACTCTAGATCATATACAACCTTTGTTATAAAAGGGCTATAAATAATAAACTGACAATTTTCTCAGATGTCTGCAGCATGCTTTGAAATGCCTACAATGATAATATAAACTTTAGAGGTAACGTACAATTTCCATTTACTAAAGCAGATTGCCTGCGGTATGTAGGTGTCAGGACACATTTTCCTTAAATATCACATGCAATTCTGAAACTGTCCATTCCCTATGCCACTTTGTGGTATTTACCACAAAATGTGGAAAACACTCAGTAAACACCATGTCAAAAGGTGTTAAACTCAATTTACAGAAGGAAATAAATAATTAAATGCATGTGGTAATAAAGTAGTGGTCCAAAAATGCGGTAGTTAAGGAATGTAGAAGTACAATAGCCAATGTTGAGTAGTCGCATTTTTGGACCAGTTCTCTCAACAGTGATGCATAGAAACCTAAATATGGCAATATGGAAATCATTGGGGTTGACTTAGTTAAAGTATAGCTAAAGAAAAACTTTTTTTTAGCTTTGGATAGAGTGGAGGTGGATTAGAACACATAGTTACATAGAGAAAAGGGTGTACTGCTCTAAGGCTCCAGGTTCCTTCCATTACTCCCTCCTTGCTTCCCTCACAGGTGCTGGCTGTGCTCTAATCCATGGAGAAAAAAGGTTTTCTGGACTGCCGCACTCTGATCAAGCGTTTTTATTTCCAAAAATTTAAAATTCCAAAAAATCAAAAATAGGTCATGCAAAATCCATCAAAAAGCAATCAAACATAGAAGGGACATACAGGGCAAAGGCTGACGCGTTTCACATCAGAGTGTGATGCTTACTCATAGCTGGAGTGTGAATGACCCAAAAAGTGTATATAAGGGTGACTTAAAAAACCTCTCAACCAATGAAAGGCATTAAACACAGTGGGAAAGTGTTTGTTACTTAATTGGGTCTATCACATTCCATGTTTGTAAGACACCTATTAAGTGCCGAAGCTTACTAATGAAAGTTAGTGAAAAATAAAAATGATAATAAAACATATGAGGTCTGTCATGTGTATGACAAGTATAAAGTGTATAGATGGAGTATAAAACTCTATATGGTGTTGAAATGTGTGTATAATGACTTGGCTTAAAACAGGTGCTTTAACCACTTAACAACCACCTGCCGACAAATAACGGCGGCAGGGTGGTTGCTTAACTCTGGGAGGACGTTATATAACGTCCTCCCAGAATCGCGCTCCCGCGCGCCCCCTGGGGCGCGCACACGGGAAACTCCGTGACCGCCGGGTCCAGAGGACCCGGCGGATCACGAATCGCGCTAAATCGCCGCTGATAGCGGCCGTTTACCACGTGATCGCTCCGTCAAATGACGGAGCAATCACTTGTAAACAGACCGGCGTCATTTGATGACGCCGGTTCCTCCCTCCCCTCTCTGTACCGATCGGTACAGTGTGAGAGGGGAGGGGGAGGGAGCGGATGGCAGCAGCAGCACTGTGGGCTGGATCTGTGACAATTGCAGTCACAGATCCATCCATCCATCCATCCCTGCTCAGCCATCCCTGTGCTATACCCTGCCAATACTCTGCAATACACCCTGCCAATACTCTGCAAAATACCCTGGTGCAATACTCTGCAATACCCTGGTGCAATACTCTGCAATACCCTGGTGCAATACTCTGCAATACCCTGCAAAATACTCTGCAATACCCTGCGAAATACTCTGCAATACCCTGCGAAATACTCTGCAATACCCTGGTGCAATACTCTGCAATACCCTGGTGCAATACTCTGCAATACCCTGGTGCAATACTCTGCAATACCCTGGTGCAATACTCTGCAATACCCTGGTGCAATACTCTGCAATACCCTGCACAATACTCTGCAATACCCTGCACAATACTCTGCAATACCCTGCAAAATACTCTGCAATACCCTGCAAAATACTCTGCAATACCCTGCGCAATACTCTGCAAAATACTCTGCAATACCCTGCACAATACTCTGCAATACCCTGCACAATACTCTGCAATACCCTGCACAATACTCTGCAATACCCTGCACAATACTCTGCAATACCCTCCACAATACTCTGCAATACCCTCCACAATACTCTGCAATACCCTCCACAATACTCTGCAATACCCTCCACAATACCCTGTGCAATACCCTCCACAATACCCTGTGCAATACCCGTGCAATACCCTGCCATACACCGCAATACCCTGCCATACACCGCAATACTCCGCAATGCCCTGCAATACTCCGCAATGCCCGGCAATACTCCGCAATGCCCGGCAATACTCCGCAATGCCCGGCAATACTCCGCAATGCCCGGCAATACTCTGCAATAACCACTTCCCGCCCTCCGGCCGTCATATGACGTCCTTGACTTTGTGCGGGGATATCTGAATGATGCCTGCAGCTACAGGCATCATTCAGATATCGGCTTTTTCAGCCGGCGATTCCCTACACCATAAGAACAATCATAGCGGCTGTTCCGCCGCTTGATCATTCTTACGGGAGGCAAGAGGGGATGCCCCCCCCCCCCGCCGCCCTCCGGCGCTTCTACCGACTCACCGCTACGATCAAAGCCAGGATTGTTGTTTTTTTTTTTTGTTTTTTTTTCAGGCTTCCCAGCCTAGAGGTGAGATGTGGGGTCTTATTGACACCCCCCCCCCCTCATATCTCACTGTAAAGAGGACCTGTCATGCCATATTCCTATTACAAGGGATGTTTACGTTCCTTGTAATAGGTATAAAAGTGATCAAAAAAATGTTTAGGGCGGAAAAACATGTCAAACTAAAATAAATAAAGTAAAATGAAGAATAAATTTTTTTTTTTTTTTAAAGCGCCCCTGTCCCCGTGAGCTCGCATACAGAAGCGAACGCATACGTAAGTCCCGCCCACATATGAAAACGGTTTTCAAACCACACATGTGAGGTATCTCTGCGAACGTTAGAGCGAGAGCAATCATTTTGGCCCTAGACCTCCTCTGTAACTCAAAACATGTAACCAGTAAAAATATTTAAAGCGTCGCCTATGGGGATTTTTTAAGTAGCGAAGTTTGGCGCCATTCCACGAGTGTGTGCAATTTTTAAGGGCGACATGTTAGGTATCTATTTACTCGGCGTAACTTCATCTTTCACATTATGCAAAAACATTGGGCTAACTTTACTGTTTTTTTTTTTTTTTTAAGCACAAAACATTTTTTTTCCGTAAAAAACGCGTTAAAAAAATTGCTGCGCAAATATCGTGCGAGATAAAAAGTTGCAACAACCACCATTATATTCTCTAAGGTCTTTGCTAAAAAAACATATATAATGTTTTGGGGTTCTATGTAATTTTCTAGCAAATAAATGATGATTTTTACATGTAGGAGAGAAATGTCAGAATTGGCCTTGGTGCTCCAGAACGCCTGAAGGTGCTCCCTGCATGTTGGGCCTCTGTATGTGGCCACGCTGTGTAAAAGTCTCACACATGTGGTATCGCCATACTCGGGAGTAATAGCAGAATGTGTTTTGGGGTGTAATTTGTGGAATGCATATGCTGTGTGTGAGAAATAACCTGCTAATATGACAATTTTGTGAAAAAAAAAAAGAGAAAAAAAAAATCTTGATTTTGCAAAGAATTGTGGGAAAAAATGACAACTTCAAAAAACTCACAATGCCTCTTTCTGAATACCTTGGAATGTCTTCTTTCCAAAAAGGGGTCATTTGGGGGGTATTTGTACTTTTCTGGCATGTTAGGGTCTCAAGAATTGAGATAGGCCGTCAGTACTTCAGGTGTGATCAATTTTCAGATATTGGCACCATAGCTTGTGGACTCTATAACTTTCACAAAGACCAAATAATATACACCAATTTGTACTTATTTTTACCAAAGATATGTAGCAGTATAAATTTTGGCCAAAATTTATGAAGAAAAAATAGTAATTTGCAAAATTTTATAACAGAAACGAAAAAAAATCATTTTTTTACAAAATTTTCAGTCTTTTTTCTCTTATAGCGCAAAAAATAAAAAACCCAACAGTGATTAAATACCACCAAAAGAAAGCTCTATTTGTGTGAAAAAAAGGACAAAAATTTCATATGGGTACAGTGTTGTATGACTGAGTAATTGTCATTCAAAATGTGAGAGCACCGAAAGCTGAAAATTGGTCTGGTTATTAAGGGGGTTTAAGTGCCCAGTGGTCAAGTGGTTAAACTGTGTTCTGTCTATACCGATGAACTACAATAATATCGTGCGTGTGTAGTGCAGTGCATCCTGACGAGGATGGTGTTTTAAGGAAAAAACTCAAAGTGGATATGATCAGAATATTCTTAAATCATTAAATTAATATTAAATTCGTGGAATAAATGCATATTAAAAACAAAAAAGCAAGTGTATATATATGTTTCAGTGTGAAATACATGGGAAGTGAAAATCATGGATGATGAGCATATGTGTATACAAAAACCTTGTATGTTCCAACGCAAACATTAATATTGACTAGATACTGAACATAAAAGCACAATAGAATTGTACAATAGTGATATATATAAAAAAGTGTATATATATATAAAATTGTTCTGTGGCTATAGATAAAACTTATTCGTCCTGTATGTCTATTGATGGAGGAGCGAAGAAATACAATGAACAAATACAATGAACTAATTAAGCTACAACTATTATAATCACAACTAAATATGTTGGTTGTTACTATTAATGCACTGCATATTATATAGTATTTTATTGTATCTGATTTCCTTATGGGCATTTAATGTTAGTGTGGTTGAACACTAAAGAAATATACTTGTTCAATGGATAGGCTGCCTCCAAAAGACATACAAAAAGCACCTGTTTTAAGCCAAGTCATTATACACACATTTCAACACCATATAGAGTTTTATACTCCATCTATACACTTTATACTTGTCATACACATGACAGACCTCATGTGTTTTATTATCATTTTTATTTTTCACTAACTTTCATTAGTAAGCTTCGGCACTTAATAGGTGTCTTACAAACATGGAATGTGATAGACCCAATTAAGTAACAAACACTTTCCCACTGTGTTTAATGCCTTTCATTGGTTGAGAGGTTTTTTAAGTCACCCTTATATACACTTTTTGGGTCATTCACACTCCAGCTATGAGTAAGCATTACACTATGATGTGAAACGCGTCAGCCTTTGCCCTGTATGTCCCTTCTATGTTTGATTGCTTTTTGATGGATTTTGCATGACCTATTTTTGGTTTTTTGAAATTTTACATTTTTGGAAATAAAAACGCTTGATCAGAGTGCGGCAGTCCAGAAAACCTTTTTTCTCCAACACATAGTTACATAGTTACATATAGTTACATAGTTAGTAAGTCCATCCAGTTAAACCTGAGTGAGTGTGGGTGCGTGTCTACAATTCTCCCTATCCCTGTACATTGTGGCTCATTAAGATGTTCATCTATTATATTATTATTTATTTAAGGTACCCATATAGCACCGTCAATTTACACAGCGCTCCACACACACAGCTCACCTCAAGGAGCCCACAATCCAAGGTCCCCAACTCAGATTAATATACTAGGGCCAATTTTGACTGAAGCCAATTAACCTACCAGCATGTCCATGGAGTGTGGGAGGAAACCGGAGTACCCGGAGGAAACCCACACAGGCACAGGGAGAACATGCAAACTCCAGGCAGGTAGTGTCGTGGTTGGGATTCGAACCAGCAACCAGCAACTAGGCGAGAGTGCTACCCACTACACCACTGTGCCGCCTAACACCTGTCTGGTTTTTATTGTTGTCTGTGTCCCATTAGGGCAGGTATGTCCAAAGTCCGGCCCGCGGGCCAATCGCGGCTCGCGTTTCATTTTCGGATGGCCCGCCTGGTGATCTTGACATATATATATCTTTTGTGGCCCCCAACGAATCCCAGAGTGCCGGGGGCCACAAAAGATAGTATGCTGGCTGCCTTGGAGGGGATGGGACGAGTGCCGTGCATACAGGAGAGTATTTCCTGTTTACACGGCGTCCTGTGTAAAAGGAAGTCCCGTCTCCTGCGCTGCCATTGGACAACTGTTCTGTCCATCACAGGAGGCGGGACTTTCAATTAAAGAGGCCCGTCGAGAAAACAAGAGTTTCTCCTGTTTGTCTACTGGCGCTCGTCCCACCCCCTTCCTGTCTCCTCTGCAGGCTGCACTGATGATAATGGTGAGTCTGCATTCATGGCAATACAATGGGTGTTGCATTCATGGCAATACAATGGGTACTGCATTCATGGCAATACAATGGGTGCTGCATTCATGGCAATACAATGGGTGCTGCATTCATGGCAATACAATGGGTGCTGCATTCATGGCAATACAATGGGTGCTGCATTTATGGAAATACAATGGATGCTGCATTTATGGCAATACAATGGGTGCTGCATTTATGGCAATACAATGGGTGCTGCATTTATGGCAATACAATGGGTGCTGCATTTATGGCAATACAGTGGGTGCTGCATTTATGGCAATACAATGGGTGCTGCATTCATGGCAATACAATGGGTGTTGCATTCATGGCAATACAATGGGTGTTGCATTCATGGCAATACGGTGGGTGCTGCATTCATGGCAATACCATGGGTGCTGCATTTATGGCAATGTAGAGGGTGCTGCATTCATGGCAATACGGAGGGTGCTGCATTCATGGGAATACGGAGGGTGCTGCATTCATGGCAATACGGAGGGTGCTGCATTCATGGCAATACGGTGGGTGCTGCATTCATGGCAATACGGTGGGTGCTGCATCCATGGCAATACGGTGGGTGCTGCATCCATGGCATTACGGTGGGTGCTGCATCCATGGCAATACGGTGGGGGTGCTGCATCCATGGCAATACGGTGGGGGTGCTGCATTCATTCTTAATACGGTGGGGGTGCTGCATTCATGGCAATACAGTGGGTGCTGCATTCATGGCAATACAGTGGGTGCTGCATTCATGGCAATACGGTGGGTGCTGCATTCATGGCAATACGGTGGGTGCTGAATTCATGGCAACGGTGAGGCTGCAGATGGGCACTGATTAGGCTGCATTGATGGGCACTGACCCTTATTTTGCTTCACAGTTCTTTATTTAAAATTTAAGATTTTTTTTTCCTGAAACTTCCTTTTTTAAAGTGAAGGTGCGTGTTATAAGCCGTTAAATACGGTATATCCAAATAACACGCCCAAGCTCATCTCTCCACCACACACAGCCACAAAGGCAAGAGAATTCTTGTTGGGCAGTGTATTAGTGCTCGGAGGAACACACTTAGACCGAATTTTAATGGTTTAAAGAATGTCAGGCAAAATGGTCGGACCTCAAGCATGTTCACTTCATCAAATCTGGCCCTCTTTGAAAAAATTTTGGACACCCCTGAATTAAGGAGATTCACTCTCTCTCCATTTGTCCTGTTTACCATTATCATTGAAAGTGAAAGTTAAAAAAAATCCCAAATTTTGAGTTGTTCCCAGAGAAGTAATAGAGGGGAAATCTTCCAATAGGGACAGAGATGGCAAACAATTTAAACAAAACTGACAGGGGTTATAACCCTCCCTTACTCTATCCAAAATGGGATTTTTTTTTTTTACCTAAAGTTCTACTTTAAAGCCTCATACACACCACTAGATTATTTTTGGTCAACCCAACGGGTTGAGCCAAAAAAAAAAAAAGGACAGCTCATGTCGGAGCCGCTGTACTAATGATCCGATATTAGTAAATCGATCTCCCCTGCTGTGCTATTGTGTTCTGACAGATGGACTGTCAGTAAACTCAGCTATTGGCTGAAAGCACTGATCGGGAGCCAATCAGCAGACCTTTTTTCAGTCACAAGCCTTTGACGGCCGGCTTCTGTTGGACCGGCTGCCATACACACGGGCCTAATGTCAGCATGTGTGTACTAGGCTTAAAGCAAATAGACTGTGCAAGTTGCTCCAGAGCTTAGTACATGAGGTAAAGCTTCACTTTACAAAGATTACCCAATCACATGCAAGGGAAAAAAAAACAGCATTTTTGCTTGCACATGATTGGATGATGGAAGTCAGCACAGCTCCCCTCATTTACTAAGCTCTAAAGCAACTTCACTTGCAAAGTGCTCAGTCTATGTTTTTTCTTTGGTAAATCCATCCAATTACATTTAGTAAATCCACCCCATAAATATACTTATTTTCTCCTGTGATTTTGCCAGATTTTTAGAGACCTTTTTTTTGTGAATATACAAGCATATATATCATTTGCTGCAAAAAATCTCCCAATCACTCCAAACATACTACAATGTACATGCATATCACAATGGTCTAATCACTTGTTAGAACATATGTCATATGTAGTGGGGATACTTTCCTTTTTCACAATTATTTTTAGAGATATCTTCCCACTGACATCATTGATCTTTTTGGCTATGTATAAGGGGGTAATTCTTCCCACTGACCATCATACTAACGTATCATGTGTTTTAGATATAGTAATTTTTAGCAGGGGTTCCCTGAGACTGGAAAAATATTTCAAGGACTCTTCTCTGTTGAAAAGGTTGAGGAAGCCTGCTTGAAAGTCTCAGAAACACTCGGGAACTGAGTGTTTCAGAGTGGCTCCAAGTGCATCTGAGCAGCTCCGAATGTCACTGGCGCCCCCGCAACTCTGGCCAAATGAGGTACTGCACACCGCAGAGGCTTGAATCCTGCTTGTTTTGCGAAATAACTCTCGCAAACCGACTCAGGATTTAAAAAAAAAAATAGCTCACATTGCGAAATGCTTGTTAACCGAGTTACTTGCAATCCGAAGTATAAAGCCCCGTACACACGGTCGGACTTTTGCCCAACAAACTTAGTTTTAAGCAAGTTGGGCCAACAATCCGACCGTGTGTACGCTCCATCGGACAAACTTTTTTGAGTTTGGTTTTGTTTTCATCGGACAAAAGTTGGGTCTGCGAACGGACAAACTTTTGCCCAACAAAAGTCCGATGGAGCAAAGTCCTACCGTGTGTACAGAAAACCATAGGACTTTAGTCCGATGGACAAAACAACCAATGTTAAAATCAACCAACAATAGCAGAAGTTGACCAAAGGGTGGTGGTAAAGAGCAGAAAAGAGCAGAAAAACCATGTGATGTTGCAAAAAGTTTTGGGAAAGTTTGCAGAAAAGTCCTGTGGTGTGTATGCTATGGGTGTGCCCGGCCAACTCCGTTCGGACAAAAATCCAAGGAAAAGTCTGATGGAAGTCTGACCGTGTGTATGGGGCTTTACTGTATTTACTTTTCTGGGGACAACACAAAGTTTGGGATTTTCTTTTCATTTCACTTTCAATGATAATGGTAAACAGGACAAATAGAGAGGGTGAATCTCCTTAACGAGGGCACAGACAGCAGTAGAAAAAATAGGTGTTCTAATACCTCCCTGCCCTCTCCAAAACAATTTTTTTATTTTATTTAATTAACCTTCCTAGCGGTATTCCCGAGTCTGGCTCGGGGTTAAGTTTCCGCACCAAAAGCGGTAACCCCGAGCCAGACTCGGGCTGCATTGCAGTGATCCAGGCAGGAGTTACTTACCTTGTCCCCTGGATCCTGCGATGCCTCCCCGCTGTGTGATCGAGCCGTCATCTCGCTCGATTCACACACTTCCGAGTGCCGCCGAGCTCCGTTCCCTGCGACGTTACGACGCACGGGGACGGAGATCGGCGCCAAATTCAAAAAAGTAAAAACACAGTATACATACAGTACACTGTAATCTTACAGATTACAGTACTGTATGTAATAATTACACACCCCCATTGTCCCTAGTGGTCTGACCAGTGCCCTGCATGCACTTCTATATAATAAAAACTTTTTTTTCTGCCTGGAAACTGGAGATTGTCCATAGCAACCAAAAAGTGTCCCTTTATGTCAAAAGTGGTTTTAGACCAGCTAAAAAACAGCGATAATAAATTAGAATCACTCGCAGAATTAAGCGATAGTGATTTGTGGGGAAATTCGTCATCAAACACTGAAAAACACTTTTATTATTATTATATTATTATTTGTTATAATTATTTTATAGTTATTTATTTTATTATAATGTATAATTTTGTTTTTTGAACTTTATCATACCCGGGATGTTTACTAGACTCTGGTTTGGACATATTTAAGTGAGTTATTCCTAAGGATTACAGGCCTGCAATATAAAACGCCAAATTTCCATGCAGAATAATGGTACCCGCTTTCAGCACCTAAAATCTGACAGAATCATACCGCCAGGGAGGTTAAAGTAAAATTCCAAAAATCTTTTTTGAAAAATGCTATGCAGTATTTTACCGCATTTCTTGAAGTGGTAGATATCGCTTCGTAAATGGAGCCCAATAACTTTTACTATTTCCCACATACAATAGTCAACATTATACATTTACAATTTAAAAGGTTATTTTCATATCCAAACACTGCTCTTAATGTTATGCCTTGCACAAGTGCCCTTAAAAGTTCTATGCTTATTCTGTACATTACAACTTTGTAACCAGTCAGACATTTTATATATCGCATAGTCCTGGTACATGGTGGAATGGCATCAAATTTTCAACATTTCACAAGACAACTTGGTCAGCTTCCTCCGGATATACTGGTAATATCTATAGGAACTTTAATACATCCATGTATTATTTGTATTGAAAAAGAACCGGTAAAACCACTCCCACAGGCAGACTCGGGCGAATGAGAACAACACTGGCCAGCAAGCCCATTCGGTTGGATTACAACTCCTAGTCAGGATATCGAGGTTATTCTACCTTGGATGGTTTTTAATAAAGTATGTTTTTATGCCATTGGAGGTGTTCCCCAGATTCAAATACTCCAACGATAGGTCAGCAACTAAGGCTGGGGAGACTAGGGAGGACAGGGGTACTTTTTGGGTGGCCGCATTTTTTTTCCCCCCACAGGATGTGGACGGGGTGTATGGAAGAAGCTCTATTGAGGATTATCCTCTGAAACTGCTGGGATCCCCTTTGGAATATCATAGGAAAGTTATCCCTTACAGAAAAAGAACTGAATCAGCATTGAATTCAGAGGGTAGGAAAAAGTTATATTAAAATTAAGGTTGTGGATACAAGGCTGTGATTCATTCTACTTCCAGGAGTTGTACTGACAGCTTTTGGTAGGACAGTCAGAAAAGACTGTTGGTTGATGACCCATAGAAGTGTAAACATTTGAATCAGGGGATCACCCCTGTGATGAAACATACTTCACTGAATACAAATTCATGGTGGAATAAAACCCAAGATCCTGATTAGCAAATGTGATCCATCCTGATGAGATTGCTGGCCAGTGTTGTCTTCATTCGATGCTGTGTCTTCCTGTGACAGTGGTTTAAACAGTTCTGGTTCAAAATAAACAACACATGGATGTACTAAAGTTCTTATAGATATCACTATTCTATGCTAAGGAAGCAGACCAAGTTGTCTGTGAAATGCATTGAAAATGGGATGCCATGCATACACTGACATCTCATCCACTAGCGTCTGTTTCTCTGGTATAGGCGCACAGATTTCAGTTCCTGTTATCCACATTGCTTTCCTGTTATAGTATGATTAATGTACTCTTTGACATGCTAAACGTTTTACTACAATCTCTCTATTTTTTATGTACGACTTGCAATTAATCGATATTATGCTTCTCTCTGCATATCTGATTGCGGTCGCACACTTTATTCTTATTCTGTATCAGGAGTATGCAATGTATACAATGTCTGACTAGAAACAAAGTTGTAATATACAGAATAAGCATATAATTATACAAGAGCGCTGTAAGGTATTACATTAAAGTGGTTGTAAAGGTAGAAGTTTTTTTTTACCTTGAGGCGTTCACTGCATGCACTCATCCTAAATACTTACCTGAGCCCGATCCCAATCCAGTGGTGTGCCTGACTGTCTCTCCTCACTGAACATTGTGCTGTGTCTGACTGTCTCTCCACATGGGACATGGAGGCAGCAATAGAAGCCATTGGCTTCTGCTGCTTTCAATCAAATTCTGTGAGGAGGGAGTGGGGGCCGGGTCGAGCTGCGTTGTGTGTCAATAGATGCACACATCCCGGCTTGGGATCGAGCCCACATGGGTGCCAACCGAGTTTATTATGGGGGCACAAGGACGGGAGGAGGAGCCAAGAGCGCCGGCAGGGGACCACAGAAGAGGAGGTATGGGGCTGCTCTGTGCAAAACCAACTGCATTGGGTATGTAAGTATAATAGTTATTTTTTTTTGTTTTTTAATGAAGCTTTAGAATCACTTTAGGAGTGGTGTTTAGGCATGAAACTGATATACTGTATTTATCAGGAAGGACTTTTTACAAGGGTTCTTCAAAAAATCTTCTGCACTTTTTTTATAGGTTTTGCAGCCATCTTCACCACTAAAGTATTCTTACTAAACTGCAAGGTCAGCCTAGTCACATGACACTCTCAGACATGACAAATTACTACTCCTCCCACCCTCTCTGTTTCCAACAAAAATATAAAAGTGCAGAAAACTTTTTGAAGACCCCTTGTAAATTGTAACTGTTTAATGTTGATGATTATATGTAGGCAATACTAAAAGGTATTGTTTTTACTGAAGGTATACTCTCTTGTGAGTTGCCTCTTATCTGATTATCTATCTGAAGTGCTAACTAGGCATATTTTTGAAAGTTTACACAATTTTAGATAATTGGACTAGTTGAAAAAATATTAATTGTATTTGAAAGAATACAAAACGAACTGAAGGGGTTTTATATTATAGCTATATATTTCTTCTTTTACATTTTGAATCAGCCAACTATTGTAAGTGTGGTACATTCTGCAAAGCACGTTAGTTTAAACAAATCAGCTTAATCAGGCACAAACTGCTATTACATTTGAGACAAAACATATTAAAACAAAGCATCTTTTATAATAAAACTTTGAGTATAGATTTGAGAATTTTTTTTGTAAACTCCATTACTTTATATTGGCATAATGTTTATCAAAGCGGCCTGATTTTCTGTTTACAGAGCAACATCTGGATTTACATGCACCTGAACTAGTTTTCAAGCAAAAATCATATGATAAGTTAGGCCTAACAAAATGGCCTGATTTCTAAGTCTTGAGATACTTTAAAGGCAGGTTTTTTTTTTTTGGACTGACATATTTGGGTTAATTTACTAAATTAATATGTGCTGTTCAACTAGCAAAGTCATTGTTCACTATCAAAAGTGTAGGTTAATTTTTGCAAAGTATAACATCAATAAAGAAGTTGATACTGTGTCCACTTTAACTTGTATAGTATCTGAAGCCAAATTTATTTTTATTTTTTCATTTTTGATAGAGTAAGGGAGGATTAAAACAGCTGTCAGTTTTTTTGCTGTCTGTGTGTCATAAGTAAGATTTCCCTTCACTTCCTGTCCTGTACATTCAACAGAAAGTAAGAGAGTATATTTCCAATGTGAGGGAAATCCTCTCTTAGACAGTTGTACTCATTGAAATATTTCCCTCTATTCCTAATCTGGCGCCAGCTTAAAGTTTTGGATTTACCCATCACTTTCATTTCACGTGGCATGGATGATTAGAGAGGGTGAATCTCCTTAAAAGGGGCACAGAAAGCAATAGAAACCTGGCAAATCTATTCTAAATATCTAAATATTCAATCACAGGTGACATTAATTATAAAAAAAAGGATTGTTGCTAGCAAGATTAAATATTACAAAAAAAGACACTGCATGTTTGTTAACTTTTATTTTGCTAGTTGCACATACTCAATTTTTTAGTAAGTAAAAGTAGTAAGTGTGCTGTTCCTACTTAGCGAATGCCCAGTGCCTAAAAAAATCACATGGTATGTCTATGTCTTAAAGTAGTTATAAAGCCTAAATATTTTTTACCTTAATGCATTCCTTGTATTAGGCATTTTAAATTACCAGCAAACCTTTCCAGAATCCCATCCCACACTTCTGCTACTACCAATATTCCACCTTGTAGATATTTAAATAGTACTGCCAAGCAGTTTACTGCCACCTTGCGGCTCTCACTACTCATCTTTTTCTAGAGTGATACAGCCAGCTCTTGGAAACCCGCTGCTTATCAAAAAAGAAAGCCAAGCTAACACTATTTGAAGAGCTGACTGGTGGGGGTTCCGAGAGGGAAATTTACAGTGGATAAGGATGTGTGCACAGTTTTTCCACTTACTTTTTAAAAACACCTAGCAACTTTACCTGCAATAACCTGAGCCAAGGTGTATTACTCATCCCTTTATAATTTAGGTGAACAAGCCTCCTCCTCCTACACCCTGGAGAGCAAATGTTTGATGGCTGAACAGTATATCAGAGCATCTGGGATGCCTACACTCTCCCCAGAGGTTGTCTCTGACCTATAAAACCCTGATGTCCTCAGAGGAATTTCTTGGGGCACAGAAATCTATAAAGTCTGGAAAAAGCCCAAGGGCCAGATGGATACACTTTATCCTGTCCTATTAGAAAGATTTTCAGGATACACTGGCCCACAGATTCACAGCCACATATAGCTCACTAAGAGAGGACATATAACAAAGGAGGATAAAAACCCTGCTCTATGCCCAAGCTACCACACTATTTCCCTCCTTAATGTGGATTTGAAAATATTCACAAAGATCTTCTCATCCAAATTGCTGCCACATATGCCAGCACTCATCCATCCAGATCAGTCAGGTTTTACTTCTGGCAGGGAAGGTAGAGACAACACACAATGGGCACCCAACCCCACACACTACTCTCACATGAAACTTATCCCATTGGTGCTTTTATCCACAGATGCAGAAAAAGCTTTTGATAGAGTTGATTGAGTCTTCCTCAAGTCCACACTGGCCTACATAAGCTTCAGAGAGACAATGAAACGTTGGCTTTCTGCACTATATTGCAAACCATCGGCCAGGGTTAAAACGAAAGAATTCATGTTGGACATCTTTCCCATACTGAATGGGACATGACAAGGCTGTCCACTCTCACCAATTACCTTTATACTCACCTTGGGAACAATTAGATCCCACCAGGATATCAAGTCCATACTAAAGGAGGGGAACATAAGCTAGCTGCCTATACCGACGACTTCATTTTCTTTGCAACCTTTCCCTTGATTTCACTGCCCAAACTTCTGGCAGAACTACAAAAATACGGTGAGTTATTGAATTTTAAAATGTATTACCAAGTAAGTAATTACTTAAGTCAGTGGTCATGGGTAAAAGCATACCCAACTTTTAAGTACACAATGGGGTATATTTACTAAAGCTGGAAAGCGCAAAATCAGGCTCACTTCTGCATAAAAACCAATGAGCTTCTAACCTTAGCTTGTTCAATTTAGCTTTGATATTAAAACCTGGAAGCTCATTGGTTTTTATGCAGAAGTGAGCCTGATTTTGGGCTTTCCAGCTTTAGTAAATAAACCCCATTGTGTACTTAAAAGTGGTGTATGCCTGCATATAAGTTTCTCCAGACTTTAAGAACCAAATTTTTACCCATTTTAGTTCTAAATGATCAGATTCTTATATACGTTATTTGGAGAAAAAATACCCCACAACTTATGTTAGGTCTTCAAGCTAAATTTTAGTCCACTGGTTAAGCATTCTAAGGCCCCTTTCACACTGAGGCGCTTTGCAGGCGCTATTGCGCTAAAAATAGCACCCGCAATGCGTCCAAAAAAAGCCGCTTAATTGTATCCAGTGTGAAAGCCCGAGGGCTTTCACACTGGAGCGTTGCGCTTGCAGGAGGGTAAAAAAACTCCTGCAAGCCGCATCTTTGAGGCGCGATAGGAGCGGTAAAAATAATGCTCCTATAGCGCCCCTGCCCATTGAAATCAATGGGGTAGCGCCTCCAAAACGCCTGAAAAACGCCGCAAAGAGGCGTTATTGTGGGCGTTTTTAACCCTTTTTCGGCCGCTAGCAGGGGTTATAATCCCCCCACTAGCGCCCGCAAATCGCGGCAAAAAATACGGTATAGCGGCGCTAAAAATAGCGCCGCTATACCGCCAGCGCATCTAGCACTTCAGTGTGAAAGTAGCCTAAGTGTTCTCAGTGTCGCTGCCTGCCTTTGGTATTGGGTGCCTGTGACTGAGTTTACACTCAGTTGCTATGGCGCCTGGATGCGCCGTCGGGCCGCTGACGCGGCTCTCCTTACCGCGACGACACATCCGGCTCCTCCCATCTGCCATTGTCATTCGGCCACTTGTGCAGGGGCGATATCGCACACCAGGGATTCGGGGGGGGGGCACTCTCCCCTTCCCAGCCCCTCCCCACACCACACTTGCATGACTGGCTATCAGCATCACAGCCTGGTGTATAAAACCTATGACACTTTGGAGGCTCAAAGTATGCCGCCCATGGGTAATTTCCAGGCTTAGATGACAAATCTCTGCATTTCAGCATACATGCTGACTATTGGACTGTTCAACTGCCCATATACTGTGGATGGTATCAGTCTGTTTTTTTTGTTCAACAGTGTATATTTTATAGTGGTCTGACTACTTTAATACTATCCCCCTTCCCTTCTTTTAGGCTAACAGCACTACATTGATGTGCTGTGTTACCACATTACATCCTCCCTTGCGATCAATTGAAGGTTCAAGTTTAACTTTTTCCATATCCATGAAATAGCAGAGGTGTGTATATTTACAGACCATTGACAATGCAATATAGATTGTGTTCGAACCTTTGGCCAATCATTTTATTATTTTACATTATTATATCCACTGACCTCACCGGTCTATGGTGTAGTGCTTCCCTTGGGGGTTGGGCTGAGTGCCCTCTGTGACTGCTTTACCCCTTGGACTTTCTGATTGGCCTATGGCAGCAATTACTTGTTTTTAAATGATGCGATACCTATGATATTCTACATAATCACATGGTCAGTGTATACTGATATTGTTGTTGAATATATTTTTTCTACTGTGAATCCATTTTATGACAATTTCTTACATTCTTTGATTCTGTTAATTATAGATATTAGTGTTTTACCCAAAACCCCTTACCCCTGATGAAGATTAACGCTGTAACTCGAAACGCGTTGGATATACTCTGTTGTGTGTTCCACTAGACAGAGCAAGTGGTTTCATGTATGCCATTGTATCGTGTATCAATGTTTGGATTCACATCAATTGTAGTTTTACCACTACGCAATCTTTTCCTGCTTTTAACTTTTTTAAATAAAATTTACTTTTTCATAAACATTTGCTATTATTTTTGAGGAGCTCTTGCCTTATAAACTCCCATTAGAGGAAAACCCTTTTCTGTTTGACCCATGGATGTGGGCATCATCTCCCATCCTTTAACATACAGCAAATCCTTAAAATAGTCCACTGGTTAGAACATTTAAACTAAACTTCAACATTGGGACAGGGAAGCCATCCAGGTTTGAGTGGAATAGTCTTATTAAAGTGAACATGTTGCCATGTCTTTAATATCTACTCCAGGTTCTCCCGTTACACTCCCGATGGGCTTTTTGAAAGATTTACGCATTAGATTGTTGAAATTCATATGGCTTGGCAAGCTGGTGAGGTGAAGCGGTCAATCCTATCTCTTCCTAAGTCGAAAAGAGGGATTGGTTTTCCTGACCCAGGGAAATATCATGAAGCATCTCATCTAACCAGAGTAGTTGACTGGTGTACCCAGGGTGATTTGAAACCATGGGTCCAGTTAGAACAGGAATCCATGGACCTACACCTGTTGGGACTCCCAGGGATTCACCATGGGTCAATATCCCCTACTATTAAACAACACCCACTTACAGGGACTACTTTGCAGTCAACTAGAATGCTTTTTAAAAATACAGATTTATTGCCCTCTCCTAGTCCTATGGTTCCTTTTCAAAGAGTTTCTAAGAGTGACTGACTTTCAACATAGTAAAAATTACCCTCAGTTCGATGCCCATATCCAACAGAGGACCTTCCGGTTGATACATTTCTCCTCCGATCATTGTCTCATAATAATGCAGAAAGAAGAGCTTACTTTCACAACGGGCCCTACCTGATATAATACCACTTGGTAAGGAAACCACCCTCATTCAAACAAGTTTGCCTTGACAGGAAGCCAGTAAGGCATAATTTATCACTACTGTACGCCCTGTAAGTATCAATAAAGGAGTTACAAACTCCTCACTAGATCGTAAAAGACCCCCACGGTCCTGCATCACATGTCAATGCAGGTCTCCAATAAATGTTGGCGTTGCCTGGAATTCAAAGGTGATTTACTGCACATCTTCGGAGACTGCTCAAAACTCATGGATTTACGGGATATGGTTGAACAAATGATTAGAACAAAACATTTACAGGTGTGTTTCTTTAGGAAAATGCAGCAGCTTATCTACTACATGATGCGCCCTTAACTATCGAAAGGTACAAAAATGCCTTGTTAAAACGTCTCCTCAATGCCGCCAAAGCCTGCATCCTAAAACTATGGAAAAATCTGCACCCCCCCCCCCTCCCACACACACACACACACATACAAAATCACACTGGCTGCCAGAATTGCAGAAATACAACAAATAGAAAATCTTACCAAAGATCAAGGATCAAGGAGAAATATTGGACCTGGATGCCATGCTTTTATTATAGGAATCAGACACCCTTAACTTCCCAACATTAAGCTGCTCAGTGGCCTCCTCTTTAGGACTTTCCCACCCAAACCCCCCCCCCCCCCCTCCATCTTCATCCTTCCCCTTCAACTTTATAGTTTTTTCCCCTCTCTTTTCCCCACCCCATAGTTAGGTATGTCCTCTTTATATATTCTCACAACAAAACAAAAAAAAATATCTGGGAAACAGTGATCCTCCAACTAGTACCCAGGCTAAAACTAACAAAACTGGGACCTGAGATTTCTGTTCTTAAAATGTCTACTTTTGTTTCATATATCTATTGGGCCCCCATGCCTTGTCTGTGTTGTATCACCACTTTATACTTTGCAATGGGTATCCTATGGTGACTTCTCTATTTGATGTCCTTGTACTGTTCTTTCTCCAAAAAGAAAGAATTTATTAAAATATCGACTATGAGAGAAATAACAGAATGGACCTATTTTAAGGGGCTATACAAAAGTGGTGCACACCTTAAAAGTGTTTCTTCCCCTATCCTTTTCCTATTTCTCTTGCTTTTCCTTTGTTATTCTTTTATCGACAAGGTGTGTAACTTGAAGTTGCTAGTAGCTTTAGAGGTCTTTGCTACTTTTAGCCACCATTCACACTTTTTCTTCTCATTTTCCTACTACACTACACCAAATCCCATTCTTTCTAATTGTCCCTATTTATACTTATACAGTCGCCCTATGCTTTGTGCCATATGTTTAAAAAAGTATTTGTACTTTAGGTTTGCTCTTCTAAACAGCATTCTTAACATCAGCTGAAATAAAACACCAATCTTGTCATGACACTATGTAACTCAGACTGGTTTTATAGAATAGAATTCAGGGCATACAAAAGGTACTGGAAAAGTATAGGTCTCTGTGGGATGTCTCACGCTATAACTTTACGTCCACTATTATTAGGAGGATTTCCAGACATCTTATTTGTATTTGGGCTGAATGATGGGAACTTGGTTTGTTGTCAACTCCTGACTATGATTTTAATGCATACTTTCTGTCTTCCTTTGTTTGCAAGGGAGGGACATAGCAAGTCTGGGATAATTGCATTTCACATAGCTTCAGGCAAAGCAGCTTTTGTAAATGGTACCGTTCCTTTGGGGATCAAAAGATCAAGTAAAATTGTAACCATTAATCAGAACATCAAGTCAATTGATTAAAAAGATATTTACATCTTCCATGAAATGTGTCTTAGGAAGAGCACTTTGAAATATTCTTACATGTATTTATACATCTGTATTGTCACATTAAAAGAAAACTGCATATATTAGACATACAGTATATAGGATTTCATTGCAGACCACTCTTTATGAAAATGTTATCATAGTGTTCCTTTGGCCTCAATACTTCCAGTTACTGATGTAGAACAAGTATAATAGATCAGCAGTTTTTATTCAAATATAACTTAATATAAGCCTGGGATTTCATTTCATTTGGGAGAGATTTCCACTTACTTCATGGTGTGTACCTAAGGACAGGAAGCACAGGGAGATACGTCCAACGGGGACATAGACATCAATAAAAACCCAACAAAAGTTCCAACCTTCCCCATTCTAAAGCAGCCCATAGATTATGCGATTTTCTTTCTTTACACTACAGGTGGAAGAAAAGAAAATAGCTTGATTCCCCTATCAAAAATGACTGTGCCCTGAATCCCTCTCACATCGCTATTATGTTCTGCCACACAATGATTACTGCTGGTGGCTTACACAATTTAATCTGAACAAAATAATAATTTTGACATTCTGATAATTGATCAGTTTGACATTTTGGTTGTATCTACAATAAAGAATGCATATTTGGGCATTTTAAATACTTTTTTTTTTTTACGGAATTTATATTTAATAAAACAACAAGGCTGATTGAAACAGTTTTAAATGTTTCTTTGGTTCAGAGGGGTTGATTTACTAAAGACAAACAGGCTGTTCACTTTACAAAAAGTGAATGATTGGGTAATCTTTGCAAAGTACATTTTCACCACTAACCTGTAGGGAAAATTCCTTTTCAACATGAATATCCTATTTACCCTTGATAAATCAACCCCAAAATCTTAGAGGATGGAAAAAGATAAATCAAACCTTTCAATGGAAACTATTGTAATTTTAATTGGAATCTCAATAACTATTTAAAGAATATACTTATAGGGGCAATAAAACATTTAGTTAAATCTACAATTCAAATCAATACAGAACTGAAGCATGCATGCTGGAGAATTTCCATATAATCATACAGCCTGCTCATGGGTCAATTGGGCCAAAAGTAAAACACAAATCTTTGAGGAACTAGCAAACTAGCAGTTGTTTGATTTTCACCATTATTAATAAAATATCTACCTGTTTAAGATCAGGCTAATGCCTCGTACACACGACCGTTTTTTCAGTCGGAATAAACTCAGACGGGTTTTTCCTACCGAATTCTATTAAAGCTGTATGGCAAACACACTGTCACACCAAATTCCGACTGTCAAAAACGCGGTGACGTACAACACTACGACGAGCCGACAAAAATTAAGTTCAATGCTTCCGAGCATGCGCCGACTTGATTCTGAGCATGCATGGTTTTTAGTGCGTCGGAATTGCATCCAGACGAACGGAAATTGTTCTCTTTCTAAGTCCGTCAGAATTTCCGAAGTAAAAAGTCCGGTGGGGCATACACACAAAATTTCGTCTGACTTTTTCCATCGGAAATTCTGAGCGTGTGTACGCGGCATAACAGTGGCGGCACGTCTATTAGGGGCCCAGGAATGCCGCCCCCCTAATCTATGCATCTGGCCCCTAATCTACATGCAGGGCACCGGATGCATGGATTTCAATGGGTTTTTTTTGTGTCTTGTTTTTGCCGCCACCCCAAAAAAAAATATACAGCACCAGCTGCCACTTCAGGCTAATGGCAAGTATGAAAAAGGCAGATATATTTGTTTACTTATTTATTTCTGTGTACTTTCTCCCTACTAAATCTAGTATTAGACCTAATACTGAAATTTGAATATTCTGAATAAGTGAGGGAATATCTTCCCAGTGGCTACAGAAAATGTTAAAGACTCCCAACAGAGGTTACAACACCTTCAATCTTTATCCAAAACTAAAAAATAGTTTTGGCTTGGGTTTTACTTTAACCTCCCTGGCGATATTCCTGAGTCTGGCTCAGGGTGAGTTTTGACTACCAAAAGCAGGAACCCTGAGCCAGACTCGGGATCGCATCGCAGTATCCAGGGAAAGTTACTTACCTTGTCTCCTGGATCCTGTGATGTCTCCCTGCTGTGTCTGGGTGCTGTCTCCTCGCTCGATTCACAGTGCCGAGTGGCGAGCTCCGTTCCCTGCGAGCGTTGCGACACACGGGGATGGAGTTCGGCGCCAAATTCAAAAAATGTAAAACACACAATACATACAGTACACTGTAATCTTACAGATTAAAGTACTGTATAAAATAATTACACATCCCCTTTGTCCCTAGTGGTTTGTCCAGTGCCCTGCATGCACTTTTATATTATAAATACAGTTTTTTCTGCCTGAAAACTTGAGAATGTCCATAGCAACCAAAAAGTGTCCCTTTACGTCAAAAGTGCTTTTAGACCAGCTAGTAAACAGCGATAATAAATTAGAATCACTTGCAGAATTGAGCAATAGCGATTTGTGGGGAAATTCGTCATCAAACACTGAAAGTAACAACAGCGACAATTCTGCAACTGAGCAAATTTCATTTTATTTGATTACATTATTGAATAATTGTTATTATTATTATATTATTATTTGTTATAAATATTTATACTTATTTATTAAATTATAATTTATGAGTTTGTGTTTCAAACGTTATTATACCCGGGAAGCCTACTAGACTCTTGTTTGGACAGATTTAAGTGTGTTATTCCTAAGAATTACAGGCCTACAATATAAAACGCCAAATTTCCATGCAAAATAATGGTATCGCTTTCAGCATCAAAAATCTGACATAATCATACCACCAGGGAGGTTAAAGATCAAAAATTGCATGCATATATGTTTAGGAGTGAACATATGACCATATCATTTAGAAATCTCAGAAAACACATCATGCACAATTCACACCTTTTCGTCTTGCACAACTTATTCATATGGCAGGTGTATCTCTCTGTTTGAAGTGAATAGTATATAGTTATAACAGAAAAATCATTAAATTGTATGTAATTAACATTTTAAGGACCAGTCTAAACAGATCTTTATTGGATTCAGTAATTTAGAGAATAGTTGGTGTCAGATGTACTAATAGTCTTTGAAAACCTTACAGTACTCCCTGAGAACAAAAGCTGGGGTATCGATTTTCTACATTGCCTTGAACATGCTCTTATAGCAGAAATGCACAAATATGGCTGTGTCTTTGTTTCTTCAGGGAATGTGAGGGTTGCTACTGGCAGGAGATCCAAAAATATCTAGCCTGAATGTATGCAATAAACAAATGAAAATATTAACAGGCAACCTCTGCATTCCAGTAGCAAACATTAGAACAGATTGGTAATCCTTTCTCTATAATTAACATGTGCGCTAATCTTAATTATCCATTTAGAGTGAGACAATTTGAACACAGAAGAGGTTTTGTAGCCAAACATTTCTTGCAGCTGGAAAAATAAAACAGCAGAATGCTGCACAAATTAGAGGTATTTGACCCACCAATCATGCAAAGAAAGTAAACAATCCATTTACTGATCAAATAAAGAATAGATAGTGAACCAGTGGTTACAGCTATGAAAGAATCATGATAATAAGCAGTTGATATGTATTTGACTGACAATTCACTAGTTTTTCTTGATAAGTCGGTGGTCCCTTTAAACTAAAGTGGACCTGTGCTTAAAGTTTGACTGTCTAACAGGGATTACATGGCACCATTTAATGTGACAAAGCAATGAGTAAAAAAGTAGCACATAATTTCCCATCAGAAACTGTAGAGCATTTCTGCATCTGAGAAAGTACTTCTAGCTATTGGGTAAATATGATATCCTCAGAAGCATATACCAACAACCACACTTTCATTTAATTACTGGATTACATTGATAGTGTCTCCAGGAGGCTGTGTCAAGGAACAGGAAGAGCTGTTGATAGATTGAATATTCACTAATATGGTGGGTGCTTTGGGGCCACACAGCCCTAAGTAATGAATGAAGAAATTGGGTCTGGTAAAAGAACTGATGCAGAATGTCTACTGCAAGTGCTATGATCTTTGCAATTTGCTTGTTACACACTATTTAAAGGATAAGTTTATGCGAGTCTATTTCAGCTTTATCTGGCAGCAGATATGGACAGTTGGCAGATACTGTATCTTGCAGAGGGCTTATTGTAGCCCCAAAACCTAGGGCATTCTGTTATGTCAACTTTAGTTCCCAGAGTTGTTTTCTGGCACCCTCAATACTTAAAAGTGCTGTCACCAATCACAGGTGATAGAGCTTATGGGTCAGGAGGAGATGTAGATTGGCCAGAACTTGAATTCATAAACTGAAGTTGCTATATTCATGACAGCATTCCCAAGGTTTCAGGGCACCCAGGGGTTACTGCAAAGTATGTAATATGCAGCTGAATGTTGTTCTGGGTGGTACTCATGTACAGTGCCCTGAATATTGACCTTCTGTGTTTGGGTCATATGTTCTTTTAGGCAAAATGCTCTGTATGTGAGTACTGCTTAGAACAGTGTACTGCTGCCATGTATTTCAGCCTGTCATTGATTTTGACAGCCTGCTGGCAGCAGGCTGTGCCTCCTGGGTGCCAAAATTCACTTGGTTTTTCTGCTTGTGGCCAAACCACCCATGTGCATGAGGCCTTAAATGAACTTAGATTCCTTCACAGAATATCATTTCTGATACTGCATCAGTTTTAGCAACATAAACATGGTTGCAATGTTATTTATTGTAAAAAAAACATTGCTAGTGCACTCGTATTGACCATTGACTATAACAGTAACATTTTAGGGGGAAAAGTACTTACCCTTGCATTGCATATCAGAAGCTGCTCTGTGACATGACATGAGATCCAGCCACTCTCTGTCTTTGAGAATATAAGAATATTGAGAATATCTTGCATGAGCCAGTAAAAACCTCCAACATGTCCAACCTGGTAAGTCTCCTTGAGATTTGCATCCAGCATCTATTATTTGCATAGTGGGTAGGTTGTCTTAACCACTTCAATACCGGGCTTTTTTTACCACTTCCATACCGGGCCTATTCTGGCACTTCTCTCCTACATGTACAAATCATCATTCTTTTGCTAGAAAATTACTCAGAACCCCCAAACATTTTATATATTTTTTTAGCAGACACCCTAGGGAATAAAATGACGGTCATTGCAACTTTTTTTCCTGCACGGTATTTTGCGCAATAATTTTTCAACCGCCTTTTTTTTGGGAAAAAAAATGGTTTCATGAATTAAAATAATAACAAAACAGTAAAGTTAGCCCAATTTTTTGTGAAAATATGAAAGATGATGTTACGCCGAGTAAATAGATACCTAACATGTCACCCTTTAAAATTGCGCACACTCATGGAATGGCGCCAAACTTCGGTACTTAAAAATCTCCATAGGCGACGCTTTAATTTTTTTTACAGGTTACCAGGTTAGAGTTACAGAGGAGGTCTAGTGCTAGAATTGTTGCACGCGCTCTAACGCACGCGCGATACCTCACATATGTGGTTTGAACGGCGTTTACATATGTGGGCGGGACTTACGTGTGCGTTCGCTTCTGATCACTAGCTACCGGGGACAGGGGCGTTTTAATTTTTTTTATTATTATTTATTTATTTATTTTACTTATTTTATTTATTTTTTACACTTATTTTCCTTCTTTTTTTTTTTTATCACTTTTATTCCTATTACAAGGAATGTAAACATCCCTTGTAATAGGAATGTGTGTGACAGGTCCTCTTTATTGAGAGATGCGGGATCAATAAGACCCCACATCTCTCCTCCAGGCTGGAAAGCATGAGATCAGTGAAACATTTTTCACTGATCTCATACTTACTAGCCGCAATGACAGCTTTGTTTACATATGAGGACCCGGGCGTGACGTCATCACATCGCGCCCGTGCCTCCGACGATCATAGAGATGACTGGTCACCAGTCATCTCTATGCTCGTCACATGACCCACCACCGGCGCCGGACGATTCTCTCCGGGTCCCCGATGGCACAGGAGAGCCTGGAGAAGCACCGGATAGCGGCGGGAGGGGGGGGATGTCCCCTCCCGCCGCCTATAAGAACGATCAAGCGGCGCCGCTATGATCGTTCTTAAAGTGGAGTTCCACCCAATTTTTTTTCTTTTTTTTATTCCACTCCTCACCCCCTTACATGCCACATTTGGCATGTAATTTTTTTGGGGGGGAGTGGGGGCTTCAGTAGGAGTGGGACTTCCTGTCCCACTTCCTCCTTCCGCCCTGGAGCCGCCTAGGCGATACGTCATATCGCCTTGTGGCCGCTCCTCCCTGTAGGCGATCACCTGGGACGTGACAGGTCCCAGGCGATCGCCTGTCCACTCACAGAGCACTGCGCCGTTCGCGCATGCACAGTGAGTGCCCGGCCGTGAAGCCGAAAGCTGTCACGGCCGGGTGCCCATACTGTGAATGGATGCGCCGCTGGAGGAAGGGGGAGAGGAGCGGAGCTCCAGGCGGCGCGTCGCTGGACAGTGGAGCAGGTAAGTGTATGTTTATTAAAAGCCAGCAGCTACACTTTTTGTAGCTGCTGACTTTTAATAAACATAAAAAAAGGGTGGAACTCCGCTTTATGGTGCGCAGGATCGCCGGCTCTAAACAAGGATATCTGAATGATGCCTCTAGCTGCAGGCATCATTCAGATATCCCCCCTCAATGCCGAGGACGTCATATGACGTCCACCCAGGATGGGAGATCCCATCTGTGGACGTCATTTGACTAAGGCTGGGTAGGGAAGTGGTTAAAGGATAAGTTCACTTTTAAAAAAAAAAATACAAATGCACATTTTTTTGCAGGTAAAAAATGTGCATTTATTATTATAATTTTTTTTGTTGAGCCTGTAAAGCATTGCACCAGAGATCAGCAGATTTCTGGTGCCATGCAGGTCTCCAGCAGATCTGCCAGTGTGTGCCCGTACATCCCGTATGGGCAAGCAGATATAATGTGACAGCAAGAGAAAATGAACTACCACAGTGCTCCACAGCCCTATGGTAGTTCATTGAAAACTACAAGCTGACAGGCTTCTGGACCTTGTAGTTTTCCATTCACAGGACGCTATGAATAATTGACATGGGCGGACCCCCGCTCGGCCATATTTTTTTAATTATGACAGCTAGCAGGGGGGGGGGGGGAGATCCCTGCTAGCTGTCAGACCTGGGAATCGGGGTGGGGGCTGGTCTGTTCATAACATGTTACATGTTACACCCTGAATATGGATGTAACATGTTACGAAAGGTGGACTTATCCTTTAGAGGTGAACTCCAGGAAAATAGCAAAATACACAGTTTACACAGTCCATTAAGGACCGCCTCCCCTATCCATCGCCGCCACCCCCCTATCAATGCGTCCGGCCACTTTCATGGATTTCAATGCAGGGTGGGTGGATTTTGGAGGGCACCGATTAGAGCCAGAAGCTCTAATAGGCTTCAAAATAGGGTGGGCTCGGGGCGCTGAGAATGTGCTCGGAGCCCACCCAGGTGTGTAAGAATAGCAAAAGAATATTTCCTATTCTTACACTGAATCTCTCTGCCAATAAGGAAGCGCAGGTCTGAGACCTGTTTCCCAATTGGCAAAAAGGAGAAGCATTCTGATTGGGCGCCGAGGAGGAGGGAGGAGGTGGAAGCTGCCGAGCAGGTGAAGAAGCTGCTTGTGATGCCCGCGGAGGAAAGCCAGGAAAGCCACCCGTGATTGCCCACAAATGGATGGGGTAAGTGCACCAGTTGGCGGGTGCACTGTTTGCCGCCCCCCCCCCCTCAAAAAAAATTACCACCAGCCGCCACTGGTTTAAATACATATACTGTTGTGTAGTTCATGCACTTATGCTACATAGCACATCCATTTCTCTGTAGAGTAGGGGCTGTGGATCTCTTTTCAGAGGGCAGTATAGAGGCATTCAGGGGATGATCCTGCTGCTTCCTGAATGCCCCATTTTTTGCTTTTAATCCCAAGAGTAATTTTGCATTTAAAAAAATCCAACCGCGAACCAAGTGTTGCAGCTCACTCCCATTGACCTCAATGGTCAAAAGCACAACTCCTGGTTTTCAACTCATCACTTTGTTCAACAATTCCAGCAATGGGCGAGTTTGACAGCCAGTGCTGCCTGTCAAACTTTGCAAATTAAAACTGCTGCAGTATGTGCACAGCCCCAACCGACTTATGGTTGGAATTTAGGTGGACAGCCATGGAGGAAGAAGCAGGGGCTTAAAACCATGGTTTAGCCGCCTGTTTTTAACATCATCAAAACCCCCCATTACACCCCAAACACCCCCGCCCCCCCAACCCGGCCATCTGTGTGAAAGCCCCCCTAAGGAATATGTCACCTTCACACCTATGCTGTACTACTCTGCTCTCCCTAGTCAGCTAATCTGTATGCAAGAGAGTCTGATTAACCCTCTGTGATGTATGGGAATGGTCTCCTAATCTGACTACTGCTGTGCAATGGATTAAAGGCTTCAATATCAATCGATATTAATGTACTAGTTGCATATGAAATATACAAAATTATTTTAAAGGAATATGCAGTAGAGCAAGAACTGAATTAAAATTGTGCTCAATATCAACCAAAGCTGCACTCGTATATACAAGATGTTCAACATTTACTGAAAGAAAGACTTCAAAAAGAACTACAATGGTTTGGGGTTTATTTTAAATCTTTTTCTAAAGTGTATGTTTTGAAATCTGTGCAGGGATGTTTAAAATTTTCAGTTTAATAGAGGTTTAAGTAGATCTGTGCATGATAAATATGCATATGTTTAGCTTATGTGTGTACAGGGGTGTTGTTTTGTAAAGGGTACAACGGTTTCAATGTATTTTTTGCTTCTTATTGGTTTCTATTTTATAACAGTTTAGTTACCGTATTTGCCGGCGTATAAGGCGGCTGGGCATATAAGACGACCCCCTAATATTCAGCTTAAAACTGTGGTTTTGTGCTCTGCTCACTGTATAAGACGACCCCCTTGTGCGGTAGTAATGCTTTCTTCAAAAACGAAGAGGCCGCAGCCCGCCGGGTGCTCTGTAAAGCTGTATGTATTCTGTATATGCGCCGCTCAGCCAATCCCGGCGGGCGATGCACTCTGTTGATGACTACAGAGCATGCTAAACCTGCTCGGATTGGAGTAACAACCTCTGCCAATCCGAGCAGGCTACATAATGTAGCCTGCTCGGATTGGCAGAGGTTGTTACTTCAATCCGAGCAGGCTTAGCAGGCTCTAGTCATCAACAGAGTGCATCGCCCGCCGGGATTGGCTGAGCGTCGCATATACAGAATACATACAGCTTTACAGAGCACCCGGCGGGCTGATGTCCATCGGGCAGCTGCTTCACCGGTGTATAAGATGAACCCTGGTTTTTGTAATTCCGGTGTAAAAGGTCGTCTAATACACCGGAAAATACGGTACTTTTTTTGTTATCTTTAGCTGTTTTATTAAGGACACTAAGGGGCTGAAAAGTACTCCGTGTGAAAGTATGCAAAACTGGTGTCAAGCCCTCTTTATGGACACATTTAGACTGTAAATAGATTTCTGATGTTGCCTCTGTGTGCTGAAAAAAAGAAGATCAGGGACACTGTGCCCTTGTGCTCCTTCTGCACTGGCGCTAGAACCTAAATGAACTTAATTGAAGTAGTAAAGACTGAACACTTTCGGGTTTATACACAGCCAAAAGGATATTGGACAGCATGAGGTCAGGATCATAGTCTAGCATGTACTCACTCACAAATACGAAGACCAGAATTAGAGAAAAGAGATGCATCTTTAAAGTTAGGCAGCAGCAAGCAGGAATTATGGGGTGCCCTGTTTGAAGCATAGGTCACTGGATACCTAGAAAGGGTATACAGCTATACATACTTGGCAGTCAAAGAGTTAAAGGAAGCACTTTCTGATTTCTTATTCTTAAAATGACAATCATCTGGATGCTTGGTTATACATTCTCGTTGTTCCCCAAGCTCTACTCCGAAGAAGCTATGGTTTCCATACACTGCACTGATGGTGGCCAAATGATAAATGGATTTATAATATGAGGCACATGAGGCAGTGTCTGTATTATAAACCTGCATTACTACAAGTACAGCTGGCACAGGCATATGAAGGAATAATTTGCACGGATTGCTCACTATACCTTAAAGGAGAAGTGTGGGATAATAAAAAAACAAGCATACATACTCACCTATATGGCTGCAGCTGTTACATTCAGCTCGAACACCGAGAACTGAGTGATCATTGATCACTCAGTTCTCTGTCCCCTCTAAACAGAGAGTGGTGACTGTCAATCACCACTCTCTGCTCTGCCCCTCCATCACTCACTGGAGCACCGGGCTGGAGAGGGGGTGGGAGTAGCTGGCTCAGGCTCTCAGAAGTGTGCTGAGAGGCTGAGCCTGATGCCGTTTAGGCATCTGGGTGGATCCTAACATTATTGTTGGGATCCTTCCAGAGCTTAGAGCATCTCTGTGACATCAGCCAACAGTGGGCTTTAGCCTGCTGTCGGTTGATTCTGGACCCATAAGAGAAGCATGGCCAAACAAGCTTTGCCCATAACTCTCTTTTAAAAAATAATGTTATGGCTGTTTTAGTAAGGCTCTGCTGTAGTTCACAGTGAAATATTAATATTTATAATTGTTTTTTCTTCCTGACATACACATAGGATACTGGTTGGTCAAATTTTTTTGGAATATCAAAGCTCAAGAGTGTTATTAGATTTACGTGTGTTACAACAGCTTTTAATGTGTGTTTTGATGATTTAATATGCATTAACGTGGGATTTGTTACCTTTTAGTTTACTTTAAAGCTATTGTAAATGATCACCTTGTAAAACAGCCCATTCAGTTTAAATTTGAAACAAAAGACAAAACATATGTGTATAGATATAAACAAAATTTTAAAAATACCCCCACCCCCCTTTTGTACAGTAAGTGATCACATTCCTTCTGCTCCCTCTGTTCTCAGCTGCAAAGGAGCTGAGGGGAGGAAAAGCAACAGTACACTAAGCTTCTTAATGACTTGCTGTGCAGGGAGGGACGTGTCAGGATAAGTGTGCTCATTGGAGGAGAGCAGGCTGAGTTCCCAGCATAGGTAGAGAAGTCACCACAATGTGCTCTCCTGCTTAGTGTGGTCAGTTTTTAATAGGAAAGCAGATGGACTAGCAGGAATACCAGGGATTTCACACAAAGAAAGCAATACAAAGAGAACAGGATACTTTCTCATACAAGTACTTGGTACAGCAGGCACATATCAGCAATATGAAATGCTTGGGTAACAAACACTTTAATAGAAATGCTTCTACCAAAAACAGACAAGTGTGAATGGGCCCTTCGACTAAAGAAGTCCCAGCTTGCTTCACACCTAAGCCTGGTACACACTATCACACTAGTTTCTGCCCCCCAATACCAAAACACACACCAGTCAGTGCTCTGAACCATTGGCTGGGAGCGTTGATCGGATGCTGGTTTTCCAGCATTACCGTTTCACAGAAGGCGGCTTCTTTCAGACAGGCCGAATGTCGACCGGTTTCTGTTGAACCAGACAATATTAGGCCCATGTGTACCAGGCTTTAAATGTGAACTGGTGGTAGTGAAACTCTTTTGGAATACCTATAACCTCTGTTCAGAGCTCTTAAAGAAGAATTCCAGTTATGGCAATTTTTTATATAGGTACATTGGACCAACATGGATCAATATAACTATGCATATACCATACCTGTGAAATACCTCTAGAAGCTGGAAATCACTGAGGTCTTGTGCTGAGCAGCTTCCCTGCTGCTTGGTGAATGAAGGAGGTTGGGAGCTTGGCACATGTGCTGTTCAGATTTTCTAGTGCATTCTCTCAATGAATGCAAAGTGTTCTCTGATTGGACAAGGTGGAGAGGCGATGGTGTCAAATTGAGAAAATTCAAAGCATTATAGGAATTGCACCTATGCTAAGTGGTTGACCTCCTGCATTCACAATGCAGCAGGGCTGCTGCTCAGCAAGGGACCTGGAAGCCAGTGAAGATCACTGGAGTGGCGGTGTCTACTACTGCGATTTCCAGCTTCTAGAGCAGTGGTTCTCAACCTGGGGTCAAATGACGATTTGCCAGGGGTTACTAAATCCTGGGCTATTCCTGAAGCCCGCACCGCTCTCCCAGCCTTTTTGCGGCCGCCCAACAGGGCTGTCCCTGGAGCCTGTGGCTGCCCAGCTGGGCTGTTCCTGGAGCCCACGGCCACCCACTCAGCTTCTTCGCAACCACCCATTCAGTTCATGGCATGGCTGGGGGGCAGAGACTAGAGGTCAGCTGACTGGTGAGGAATGTGAAGTGGGAGGGGCTGAAGGAGACCCTATCTCCTGATTTCGGCATAGGTGTCACTGCTGCGAGACACCACACAGTCGGCAACACAGTGAAGCCGGAGACACCACCTGTGATTAGAGTTGCCATTAAAAGTCCCCACTACAGTTCTCAGATCAGCAGATGGCCTTGATCAAGAGCACCTAAGTTGGCTGATCAGAACTCCTCCCAACACTGCCACTGATCCAACCCCCACCAGCACTGCCACTCATCCCATACCCCTCACCCCCCACCAAGGAGTAATCGAAGGAATAGAAATAGAGAATGCATGGAAGGTCGAGGAAAAGAGGGGGAGGAACAAATAAAAAGGAAGAGAAAGAACAAGAAAGAGGGCTAGAGAGAGGGATGGGGAAAAAAACAAGAAATTAGGATAGAGAGAGATAAAAGGGAAAGAAGGGAGAACAAAGAGAAAGAGTGGTACATCCTCAAATGTACCATAAGGGGTTTTAATACTATATGAGTGGAAGGGACTCAGGGAGAGCTAAATATCCATGGGTTAGGGTCTTAAATTACGGTACTTGTTTTGCCCTGGGAGCTGACAACCCATGCTACGATTTTTTTTTTTACTGTTAGGGGTCCCCACAACTTGGGAAATGTTATCAAGAAGTCAGCACTAGAACCACTGTTCTAGAGGGATCCCACAGGTATGCTATATACATAGATACATTGGTCCAAGCTTAACTATGTAAAACATGTCATACCTGGAATTCTTCTTTAAAGCCTTTTTGTGATTTGAATTTCCCCTGCTGTAGTTTTTAGTTATTTTGCAGCCCACGCTGTACGAATTGGGCAGATACAATTGTTTTTCTGCTTTTGATCGTATTTCACCAATATATCCTGCTGGCGATTTTACATACATTATCAGGTTAACTATATTCGAGGATTTCCAGTAAAATGTACCCTGTATGTCTGTTGTAAACCTGGTACTTTCAGTGGTGTGGATTTAAATGCAGTTTTAACATCTTTTCTACATATAGGTAAATGTTTGATTTTCCTCTGGGCTCTTAGTGCCTGTTCACACCACAAAAACACACTTCAGATTCGTTCTGGATATGTTTCTGCATGTACATTTTTAATGCTTTTCGATTCGTTCCAGTGCATTTTCGATGCGTTTCTGGATGCATTCCAGGTTTTTTTTCCTTTTTTTTTTTCACTGCCCTGGGATCTGGAGTGTTTTTTGATGCATTTGTTTATGCTTTTTTTACCACGTTCCAGTATGGTTCTGCGCAGGAAAAAATCAGCAAGTTATACTTTTTTTTCTGGAACTGAAACGCACTGGAACACACTGCACTGGTGTGGACTATGCCATTGGAACCCTTATAACCTACCTTCCATGCATTTTTAAAGCCAAAAAAGCGCTGCATGTGGTGTGAACAGGTCCTTAACGTGACCCTATCATCAGAGATGTATAAAGGTGCCATTGCTGGCCTCGCTCCTAAAATGCAAGTTGCCTGGCTGTGCCTGACAGCAGTATTTTGAACCAGAGATGCAAAACAAGCTGTAAATGAATGTCAGAAAAGTGTCAGAATTTCTATGATTTTTTGGAAATTCATTGCTCCCCAACCTTAGACAGCCCTCCCAATATATAAGGCTTCCTACAACAGCTGAGGATGCCAAGCCAGAATTGACAAAATTTAGTCTCTGTGTTTGGAGAACTCTGACACGCCAGAGTTCTATCTCAATGACTTCAAAATCAACTGGAACTGACCTGGCAGAAGGGTTCCTGCTCTGTCTATATCGCCTTGTTACTGGCAAGCAGCCCCCCCCCCCCCCCATCCTTTTTCTTATTTTCTCTTTTTTTACTTCAATACTTATCTTCTGCTGTGAAGGTGATGCTGTGAGTTGGGTCTAGTCTGTGATGTTCCTGTAATCATGTCAACTGTATTTCTCTACAGTATGTATCTTGTACTCCTGTTATTTCACCTCTGTTGTTGGAAGCTATACCCTGTTGTATTGCACTGTAAGTGTGTAGCTTACCTTGTTTTTTTTTATTATTGATGGTTCTTGTTTATACACTGCCTATCTGTATTGTTTTGTTTCTTCAAAATAAAACTTTAACTTTGCCCCTTTTCACACCAGCAGACCGATGGGGTACACCTGTCTGTTTTTCAGGCAGACCCGATTGGACCACTCATTGTTCTCTATGGGGCGGCGGATGTCAGCGGACATGTGTCCGCTGTCACCCACCGGCATCCGGTCCAATCCGCAAAAAACAGACAGATGGGGATACATTCACCATCCATCCGGCGGAACGGATGACAATTGGATGGAAACGGACATGCAGTCTGTTTCCATCTGACCATCCTATAGAGAACAGCGGCTGTGTCCATGTCCGCTCTGCATAGCGGAGTGGACACAGACCTGTCATCCGCCTGCTCAGTGGGGTTCAGCAGAGAGAACCCCCACTGAGCAGGCAGACTCACTTGGACAAAACAGAAAAAAAGGGTCAAATTTTCTTATTGCTATATTTCTTCCTTGTCACAGACTCAGACAGCATTGAAAACAAAGCATCAAGAGGCCAGCAATGGAAGCCTCCATTGTTCTCGTGACAAATTCCCTTTAAGAGAACATCTCACAGCTTGTAGAATTAGATTGTGGCATTGGTTACTATGCACAGCTGCACCAGATTCTGTGTGCACCAGTTTTAGTAAATCTCCCCCATTGTTACAAAGGGTTTCTGGACTGTAGGTCCCTTTTTCTAGTCTCTATTCTAGGATTATTGACTGTATCCTAATCATCAGACAGTTTTTTAACTGCATTAGCCTAAAAACAGCAGTCCATTGTCAGCACTGAATTCAAGCAAAAGGTACTTGACTTTCACAACAGAAGTGGAAAGCTAGCCATAGATAGTCAGATGTGTTTCTGGGAAAGACAGTTGGGGAGATGTGCTTGTTGACTGCAGAGCTGTGACCCCTGTTGTTCCTCATATGACTCCACCCAACGTAGGAACTGGGAAGAAAAATGTTGGCACCTAATCAGATGCAGGCACCATTTGGGCATTTTGACAGCTGGCAATACACTATCCACAGTGTGAGATTCGTCCATCCCCACTGTTTAGCACACAAATCTATGTCTGTTTGGCTATCTTTATCCTCAGAGATTTGAAAATAATAAAATGAATAGCTAACCTCAACCAGTAAGGCTCCATTATGATACCAATTTAGTGGACTGGAGATTCATAATATTACAAATTCTGCCAAATCTACCAAAATATTTTGTTTTGGTGGTGGACAGTGTGTGTTATGGCACATATCTACTACCTATATTACTCTACAATTATAGGGCAGAGACTGAGCAAGAACAACCTGATTATGCTTAGTGAAGACCACCGCACTATGGTTGTAAGCATGTTTACATAACAGTAGTCATAATTCAGTAAATTAAAACCACTTTATCCTCACATTTTCATCATCATAAAATCAAAGCCCCCCCCCCCCCGCTACATCACTAGCCTAGTCTCAAAATACCAACCTAATCATTCTCTTTGTTCCTCTCAAGACCTCCTGCTCTCTAGCTCCCTTGTCATCTCCTCCTTTGCTCGGCTCCAGGACTTTTCCAGAGCCGCTCCAATCCTATTGAACTCCTTACCCCAATCTGTCCAGATATCTCCTACTCTATAAAGAGAAGGGAGATTGAGACCCATCCCAGCCTAAAAGCATACCAGAATACCTCCATCCCTAAATAATATGTAAAAATGCAAGAAGGTAGTGGAGTTGGGACTTTAATTGAGGTATAAGGGTATAATAAATGAAAAAAGATAAATAACTTGGATGTCATGGTTCCCTCTAAATTGACATGATATGGTATAAGGAAACCAGTAATCACAATACATTTATGATACAGAAATGTAATCACAAAGGGACAATTCATAATCATCATTAATTTAATAACACATGATTAATTGGGGAACATGATTAATGGGCTGTCTGGCAAGGTATAATATTGCTACATTTTTATTCCCCTTTTCTTACTTTTTCTCATTGCATTGGGTTTGTCTATGGGGACTAGTGGATCCCCAGAAACTACCACAACAAATTTTTCTATTTATCTCATTCTAGATTACTTTTATGCATCCAAACTCCTGATGAGTGGTAGGCGACCATGAAACGCGTAGAGTTTACATCCTCGGATGCTCTACATCAGCCCATATCATTTTTTATTATTTATCAATTACATACGTGTTGATCATGTTGTTATTACCTACATATTTATTATTCATTGATTTATTTATTACTATGTTTGTATGTCATTAATCATGTTCCCCAATTAATCATGTGTTATTAAATTAATGATGATTATGAATTGTCCCTTTGTGATTACATTTCTGTATCATAAATGTATTGTGATTACTGGTTTACTTATACCGTATCATGTCAATTTAGAGGGAATCATGACATCCAAGTTATTTATCTTTTTTCATTTATTATACCCTTATACCTCAATTAAAGTCCCAACTCCACTACCTTCTTGCATTTTTCCTACTCTATTAGCTTTTAGATGATCCCTGAAAACCCTCCTCTTCAGAGAAGCCTATCCTACCCACACCTAACAACTGTATTTTCATTTTCTCCATCAGTTCATCCCCCACAGTTATTATTGTTTGTTTCGCTTGACCCTCCCTTCTAGATTGTAAGCTCTAATGAGCAGGGCCCTCTGATTCCTCCTGTATTGAATTGTATTGTAACTGTACTCTCTGCTCTCATGTTGTAAAGCGTTGCGCAAACTGTTGGCGCTATAAAAAACCTGTATAATAATAATAATGCAACCATCTATTTAAAATATGCTGATAGGTTAATTGGCTTCTTTCTAAAATTGGCCCTAGTATATGAATGTGAGTTAGGGACCTTAGATTGTAAGCTTCTTGAGGGTAGGGACCGATGTAAATGTACAAATGTATAATGTAAAGCGCTGCGTAAATTGACGGCGCTATACAAGTACCTAAATAATAATAATTTAAAATCCCTACAGGATACAAATTGTTAACAATATGTAAAGATTATTAGTGGTGTGTAAACAGGTAACAAAGTAAGTAACAATGTACTAATATCACAGTATATTTCACATCGCGTATCTTTTTCATAAATTGTGTTCTTGTTATTAAACCTAGCTTTTTGATGCATTTAACAATTTTGTAAACATTTATTTTGGACAGTTTAAATCAAGAGATCTAAAATGATAGTTATCTGCATTTCCTAGAAAATTATTCATTTTCTGATTGTTCCTTATACGCAACAAGACAGTTTGAACTTTTTGACATGCTATTATTTCTGCATACATATTTGCTTATGTTGGCCTCATAAAATCCTGAGCTGCATAACATGTCATATTTTCAGCTTTATAACGCACATACATTTTTTTATGCTAGTGTGAAAATAAATAGTGATGCTAAATATTATTTTAAAGGCTGAATCTACTGAAAATATTAGCACTGCAAAGATGTTGGCACATTTTTGTACACACTGGATCTTTTTAGCTTTAGTATTGCTTTGGCAAGATCTAATCACAGTAGTTCCCACCTTAACTCTTTTGCCACAGCCTTTAGTACCTCATTCCACTAGTTCCTGATGAATTCTCACCTTACTCCTTACACTGGGGAGGTACACTGACAAAATTCCAGCAACAATTGAGCTCCCAGATCTTTGTAGTGGTATGCACAGTCAATGTGGATTTAAACACAACACTTTCTACTCATTATAGAAATTAGACATGTGCAATTCGTTTAGTTCCAAATTAGTTTTTTAACAAATTTTGACAAATTTGATAATTCCGAAATTTCCGAATTTTTCAATTTCCGAATTTCTGAATTCCGAATTTTCGAATTCCAAATTTTAGAATTTCCGAAATTTCAAATTTCTGAATTTTCGAATTTACGGAAATTCAGAATTTCGGAATATTTAAATTTTGGAAATTTGGAAATTCCAAAATTCGAAATGAGGAAATTCAAAATTTTGAAATTCCAAAATTCGAAATTTGAAAATCAGAAATTCCAAAATTCCAAATTCCAAAAGTCGAAAATCCGAATTAGAATTTTCGAATTTTGTAATTTTCAAATTTCCGAATTTCTGAAATTTCGAATTTTCGAATTTCCGAAATTCGGAATTTCCGAAAAATGCAAACAAAAAAACAAATGTAACGAAAACAAAAACTAATAAAATTTTCGTCAGTGCACATGTCTAATAGAAATATCAGTTTTGGGACTTGGTTCAGTGAAAATGCACAAACATTGGGGGGTTATTTACTAAAACAGCTTGGTGCAAAATCTGGTGCATCTCTGCATAGAAACCAATCAACTTCCAGTTTTAATTGTTAAAGCCTAATTGAACAAGCTGAAGTTAGAAGCTGATTGGCATGTACAGCTGCACCAGATTATGAGTGCACCAGCTTTAGTAAATCCCCCCTATTGATATGCATACTGGGTGCACACCCTACATGCTTAGTAGTTTAGTTTTACATCCATACTTTGCACCAGTCCACCAAGTGTCTTTTTTGCCAGCTGGTGGTCTGAGAGCCTCTGCTTTTCAAGAAGGAAAGCTATTTCCAAACACACTCATTGCAGGTCCCCTTACTGTATCTGAGAGAAAAAGAAAACCAACATTTGCAGAATTGTAAATGTTTAACAGTCACCACATCCCAAATGAAATGGATAAAGCAAAAAACCCCCCTTGGAGGTGGGACTTTAAAAGTGACTGAAAACACACCAAAGTATATCAAAAATATATAAATTTATTAAATCAGTATAAAAATACAAAAACAATCTGAATATAAAACACATAGATTATGTACAAATCCAGAAGGCTAGTTGCATTGATGAGGAGAGAATTTTGACATTTATGATCAGACCCGACAGCTGTTTCGGTAAACCCTTCTTCGGGGGATTTGTAGACATAAAGTTCAGAAATTGTCTATAGAGAGACAGATTCTGTTGAATACATAATTAAATATAAATAAATATCACATTGTATACATATACACAAAATGCAAAAAATACATAATAATATTTGACAAAATTTTTTTTTTTAAATAAATATTTGCTTACAAAGATTTCCAAGATTAATTCGACATTTCATGCGTCAGTGGGTCACATGCATTGCTGTAAACATGGGGTGAGACATCAAACACCCCACAAAATGGGTGCTCCGATGTTAACAGGGTCCAGAGGGCTTCAACAAGGGTCCCCAGGTGGCGACAAACGGCAGAGCTGAGGGAAACTCTATGGATATAAATAAGTCTGGATTCTAAAAGACAATGAAAATGAAGGGGGGGACATGACAGGGGAAGCAAATTAGTAAGCCCCTAATACACAATAAACACCATTTAAAGCCCTCAAGGACCAGCAAGGGTCCACACGAGGCATTGGACGCGGCATCTATCTGGATACTGAGGATTCATACAGGTATTCTTGGTGAGATACAGTCTTTTGAGACACTATAGGACTGTATTTGATCTTTGATGTTCTGGATTTTACATCTATTTACCTTCCCCCGTTGCCTTCATTTCATTTTCTCTCCATTAGATACTCTTTTGAATCGGAAGATTGGGACTGTATACACAGTTGCTTCACTGTTATAGTAGTGCATATTTGATGCATTTTTCTCTAACCGAGGACTTCCTCTATTGGTGAAGCTTTTTCAAGTTCCCTTTTCTATTTTTACTGACTTGGAGGTCTTTTTCCACACTGGTAGGTTTCTTTTTATATATATTGGATATATATTTCTTACATCGGGCTTAGGTTGTGGCCAGGATATAGGGGGGCTTTATTGTGTATTAGGGGCTTACTAATTTGCTTCCCCTGTCATGTCCCCCCCTTCATTTTCATTGTCTTTTAGAATCCAGACTTATTTATATCCATAGAGTTTCCCTCAGCTCTGCCATTTGTCGCCACCTGGGGACCCTTGTTGAAGCCCTCTGGACCCTGTTAACATCGGAGCCCCCATTTTGTGGGGTGTTTGATGTCTCACCCCATGTTTACAGCAATGCATGTGACCCACTGACGCATGAAATGTCGAATTAATCTTGGAAATCTTTGTAAGCAAATATTTATTTAAATTTTTTGTAAAATATTATTATGTATTTTTTGCATTTTGTGTATATGTATACAATGTGATATTTATTTATATTTAATTATGTATTCAACAGAATCTGTCTCTCTATAGACAATTTCTGAACTTTGTGTCTACAAATCCCCCGAAGAAGGGTTTACCGAAACAGCTGTCAGGTCTGATCATAAATGTCAAAATTCTCTCCTCATCAATGCAACTAGCCTTCTGGATTTGTACATAATCTATGTGTTTTATATTCAGATTGTTTTTGTATTTTTATACTGATTTATTAAATTTATATATTTTTTATATACTTTGGTGTGTTTTCAGTCACTTTTAAAGTCCCACCTCCAAGGGGGGTTTTTTGCTTTATCCCTTACTGTATCTGACAACCAGTAATGCCCCGTACACACGACAGGTTTTCCCGATGAGAAAACTGCCATTTTTTAGATTGGTCGGGAAAACTGGTCATGTGTATGCTCCATTGCAGTTTCCACGACGAGAAAACTGCCCGCCAAAAATTTAGAACCTGCTCTATTTTTTCCCATCGTGTTTCCCGTCAGTCTTTTTGTCGTCGCGAATACCGGTCGTGTGTATGCTTTTCCGAGGGGAAAAAAATGCGCATGCTCAGAATCAAGTATGAGACGGGAGCGCTCGTTCTGGAAAAACTAGCGTTCGTAATGGAGATAGCACATTCTTCACGCTGTAACGGACTGAAAAGCACGAGGCAGAAAAGCGAGAATCGTCTCTCACCAAACTTTTACTAACACGAGATCAGCAAAAGCAAGCCCACAGGGTGGCGCTATTTGAATGGAACGTCCCCTTTATAGTGCCGTCGTACATATTGGACGTCACTGCTCTTTGGTCGAGCGTTTTTTTTAATGAACGTGTGTATGCAAGGCAGGCTTGAGAGGAATCACGTCGGGAAAAACTTTGGGTTTTGGCATGTCAGGAAAACCGGTCATGTGTACGAGGCAATAAACTGATGAAAAAAAATGTGAGTGCTAGGGAGTTTCTCACAGCTTCTAATCATATTCACTCATGGTTAGGAGTGAGACTGTTTGGCTATCCAGAAATCTGAAAGAGGAAGTTACAAAGTGCAGTCTTTAACCACTTTAGCCCCAAAAGGTTTTACCCCCTTCCTAACCAGGCCATTTTTTGCGAAACAGCACTTTAACTGACAATTGTGTAGTCATGTGACGCTGTACCCCCAAAAAATCGATGTGTCCCCCCCCCCCCACAAATAGAGCTTTTTTTGGTGGTATTTGATCACCTCTGCGGTTTTTATTTTTTTCCCTATAAACAAAAAAAGGCCAACAATTAAAAAAAAAAAAACACCATCATTTTTTACTTTCTACTATAAAACATATCCAATAAAAAAAAAAAAAATTGAATTTCTTCATAAATTTAGACCAATATGTATTCTACATATTGTTGGTAAAAAAATCCCAATAAGCGTATATTGATTGGTTTGTGCAAACGTTATAGCGTCTACAAACTATGGGATAGATTTAGGGACTTTTTGTTTCTTAATATTATTTACTAGTGCCGATCAGTGAATTTTTGCAGGACTGCGACATTGCGGCAGACAAATCTGACATTAAGTGACACTTTTGGAGGACCTATGACACCAATACAGTGATCAGTGCTAAAATAAATGCACTGTCACTGTATAAATGACACTGGCAAGGAAGGGGTTAACATCAGAGGCAATTAAAGGGTTAAATGTGTTCCCTATGAGTGCTTTCTAACTGTGTGTGGGTTGCTTTGACTAAAGGAAAACAGATCTGTGTTTCTGCTTAGCAGAAACACAAGATCTCCATTTTCCTCTCTGGCACAATGGCGGTCTGCCTTTTTTTCATAGGCAGACTGCCGTTCTGCCTCTCTACGCACGATCGCGGGTTCCCGCTGATTGACTCCTGCTGTGTCCAATCACAGAGGGAGCAGGGCTCCGGCGGCGAGCGCATGCGCCCCACAGCCGAAAGAGACGATCGTGTACAGGTACATGATTTTGCGCTTATAGGCCGCCCTGCCGCATGTATATGTACATGGGGCGGTCCTTAAGCGGTTAAAGAAGGACAATCCTAGTAGGGGCGGCCCGTCCATTAAGTGCGCACGGGCACCGCCCCCCATCAATGCATCTGGCCCCTTACAGGACGCCGGATGCATGAATTCCATAGGGGGTAAAGTGTTTTTTTGAAGCACCTGATTAGAGCAAGCGGCTCTAATAGGCTTCAAAATAGGGTGGGATCGGGCGCAGAGAATGCAAACCAAGCCCACCCTGGAGTTTTACAATAGCGAATGAATATTCGCTGTTGTAACACTGATCCTCCTCCTGGCCAATCAGAAAGCGGGTCTTGAGACCCATCACCCGATTGGCTGTGCAAGATTCTATTGGACGTCTGGGAGGACCTAGATGGGGTAAGTGCCGTAATGACCGGAAGACAACGAGCGGGGGGGGTGGAAGTGGTTGTTTGCCGCCGCCCCCCCCCCCAAAAAAAAAAAACACCAGCCGCCACCGACTCCCAGTGACCTTCTGAGAATTTTTCTGAATTCTGCCAGCAGTGGCTGCAACTTTAAATTAGGCCTGACATCAGAGAAAGATGAGACATAAGCGCACAATCTGAGTGCCTCCCATTACTTGCAGGCTGAGTTTAGGCCCTAAACAGAAATGGTAGGAAACTGTTGAAGTATTGGAAAGTTGTAGAGGAGGTGGCACCTATCTGCGATAGTGCTCGCTCTGGGGAACCTTAGGGAAAACCACAGAAAAGGAATTCTAGCATGTAAAATAGGTTGTTCCCCATTAAAATGCTGCAGGACTGTGTAAGGATAAACCTTTTAATTAGAAACTATCACAAATTGACAGTAGGCATCTTTACATCTAATTGTACATGAAAGAAAATCCAAATATAACATTACACACCATGGCATTTAAACTAATTTTCAAAAATGTAAATGTAATATGAAGAAATGTATGTGGAACCCCAAGTTGAAATGCCATGAAATGTAACAAAATGAATGGTATAAGTAGCTCTTAATCTCTAAAGCGATAACCTGTAACAAATGTCTACTTGGCAAAACACTCTGAAGCAAAACTGAATATTCTACATCTTAACTGCAATTTTCTTAATTGTGTGTGCTTTGAATAAGACTGGCCGTACTAAGTTGCTTTAACATACAGTATGGCAGAGGCTGCAAATTGACTCATATATACAGAACAGTCCCAAAGCAATAATACATTTTCATGGAGGAACCTTTAAGAAAGAAGAAAGGAAGGAAGAATATAAAAACCCATCAAAAAGCTACATAGATGAGGAAATGGCAGCTAATGCTTCTTTATTTGTGCATATGGATGGTTTCAGTAGACTAACGAGCAAATAACATTTGCAATCTATTTATATTCCACCCTAACATAGGACAGAAGAATATAAGATCTACAGTTTGTTAAGGACATGAGGTTCTGTTTTCTATGCACTCAAATTATTTAGGCCTGAGCCCATTATCAAGGTTTTTTCTGCAGTTTCCAATGCAGCAAGAATGCATGAATATGGAAAAATACATTGTTTTCAACTTGTTCAAACCAATACATGGCATTGTAGTTGGCTGGAAAAAGTCTAGCATGCTTGATTTCAGGTGAGTTGACTTTCATTTTGTTGCAAAACGAAACTAAATGGAAGTCCTTGAAAATGCAATACATCTAAAGAATATGTCAAGGCATATAAAGCATATGTGACACATGAATTTCTGATAATAAAAAAATAGCACTCACACCACACTATTTTGTATATAAAGCTACTAACAAATACAATAATGCTGCCTATGGTAAAAGCCTCTTTCAGAAACAGGGGTCCAATTAGATTTACCCTTACCTCTTATTTTAGTAATACAAATCACGATTGTATTAGTATATGGTTATTATGTGCAGTGATATAAGTGTCCTAATCTAAGAAACAGAATTTTGGACTTACAAAAGATCTGTTTTTTTAAGTCCTTTGAAGGAACACAGGATTATGTTATTCAAAAAGGTTATACTGCCACCATCAAGAGAATTTGGACATTGACAAAGAAAAATGCTGAAGGATGGGAAACAGTAAAAAAAAATACTAACATGCCCCATAACAAAAAACAGTAAAAGTGGGGACAGCCTGCAGCTCAAAGAGCTGCTTTAATTACTTTAGATTCAAAGCTGGCTTTAGATGAGACCTGAACATTTACCTGGTAAAAAGAAATAATGAAAACGGAAGACCAGGTGGCAGCCTTGAAAATCGGAGAAACAGTTGACTAATGCCAAAAAGCTGAAGAAGCACCCATAGACCTAGTAGATTGCACCAGCCATTAAAAGGTAGAGCCTTGTCTTTAAAAGGGAGTTCCGCCAAAAAATAAAAAATAAAGTCAGCAGATACAAATACTGCAGCTGCTGACTTTTAATATTAGGACACTTACCTGTCCAGGGTGCCCGCCATGTTGGCACCTGAAGCCGATCTGTCCCTCGGCTCTCGGGTGGAGGCGCCGCCATCTTCGGTAAGGGAATCAGGAAGCAAAGCCTTGCGGCTTCACCTCCTGGTTCCCTACTGCGTATTCGCGAGTCGCGCTGCAAGATCTCACTGGTCCCTGCTGTCTTCTGGGACTTGTGTGTCTCCCAGAAGACAGCGGGGGGGGACAAAGTAGGCGCTGGACAAATGGAGGTAGCAGTGATGTGCTATGGGTATATACACATTCTTGATATTTAGAGGCAACAAAGTCTTACTGATGGAGAGAAGTCTTGACAGAACTGGTGGATTCCATGCAAAATGCTTGAATTCAAATGAAGACATTTAAAGCCTTCTGATTCAAAATGGAGTAAATATTCCCTTTTAGTTTTGGAACAGTGAAAATGTTGGAGTAAACCCCCTGAAAGCTTTCTGTCAAAGGAACAACAGTAATAGCTCTCTGGCTCAAGAGATCTTGAAGCAAGAGCAGCATAGAGGTTTGCTAGTCTGTGTGAGTACACAGGCAGGTCGGAAAGCATGAAACATGGAGGGGCCACAGAGCGGAGCTCTAGCTCCTAGCCCCTGAAAACTACTTCTCTTACCCAGGCATCCAAGATGCTTTTTGACCAGGTGTTCACAAAGGCTAACAGACACTTTGGAAAATGGGGCATCGTTTCTTGCTAAAGAGGACTTGTCTGAGGATTTTGGAGATTTAGGGGCTCAAGGTTAGGGACTGAACTAAATCCCTGGCTTGGATCTGGCCTTGGAAGTCGAAGCCTTGGAAGAACTTTTGTTGGCCTCAGAGTGGGAAGAACTTTTGTTGGCCCCAGAGTGGGAAGGATTTCTTTCAGGTTGTGGCTTAGACTTCTTTCCTGGAGCAAATTACTAAATTTATCCCTGGGACATCCTTTGAGAGGGTGTCCAATGAGGCATCAATGAACATAGCTGTTCCACAGACCAACATTTCAACCAAACAGTTCTCTGCATATTCATTAATAGGAGACTAATACAAGAGATAAGATGGACAATGTTAACTAATCAGTCTACACAACAGTGTAGGCCTGAAGGCATACGTTCCAAGAATTCTACAAATACAAGATCGTTAAGTATAGTAGCTGGATCCTTTAAACATCAGTTTAGTAAATTTCCCCAATCTTTGACATACTGACATTACAGCTATGGCAGGTTCCATAGCAGGACCTGATAGCAAAATCAATGCTTTGGAAAGGGTTTCCAAATGTTTGTCAATGAGATCTTTAATTAATGGTGCATTCTCTGCAGGTATGGTCAGTGCTTTTTTAAGGTGTGATATCATTGGACACCCAGTGGTAACAACCCACTTTTTCATAAGGAATCCCCAAAGGGGTATTGGTCTGTAAACCAAACATGTTGGTAGTTCTGGAGCCTTTCAGGAACTCTAGACTAGTAACAGCCCTAGTAGAAGTAGAACTGTAGTTCTAAGATTAAGGTGTCGCACATCACATTAAAACTGATAAGGTATCTTAACGCTTGGAAGCTATGACTGCTGCCTGCCATTCTGAAGAAATCTGCGGGTATGTCTGTCAAAGATTCTGAAGGAGAAGGCATAGGAGTATACTTACATTTTCTAAATTCAAAGACAGCAATCATAGTTACAACCTGCTATAGAAAATCTAGCATAACTGCAGAGAACTCCTCCCTGGATAATGCAGGGAGGAGGCCACACCTGGCAGAGCTAAACGACACTTTGGGGAGTATATTGAGTACACTACAGGTTGCCCTGGAAGGATGAATGGATTGTGAGCTGGAGAAACTTAATTCAATGGGACTGCTCCTTGTAAAGCAGTAGAATTATAGTTTTATCTCTAAGTAAATGCCATTTTAAATGCATGCTAATAGTCTGTTAGCCTTGCATGCTGCAGCTTGGCATTACATTATATTGCAGTCTGTGATCTACTTGGACCCCCAGGTCCTTTTCTATCCTTGATTACCCCAGAGGTTCTTCCCCTAGCGAGTAACTTGCATTCATATTTTTAGCTCCCAAGTATGTAAAGCATTGCTTTACATGTTTAAATATTAAACCTCATTTCCCATATCATAGCCCATCCCTCTATTTTAACTAGATTGCCTCGTAAAGTTGCTATATCCTGTTGTGAAGTTATTTCCCTGCTTAGCTTTCTATCATCAGCAAACACTGAGCTTGAACTACTTATAACAGCCTCTATAGTGTTTTTTTAACAAGTTAAACAGAATTGGTCCCAGGACAGAGCCCTGGGACACACTGCTCACAACTCTAGACCATAAAGAAAATCTGGTACTAATCATTGCCCTCTGAATGTGCTCCTGCAACCAGTTTTTTTTCCACACAATTATTGAATAAGGGGTTAAAAAGTACTTATGTGGGGATTCATTTAATGTAATATGGACAAGCAATTAGAAGTTTGATTTTCTAGACATAGATATGGTACTGATGTAGTTTTTAGCGTATCACTTTTTAAAGAAAATGTAGGTAATTGACATGGATGTCATTGCACTTTGTACATTAATATTGGTACACATTTTTTAAGCTGTAGTTATGTTAGGCAGGACTGTGATATGGTTCATACCATTTAGGGTTCATTTTATAAATGGGGACGATTATTAAAGATAAAGAGCTCCATTCACAAATCAGTATCTACCACTTTAAGGAATGCAGTAAAATAAAGCTTAGAGTTCTCCAAACATTTTTTTGCAATTGACTAAGAAAACGCTACTAAAACAGCGCTTTTTTAAGAAGTGATGTGATATTTAACCACTTCAGCCCCGGATCATTTTGGCTGGTTAAAGACCAGGCCACTTTTTGCGATTCGGCACTGCGTCGCTTTAACTGACAATCGCGCGGTCGTGCAACATGGCTCCCAAACAAAATTGCATCCTTTTTTCCCCCACAAATATAGCCTTCTTTTGGTGGTATTTGATCACCTCTGCAGTTTTTATTTTTTGCGCTATAAACAAAAATAAAGCGACAATTTTGAAAAAAATCCAATATTTTTTACTTTTTTCTATAATAAATGTCCCCAAAAAATATAAAAACATTTTTTTCCTCAATTTAGGCCGATACATATTCTTCTACATATTTTTGGTAAAAAAAATATCAATCAGCGTTTATTGATTGGTTTGCGCAAAAGTTATAGCGTTTACAAAATAGGGGATAGTTTTATGGCATTTTTCTAAAAAAAAAATTTTTTACTAGTAATGGCGGCGATCAGTGATTTTTTTCATGACTGCGACATTATGGCAGACACATCCAACACTTTTGACACATTTTTGAGACTATTGTAATTTTCACAGCGATCAGTGCTATAAAAATGAACTGATTACTGTGAAAATTACACTGGCAGTGAAGGGGTTAACCACTAGGTGGCGCTGTAGGGGTTAAGTGTTCCCTGCATAGTGTTTCTTACTGTAGGGGGGATGGGCTCTGTCTCACATGACACCGATCTCCGCTCCAAGTACACAGAGCCGAGATCAGTGTCATTGTCACTAGTCAGAGCAGGGAGATGCTTGTTTACACAAGCATCTCCCCACTATATACCTCCGTGAGACGATCGCGTGGATCCCCGTGGCGATCAAGTCCGCGTGACCCGCGGTCCGACTCACGGGGATGGAGGCAGGTTCGCGAGCGCGCCGCCGGCAGTGCGCGACCATATATAATGCTGGCGGTAGTAACGGAGACTGTCATGGTTGTTAAGAAGTGGGCTGCCGCCACGTCCTTAATAACCGTGACTAATCTGCTGGGGTTACCCACTGACAGCCAAATATAAAAAGAATTGCCAGCACTTTAAAAATTCTGAAAAAAAATTACATGGGGTCCCCCCATAATCTATAATATAAAGAGCTTCGCGCTCGACGCTGGCTCCTGCCATCTGACAGCTCCATCGCCTCCCGCGGCTAAATAAACAAAGGGACAGGGTCCCCCAATGACGTTGCTGGGCATACCCGGTCGATGACGTCATAAGGGGCGGGGTCATCCAGTGATGTCATCGGGGGGCCCCGTCCCATCGAGTGGTCACCCACTCCTTAACAACCAGTTAAAATTAAACACGTTCCTTAAATATCGCATGCCTGGACCACTTCTTATTAATCACATGCATTTCCTTTTGTGAATTGACTTTAATGCTGTTTTATGTGGTATTTACTGAGCATTTTTGCTTCATGAAGTACCGCATAAAGCAATAGAGAATTACAATTTTCAGGACCACATGTGAGCAGTCATGTGACCAGGTCAGTCAAAAAAAACGGAGCTATTGAGGTATATGGAAGCTTCGTTTTGCAATAGGAGTGACACAGGAGGAGCAGTGTGGAAGGGGCTGACAGTGATTTTTTTCTTAACTGCAGAGAATGCTGGCAGCTGCACTCCCAGGAGACTGGGGGTCTCCTGGGAGTGCAGGGGGGCTGTGTACTGGATGGGGGTGTATAATGGATGGGGGCTGTATAATGGATGGGGGGCTGTGTACTGGATGGGGGGATGTATAATGGATGGAGGGCTGTGTACTGGATAGGGGGATGTATAATGGATGGGGGGCTGTGTACTGGGGAGGGGGGCTGTATAATGGATGGGGGGGCTGTATAATGGATGGGGGGCTGTGTACATGGATGGGGGCTGTATACTGGATTGGGGGGCTGTATACTGGGGAGGAGGGCTGTATAATTGATGGGGGGCTGTGTACTGTGCAGAGGGGGGGGTGCTGTGTAAGGCAGGGGGACTGTGTAAAAATGTTTCCCTTAAACTTTTCCCTTAAACTTCCCTCTTAAAATTGGGGTGCGTGTTATACGCTGATAAATACGGTATTTCTCTATTGGAAGAAACCAAGCCAGGCAAAACCAGGGTCGAAAGCTTGTAAGCTCTTTCATTTATTGCCATTTGCAAGTATAAATCACATTCTCTTTTACCCACCTGAAGACCACTTCCCATCCAGGCCATTTTTCAGTTTTCAGCACTGTCAAACTTTTAATGACAATTACTCAGTCATGCAACACTGTACCCAAATAATGTTAAATCATTTTTTGAGACAGATGAAGCTTTCTTTCCTTGGTGTTTATGCACTCCTGGTTTTTATGGTTTATTTTTTTTACTATATAATAGGCTTAAAGTCCAAAAGTTTTGAAAATAAAAGTTTTTCTTGGTTTCTGTTATAAAACTTTGCAAACAAATAATCTTTCTTTATAAAGTTAGGGCAAAAAAATATTCTACTACATTTCTTTGTTAAAAAATAAAAATAAATACTAGATGTATATTATTTTGTCTGTGTAAAAGTTAAACTGCCTACAAACAATGGTATAAATACAGTATATGCTGTATACTGTATGAAAATGTATTAACCCTGATGTACTGACTCCCTATCTAATTTCTTGAGGCCCTAAAATGCCAGGACAGTACAAACACCCTCAAAATGACCAATTTTTGTAAAGTAGACAGTACAAGGTATTTAGTTAGAGGCATGATGAGTTTTTTGAAATTGTAATTTTTTGAATCCGACCTTGAAATTGTGTGACTTCACTTGAAGTTGCACGATTTCAAAACCGCAGGACAGTGCGACTTGGCTGACAGCTGTGCGGCTTCATGCACAGATGTCTATGCAAGTTGCACCTGAAATCCCAAAAAATAGTGCAGGAACCTTTTTTCAAATCAGTGCAGCACTGCAAAGTTGGAGCCGCACCGATTTGAATAGTTCCACTGCCGATAATAGTGTGTGACTTGTCATGCGATTTGAAACTGTCAACTCGCATGACAACTGGCACCGATGTAAACGGGGGCTTAAGCAAGTTATTTCTCACACACAGCATGGGCATACTCACAAATACACCCCAAAACCAATTCTTCTACTTCTCCCTAGTATGAGGATGCCACATGTATAAGACTTTTTTTTCTGCAGATGCATAGGGCCCAAAATCCAAGGAGCACCTTCAGGCTTTCATGGGGCATAAATAATGCATCTGATTTCCTAAATACCTATGACATTTCTTGAGGCCATGGACAGGATAAAAATCCACAAATTACCTAATTTTGCAAAGCATACCCTCCAACGTATTCAATCAGAGGCATTTTGCCACAAGTTTTTGGAAAAAGAAAGAAAGGAAAGAATTTCTTTTTTTACACACAGCTGTTCGTTAATAAGATATTTCACGCACCACATGGGCATACTTAGAATCACACCCCAAAACACATGTTATTCCTCTGCTCAGGCCCGTCGCTACAGGACAGGCAAAACAAGCAATTGCTTGGGGCCCCAGGAGGCCTGGGGCCCCCAACTTCTCCTTCCCAGGCTGTAGCCCCGAGTCTCTTATCGGGTGCTGTGGCTGTGGGTAAATATAGAAGAGAGATAATCGCTCGCTATTCTCTAATTGCGGAACCAAATCTGAGTCCTGAGCAGGAGAGGAGCTAGCTGGAGGAAGGATGGGAAATGTCAGCGCTGACAACTAGCACACATTGAGCTGGGCGAGGGTGGAGGAGAATGTCAACCCAGGAGCCTTGACATTGTCACTGCTCTTGCAAGACACCCCTCGGGTCAATGGACAAGTAAGGAGCAGGTAGCGAGCATGCAGAGGACTGTCCAGAAAGGAGAAACTCGATCTCTTCCATGCTTGTGTGTGTCAGGCAGCACCTGAGTCTCCCTCCCCCTCCTCTCCCGGGGGGAGGACAGAGCAAGCAGGACAACACAGTAGCGATCATTGCTACCCATAAAGTAGTCACCGGAGCTCCCCCAAGGCAAGATAACAGGACGGATGGCAGACTGCATTCTTCTCCTGTGAGTCACAATTGTTCTGCCTTCCACACTGTATAGATCTGTGCTTTAAACCTGTCCTGTACCTCAGCAGGACAGGTATGGTGAAAGTAAAATTGTTGAATATGTTAGAAATATAATGGGACTTAATTTCTGGTACTACATACATAGATGCATTTTTACAAAACAATTATTTTTAATATATGTGTATGTAGAATATCTCTGTAGCACCTCGAAAGTCCCAATATATTTCTAACATATTCGTGAATGTGGTGCCATAATACAGCCCATCTCAAGGAAATTAGGATCAAGTCCATTCTTGCAGTGTGTGTGTGGGGGGTGGGGGGGAGGGGGGAGGGAAGCCTCTTTCACCTACCTGTTTTCATGCTCCAGCCAGCTGCACTGCTCTTTTCTTCCACTAAAACCCCAGCCTCATTACATACCATAAAGTAACATTAACCTGTATGTTATGATGAGGGGGCTGGAGTGTTATCTGCACATGCGCCGCCGCCGCTTGGGCTAGCCCGTACATGGTCAGTCATTTTCGAACATGCAGGCGCATGCGCAGTGACATAATGGCACCATTTTTAAATGTAAGGCAGCAGTGGCACTTTGTGAGGTCTCAGCAGTGGCGCGCACCTCATCACAGCCCGGTAAGACCCCTCCGCAGCCTCTGGCCCCTGGACCATGTCCGCAGCCTCTGGCCCCTGGACCATGTCCGCAGCCTTTGCAGTGTGTGTGTGTATGTATGTATGTATGTATGTATGTGTGTGTTTTAAGTATGTTGGATTTAGTTATTGTGCACTTTTTTAATGTATATTAATTGATTTTATGGTACAGTGGTGTTTTTTGCAAATGTTCAATTGTTGAAAATGTTAAAATTTTATGCGCAGTATTTGCACCGTAAACCTTTTTTTATTTAAAGTGTGGGTGAACCTAAACTGTATCACTATGCTGTGGTTCCTGTAGGCTTTGCCGGGGGGGGGGGGGAGGTTGGGTGGCCTCCATGTCCATTTTTTGCTTGGGGCCCCCAAATTCCTTCAAACGGCCCTGCCTCTGCTATTCCTCCTGAGTATGAGGATACCACATATGTGAGACTCTTTTGCAGCCTAGCTGCATAATGGGGCCCACAATCCAAGGAGCACATTCAAGTAGTTTTCAAGAGGCATAAATTAGGCATCTAATTTCCTGACTTCCTTTGACGTGTTTGAATTTCCTGGAGTGCCATGACAATAGAAACACCCACAAAATGACCACATTTTGAAGAGTAAACACCCCAAAGTATTTTTAAGAGGCATGGTGAATCTTTTAAAATTTACATTTTTCTGCCACAAGCTTTTAAAAATGCAGAAATAATTTTTTTAACTCAAAGTTGTAAATTCATAAGATATTTCTACCACGCAGCATAGGCATAACTTAGAATTACACCGGCTTACACTGGTCTGGTGAAACTGTAGCAGCCATCAGGAACACTGTTGCTTGCTTACACTGGTCTGGGGACACTGCAAATGGTGTAGCAGTGATCAGGAACACTGTTGCTGGTTTACGCTGGTCTTGTGACACTGGGACTGATGTGGTGATCAGCAACACTGTTGCTGGCTACACTGGTCTGGCAATACTGTGACTGGTGTGGTGGTGATGGGGGACACTGTGACTGGTGCACTATTATAGTGACAATGTGACTTGCTTCACTGCTCTGGTGACATTGATACACTGATATCAGAGCAGCCAGCCATTGTCTCGGATCACTAGGCACAGTAGTACAATGTCACCATAGTGACACTGCACTGCTCTGGTAACAGCGAGTAAATCAAACACAGTCACCAGAGCAGTGCAGTGTCACAATGGTGACATAGTACTGCTGTGCCTTGTGATTAAAGACAATGGCTGGCTGCTCTGATATCACTGTATTTCACCAAACAAAGCAGGACAATGTCACCATAATGACACTGCAATGTTCAGGGGGGTTGATGTTCACTGTAATGGACACTCTGTTCCCTCTCACAGCTGATCGCTGTGAGTAAAAGGCTCAAATTGTGCATCATGCAGTCTTTGTTTACAAATGTGTTTGCTATGACTGCTCACAGGGATTACATGATACAGACTTTTATCTCAATCAGTGATCTGCTGTGTCTAAAGCTACAGTACACACTATACAATTTTCTTGTACAACTTTCCTTTAGAAAACAATATAATATGAGGTCAAACCTAAACACTTTCAAATTGTATGCAATCAGGCAGGCCCTTGCACTACATAGTTGAAGGTAAATCTAAAGGAAATTGAGCAACAAAAATTGTATAATGTGTATTCCGCTTAAAAGGATACAGCAATCACCGGGCGCGTATGAGCAACAGATGCAAGAGGCCAAATATTTACAGTGGGGAAAACAATTATTCCCCTGCAGATTTTGTACGTTTGCCCACTTACAAAGAAATGAAGGGTCTATAATTTTTATCATAGGTGTATTTTAAATGATACAGACAGAATATCAGCCAAAAATTCTGAAAAAAACACATAATACAAATGTTATAAATTGAGTTGCAGTTAAGTGAGTAAAATAAGTATTTGTTCCCCTACCAACAAACAATAATTCTGACTCCCACAGACTGGCGTCAGTATGTGCTCATGTGGTACACAGATTAGTCCTGTTAATTTAAGAAGGTGCTAGTAAGGACAACGCATTATGTGTATAAAAAACACCTATCCACAGAATCTCTTTTTTTCCATTCAAACTTCACTACCATGGGCAGGACCAAAGAGCTGTCAAAGGACATCAGGGACAAGATTGTAGACCTGCACAAGGCTGGCATGAGCTACAAGACCCTCAGCAAGAAGCTTGGTGAGAGGAAGACAATTGTTGGAGCGACTATTCGCAAATGGAAAAAATACAAAATAACCATCAATCGCTCTCGGTCTGGAGCTCCATGCAAGATTTTGCCTCATGGGGTAAGGATGATCATGAGAAAAGTGAGGGATCAACCCAGAACTACACGGGAGGAGCTTGTGAATGATCTCAAGGCAGTTGGGACCACTGTCACCAAACAAACCATTGGTTCTTAAAAGCGGACAGCTTTGCTCTAATGCACACAGCTCCTCTCAAGCCTCAGGGCTCAGGCTGTTTACTATTTCTTGCAGACACACATTCTTTTGTTGCCACATGTAGACTTTCTGTCTCTCTTGGGTGGAGCAGTCTCCAACTTGGAGCCCTGAGGTATTCCTATACCTCCATTATAAGGGCTGTGTTCACCCTGCTGGTCCTCCACAAAACCTGGACACAGGGTTGGAGATTCCATCCCACCCAAAACACTATGGAATCTCCAAACTACAGAGCCTTATCCAGGTATACCAGGTATACCATACCAGGTATGCAAAATCAGTTTTCTCCACTCCATATCTATGCTCTGTAGTCCTGCACTGAGTCAATGTGCACACCCTGTGTCCTTTAAATTATCAATTTCACAGTGACAGCATCTCATATTTTGCAGACGGAGGAAAATCCTATTTTTCTATCCGTCTGCAGAGCGGATCGGGTGAACACGGACAGGCGGTCCGTGTTCATCCGATCCCCCCATAGAGGAGAGCGGAGATCTGACAGGGTGGTCCCTGCACAGTGTGCAGGGACCGTCCTGTCATCCGCCGGCTCAGCGGGGATCAGCGGAGCGATCCCTGCTGAGCAAGCGGAGGTTCACGGGGCAGATCTTCACGGATCCGTCCCGTGTGAAAGGGGCCTAAGAGTTTTATGTCCGATGAACATCTACATTTTTTTAATATCTGTCAATATAGTTTGTTTGGGTTTTAAGCATTAAAAGCTTATTTGGTTTTAACTGTGACCTTGACATTTTATAGATAGGCAACTCCTATCATATTGATTCGTGGTTCCAAATTAATAATAACTACTGCAGTAGGGAACAGACACAAAACATACACTCAGCATCTTTCCAAATAACTGTTCTGCTTTATTATGACGCAATTGTAGGTTTTTATACACATGATTACGTAGGTATCACATTAATATTATAATTGTATATTTATGGTAACAAGGGGCGTAACATAGGCAGACTAATTCTAATCAGGACTCAAAAGAATGCAAACATGTAATGAAAACATTATTAGTGCCGTGTGCACAGTGAGGGCAGTGTGCAATACATACAAAATAGAAAACAATTATATACAGAACTTACAAATTTCCTTTACAAACTGAGAGTGCTATTTTCTAATACAGTGGAACCTCGGATTACGAGCATAATCCGTTCCAGGAGAATGCTCGTAATCCAAAGTACTCGCATATCAAAGCGAGTTTCCCCATTGAAGTCAATGGAAATTAAAATAATTTGTTCCGCATTGACTTCAATGGCATGCAATACTGCATGCGGCCAGAGGCGGGGGGCGCCGGAGAGCCTCGGAAATGGCCGAAAAGGCCCGAGGACACCTCGGCTGACCACGGCAAACCTCAGAAAAACTTAGTTCCAGAGTCTTGCAGAGGTCAGCCATGCTTTCCTCAGGCCTTTCCGTGCATTTCCGAACGGCTGCGATCGGCGACGTTTGGCTCTGTTCGGCTCCGGCGCCCCCGTACCTCAGGCCAAACGCGGTACTGCACACCGCTTTGGCCTGAATCGTGCTCGTCTTGTGAGACAACACTCGCAAACCGAGTTAGGATTTTTAAAAGTACAGTGCTTGTATTGCGAAACGCCCGTTAATCGCGTTACTCTCAATCCGAGGTTCCACTGTAAATGTGTCGTTTCAGCGATTAAGACACTATATAAGGAATGAATTTGTGATTATATTGCTACAAATAATAACCATATGCTATATATGTAAAAAGGCTAGAACCATAGTTTGCTGTGATTGATAATTGATTGGTTTTGTGTACAGAAATATTAGGCCTGTACGCAAGCTTCTTGTTTATTCATAATTATTCTATCTACCATTTACACACTTAGTGTTGGGAATTCCAGCTATCCACTAACAGACAGTCCCTTTATCCTTCCAGACACTAGTCATCATTAGAATTTTTTTATTCTAGTGTTTATTCATTTCAGCAAGCTGGAAAGCTTTTGGTCATATGCATACCTGTCTGTCACATTAGTTGTGTATGGTCAGATGCGGAATATCTGATTGGTTGGGTAGATCTTACTAATTAGGGCTGCTTTAATGTATGTGCAAAGCAGCCATTGCTCTAGGCAATAATGACCTTTTCACTGCCAGTGTTGTATTCCACAGGTCTAGGCTTTGAATTGGCCTAAACAGGCCCATTGTCTTAGCCCCCATGTGATTGTATTAATGTTTAGTGGAAAAAAAACATGTTTTAAAAAATATTCAGCCATAGTATTAAAAAATAAAAATAAACAACACGCCCCTCCCCCCGCAGATATAGGATACAAGTTCCGACATAAACAGTGATCGAGTGACACATACAGGTGAAACTCGAAAAATTTGAATATTGTGCAAAAGTTCATTTATTTCACAAATGCAACTTAAAAGGTGAAACTAATATAGGAGTTAGACTCATTACATGCAAAGCAAAAAATAGTTCAAGCCATGATTTGTCAGAATTGTGATTATTATGGCTTACAGGCTCATGAAAACCCGAAATCCACAATCTCAGAAAACTATAATATTACATGCAATCAATAAAACAAGGATTGTGCATAGAACAATATCAGACTTCTGAAAAGTATAAGCATACATATGTACTCAGTACTTGGTTTGGGCCCCTTTTGTATGATACAGCACTTTGGTAACATCCAACTTCTTTTGCAATTACCTTTTGAGGCTTTCCCTCCTTATGGAGGGTGTCAATGATGGTTTTCTGCACAACTGTCAGGTCAGCAGTCTTTCCCATGATTGTGATTCCTACTGAACCAGACTGAGAGACCATTTAAAGGCTCAGGAACCCTTTGCAGGTGTTATGGCTTAATTAGCTGATTAGAGTCGGACACTTTAAGCCTAGAATATTGCACCTTTTCACAATATTCTAATTTTCTGAGATTGTGGATTTGGGGTTTTCATGAGGTGCAAGCCATAATCACCACAATTATGACAAATCACGGCTTGAACTATCTTGCTTTGCATGTAATGAGTCTATCTCATGTATTAGTTTCACCTTTTAAGTTGCATTAGTGAAATAAATTAACTTTTGCACGATATTCTAATTTTTCGAGTTTCACCTGTATTAGGTATTGCAGTGAACACTGAAACAGAGGAATAGCTCTAGTCTGGAGCCATTATTTAGGCTAACTCAAAACTGATGAAAAGATGCTCTGATAACGTCACAAACATCAACAGCTTTATTCCACAAAACCAAAATGACAGTCCTCACCCGTGGATTGCCCACATTGATACGTTTCACCCAAACAGGCTTAGTTGTGACCTCAGATGCTAGAAGTAAGCTGGAAATATGCACTGTACTGTGCATGTGCCACAGAAAAAAAAAACTGTTAGCAGACAGGTAAATCATTTATTTATTTTTATTTTTTTAGACACAAGAGACATACAAAGGTTCTCCAAGTAAAAAAAGACTCTACCTACTGGCATTTTTTCACGTCCGTGACAAACATTACACCCCCTGTTGAGTTAGGAGGGCAGTACTGTTGCTAAATGCGATCCATTCATCCACTGAGTTGCAAAGACTTCTATTAATTTAAAGCAATCTAGAGGATGAGGGTATATAATATTGGAACTGATTATGTAATCAGTAAACTCTCACTTTCAGCAAGTGCACTGTCAAGGCCCTCCTGAATATTTCCAGAGAGTTGCTTCTACCTGCGGGGACACAGAGGAGGGGAGGACTTTTACCCAGGGACATGAGGTGCTGGTCGTGCCACATGATGAACCTATCCTGATGTTACACTGGCATATCGCTGAAATATTGGTTCACCAGCACAGCCGTATACTATTTGTACTTGTACACGTAGATATATCCCAAGTGTTTCTTTTCATCTTATGCATCTGATGTGTATTATTTTATAGTGGCTGGCTTTATTTTAGAATGGTGTATTAGAGGCTGTGAGTGAATGACTACTTATCCTATCTCATTGCCTATGTGAGTTACCTCACATTGTTTTTCACTAATGTAGACTTTGCAGCCCCCACTTTGTCTATGCACCCCTGAGTCCACCCTTTTTGATACCTGGTGGTCCCCCTGAAGCTTTTGGCCAGTTGCCTGCTCCATCTCAGTGATGTATGATGTACAGTATATTTGATATCTTTACCTATCTAGCTCCAGAAGAAGTGTTTTGTACGCATGAAACTAGTCAAGCAAGTCTTCTGAATCCTTGAAATACAGTATCAACATTTTTTGAACTGGCTTCTTAAGCACCTGTTTTATTATTGTAGGGTTATACCCTTTCAGGGTATTACATGTACCATCCTTTTTGGGGTACTGTTACCTCTAGGTTTCTCTGGGGCTCTCCAGTTCAGTCTATTGAGTTCTTTGGGACTCTGGGCTGCTGGGTGGTCACTGAGATATAAATTCAATTTTAGTCACTTTCACCGATTTTTTATTTATTTTTATTAATTGTCCATGTCCTTTTTTTTTTCATCAATAAAAATTGTGAACCACTTTTAAGTATGCCTATAAAGTCCATTCCTTCTTTCTCTCAATGGACTTAATTATTTATAGAGAAGAAGCAGGTAAAGATCCAAAATACTTTATACATTTAAGATGGGAGGAGCTATTTTTTATGAAAAACTGGAATTCACTTTAAATAATACATTTGTCCAACAATACACAAATCATGTGAACCTCCCTGTTAAAACTTATCGGATAAGAAGGTTACTCTGAAATATGCACTTTGTAAGTGTTCTATATCATGGGTAAGCATCATACCAATCAAACCAAGGTACAGTAGTAAAATAATCACTACCACACAATTTTTTGTTTAGCATATGTGGTTTGAAAATATGCAAGGGATATGGGGTTGGAAGGTGACTGTGCAGGCAGAGCAGTGGGAAGCTGGATGCTAATAATAGTTTAACAGCTCTTTATATAACCCTGTTGGCTACTCTGTCTATATTTGGGCTGTATCTGTATCAGTGGTTTATAATCTAAATGGTTAAAAAAAATAACACAGGTGTAGTGTATATGAGTTATACTTAAAGTTGGTGTAAACCCGATTCATGAAATTTGACCTAAGCACATATATCTGTAGTGTTTACTTAACTCTCTCCAAAGACCTAAGTCCTGTGTCTTTCTGCTGTTTCGTTCCTCTGTTATCGGCATGATAACTTCTGACAAGTTCTCACAGAAGAGAGATAAAAGCAGCTGGAAATTTGTGTTGGCGTGGATGCTATAAATAGATTTGCAGAGAGCTTGTCTTGTCACAGCATAGCTATGAAAGTATCATTCCTCTGCCTGTGTGCCTTTCCTCCAATCAGCTGTCACACAGTGTATGCCAAGAATCCACTCCAACTGCTGAATGAGGAAGTAAAAATTCTAACACGATGTTAGAATTCTAAAGAATCTAGCACGCTGAAGGCAGCAGATATGCATATAAAACTGATGTAGGGAGATTTGTTTCATCCCTGTGTATCATCTGAGGCTGTTTACTTCACTGGGTATAGGAGAAGGTTTACATCCACTTTAAAACAGATTCTGATGTGTTTTCTTAAATAGTAAATAGTTATTCAGTATTTGCCTGTGACAAGAATGCTTGTTGAAGTGATGCCGATACAGATGGGCTACAGAAAGCATTCTAACAGTGGCAACACATGATGTGACTGTCCAAAGATCATAAGCATACAGGGCTTGACTTACTGAACATGGACAGTGCAAAATCTGGTTATACATAAAAACCAATCAGCTTCCAGTTTTTTTTTTTTGTCAAAGCTTAACTGAACAAGCTGAAGTTAGAAGCTGATTGGCTACCATGTACTCTCCAGTTTTAGTAAATCAGCCCCACAGTTCATTTTGGTTACTTAGTAGCGAATAGCAATCTCACATGGTACAAACTATAGCTATAGTGATGCAAGGAAGAGATATACCGTATATACTCGAGTATAAACCAAGTTTTTCAGCACATTTTTTTGTGCTGAAAATGCCCCCCTTGGCTTATACTTGAGTCACTGTTTTGCGCCTGATCTCCCGGATTTCGGGGACCCGGTACCAGACGGCCGTTGGTCCTCTGGACCCCAAACTTGACACACATGTAGCCTCTACAAGTGTGCAAAGTTTGTTGTCCGGGGGACCTACGGCTGGGGAGCACGGATTTTTAAAAGCCGGGAACCCCTTCCATAGACTCCCATGTTAAACAGTAATTTCTCTGGTGACTTTGGGGACCCGCTACCGGCCGGTCGAAGGTCCACTGGACTGAAACTTGGCACACATGTAGTCCCATTTCTCCTCTATAAGTGTGCAAAGTTTTTTGTCTTGGGGACCTACGGCCGGGGAGCACCGATTTTTCAAAGCCAGGCACCCCTTCCATAGACTCCCATGTTAAAATTCAGTCTAGTCATGGACACAGTGAGGCATGGGCACAGTGAGGCAAGGACACAGTGAGGCATGGACACAGTGAGGCATGCACATGGACACAGTGAGGCAAAGTGAGGCATGCAGATGGACACCCTAGGCTTATACTCGAGTCAATAAGTTTTCACATTTTTTGTGGTAAAATTAGGTGCCTCTGCTTATATTCGGGTCGGCTTATACTCGAGTATATACGGTACTTCTTTTGTAATACATAAAGCGCATGAAATAATTTCAGTTGCGGAAAACAATCTGCAATGATACAAATGCCATATTAACCTGTGGTCAAGTAAGGTGCATTGAATACAGTATATACAAAAGCCTGTGATACTGATAACACTCAACTGTGGTAAAAATTAACTAGAACCAGACTAGGGTGCGCTTCCCTACGCACCAAAAGGCCACTTAACTAAAACGTAACCTTTATTGTAAATCATAAAAGGTATTTAAATGATCATAACAGGTATACCTATAGGATGAGGTCAATGCCATTATATATGAACCAACGTTCTATCTCTACGTGGTAATATTAACATCTACCAAGTTTATTTGGTGAAACTTCCCTTTATATATATATGTAGCGGGGGTCTAAATCTAGGGGGTACACCTGGGTGGTAGTAAGACCCAGGTGTGTATAAATCATAAGAGGATTTGGACCATTTTCAGTCGTGGAGGACTTTGGTGGTGTACTATTCTCCTTGGCCTGGGGTGGCGGTGTTCCCACAGGTCGAGGTAGAATCACTGCCGCAGTGCTGTCCTTTTTGTCCTGTTCCGGCGGTGGTACAGCGGGGGCGGAGAACCTGCTGTGGCGTCACGGGAGGGGATAAAGGGGAGAGACGCCCTCGCCACGAGGTCTTCTGAATCCGGCACCCAGGCACCTTAGGCCTGGGTGCGGTCGGTCCTGAGTTCTAGCCCAGGCGCCCAAGGCCTGGTCGGAGCGGAGTTGGCGTCCATCCCAGGCACCTTAAGCCTGGGGTGAGGTACTATACCGGAGGCCTGGGGCCCAGTGACCTCGACTGGGCTCCGCAAGGGCGGATGAGTCCGAGGGACCCTGAGGTGGATGGGGCCCATGTCTGAGGTGAGGAGGCCGGAGAGGTTACCCGTCTAAAGAGTCCGGAGCAGCATCAACCCGGTGACAGACGGGCCTCTGGTAACTCCCTTGGAAGGACATCTTCCCCCTGACAGGGGCCACAACGCAGCGAAGGTACTCCAATTCATATTCTTCAGAGTCGCTGGTAGAGACTCACAAGTTTCAAGTTTCTCTCTCTAGCCAATGGCTATAGCAACCACTGGTGAAACCACAGTGCCTCGACCTGCTCACCCCATCGTATTGAACCGTTTATGGGTCTCAACCTATCGGCTGATAAAGAACTGTTTTAATTGTGTGCTACAATAAAACAATAAAACAAGTGTTGGAATAACTGGTACTGGCTTTCACCTCACCTGCTGCAATGGGGAGGACATGGGCCGTAGCGCATCTCACCCTCACGTACAATATACCCCTAGACCAGAAAGAGGGGGTGAGGCCACTACACGTGGGGGCTCGTAAGTCCGGGATGATGTGTGTTTTAACCATGGAACTGAGAACGGCTGTGTTTGAACTTTACTGCCCGGAGGAGTTCCGAGTGGGTCGGCCATGTGATCGGCCAGAGTGCATCCCTGCTCAAAATCGTGGACATGACCCTAAGATGGGAAAGGCCCATGCAGAAGAGCGAGAAGAGGGAGAAGTCCAGCCGTGTGACGTACTACATGTGGGGGCTTTTACTGCACTGCGCCATGAGGCACCCCATAGCTGCGCAGTTCGTGGGCGGAGACTGGTGGAAGACCGCGAAAACATGCAAGTTGTGGGAGAAGTCTGGCCATGTGAGGAGATACACGTGGAGACTTCGGCGCGTGGTCAGTGCGTGATGGAGTAGCAGAAAGTCGGGATGACCTCAAGTTCCCCGTGGATTCCGGTTCCCTACCCCACGAAGATGACTGCTTTTGCTGCTCCCCTTACAGACACGGGGATAAGACTTAGACCCCGAGGGCAGTTGGCTCTGTACACCTGCAGAGACACGGAGGCCCTCGGCGTGATCTGTCCCGGGTGCTCGGGACTGGTGGTCAACCTGAAGCCATTCGGGCGTTGTGAGGCATGCAAGGAGTTTCTATTCGAGGTGGAGCCATCCACAGTAAGGCCCCGGGCCCTTCGCCTCAACTGCCTCACAGGTACCGCTACTCCGGAAGGGGAGATCCAGGCCTTTCCGGAGGTCCCCGTACACACTGACCAGGGCGACGTGACTGCCCAAACAGAGACTGAGAAAGAAAAATCCGAGGATGCTGCTTCGGTCGCCACAGATTCCCTGCTCCCACCTCCGAAGAGGAAAGTCGACCTGGTACAGGCGTCCTGTGGTCGTGGTCGAGCTTCACCCCGTTGTTAGCCGGGCCTGGATGGATCCGGTTGGAAGAGTCCTGGACATCCCAGTTCTTCGAAAGGTCAAGGTGAGCCAGGGGCTGGGACTGTGGTGGTGGTTGGAGGTGTCAGGAGTCCACAACCGGTGGAGCCCGCTAGGGAGGGTAGTACCACGTCTACTAGGGACTACCTCCCCGCAGAGATGTATGACACCTCCGACCTAGAATCGCTGTCGGACTGTGGAGATGACGGTGAAATAGACGAACTTTTTCACCGCAAAGGCTGGAACAAAATAATATTGCCTGTGTTACGTGCACCACGGGATCTGCCTATGTCCACAGGAGACAGCACGCCCCGGGCGGAAGCCCCGGAGCTCACGAGGAAGCCTAGTCCTTCGCTTGTCATTTCACCACCCGCAGCATCACCCGTTCCGGTGGCGGGGACACAGCGCGCATCACTACGGGCACCAAGATTCAAACGACGGAGGTAGTGAAAGTACACCACCAAAGTCCTCCACGACTGAAAATGGTCCAAATCCTCTTATGATTTATACACACCTGGGTCATACTACCACCCAGGTGTACCCCCTAGATTTAGACCCCCGCTATACTCCCCCCCCCCCAGTGATTTGACGCTGGTCCCCAGCGTCTGGTGCAAACCCATGTCTCCCAAGGAGTGGTAACATAAGCTTGACCCCAGAGGCCATCCCTCAAATTTTAATCCTAATTGTGCCAAGACCTGCTCAAAGGAAAGGGAACATAAAATAATAAAACTTTTCAAATAAAACCATCTGACCATGTACACATATACCATCCCTCCCATCACTGTCTAAGAACCACCCCATACTCAGCAGCCTTGACAGACGGATCTCCTGCAGGAGGGAAACAAAACACAACATCCTAACATATTTGTGTTAATTTGGAATGAATGGGTCTATCAGCCGAGAGACCTATTCGCTCCAATGAAGAGTCCGGAGCAGCATCAACCCGGTGACGGAGGGGCCTCTGGCAACTCCCTTGGAGGGCCATCTTCCCCCTGACAGGGGCCACAACACAGCGAAGGTACTCCAATTCATATTCTTCAGAGTCGCTGGTAGAGACTCACAAGTTTCAAGTTTCTCTCTCTAGCCAATGACTATAGCAACCGCTGGTGAAACCACAGTGGTTTCGTTTATCGTTAGGACAGTGCCTCGACCTGCTCACCCCACCGTATTGAACTGTTTATGGGTCTCAACCTATCGGCTGATAAAGAACTGTTTTAATTGTGTGCTACAATAAAACAAGTGTTGGATCCTTATCGGTGTGTGGAACTCTGGTTAATGGGAGTGAAGGGGAGTGTCAGCACAGCAAGACTTGGTTTTTAATAGAAACACACAGGCCCGAGAAGAATAACTGGTACTGGCTTTCACCCCACCTGCTGCAATGGGGAGGACATGGGCCGTAGCGCATCTCACCCTCACGTATATATATATATTAGACAATATGAGGGTTTTAATCTGCTCTTACAGTCAATATAAAGGCTCCAGGCTGTTTGGAGGATATATAAACTCAAGGTCTACTCACCAACACCAACTGATCTAATGAAATGGGGATATATCTGTCTCTCCTGCCATCTATTGGCCACATATAAATGAGATAACCAGAAAAAGAGAAAGTATACTGGAAAATACTGTCTTACTGATGATGTGGGCTGTTTTCTGCTCTATGAAATTATCTATCTCTCAGATATGTAACACGGGTACACTTATCCATGTAAACACAAATAACCACTGATGGATGAGCCTCATATATCACATTATCCACAAAAAAGCTTCTCTATTAACCAAGACTGCATTGACACAAGACATATCTCACCCCACAAAAAAGAAAAGGGAGAGGGGGAGTAATGTTAAATATAAATTTAATTTATTACCAACACAATTCATTGGAAATGGAATAATAAATAGCATGTTCCTACACAGAATTTAAAGGGGAACTAAACTCTGAGTACTAATAATGCTATTTAATTCATTTGTAATATTCAAAACAAACTCACCCATCCAACCATGTCTCTATTGTTTTTTTTTAAATTAATTTGGAACCCCCCCACCCCCCCCTAGCATTTTTGCCATGGACATCTTGAGTAAGGGCAGATAATTCATGTAGCATTTACTTTTTGGAATCCATTTGCCCTTTTGCTCAGGCATGTGCTTAGCTGAGAAAACTTCAGATTAAAGAAAATCTACTTCAGAATAAAGAAAAAAAAATGCCATGAAGACTCCTGGGATGTATGATGTCAGGGGATGTCTTAACAATTAATTTAGTCAGCTGCATCGATCGTTTAATCGATCGATAAACAGTACCTCCAATACAAAAAATATTTACAAAAATAATTTACCTGACTTAATTATTTCCAAATTCTTTTGCCTATGCAGAATTTTTTTTAAATAACACAATAAGATCAGTGTAAGTATGGACTGCAGAAATTAAATTAACATTCATTTTTAATAAGTCACTTTATAAACACCACTTACAGTGGGATTAAGAGGTTGACACAGACACTAAATTATGTTTTCAATTAATTGCTTAAGATATTCCACTAAAGCCTTGGTATATATGTTGGATTGAACTAAATCATTAATTTCCAATCATAGACAACATAACCACCATAGGCGTGCGCACAGGGTGTGCCAGGTGTGCCCAGGCACACCCTAATGACCCTGTGCAGAACAGTTTCCCCTACTGACCTGGCTCACCATCCTTCCCTCCACAGCACTGCCAGCTTCCCTCCAGTCCCACCGGTTGTGGCTGTGGATGTTTTAGGATAAGTGGGGGAAGCGGCCATTTACCGGCCACTTCCCTTTCTGAATAAACATCGTGAATGATCGGTAGAGTGTGTTTGAGCTTTGGGGTGCACACCCTAATGCCAAAGGCTGCGCACACCTATGATAACCACTGATAACTACCTGGCATGCAATAATTAAGCGTTTTACGGATTACGACTGTTATTCTCCTGCAGGTAGAATAAGTGTCAAAATACATAAAAGTGTGCGCCAATACGGTCCAAAAGAAAATAATAATAAAATGAATTATTAAAAATATTATTAAATAATAAAAAATTATCTAACTCTAGTGGGCATGTTATCGTTGAAGAAATACAAAGTTACAGCACGGATTATAGCAATTGGCCTAAACTAAAATCACAGGAGAATAATATGCTATGTTTACCCACAGAAGCAATAGAGTTGAATGCTGTGAATGGATTGCCTTAAGATAGCTGCCAACCAGACCCTTCAAATGGCGACCGAACGATGGGTGGAGTTGCCTTCACAAAATGGCATCTAGCTATGATGTAGCTGTGTGTCCTGGTTTGAGTAAACTGTGTCAGATGATGAGTCTCCCTCTTGATAATGAGGTGTCCTTCTGATCATGTGTCTCTGATGTGTGTATGTTGTGTGTCCTTCAGATGATGAGATGTGATCTGATATATCTATCTCCTCTCCTGTCTACCTGACTTGCCATATATTTAGTTGTAGATAGGGATGAGCTTCGAGTTCGAGTCGAACTCATGTTCGACTCGAACATTGCCTGTTCGCCCGTTCGCCGAACAGCGAACAAATTGGGGTGTTCGCGGCAAATTCGAAAAATCTATGGGAGAAATCTAAAGTGCTAATTATAAAGGCTTATATGCAAGTTATTGTCCTAAAAAGTGTTTGGGGACCGGGGTCCTGCCCCAGGGGACATGTATCAATGCAAAAATAAGTTTTAAAAACGGACGTTTTTTCGGGAGCAGTGATTTTAATAATGCTTAAAATGAAAAAATAAAAGTGAAATATTCCTTTAAATTTCATACCTGGGAGGTGTGTATGATATGCATGTAAAGTGGCGCATGTTTCCCGTGCTTAGAACTGTCCCTGCAAAAAAATTCATTTTTGAAAGAAAAAAAGTCATTTAAAACTGACTCGCGGCTATTAATGAATTGTCGGCTCCCGGCAATACATACAAAAGTCATTGATAAAAAAAAAAAAAAAAAAAAGCGTGGGGGTTCCCCAGAATTCAATTACCAGGCCCTTCAGGTCTGGAATGGATATTAAGGGGAACCCCGCCGCAAATTTTAAAAAAAATTGACGTGGGGTTCCCCCAAATATCCATTCCAGGCCCTTCAGATCTGGCATGGATTTTAAGGGGAACTCCACCCCAAATTTTAAAAAAAATGGCGTGGAGTCCCCCTAAAAATCCATACCAGACCCCTTATCCGAGCACGCAACCTGGCCAGCCACAGGGGAAAAGGGGGGGACGAGAGAGTGGCCCCCCCTCCCTCCTGAACCGTACCAAGCCACATGACCTCAACATGGGGAGGATGTCCCCATGTTGATGGGGACAAGGGCCTCATCCCCACAACCCTTGCCCGGTGGTTGTGGGGGTCTGCGGGCGGGGGGCTTGTCGGAATCTGGAAGACCCCTTTAACAAAGGGGACCCCCAGATCCCGGCCCCCCCTATGTGAATTGGTAAGGGGTACATTGTACCCCTACCATTTCACGAAGAAAGCAGTTCCCCATCAGGTCCGCCCCCTCGGTATGTCGGACCAGCCTACGTCATTGGCTTGAGCGGGGAACTTCCTTCACTGTGTAATTTAAATTTACATAGTGAAGGAAGTTCCCCGCTCAAGCCAATGACGTAGGCGGGTCCGACATACCGAGGGGGCGGACCTGATGGGGAACTGCTCTCACTTTGGTAATACATGTATAGACCCGCCCCTTCTCATGTTCCGCATCTGGTCCGCTGAGCGGACCTGATGGGGAACTTTAGAAGGGGCGGGTCTATACATTTAAAATACTGAGAGGGAGTTCCCCATCAGGTCCGCTCAGGCACAACCAATGAAGGACAGCGCTGGACATCGGGATCGCCGCGGGACACTGGATTTCACCGCTGGAATGTTTTTTTTTTTTTTAAAATAAAGGACTTTTTCAAGGCGTTTGTGTGTTTTTTTTAAACATTTTTTTACGCTTTCTTCGTGAAATGGTAGGGGTACAATGTACCCCTTACCAATTCACATAGGGGGGGGGCGGGATCTGGGGGTCCCCTTTGTTAAAGGGGTCTTCCAGATTCCGATAAGCCCCCCACCCGCAGACCCCCACAACCACCGGGCAAGGGTTGTGGGGATGAGGCCCTTGTCCCCATCAACATGGGGACATCCTCCCCATGTTGAGGGCATGTGGCCTGGTATGGTTCAGGAGGGAGGGGGGCGCTCTCTCATCCCCCCTTTTCCCCTGCAGCCGGCCAGGTTGCGTGCTCGGATAAGGGGTCTGGTATGGATTTTTAGGGGGACTCCACGCCATTTTTTTTTACATTTGGGGTGGAGTTCCCCTTAAAATCCATGCCAGATCTGAAGTTCCTGGAATGGATATTTGGGGGAACCCCACGTCAATTTTTTTTAAAATTTGCGGCAGGGTTCCCCTTAATATCCATTCCAGACCTGAAGGGCCTGGTAATTGAATTCTGGGGAACCCCCACGCTTTTTTTTTTTTTTTTATCAATGACTTTTGAATGTATTGCCGGGAGCCGACAATTCATTAATAGCCGCGAGTCAGTTTTAAATGACTTTTTTTCTTTCAAAAATGACATTTTTTGCAGGGACAGTTCTAAGCACGGGAAACATGCGCCACTTCACATGCATATCATACACACCCCCCAGGTACGAAATTTAAAGGAATATTTCACTTTTATTTTTTCATTTTAAGCATTATTAAAATCACTGCTCCCGAAAAAACGGCCGTTTTTAAAACTTTTTTTTGCATTGATACATGTCCCCTGGAGCAGGACCCAGGTCCCCAGACACTTTTTAGGACAATAACTTGCATATTAGCCTTTATAATTAACACTTTAGATTTCGAACGTTCGAGTCCATTGTATTTAATAGGGTTCTAAAGTTTACACGAACATTTTGTCTGTTCGCAGGTTCTGGTGCGAACCGAACAGGGGGGTGTTTGGCTCATCCCTGGTTGTAGACAATACACTCATAAAAACCCAAGAAACTTGGCCCCGGAAGTGTAACGTTTATTTCTGATTGGTGGATCGGGTTACTATTCAATTATGTGTTTGCACAAACATTAGCTCACTTGGCCAGCAGGTGGCACTCCAAGACTAGAAATGTCTATTTCAGTTTTCAGGGGAAGTGGATTTTCTAGTAACTATTCCTTATAGAATAAATTAATCTTTTCCTACACAGCCTAAACAATGTGATTTTATCTAAAAACATAAAATGTCATTGAGGGCCTGGCAGCTTTACCTCTTTGGGTGTAGCAACACTTACATTTAACCACTTAACGACCGCCCACCGCCGATTTACGTCGGCAGAATGGCACCGACAGGCAGAATCACGTAGATCTACGTGATCGCCTTTGTGCAGTTGGGGGGTCCATCCGGACCCCCCTTCACTGCAGTGAGCGGCCGTTAAGTGTTCGGGAGCGATCAGGCATGAGGGGGCGGCCGCTCGATTCCGCCCCCCCCCTCGCGATCGCTCCCGGCGAATGAAATTGCTTCCTCCTGCCTGAAATGTAAACACAGGCTGGAGGAAGTGATGTCATCTCCCTCGCCGCGGTCTTTTCGTTCCCGGCGCCGAGGAGAGAAGAAGCAGGTTAGTGCACCAACAGTCCACTGACACGTAGGTACACATAGGCACACAAATCACCCCCCAGTCACTCCCAGATCACCCCCCAGGTCACCCCAAAGCCCCCAATCACAGTGTCACTGATTGCAGTGATCATTTATTTTACTGATCACTGCATTTAGTGTCATCTGTGATTGTAAAAAGTTGCAGGGCAGTTAGGATTAGGCCCCTTTAGGTCCAGGGTAGCCCCCTAACCCCCCCTAATAAAGGTTTAACCCCTTGATCACCCCCCAGGTAACCCTTTCACCCCCTAACTTCAGCGTCACTAAGCGATTGTTTTTCCGATCGCTGTATTCGTGTCGCTGGTGTTTTAGATAGGCAGTTATTTTTTTTTAGGTTCGCCGCAGGTTTTTATTAGTGTCAGGTACCCCCATATATTATTTTATCCCCCTGATTGCCCCAAGAGTTAACCCTTTCACCAGTGATCGCCGTATAAGCATCACTGGTGTCACTGGTTAGCCAGTAAGTTATTTAGTTATTTAGGTTACCCGTCAGGTTTTTATATAGTGTCAGGTACCCCCATATTTAACCTAATAAAGGTTTTAACCCCCTGATTGCCCCTAGTTAACCCTTTCACCAGTGATCACCATATAAAGGTTACGGGTGACGCTGGTTGATTAGTTTGCTTTTTATAGCATCAGGGCACCCGCCGTATATAACCCAATAAAGGTTTAACCCCCCTGATCGCCCGGCGGGTGAGATCAATTAGGTTTTAGCGCCAGAGAGGGTCTGCGTCGCCCCAGGCAGTGTTAGGTTAGTGCCAGTAACGCTAACACCCACGCGCAAAGCATACACCCCCCTTAGTGGTATAGTATCTGATCAGATCTATACTAGCATCCCCAGCGGTTTAGGGTTCCCAAAAACGCAGTGTTAGCGGGATCAGCCCAGATACCTGCTAGCGCCTGCGTTTAGCCCCTCCGCCCAGCCCAGCCCACCCAAGTGCAGTATCGATCGATCACTGTCACTTACCAAACACAACACACATAACTGCAGCGTTCGCAGAGACAGGCCTGATCCCTGCGATCGCTAACAGTTTTTTTGTAGCGTTTGATATATTTGCTGACGACAGTCAGGTGCTTTTTTTCCTGTGAATCTTACTAGTGTACCCCTAAATTTAGAGCCCAAAATGGCAAGACGAAGGTACACTAGTAAAGAGGCCTACGAGATTCTGAGCATGACAGATAGTGAAGAGGAGGTCACGTATCTGTCAGATTCAGGCTCAGAATATCTTCCCGTAGAAGACAGTGACGTCAGCGGCCCCACGTCAGATAGCTCTGACGACGAAGTTGAGGACCCTGCTAAGGTCAGGTGTACCCGATCCCGATCTTCTGAGGTTGTTGAGGAGCAAGAACCGCAGGTCTCTCGTATCATGGAGCAGAGTAGTACTAGCGCCGCTATTCCTTCTGGTGAACTGGCAAGCACCAGCGGCCTAGTACAGCCTGGACGTACATCCAGCACTGCAGTAACACTTGGTGACGTGGCGAGTCCCATAAGTGCAGTTCAAGCTGGCGAGGTGGCAAGCACAAGTAGTGTCCCGCTGCCACCAAGAAGACAAAGGCAGGCCCGTCGTGCCCATACTGCCCTTCCTGCAGAATTCGCCTATCCTGATTGGGTCCCCACCACTTCTGCAGAACCCGTACTTCCCCCATTCACTGCCCAACCCGGTATTCAGGTGGAAACAGCTGATTTTATTCCAATTGATTTTTATTCGCTGTTTTTCACGGAAGATCTCTATAGATCTATTGTGGACCAGAGTAATTTATATGCTGGTCAATTTATCGCCGCTAACCCCCAGTTGCCTAAAATTGCCAGAAATTGGAAACCAATTACGGTTTCCGAATTTAAGACCTTTCTGGGCCTTTCCCTCAACATGGGCACACATAAATTTCCGTCATTGCGTGCTTATTGGTCCACGCACCCAATTGACCACATGCCCGTGTTCTCTGCCTCCATGTCCAGGGCACGATACGAGCAGATTTTGCGGTTCATGCACTTCAACGACAATGAACTTTGTCATCCACGTGGGGACCCTGAATACGACCGGCTCTATAAAATTCGGCCCCTCATAAACCACTTCAACGAACGTTTTGCAGCCTTGTTTACTCCCGATCAAGTTGTCTGCGTTGATGAGTCCCTGATTAAATTTTCTGGCCGCTTGTCTTTCAAGCAGTACCTTCCCAGCAAGCGTGCCAGATACGGGGTCAAGCTCTACAAGTTCTGTGACAGGGCAACAGGCTATGTAGTGAACTTTACGGTTTATGAGGGAAAAGATAGTCAGATTGAGTCGGTCAACTGCCCGGATTACATAGGGAGCGCTGGCAAGATAGTGTGGAACTTGGTGTCACCCTTATTCGGAAAGGGGTACCACTTGTATGTGGACAATTATTACACAAGCGTGCCACTGTTTAGTCACTTGTTTGATCATCAGATTGGAGCATGTGGCACCGTGCGACCTAATCGCCGGGGCTTTCCCCAGCGGCTTGTAGATGCCCGTCTTAGGCTGGGGGAGAGAGCCTGCTTGAAGTGTAATAACTTGCTCGCTATGAAGTGGAGGGACAATAAGAATGTTTTCCTTCTTACCTCCCTTCATGCAGACACGACAGTCCAAATTCGTACGGCGACTGGTGTTGTGGAGAAACCCCTCTGTGTCCACGAATATAACCAAAATATGGGAGGGGTGGACCTCAACGACCAGTTGATGGCGCCGTATCTAATTGACCGTAAGGCGAGACGCTGGTACAAAAAAGTGTCTCTATCATTATTCCAATTGGCTTTGCTGAACGCTCATGTGCTATACAGAGCTTCAGGCGGGACGTTATCTCTTCTAAAATTCCAGAATGAGATAGTCACAGAACTCCTGTATCCAGGCGGTTCTGCACCTCACCATCCCCTACCAAATGCAGTAAGCCGGCTGCATGAGAGGCATTATTCGTATGTCCTCCCGAGTACCCCTACCCAAAGCCACCCCCAAAAAAGATGTCGTGTCTGTAGCAAGCGCGGATTTAGGCGTGACACCCGTAGTTTTTGTCAACTCTGTCCTGACAAGCCTGGTCTTTGCCAAGGTGAATGTTTTGAACGCTACCACTCAAAAGTGAAGTTTTAGCGTAGGGTACAGCATTTCACAGACAAGGACACACTTACACAGGGTCTCCCAAGATGCCATTACATTTTGAAAGACCCGAACCATTACAGTTGTAAAGTTACAAAAAAAAGTGTAAAAAAGAAAAAAAAAAAACGTAAAAAACAAAACACAAAAAAAATATAAAATAAAAAAACCAAAAATAGTTGTCGTTTTATTGTTCTCTCTCTCTCTATTTTCTCTCTATTGTTCTGCTCTTTTTTACTGTATTCTATTCTGCAATGTTTTATCATGCTTGCTTTTCAGGTATGTAATTTTTTGTTTTCAGATGCGCCATTCAACTGCAGTGTGGAATTATTTATCTTGACAGCAACAGCGTTTGCTCCCACGATACATAAAGCCGTGACTCCAGTGCTGTAGGAGGTGATTTCACCACCACAGTTAAAAAAAAGAGCATATATGCCGAAGCATGGGGGCAGCAGGGGCGGAGGAGCGATTTTGCTCCTAATGCCGCGTACATACGGTCGAAATTCCGACGGAGGCCTGCCCGTGGAAAATTCCGACCGTGTGTACGCGGCATAACTTTTTTGCGGGAGGATGCCCCCATGCTTCGGCATATATATATTTTAGGCACAGGTTGCGTTAAAACATTTTTTTATTTTTTACTAGGTTTTGTTTTGGTATTTGCTTTGCAGGTATGGCATGGTAATGTCTTACTGTTGTACTGTAATGTTACTTTGTTTTAATGTTAACCACCATTTGCTTAGCAGGTACGCCATTCAGTTGCAGCGCGGATCTATTTATCTTGACAGCAACAGCGTTTGCTCCCACGATACATAAAGCCGTGACTCCAACGCTGTAGGAGGTGATTTCACCACCACAGTTAAAAAAAAGAGCATATATGCCGAAGCATGGGGGCAGCAGGGGCGGAGGAGCGATTTTGCTCCTAATGCCGCGTATATACAGTCGAAATTCCAATGGAGGCTTGCCCGTGGAAAAGTCCGACCGTGTGTACGCGGCATAACCTTTTATGCCGCGTACATACGGTCGAAATTCCGACGAAGGCTTGACCGTGTGTACGCGGCATAACTTTTTTGCGGGAGGATGCCCCCATGCTTCGGCATATATGCCCATCATTAGAAGTGGGTGGATGAAGGGAGGTATTCTAATGGTGGGCATACCCACCAATCAATCTCTTTTTTTCGTTCAGCCAATAGGCTGTATGAAAAAAAAGATTACAATACATGTCCAACAAGGACCAGCAACGTACTGGTATGTTGCTGGACTTTGAATGTTTATACCAGAATGATGCCTGCGGGTTTAGGTATCATCTTGGTATCATTCTTTTCAGCCAGCAGCCGGCTTTCATGTAAAAGCAATTCTAGCAGATAATTAGCCTCTAGACTGCTTTTACAAGCAGTGGGAGGGAATGTCACCCCCCCGGATATAAAAAGCGCCATTGGGAAATTGGGAAAGCATTTTATCACACCGATCTTGGTGTGGTCAGATGCTTTGAGGGCAGAGGAAAGATCTAGGGTCTAACCCCCCAATTTTTTTCAAAAAAAGAGTACCTTTCACTACTTATTGCTATCATAGGGGATATTTACATTCCCTGAGATAACGATAAAAATGGTAAAAAAATAAAATATGGAAGGCACAGTTTAAAAATAAAATAAAAAAGCCAAATAAATAATAAAAAAAAAAAAAAAAAGCACCGCTGTCCCCCCCTGCTCTTGCGCAAAGGCGAACGCAAGCGTCGGTCTAGCGTCATATGTAAACAGCAATTGCATCATGCATGTGAGGTATCACCGCGAAGGTCAGATCGAGGGCAGTCATTTTAGCAGTAGACCTCCTCTGTAAATCTAACGTGGTAACCTGTAAAGGCTTTTAAATGCTTTTAAAAATGAATGTAGTTTGTCGCCGCTGCGCGTTTGTGCGCAATTTTAAAGCATGTCGTGTTTGGTATCCATGTACTCGGCCTATGATCATCTTTTTTATTTCATCAAACATTTGGGCAATATAGTGTTTTTTAGTGCATTAAAAATAAAAAAAGTGTGTTTTTCCCCCAAAAAATGCGTTTGAAAAATCGCTGCGCAAATACTGTGTGGAAAAAAAAATGCAACACCCACTATTTTAATCTGTAGGGCCTTTGCTTTAAAAAAATATATAATGTTTGGGGGTTCAACATAATTTTCTTGCAAAAAAATTTTTTTTTCATGTAAACAAAAAGTGTCAGAAAGGGCTTTGTCTTCAAGTGGTTAGAAGAGTGGATGATGTGTGACATAAGCTTCCTAATGTTGTGCATAAAATGCCAGGACAGTTCAAAACCCCCCCAAATGACCCCATTTTGTAAAGTAGACACCTCAAGCTATTTGCTGAGAGGCATGTTGAGCCCATTGAATATTTTTTTTTTTTGTCCCAAGTGATTGAATAATGACCAAAAAAAAAAAAATGTACAAAAAGTTGTCACTAAATTATATATTGCTCAAACATGCCATGGGCATATGTGAAATTACACCCCAAAATACATTCTGTTGCTTCTCCTGAGTACGGGGATACCACATGTGTGGGACTTTTTGGGAGCCTAGTCGCGTACGGGACCCCAAAAACCAAGCACCGCCTTCAGGATTTCTATGGGTGTAAATTTTTGATTTCACTCCTCACTGCCTATCACAGTTTCGGAGGCCATGGAATGCCCAGATGGCACAAAACCCCCCCAAATGACCCCATTTTGGAAAGTAGACACCCCAAGCTATTTGCTGAGAGGTATGTTGAGTATTTTGCAGATCTCGCTTTTTGTCACAAAGTTTTGAAAATGTAAAAAAAGAAAAAAAAAAGAAAAAAAAATGTCTTTCTTAATTTTCAAAAACAAATGAGAGCTGTAAAATACTCACCATGCCTCTCAGCAAATAGCTTGGGGTGTCTACTTTCCAAAATGGGGTCATTTGTGGGGGTTTTGGGCTATTTTGACATTTTATGGCCTTCAAAACTGTGATAGGTAGTGAGGAGTGAAATCAAAAATTTATGCCCTTAGAAACCTTGAAGGCGGTGCTTGGTTTTTGGGGTCCCGTTCGCGGCTAGGCTCCCAAAAAGTCCCACACATGTGGTATCCCCGTACTCAGGAGAAGCAGCAGAATGTATTTTGGGGTGTAATTTCACATATAACCATGGCATGTGTGAGCAATATATCATTTAGTGACAACTTTTTGTACATTTTTTTTTTCTTTTTGTCATTATTCAATCATTTGGCACAAAAAAAAAATATTCAATGGGCTCAACATGCCTCTCAGCAAATAGCTTGGGGTGTCTACTTTCCAAAATGGGGTCATTTGGGGGGGTTTTGTGCCATCTTGGCATTTTATGGCCTTCAAAACTGTGATAGGTAGTGAGGATCGAAATCAAAAATTTATGCCCTTAGAAACCTTGAAGGCGGTGCTTGGTTTTTGGGGTCCCGTACGCGGCTAGGCTCCCAAAAAGTCCCACACATGTGGTATCCCCGTACTCAGGAGAAGCAGCAGAATGTATTTTGGGGTGTAATTTCACATATGCCCATGGCATGTGTGAGCAATATATCATTTAGTGACAACTTTGTGCAAGAAAAAAAAAGTTTGTCATATTCCCGCAACCTGTGGCAAAATATAAAATATTCCATGGACTCAACATGCCTCTCAGCAAATAGCTTGGGGTGTCTACTTTCCAAAATGGGGTAATTTGGGGGGGTTTTGTGCTATTTTGGCATTTTATGGCCTTCGAAACTGTGATAGGTAGTGAGGAGTGAAATCAAAAATTTACGCCCTTAGAAATCCTGAAGGCGGTGCTTGGTTTTTGGGGCCCTGTACGCGGCTAGGCTCCCAAAAAGTCCCACACATGTGGTATCCCCGTACTCAGGAAAAGCAGCAGAATGTATTTTGGGGTGCAATTCCACATATAACCATGGCATGTGTGAGCAATATATCATTTAGTGACAACTTTTTGTACATTTTTTTTTTCTTTTTGTCATTATTCAATCATTTGGGACAAAAAAAAATATTCAATGGGGTCAACATGCCTCTCAGCAAATAGCTTGGGGTGTCTACTTTCCAAAATGGGGTCATTTGGGGGGGTTTTGTGCCATCTTGGCATTTTATGGCCTTCAAAACTGTGATAGGTAGTGAGGAGTGAAATCAAAAATTTATGCCCTTAGAAACCTTGAAGGCGGTGCTTGGTTTTTGGGGTCCCGTACGCGGCTAGGCTCCCAAAAAGTCCCACACATGTGGTATCCCCGTACTCAGGAGAAGCAGCAGAATGTATTTTGGGGTGTAATTTCACATATGCCCATGGCATGTGTGAGCAATATATCATTTAGTGACAACTTTGTGCAAAAAAAAAAAAGTTTGTCATATTCCCGCAACTTGTGGCAAAATATAAAATATTCCATGGACTGAACATGCCTCTCAGTAAATAGCTTGGGGTGTCTACTTTCCAAAATGGGGTCATTTGGGGGGGTTTTGTGCTATTTTGGCATTTTATGGCCTTCGAAACTGTGATAGGTAGTGAGGAGTGAAATCAAAAATTTGCGCCCTTAGAAATCCTGAAGGCGGTGCTTGGTTTCCGGGGTCCCGTACGTGGCTAGGCTCCTAAAAAGTCCCACACATGTGGTATCCCCGTACTCAGGAGAAGCAGCAGAATGTATTTTGGGGTGCAATTCCACATATAACCATGGCATGTGTGAGCAATATATCATTTAGTGACAACTTTTTGTAATTTTCTTTTTTTTTGTCATTATTCAATCACTTGGGACAAAAAAAAAAAATATTCAATGGGCTCAACATGCCTCTCAGCAATTTCCTTGGGGTGTCTACTTTCCAAAATGGGGTCATTTGGGGGGGTTTTGTACTGCCCTGCCATTTTAGCACCTCAAGAAATGAGATAGGCAGTCATAAATTTAAAGCTGTGTAAATTTCAGAAAATGTACCCTAGTTTGTAAACGCTATAACTTTTGCGCAAACCAATAAATATACGCTTATTGACATTTTTTTTACTAAAGACATGTGGCTGAATACATTTTGGCCTAAATGTATGACTAAAATTGAGTTTATTCGATTTTTCTTATAACAAAAAGTAGAAAATATCATTTTTTTTCAAAATTTTCGGTCTTTTTCTGTTTATATCGCAAAAAATAAAAATCGCAGAGGCAATCAAATACCATTAAAAGAAAGCTCTATTTGTGGGAAGAAAAGGACGCAAATTTCATTTGGGTACAACATTGCATGTCCGCACAATTTACAGTTAAAGCAGCGCAGTGCCGAATCCCAAAAACAGGCCTGGTCCTAATGGCCCGAAATGGTCCGGGGCTTAACTATAAAGAGGTGGAATTTCATACATATTAGTTTATAATTGAATACAACAAACAAACAAGTGTAATCTGGTGCTGATCAGAAACCAATTCAAGCATTAAAAAGGAAGTCCAAACATATAAATAATATTGTCCTTAAGCATGACTCCTTATAGGACAGTCTAAAAAATGTTCCCCAAGTTCAGGGCTAGCCTTGTTGAGGGGAGTGGAAGCTGCCTCCAGTACATGCAAAAGAGAGAGAGAGAAAAACAGGCGCCTCTAAGTGTAAACTGTAAAACAATTTATTAGAAGATGATAAAAACAGGCATTTCACAGGAGAAATATCTAGGGGACGTCAGTGGGTATAGGGCATGGGACCCTCCAGCTGTTGCAAAACTACAAGTCCCATGAGAAATTGAAAGGCTGACAGTTAAAAACATGACTCCCAAAGGCAAAAGAATGTTGGGGCTCGTAGTTCCGCAGCAGCTGGAGGGCCACTGGTTGAGCACACTTGGTGTAGAGGCTTCATAAGCATGTGCCGCTGTGGTCACCTCCGCTTGCAGGTCTGTTCCGGCCGACTGGATGGTTAGGTATGGGAAGAGCTCAAAGTGAGGGCTGGAACTCACGCTGGAATGCAGCCTCGACCCAGATGAAGTCACAAGATTGCGACGCGTTGCGCCGAGCATGCGCAGTAGAACCACAGAGAATGCGCGCTCCTTTCTCAAGCTTGATAAAAGTGCTTCTTAGTGCACTTTGAACAAACATGGGGACAAGGTGCTTTGGGGTGGGGGGGCTGAGCCCCCCCTGCCCCAATGCACCCACCTTCCCATGTTGAGGGCATGTGGCCTTGTATGGTTCAGGAAAGGACAAGGGACGCTCGCTCGCTCGCCCCCCTTTCCTGACCTGCCAGGCTGCTTGTTTAGATAAGGGTCTGGTATTGTTTTTTGGGGGGACTCCACGTAATTTAAAAAAAAAGGTCTGGTATGGACTGGGGGGACCCCACGCCATTTTTTTTTTTTTTACCGGCTATTTTTTTTTTTTTACTTTTGACAGCTGTTGACTCATCGGTTGTTAAGGACGTCGTGGCCGGCCCGATCCCTAACAACCAGCTTATACGGCGCACTGATTGGTTAAAAAATAATAGATGAAATTGACAGAAATCTAATTGAGAGACCCTAGTTGCCGGAGACAAAAAAATCATATTGAACTAAAGTTAACAGGGTTCAGTGAAGCAATGGCTTAGCATTTTCCTGTATCAAATTATTTCATATTGTAGTGTCTGACAAGCCAGTTCATTTAATTTTCTTCTCCTATCAGACTCCCACCCACGGAGAGCATTAAACACCAGGAGGAAAATTTCCAAAGCCACAGAAGTTGGATGCTCTTCTGCACACAGCTCCTGTTTGTATTAAGTCTCTAGCGGATATTCAATCAAAAGCAATCAGCTGTTTAACTTATTATTATCATCAAGAAATACAAGGAGTTACATTTTATCTCTGAAATAAATCAGAACTGGAATTAAACTATCCAATTCAATTCTGAAAACACTAAAGATTAACATAGAGAACATACTGGCATTAAACTATCCAATCAAATTCAATTGCAGTCAGCTACAGTTCACTGTTGGCCCAGTGGCAGCTGATAAAGCAATGATCCCTATAATAAACCAATATGTACTTTTTCACCATATAATACTACTGGCCTTCACAAGTACATAAAGCTACAGGAAGGGAATGCATAAAAAAATTAAATATATACCCATTATTGGCAAAATAGCAAATGACAGCATATATTTTGTGAGGATTCTGAACAAAATATGTACACTTGCAAGCTCCATTCCCAATTAATGTGCTAAGTCAGTTTTATATGAATGACAGAAGATTGAGATTTACCTGAGAAACAAAGCCATTAAAGTACTACGTACTGTATACGTAAGCCCAATTACTAAAATCACATATATGCTTGTATTTTAACGTTATTTCAGAAGCAATGTTTAATATTTTCGAATCAGAAGTTGTTATTAAAATAATAGTTGTAATCCGGTCTGGAAGGTCCCTGTTCACACACTTCCAGTTACAGGGTGACAATGCTCTATCCCTGTCTCCTAATGCTTTCCCTGTATTGCTGCCCTGTCAGGTGCTCTTCCCAATAAAGAGCATGTATGTTACAATGCTTTGTATAAGTATTAACCCTCTGTAGGGTTACAACTTTTACATTTTGGTGCCAAAAATTCCACAAAATAGGTAATTACGGGAAGTCCTCAGAATTTGTGAGGAAGCATACCTAAATATACAGGGGTCTGTTTATATGGAATATTTGATGTGAAAATATCTTATGCTGTTACAAGTAATCCCTGTAGAGCGCAAAGAAATTGCCGCTCCAGGCAGGTCTAATTGGCTGTTGTCTTCTTCTCAGGAACCAAGGGTGCGAGCAGCAATGCACGTAGCAATAAGTAATCCCTGTAACTTGTGTAATGAGTTTAGTTACTATGATCATCAGCTCAATCTAGAAAGCCATAATGTGGTATTTTCCTGAAATACCCAAATCAGGAAAATTTGCAAAATGGCCACGAGATGGAACTTAATGATTATAGGTAGAAAACATATTATACAATTATGGTGATTATTCTCGCAGCATTTTTTTTATAAATAGACCCCAAGACCAAGGAAGACCAGTGAGATTTTTTTACCCACACAGTTGAAGGGAAGCTAAGTACAAGCACATGAAATGGCTAGCATTTAATGCCAGCTACTTCACATGCTAGAATTTACCTTCCCTTCACTGCCATTTTGCTCCTTCTTCTTCTCAAAGTGACATACCCAATACTTGCAAAGTGACATATCCAATACTTTCAGGTATGAGGAAGCATTCTTCCCATGTGACATTGCCTGTGCTTGGCAATCAGCTCAGAGCTGTCACATGAGTCCTTAGCCCTGTGTAAGCTCCAACTAGATTAAAATTGAGTTTACACAAGATGTGTTCTCTTTACTTCCGCAGATGAACAGAGTGGTGAGTAAGTGAAAGAAGGCAAGTATAAGTAGCTGCAATCACCAGCATTGAAGAGAATCTGTTGCTTTGCCTTATTCGGTCAAAGCAGGGTTCAGTTTAAAGATGTTAAGGAAGCCATTTGACATGGCGCACTAAATAGAAATTCTATGTGGAAGTATATTTGATGCTTTACCACAACTTTGACTTTAAATATATATTTTTCCAAAAAGGGGGCAATACAAGAATGAACATCATAGTCAGAATTGTGTGTTTTTCACCGAAGATTTCACTTCATATGAGTTTTCTGAGCTCCTCCAACTTCCGCACCATGTTGTTGTCCCTTAGGCTTGATTCCCACTGCTTACCCCCGAAGGAACTCTAGGTAGTAACGTATATAAAGTGTATGGAAAGATGCGTCTTTTAAATAATTTTACACTAAGATGCATTCCCAGGGAGTCAAAAAAACTCTGTAGGATCCTGGTTTGGACTGTGAACCAAGCATTGTGTTATATTCACAACAGTAAACTTGTTGTGTACAAAAATGTCTTACACAGAAGGTGTAATTTATGAATGGTGGGATAAGAAACAGTCCCTAAAATAAAATAATATAAATGAGTCACAGTAAAGAAAAATAAAAAATTTGGGGGGAAAACCCCCACAAAAGAGCATGGGTCCTGCTAAACTTAAAGATGCATGTTTAGAAATGGTTACAGATCCTAACTCAGAAATGTACCATTATTCCCAGTGCATTATTTGATGACTCTGCAGCATACAAATTATTTAACAACTTCCACCTCAATGGAATATCTATGTAGGTCTTTCGATAAGCATACCGGCCATAGCTCGAAAATATATAGCATCTTGTCCTCTAAGTCGGAAAAAATGATTTATATGAACAAGTGGGAACAGGATATAGAGGGAACGTTTGAAGTTGATAAATGGTTTAAAATGGCACAATTTAATTCAAAATCATACAGTAAAACTTTAATGATCGAAGCGAACTACAAAGTTTTGCTACGATGGTACATGGTACCAGTGATAGTGGAGACATGTGTCCCAGGCACTTCCCCCTTATGTTTTAGGGTATGTGGCATGGAAGGCACAGTATACCACATATGGTGGAATACTGTGCCTTCCCGTAAAGTCAGGCAATTTTGATTAGCATTTACAATTTAATTTTTTCACTAACCCAGGTGAATTTGATTAAATCACCACAGCAGGCGTTACTAGGATGCCCAGTGGAGGGAGTGTCAGGACACATAAGGAAACTTATATCATTCATCTTTACAGAATCCAGGATAGCGGAAACTAGATCTCGGAAGGCGCCCATGATCCCCTTCGATTTGGTAAGAACTAAGTTGTCGTGGATCATGACCAATGAACGCCTTTCAGCGATATTACTGGACAATCAGTCCATCTTTGATTGAGTCTGGGTACCTTGGATTAACTATCTGTCCAAAGGCTTATGAGGCATCTGTACCGTTATGTCTGGAATGACAGGGGTGCACATCTCCCTTTACCTTTCTCTCCTTTCTTCTTTCCTCTTCCTTTCTTCATTTTGCAGGCTTTTCTTTCCTTTCCCTGCATCCTTTTTCGAGTGACCAGTGGGCTAAATGGTACAGTATATTGATGTATGTGAAATATTGTGCAGATTCTATCAGACTCAAATTAAAACATGGACTCATGGCTCAGCCGCCTCTCCCCCCATCATTTTTCATCGCATGCCGATATGGACATTGGCCACATGGTCACATAGTTATGGATCCCTCCTCTTCATCCTCATGGAGTCTGAAGGGACAGGGACCCAAGAATGTGTCAACTTTTTTTTTGTTACGGGTTTTTCTTGTAGGTTATTATGTTATAGTATATGTAGATAATATATATGTAACGAGTACATTTATTGGAATATATCATTCTGCCCATATCTCTAATGCCTTGAGACATCACCTTGTATACAGAAATACCTATTTTATGTAAACAATCTTTTGTCTTGGAATTTGATACGTAAATTTTTCAATAAAGATTATTGGAAAAAAAACGGTTACAGAAATGCTAATTCTTGCTAAACGTTAGCCTTTTAACGTAAGTCATGGAATTAAGCTTATGATGCCCCTCTTTGTACACAAGAATAAAGCACTGTACTTTACAAAGTCAATTCTGCATAAAAAATTGGCTGACAAATAATAAACTCTAAGGCAATTTTCTGTTTCCCTAGCATTAAGTTATGTGGAGAATATGCTTATGATTAAAGAAGTTTGCAGTCTAAATGGAGCCCATTTAGGAAAAGAGATTTACACTTTTTATTATGCATGAATGTCTCCCTCAACTAAAACAGATGATGTTGCACAAGTAATTAGCTGAAATTATAAAACAGCATTCTTTCAACAATAGTGAAGGTGGCCATTCAACTTGAAGGGAACATTTAATTATTTTCAGGATTTTTAGATATACAGTATATATATATATATATATATATACACACACACATATACACACACACAATTTCTACTGATCACAAGTTTTACAACATCTCCATTTACAGTCTCAATGTACTATAAATTGAAGGAATAGAAGATGTAATTGTGGTAGGCCGTTTGGTTCAGGGTGCAAGTCACAGACTCTGGAACATGCAAAAAAGACCCAGACAATCCTCTGTGTTTGGCTAGGCAACTCATAAAGGAGTGCAAAAACCCTACTATGACCTGAAAACAAGCCAAGAATCTTTCTAATGTTAATATTTTAACAATGCCTTTCTTACTGCCACTTGAGCTGTCAAACAGCTCAGAGTCTTCATTTCACAAAAGAGAGACCTTGTTACTTCAATCACTGTTAAGCTGAAGCTGGTGGCCCATGAGGAGCGTATCACATAAGTTGCAGATTCTCACATCTTGTCTTCTGATTCTATTGTGGCTTTGGGTGCTATTTGGGACCTATTCCTGACAGTTTCCTCTGGTATATATATACTGTACAAACACACACACACACACACACACACACACACACACACACGTGCACGCCGCGAGAAAGGGCAGACTTTACTTGAAAATTTGTACTTGCGTGACTGAAACATTACTGATCTTGTAAAATACATTTATATATACACACTACAATGTACATTACAATGTATTTAATAGTCGTATGCCCGTGCTATTCAATATTCCTCAGTCACAGAGCTCACACAAGCATATAACAAAGGAAAGTCAGAGACAAATCAGAATTCCTTAAAGAAACACTGTCACCTTGCCCATGTAGGGAAACCCAGGGGAGAAGTTACTCCCTTTGTCATGTGTAAGTGATGGGGACTTACAATTGGCTACTAGACCTCAGGATTGTCACAGGAGAGCAGGTCCCATGTTCCTCCATACCTTAAAGTGCTAGTTAGTGTTACCAGGTGCAACAGAGGAAGGAGCAATGAGGGAGCTTAGGCAAGGTAAATCTAAGGCTATCAGAAAGGTTGGTCTTTTACAGACACTGGGGTTGAATTACTAAACCGGAGAGGGCAAAATCTGGTGCAGATGTACATGGTAGCCAATCAGTTCTAACTTCAGCTTGTTCAATTAAGCTTTGACAAAAAAAAAAAAAAGTGGATGTTGATTGGTTTCTATGCAGAGCTTCACCAGATTTTGCACTCTCCAGTTTTAGTAAATCAACCCCAATTTCACCTACCTCTGTGACCAGACTGGCTCTGTGATGTCTCAAGGGAGGAAAAGGAGGTGATCCCTAATGCCCCACATCCGTGTGGTCCTATGGAGGTGAACAGAGTGGAAACCTCAGCCTGGAGTCCAACCAGGCCACGCCCCCAATGCATTTAGCTTTGCCCCCGAAGCTCAGTCATGAAGATGAAGATCACATGCGTAAAGGAAATATTTAAGCATTATTGGTGGTCACTCAAATGTATGAAGAGCTGGACAGGTGTGTGCAGATTCTTGTTTCTTTCTGTCTACTTAAAAAATAATAAATCAGCGCACAGGGTACAAATTAGCCAGACCCTTTACATTAAAAACATATGGATGCATAAGCTATTTGTGCAAATGCGACACTAGTGTGATGAAAGAGAAACCTGATCACTTGTATTCCCACCTAAACCTGTTAAAACAAAAGCTTTATGCATGCGTTGATTACAAAAATATATATATATATACCGTATATATATATATATATATATGTGCATGAAAAAGGAATATGTAATTGTATATGTGCCTGAGGCATCAATTGAAAAATATTTTTTATCTTCACTTGTTTTCACTTCATTTGTGTTTTTATTTGTTCTGATGTCTGAGAGGTGGTCTGTTATTCTATCACTGAGACCTCTGATGGTTTTTCCTATGTATTGCATGTTGTATAGGTGACCATGTATATTACATATTTGATGTGACAGATAACCAGTTATTTAATGTTTAAAGAAAGATAGTTACAGGTGGAGCACCTCATGGTGCCGCATCTGAACAAACCGGTGGTGTTTAGTCATGTGTGAGTGGTTGAATTGGAGATGTACATGCTAGGAGAGATCATGTTACATATAGTTTCTGCTATTCTAGTGACGTCCCTAACCCCTTGTCTTAAAGAGAAAGTAAACTTCCATCTTTAAGATTTTCCTATAGGTAAAACTATAATAAGCCTTACCTATAGGTAGTGTAAGTATCTCCTAAACATGCACTGTTTAGGAGATATTTGCTGTACATGCAGCCAGTGAAATCACTGGCGCATGCGCTCTGAAGGAACCGCTGCCTTTGACATCGCGTCGTGACCGGCGGCTCCCAAGCACATGGCTACGGCCAGTCACAGAGCCCGAGTCCGCAAACCCAGAAGGAAGACCGGGTGAAGATGGACGCTGTCTCCAGCGATAAGATCGCACCACTGGAAGGCTTAGTTTTGAGGTAAGTTTCACATAATGTGCTTGTATGCGATGCATACTAGCACATTATGGCTTTGCCTTGCAGGTAAAAAATAAAAAGCGGTTTACCACCACTTAAAAATGGTCTTGTAGCTGTCATCACTATATAAAGCAGAAAAATGTCTTGAGATAATGTTTTTTATGTATTGAAACTATAAGCTATAATTAGTGGAAAACACTAATTGATCATATAGTCCAGTTTCTTGTGGGGGATGATCCGTTTGAAGGTTGGTCCTATCCAGATTCCTGACATGGAAACAGGCTTTTTTTGACCAGTGACTTGCAATAACCTTATTCACAAAGTCTCTGTTCCAGTAAACAAGCATGTTTGTTGTAGTCCATTCAATTTGAACAGTTTTGTCTTATTCGAGCGAATTAACCTTGAGGTATTGCTTTGATGGTATGGGGAGCAGGGCAGCTTGATGAGTGCAGAAGGGCATTTTGTGAGGCGATCTTCCTAATACCCGTACTGCGACTGTCTTTTTTTGGATGGATCCAAAAAGGGTGAGATCAAGAAAGTTAGTCCCTGTCTGGTGTTCTTCTATGATAAATTTTCAGGTTAAATTTGTTCATTTTAAAGTAGTACAGAAACTCGGTTGCTGCCAACTTTTGTTTAGTAATGAAGATCAGGTCATCAATGTATCAGAAGTAAGAGACAATATAGTCTCTTTGGGGGTATTTGTAGATATACTGTTCTTCCCACCAGCCATGTATACATTTTCAGAAGTGGATGAGAATCTTACTCCCATAGAGGCCTCCTGTTTTTGTATGTACCATTTTGTATCGAAGAGAAAGTATTTGTGATATAAGAGATATGAAACTGCTTCCAGGATAAACCATTTGAGCTCTGGCGAGCATTCTGTATACAAGTCCATATGATGTTTAAGCGCCTGTAGTCCTAGATCATGGGGTATGCATAAGTATAGGGACCCCACATCACATACAATCCATTTGTTGCCCTTACCCCATGGGTGTATTTCTAGGGCTTGTATGGTATGTTTTGTGTTCTGTAGGTGGAACGGTATCCTGGTAACTAAAGGTTGTAATAGAGTATCCACCAGGTTGCCTAGTGGTTTTCCTAGGGAGCCAATACTGGCCATGATGGGTTTGCCCTGGATGGGGACTTCCTTTTTTTGTGCATTTTGGGCAGGTGGTGAAATAGTGGTGTAACTGAATGGGGGGGGGGGGGTTAAGTTCACAACTTCTGAGGGATCCAGAATTTTGATTGATACTACTTCATCTACTATAGACAGCTCCTCCCTTATTATTCAAGAGTTCTTTTCTCTTTTTGTAAGATTTTGATGGTGTTTGGACAGTGTTTGGCTCTGTAATGTCAGCGGACAGCATACTTTTGAGTGGAGAACTGCACTCCTGTGATCCACAGGAAATGTATGGAAAAAAGAGCTTTGGCCATATATCTCCTTTGAGGGCTTTGGTGAAATTGAAGGTAGCTTTTATCACGTGCTATAAATGTTGCTTTTGGTGTGATACTTTTGTATTTCAGATATTTTATTTTTCTGCTATGAAATGTCATTATGGCAAAGTGATTGCATCAAAAACTACTGTGCCAAAGTCATTGCGTTGGAAATCATTGTACCTGAGAAAGCTGTAGATGAATGCACTTCTTTCTTGTATCTGTTCCAAAACAGCAGTAAAATAGCCTAAATGTTTTAGAATTAAACCTGGTTTAGGCAGTTTATGCATGTTTACACTTAAAGTCAAACTTCATAAAAATATAAAAACCTGACCCAAGTACACATAGACATGGCTATTTAACTCTGAGTTTGCCCTTTGTCTTGAAGTATCTTTATCTAGGATGGCTTATATGGGATTGACATGACCTGCAAATTTCTGTGATACCATGACCTGTTATTTCTGTTATTTACATTAAGTTGTTTATTACTGGGAAAGTGACCAAGTCATAAGTCATGATCAAATATAGATATATGACATTCCAAAGGGGTAGGAAGCCTAAGTATGGGCTATCATGTTAACGCGGAACTCCAGCCCCCCCCACCAAAACATTTAAAATCAGCAACTACAAATACTGTAGCTGCTGACTTTTACTCTTAGGGCACTTACCTGTCCATGGATCTCGCGTTGTCCTCACCCAAGCCAATTCTTAAATTGGCTCTCGGGTCCTGGCACTGCCATCTTTGGTATGGTAAACCGGCAGTGAAGCCTTTCGGCCTCCCAGCCGGTTTCCTACTGCGCATGGACAAATCGCGCTGCGCTTTTTCAATGCGCTGGCTGCGGCGAGGGCCGAACTTCTAGCTGAGATTGCCGCAATGAACTCAGTAGGAAGTGGGAGTGGGTACCTGTCAAATACAGCCCCCCCCCACAAGGTGTCAAATGTGGCACCGGAAGGGGGGAGGGGGTGGGCAAGCGGAGTTTCTCCTTTTGGGTGGAGCCCTGCTTTAAGGTAAGTTAAAAGATAGGTGATGGGTTTAAAGGTTAGCCTTGCTTAGGAGGGGTAGGGAGGACTAATAAACTTTTTATCAGATGTTGACTTTTGATGAAGTTAAAAGGATGAACTAAATGACTGCTTTGAGTGACTTTTACAAAATGTTAGAATATACCAGATTAGAATGATGTTGTGGACTATTATTTTAGACTTTTTGAATACTTCAGTCATATGAAACCAATCTGTAAATTATTTATTGTGTAACTGAAATGCAATACTCGCTAAGCCTCTTTTCACATATTTCAGTACTTTTGCTCTGTTGAGATGAAATATTCTCAAAGGTTACTGTGGGTTTATGAAAAGTATGAGTTTGTGTGAGCTTCTAAAATAGACTGTACAACAAAAGATCATTACTAGCATGCAAGCAATTAAAGTAAAAAAGGAAATCTGATGTCAGGTCCACTTTGAATATAAACCGATTAGACTATTTACAATATGCTTAAAACGCGCACTTCTTTAAAAAGACTTAATGGCCTTCCTATTGAAACTGCTTCTAACATGAAGGAATTTGACACATAGGCAGACTAAGCTGCTGTATCAAGCTGTTGTAAGGGCAGCAACATCCCCAATAGTACCACTTCTCTATGGTCATTATAGGTGCCCTGCTCTGTATCAGAAACACTGTCAGCCACCCCTGGAAGTGGACCTCCTCTCCCTGGGAAATCTGCAGGGCTGGGCTACTAAACTTGCATTTGTTTGTTTTGTAGCACCACATTAATATTTTGCAATAAACATACATATAGGGTTGATTTACTAAAACTGGAGAGTGCAAAATCTGGTGCAACTCTGCAAAGAAACCAATCAGCTTCCATTTTTTTGTCAAAGCTTAATTGAACAAGCTGAAGTTAAAAACTGATTGGCTACCATGCAGAGCTGCACCAGATTTTGCGGTCTCCAGTTTTAGTTAATCAACCCCTTAGTGACTAAGAATACAGTTTGATTACCAAAATGGTGCCCTTGCTCATTTTGTATTAAGATGTGCTATATATACAGTGGGGAGAACAAGTATTTGATACACTGCCGATTTTGCAGGTTTTCCTACTTACAAAGCATGTAGAGGTATGTAATTTTTATCATAGGTACTCTTCCACTGTGAGAAACAGAATCTAAAACAAAAATCCTGAAAAATACATTGTATGATTTTTAAGTAATTAATTTGCATTTTAGTGCATGACATAAGTATTTGATCACCTACCAACCAGTAAGAATTCCGGCTCTCACAGACCTGTTATTTTTTCTTTAAGAAGCCCTCCTGTTCTCCACTCATTACCTGTATTAACTGCACCTGTTTGAACTCGTTACCTGTATAAAAGACACCTGTCCACACACACACTCAATCAAACAGACTCCAACCTCTCCACAATAGCCAAGACCAGAGAGCTGTGTAAGGACATCAGGGATAAAATTGTAGACCTGCACAAGGCTGGGATGGGCTACAAGACAATAGGCAAGCAGCTTGGTGAGAGGGCAACAACTGTTGGCCCAATTATTAGAAAATGGAAGAAGTTCAAGATGATGGTCAATCTCCCTTGGTCTGGGGCTCCATGCAAGATCTCACCTCGTGGGGCATCGATGATCATGAGGAAGGTGAGGGATCAGCCCAGAACTACACGGCAGGACCTGGTCAATGACCTGAAGAGAGCTGGGACCACAGTCTCAAAGAAAACCCTTAGTAACACACTACGCCGTCATGGATTAAAATCCTGCAGCGCACGCAAGGTCCCCCTGCTCAAGCCAGCGCATGTCCAGGCCCGTCTGAAGTTTGCCAATGACCATATGGATGATCCAGAGGAGGAATGGAAGAAGGTCATGTGGTCTGATGAGACAAAAATAGAGCTTTTTTGTCTAAACCCCACTCACCGTGTTTGGAGGAATAAGAAAGATGAGTACAACCCCAAGAACACCATCCCAACCATGAAGCATGGAGGTGGAAACATCATTCTTTGGGGATGCTTTTCTGCAAAGGGGACAGGATGACTGCACCGTATTGAGGGGAGGATGGATGGGGCCATGTATCGTGAGATCTTGGCCAACAACCTCCTTCCCTCAGTAAGAGCATTGAAGATGGGTCAAGGCTGGGTCTTCAAGCATGACAACAACCCGAAACAAACAGCCAGGGCAACTAAGGAGTGGCTCCGTAAGAAGCATCTCAAGGAGTGGCTACCATGCAGAGCTGCACCAGATTTTGCGGTCTCCAGTTTTAGTTAATCAACCCCTTAGTGACTAAGAATACAGTTTGATTACCAAAATGGTGCCCTTGCTCATTTTGTATTAAGATGTGCTATATATACAGTGGGGAGAACAAGTATTTGATACACTGCCGATTTTGCAGGTTTTCCTACTTACAAAGCATGTAGAGGTATGTAATTTTTATCATAGGTACTCTTCCACTGTGAGAAACAGAATCTAAAACAAAAATCCTGAAAAATACATTGTATGATTTTTAAGTAATTAATTTGCATTTTAGTGCATGACATAAGTATTTGATCACCTACCAACCAGTAAGAATTCCGGCTCTCACAGACCTGTTATTTTTTCTTTAAGAAGCCCTCCTGTTCTCCACTCATTACCTGTATTAACTGCACCTGTTTGAACTCGTTACCTGTATAAAAGACACCTGTCCACACACACACTCAATCAAACAGACTCCAACCTCTCCACAATAGCCAAGACCAGAGAGCTGTGTAAGGACATCAGGGATAAAATTGTAGACCTGCACAAGGCTGGGATGGGCTACAAGACAATAGGCAAGCAGCTTGGTGAGAGGGCAACAACTGTTGGCCCAATTATTAGAAAATGGAAGAAGTTCAAGATGATGGTCAATCTCCCTTGGTCTGGGGCTCCATGCAAGATCTCACCTCGTGGGGCATCGATGATCATGAGGAAGGTGAGGGATCAGCCCAGAACTACACGGCAGGACCTGGTCAATGACCTGAAGAGAGCTGGGACCACAGTCTCAAAGAAAACCCTTAGTAACACACTACGCCGTCATGGATTAAAATCCTGCAGCGCACGCAAGGTCCCCCTGCTCAAGCCAGCGCATGTCCAGGCCCGTCTGAAGTTTGCCAATGACCATATGGATGATCCAGAGGAGGAATGGAAGAAGGTCATGTGGTCTGATGAGACAAAAATAGAGCTTTTTTGTCTAAACCCCACTCACCGTGTTTGGAGGAATAAGAAAGATGAGTACAACCCCAAGAACACCATCCCAACCATGAAGCATGGAGGTGGAAACATCATTCTTTGGGGATGCTTTTCTGCAAAGGGGACAGGATGACTGCACCGTATTGAGGGGAGGATGGATGGGGCCATGTATCGTGAGATCTTGGCCAACAACCTCCTTCCCTCAGTAAGAGCATTGAAGATGGGTCAAGGCTGGGTCTTCAAGCATGACAACAACCCGAAACAAACAGCCAGGGCAACTAAGGAGTGGCTCCGTAAGAAGCATCTCAAGGAGTGGCCTAGCCAGTCTCCAGACCTGAACCACATAGAAAATCTTTGGAGGAAGCTGAAAGTCCGTATTGCCCAGTGACACTGCCTCGAAACCTGAAGGATCTGGAGAAGCTCTGTATGGAGGAGTGGGCCAAAATCCCTGCTGCAGTGTGTGCAAACCTGGTCAAGAACTACAGAAAATGTCTGATCTCTGTAATTGCAAGCAAAGGTTTCTGTACCAAATATTACGTTTTGCTTTTCTGATGTATCAAATACTTATGTCATGCAATAAAATTAAAATTAATTATTCAAAAATCATACAATGTGATTTTCAGGATTTTTGTTTTAGATTCCGTCTCTCACAGTTGAAGAGTACCTATGATAAAAATTACAGACCTCTACATGCTTTGTAAGTAGGAAAACCTGCAAAATCGGCAGTGTATCAAATACTTGTTCTCCCCACTGTATATATATATATATATATATATATATATACACACACACACACATACACACACATACATACACAGTTGTGCTCATAAGTTTACATACCCTGCCAGAAATTATGATTTCTTGCCCATTTTTCAGAGAATATGAATGATAACACAAAAACTTTTCTTTCACTCATGGTTAGTGTTTGGCTGAAGCCATTTATTATCAGTCAACTGTGTTTACTCTTTTTAAATCATAATCGCAACAGAAACTACCCAAATTACCCTGATCAAAAGTTTACATACCCTGGTGATTTTGGCCTGATAACATGCACACAAGTTGACACAAAGGGGTTTGAATGGTTATTAAAGGTAACCATCCTCACCTGTGATCTGTTTGCTTTTGGATTCTGAGTCATGGAGAAAGCAAAAGAATTGTCAAAGGATCTGCGGGAAAAGATAGTTGAACTGTATAAAACAGGAAAGGGATATACAAACTCTAATCAAGAAGTGAAAAATGAGGTGTTCTGTTGAAATCAAACCACAACTGCCAGGAAAATTGTTTGGGATGCAAAGAAAAACACATAAAATAACTTCAGGTGAAATACAGGACTCTCTGAAAACATGTGGTGTGGCTGTTTCAAGATGCACAATAAGGAGGCACTTGAAGAAAGATGGGCTGCCTGGTCGAGTCGCCAGTAGAAAGCCATTACTATGCAAATGCCACAAAGTATCCCTGCTTACAATAAGCCAATCAGCACAGAGACAAGCCTCAAACCTTCTGGCACAAAGTCATTTGGAGTAATGAGACCAAAGTTGAGCTTTTTGGCCACAACCATAAACGGTTATCAACAAGGCCTATGATGAAAGGTACACCATTCCTACTGTGAAACACGGAGGTGGATCGCTGATGTTTTGGGGATGTGTGATCTACAAAGGCACAGGAAATTTGGTCAAAATTGATGGCAAGATGAATGCAGTATGTTATCAAAAATACTGGAGGAACATTTTCATTCATCAGCCAGGAAGCTGCGCATGGGACGTACTTGGACTTTCCAACATGACAATGATCCAAAACACAAGGCCAAGTCAACCTGTCATTGGCTATAGCAGAATAAAGTGAAGGTTCTGGAGTGGCCATCTCAGTCTCCTGACCTCAATATCATTGAGACACTATAGGGAGATCTCAAACGTGCAGTTCATGCAAGACAGCCCAAGAATTTACAGGAACTGGAGGCTTTTTGCCAAGAGGAATGGGCAGCTTTACCATCTGAGAAGATAAAGAGCCTCATCCACAAATAGCACAAAAGACTTCAAGCTGTCATTGATGTTAAAGGGGGGAATACACGGTATTAAGAACTGGGGTATGTAAACTTTTGATCAGGGTCATTTGGGTAGTTTCTGTTGTGATTATGATTTAAAAAGAACAAACACATTTCATTGATAATAAATGGCTTCAGCCAAAGACTAACCATGAGTGAAATAATTTTTTTTGTGTTATCATTCATATTCTCTGAAAAATGGCCAAGAAATCATAAATTCTAAACTTATGAGCAGAACTGTATATATATATATATATATATATATATATATATATATATATACACACACAGTAAAACCTTGGATTGCGAGTAAAATTAATTCCAGAAACATGCTTGTAATCCAAAGCACTTGTATATCAAAGCGAATTTCCCCATAAGTAATAATGTAAACTCAAATGATTCGTTCCACAACCATTTATTCATAGGACCTTCAGTTTATAGTCCATATAAAAAGATTATAGTAATGTGATAGGTTGTGTAACCATAAAATGTTCATCCACAAATGGAAGCCTCCACAAGGGGATTTAGAAGCAAAATCCAGTAGGAGCTGCAGAGTATAAAAGGGAAGAGAGGCGCCTCTAAGTGTAGCATAATGTTGCACCTGCATTAAATGTAACCATATTGCTACACTTAGAGGCGGCTCTCTTCTCTTTTATACTCAGTTGTGACTGAAAATTTTGCTTGTCTTGCAAAACGCTCTCAATCCAAGTTACTCTCAAACCAAGGTTTTGCTGTGTGTATATATATATATATCACACACACACACACACACACATATATATATATATATATATATATATATATATATATATATACATACACAGTATAAGAAACATAACATTCTTGTGTTTTTCATATACAACACATTTAGATTTTGTACTACTTGAAAAGATTACATTTTTGCTCTTCAGAAGGTCAGTTAAATTATTTTACAAAAGTGTGCCTATTTAGCCCATCTGCAAAAGTGATATTAAAGTGTTTGTTGCCCTGAAAACTGCTGTGACGTACCATATATGTGTCTGTACATTCACAGACCTTTTGGTAAGTGCAGCCTGTTAGTTTTTTTCAAAATAATTAGCTGTGAAATATATGCAGATTCTGCCAGTACCCATTGTTTCCACACCAAACATGGAAGAAGATCCATACTGGTGTGGTCAGTTTGCTTACCTGGGCTTGCTCTTATGCCGCATACACACAACCATTTTTCATGACGAGAAAAATGCCATTTTTTAAATTGGGCATTAAAAACGATCGTGTATAGGCTCCAGAGCATTTTTCTCGACGTGAAAAACGGCTGTGTGTACGCTTTAATGACGGCAAAAAACGCGCATGCTCAGAAGCAAGTTATGAGACGGGAGCGCTCGTTCTGGTAAAACTAGCGTTCGTAATGGAGATAGCACATTCGTCATGCTGTAACGGACTGAAAAGCACAGAGACTGAAAAGCGCGAAACGGCTAACACCAAACTTTTACTAACACGCGGTAACACAAAATCAGCAAAAGCAGCCCAAAGGGTCGCACCATCCGAATGGAACTTCCCCTTTATAGTGCCGTCGTACGTGTTGTATGTCACCGCGGTTTGCTCAAGCATTTTTTTCACGATAGTGTGTATGCACGGCAGGCTTGAGAAGAATCACTTTGAGAAAAACGTTGTTTTTTTCCATGGCATTAAAAATGGTCGTGTGTACGCAGCATTAGAGTTACAGGATGCCATTTGATCCACACTGTTCATTTTCTTTCCATAGGAACTACAGGATGCCATGCCTAATTAAGGTGTATCTGTAGTGACAACCCACCCCCACCCCCACTCTGCATAATGTTACTGAGAGCAGCTCCTGGCAGAGGTATTGTGCAATTGTTAGTAGGAGACTCTGCCCCCACTCCTCAGAGTTTGGGAGAAAAAAAGAATATATCGGTCACCACCGATAAAAAGAAAAAAATGATAATCAATACAGCACGTTTTAAAAAAAATTGGAAATGTGTAAAAGAATTCATAGACTGAAATGTACACATACACTATGATGTTTACCTGTTGATTATATTTGCACCAACACCTACAGTCAGGGCCAGATTAAGAACATCATGGGCCTGGTGCTGAGGATTTTGGTGGGCCTTTTATAAATAATAAATAAATAAATATGCAAAAAAATTTTTGTTATAACAAATTAAATTAGAGAGAGAGAGGGAGGATGAGAAAGAGAGAGAGAGAGAGAGAGGGTGAGAGAGGGGTGAGGGGTAAGGGAGGGAGGATGAGGAAGAAAGGGGGGATGAGAGAGAGAGGATGCGCATGAGCATGCGTGGGAATGACATCAACGCAGCCCGGCCAAGGCAAGTGACCGAAGGCACAGAGCCCAGAAGGAAGACCGGGTGAAAATAGAAGCGCTCAGGACCCGCCGGATTGATCACAGCGCTGGAGGGCTCAGTCTGACAATTTAAATGTACCCTAATGTGCTAATATGCTGTGCATACTTGTACATTATGGCAAAACCTACCTCAGGGCCTCTAAAAAGTAGTAATGTTAGCGAAGTTTACTACCGCTTTATTATCACAGGATCCCAGGAGCCTCTCATGGGGCCCCCTACTGACCCGGTGGCCTTTGGTCAGTGCCTAAGTGCATAGTTGCCAACATTTCAAAAATATTTTTAAGGGGCACTTTTTTCACCAGTGCTATATTTAGAGTAGCTGAGATCCCCATTGTTCCTCTATACATCACAATAGTAATCACAAAATGAAATGAGTACTAATAATGGGGCAGAACAAATATGAGGACTGAGAAGATTTCCTTCAGTTGAACTAACAAAATTGTGCCTATTCTAGATCTGGTAACATTGAGGATATTCTGTATAATTTTAAATAACAGTTTTTTGTGGGTAAGAGGCTTAGGGGAGGAGTGTGGACGGTATAAAACTGGGAAGTATGTGCAGGTAATGGAGAGGAATGTGGAGGGTCTAACAGTGGGCACTATGTACAGGAGAGTAGTGTGGAGGGTATGGCAGAAGGCACTATGTACAGGAGAGGAGTTTGAAGGGTATGACAGTGGGCAGCATGCACAGCAGAGGAGTGTGGAGGGTATGACAGAGGGTGGTATGTACCGGAGAGGAGTGTGGAGGGTATGAAAGTGGGCAGTATGTACAGAAGAGCAGTGTGGAGAGTATGACAGTGGGCAGTATGTACAGGAAAGGAATGTGGAGGGTATGATGGGGGCAGTATGTACAGGAGAGAAATGTGGAGAGAAAGATAGTTGGCAGTATGTACAGGAAAGGAGTGTGAAGGGTAAGGTTAGGTTACAGTATGTACAGGAGAGGAGTGTGGAGGGTAAGGTTGGGTTACAGTATGTACAGGAGAGGAGTGTGGAGGGTATGATAGTGGGCAGTATGCACAGGAGAGGAGTGTGGAGGGTATGACAGTCGGCACTATGTACAATAGAGGAGTTTATGAATGTGGGCAGTATGTACAGGATAGGAGTGTGGAGGGTATGACAGTGAGCAGTATGTACAGGAGAGGAGTGTAGACGGTATGATACTGAGCAGTATGTACATTAAATGTCTGTGGAGGGTAAGACAGTGAGTAGTATGTACAGGAGAAGAGTGTGGAGGGAATGACAGTGGGCAGTATGTACAGGTGAGGAGGGTATGACAATAGGCAGTATGTACAGGAAAGGAATGTGGAGGGTATGAGAGCGAGCAGTATGTAAAGGAGAGGAGTGTGGAGGGTATGACAGCCGGCACTATGTACAATAGGAGTTTATGAAAGTGGTCAGTATGTACAGGAGAGGAGTGTGGACAGTATGATACTGAGCAGTATGTACATGAGATGAGTGTGGAGGGTAAGATAGTGAGCAGTATGTACAGAAGAGAAGTGTAGAGGGTATGACAGTGGGCACTATGTATAGGAGAGGAGTGTGTAGGGTATGACAGTGGGCACTATGTATAGGGAAGGAGCGTGGAGGGTATGACAGTGAGCAGTATGCACAGGAAAGGAGTGTGGAGGGTATGATGGTGAAGAGTGGGGAGGATATGACAATGGACAGTATGTACAGGATAGAGGTGTGGAGGGTATGACAGTGGGCACTATGTATAGGAGAGAAGTGTGGAGGGTATGACAGTGAACAGTATGTACAGGAGAGGAGTGTGGAGGGTATGACAGCGGGCACTATGTATAGGAGAGAAGTGTGGAGGGTATGACAGTGAAGAGTGGGGAGGATATGACAATGGGCAGTATGTACAGGATAGAGGTGTGGAGGGTATGACAGTGGGCCCTATGTATAGGAGAGAAGTGTGGAGGGTATGACAGTGAACAGTATGTATAGGGAAGGTGTGTGGAGGGTATGACAGTGAGCAGTATGCACAGGAGAGGAGTGTGGAGGGTATGACGGTGGGCACTATGTATAGGAGAGGAGTGTGGAGGGTATGACAGTAGGCACTATGTATAGGAGAGGAGTGTGGAGGGTATGACAGTGAGCTGTATGTACAGGAGAGGAGTGTGGAGAGTACGACAGTGGGCACTATGTACAGGAGAGAAGTGTATGACAGCGGGCACTATGTACAGGAGAGGAGTGTGTAGGGTATGACAGTGGGCACTATGTATAGGAGAGAAGTGTGGAGGGTATGACAGTGAGCAGTATGTACAGGAGAGAAGTGTGGAGAGTATTTACAGGTGAAGAGGATAAAGGGAATCTGGGAAGGAAAAATGTAAAGGTTTGTGGAAGGATGTTTAGGGACTGTGTAGTGGTTAAGCGGGCCATACATGGATTGAAATTACGCCAATTAAGCAGAGACCAGCCATAGTCGATCTATGTATGGGCTAGCTGGTTTTACACAAGTCAATCTATTATCTGACTTGAGTACAACCAGCCTGTCAGGTTTTTCCCAAAACAATCAGTGCTGCCAGCTATAGTTAGCAACACTAATCATTGTATTCGCAGGCAGAACACAATAACACTGCAGGAGTGATTCCCCCATCCACAGGTCAGCAGGTGAGAGGGTGTGTGGGGACAGACTGGGGAGAGATACTAGTCAGTCCCTGGGTAGGCACTGGCTAGTATCAGAGCCAGATACACACAGGTTACATACGCCACGATCGTTAGAGCGAGAACAATAATTCTAGCACTAGACCCCCTCTGTAACTCTCAACATGTAACCTGTAAAAAAATGTAAGCATCGCTTAGTATACAACAAAATAAATCGTGATAACTTTAGTGTTTTTTATTTTTATTTTTATGAATCAAACAAACAGTCTCTTTAAAAAAAAAAACAGGTTTGAAAAATTGCTGCGCAAATACCGTGTAACATAAAAAGTTGCAAAGACCACCATTTTATTCCATAGGGTCTCTGCTAAAACAATATATAATGTTTGAGGATTCTGAGTAATTTTCTAGCAAAAAACAAATGATGATTTTTACATGTAGGAGACAAGTTTCAGAATTGGCCTGGGTGGCAAGGGGTTAATTACTATAAGACCCCTTTAACACCGAGGGCGTTTTGCAGGCGCTATAGCGTTAAAAATAGCGCCTGCAATCCGCCCTTAAACAGGTGCTCTATTCACACTGGAGCGGTGCGCTGGCAGGGCGTCAGAAAAAGTCCTGCCAGCAACTTCTTTAGAGTGCATTAGGAGCGGTGAACTCACCGCTCCTAATGCGCTCCTGCCCATTAAAATCATGGGGCAGCACCGCCGTATGCCGGAAATACTCCGCTGTAGCGGCACATCTCGGGGCGTTTTTTACCCTTTCTCGGTCGCTGGTGGGGGTTAAAAGCGCCCTGCTAGTGGCCGAAATGTGCCGCAAATCCGACGGTAAAATAGCAGCGTTTTACCGCTATTTTACCGCCAACGCTCGGGGCGGCATAGTGTGAAAGCAGTCTTAGTGATATACAAATAATTATTATAAGCACTGTGAGCTCATCCTCTCTGCTGCAGAGTGTGTCAGCTTGTATTTAAACTGGCCGTTCTGTATATAGCTTCTGACAGGCTGCGCAAACATTCTCGTATCTCCGGAACCCTAAATGATAGCAGCCCCATATTGTGACCAGTGGTGGGGTGGGTCTTCAGCTGCATACCCCCCAAATATGGGGTCTCTGTGGCCCCTGGTCGCCAAGCTACAATCCTCGAAGCCGATCTTTTTTTTTTTTGATTTTTTTTTTTTTTTTTTGGGCAAATGGGCCTATCTTGAGGAAGGGGCCTGGAGCTGCAGCTCCAATAGCCCCTATGTTAATCCGGCCCTGCCTACAGTACGTTTAACTTTTTGGTAAATGTAGTTTTTCATCTAAGCATGTTGAAAACACAGAAACTCATACAACGTACTGTAATGTTTAAATAGAGGATACTAAAATAAAGCAAAAATTACAAGGTCAAAGCAACTCACACTAGCAATTAGAGATTATAATCTAGGTCCAAGCTTTTAAAATTAACTTTTCAGAAAGGCTCTCCTTTGTTGTTTGTGGTTGGTTTTCTGAGTATGGACAGTCATGCTGCTCACATCAAGGTGAAAATGGTATTATGCAACACAACATCAAGAATGACTAAATTGTAGCAAATATTGATGAAATGTATCTTTTGTAAAAGTGTGTGTTTGTCATGGGCTGAATTTCTGAATTTCTGTCATAAACACTAATGCTGGCCATACACTATACGAAAAATCGGCCGAACCCATTTTCAAAAAATGAACATTCGGCCGTGAGCGCAAACGATAGTGCCATCATGTAACGATCGATAAATCGTTCAGTGGACATAAATAAAAAAAATTGGTTAGTTTTTTTTTCTTCATATACCTAGTGCAGACAGTTCGGATGGGAAACACATTAACCTTTAAATTTATCGTTCGTTTGGCAGAAAATTTCCAAACTCGTCCTTCGTTTTTTCGGCTCAAAAACGTTCCAACGACTATCGATTTTGTGGCCATTAACTGTTCAAAAAACGAACAAACTGTCTAAACGACCGAATTTCGGCCGATTTTTCGGTATAGTGTATGGCCAGCATAAGGCTTCGTTCACATCTTGCCGTTCAGAATCGCGCGCGGAATCGTTGAGATTCTGCCCACAATTCGAAATAGCGGCAAATCGCGGGACGCCCCTGCATTTCCTGTCACTTACAATGAATCCCCAATCGTGTCGCTATTTTGCCACGATTCGTCAGGTGACAATCATGGTAAAATCACGCAAACAGAATCGCAGGATGCCTGTCACCCAAACGAAGTACAAGATCACACCATGATTGGGGTGCCATTGGAAGTGATTACGCCCACGATTCGGAACGCCAAGATGTGGATAGAGCCTAACTGCATGGAATTTTAGGTGTTCCCTAGGTTTGTATGTGTTTCTCAGGGTGGTCAATCCAAACACATATTAGTAGGTTAAATGACCTCCACCTGAAACTAGACAGAGTCTGTCTTTTATGACTTATGATTGTACACGTTTACCATGACAGCTGGGTCTTCCCCAGCCCCTCCCAGTAATCTGTCCACCAGATACGTGATGTGCTGAACCCGAGCACCCGGTAGACAGCATACAGTTCGGCGCTTCAGGTCTTTGTCACAGATTTCCCTCTCTATCCTTTTAAGAATTGAGTCACCTACCACCAGCATCTGTCTTTCCTTTCCTTTCGCTTTCCCCCCACTTTTACTGAAGGAGTTCTTCCTCTGGCAGCTAGGGGCATCCCTCAGCTCCAGCAGTGCTGGTCCCTGACTGGTTTCACCAATGTCACTCAATGGAGCATACTTATTGGGATGTTCCAGCCCAGGATCGGCCTTCCTGGCACTTTCACCTCTAACCTTCCTAATTGTCATCCATCTACTTTTTCCTAGTGCCTGCACCTCTTTGTCTCCACCAGCCTCTGTGCTGGCCCCTGCCGGCACCAGCCAGGTATGTTCCCGGCTTTTCTTTAGTATGGAGGGTCTTCTCAGTGCTGACAGTTGCTTCCCTAGATTCAGAACCTGGGCTTCCAGGGAAACAATGTGCTTACATTTTGCACAGCAGTATTCACCCTTGAATACTCGAATTGCAAAAAACAAATACTCTTCCTTATATTATCTTCACCAATAGGAGCATTGTAGGAAACATTTTAAATACATGGGCCAATGTCTGCCCACTACTTGCACTTTTCAAGTTCATATGTAAGCAAAAAAAAAGATTTCTGTGTCAACACACAGGTCTTAGAGAGAGTAGCGCTCATGCCATTTGATTTTTTATTTATTTTTATAAGTATCTTATGTGGTTAGTATTTTTCTAGTAATTGTTTACAGTCTGTAGAGTGCACAGGACAGTTTTTTTTCTGTTTTTTTCAGGGGAAAGCGCGAACGCAGTCCCTCACTACCACAAATTATGCAGTAGAGTTTCCCGCATTTGGGGAAATTGCAGGGGTCAGCACAGCCGGATTGCAATGGCCGAGCCCCGCCCTCTCCCCCTTCCCCCTATAACAGTGACCACTGGATCCCTTTCCTTTCATAGCAGTGTTCCATATCATCATTTTCTTGCATCCTACCTCTGCATACAGCGGAGATCGGGAGGAAGCACAGTTCTGGACAGGGAGCGGGAGCTGGCCAAGTGCTTTTCATATTAGCAAGCTGGTGATAGGTTGCTTAGGACCTAGCAACCAATCACCTGCTGGTTAACTTAAAAAGTTAATTTGGCCAGCTCCTTCTCCCACCCTCCGTCCTGAACTTTGCTGGCTTTCTCTCCCCGCTGTTCACTGATGGCAGAGGCGGAGGCAGAGGAGGGTGGGAGGGAGAGAGAAGGATCTAAAGTGCAGCAGAGGAAGCTGGTGTCGGAGAGAGAACCAGGCCGGTACCTACAAGTAGAAGGTGGGGGTCAGCGGTGCAGACCTGTTCGTAGCCTACCTGTCACCTGTCCGTGGTCAACAGGTAGACCGCGATTGATGGGTTCCCGACCCCGCTCTACAGAGATGTTTTCACTTTTTGCAGGGGATTACACAGAACTGAGGTTACATTAAATTAAGTTTACTTTCTTACAGTTGCTGTATTTACTGGCTAATATCAATGGCTTACTGAATGTTTTCACTTGTTGCCTGAAATTAATCTTTAAAAATACTTCACAACTGTGCATGGTAACAGTTGACATTCATTCTGGATGGCACCCCAATGCACAAATACAGTGTAAACAAATATACCTGTCCTTCAGTGCACCACAACATACAGATATTATTTCATATTGCAATGCCCAAAAGAATATACTTTTTTATGTATTGATTTAGGGTTCAGTCAAAATGAAAGGGCTGCCTTAAAGCAATGTGGCACAGGTGTGAAGAGAGCCTAAATATTATATTAATTGAAAATACAGGTTCACTTTATGACAACAAGCAAAGCACAAAAAATGCATAACCCATACACAAAAATAGACATTTATATTTAGGTAAGCAGTGTTGGGCAATAGCAATAATCTTACCAATTGCTATGCGATTTAAATTCCCATAGCACATGCATGTTTATAATGTTATGACATGCTTTTGATGTGTTTTCTATACAGTATATGTGTCCACAAAGTAGCGGCATACATTAAAAAGAAAGTAAAACCCATATTCATATTCCTTTAACAACTATACTCTTCATTGCTTTGGACAATGCCCTTACATACACATCAGAGTTTTAAAACCTATACCTATAATGAAAAATATAAGTGGGCTTATGATTGAATATATGTGTGTCAAAATTGATAAGGTCCAGAAAGCACCTGGACCAGAAGATTTACACCCGCGGGTCCTAAAAAGGTTGAGCACTGTTATTTTTAAGCCATTGTTTCTAATTTTTAGAGATTCTTTAATGACTGGAATAGTACCACTGGATTGGAGTAAGGTCAATGTGGTGCCTATATTTAAAAAGCGATTGACACAGTTCCCCACACACGGCTAATGTGTTAGATAAAGTCTACAGGCTTAGAAAATTCAGTTTGCAACTGTATAGAAACCTGCCCAAAATTCCATATTAAGAGAGTGGTGAATAATGATTCATACTCTGAATGGTCTAAGGTTATGAGTGGTGTACCCCAAGGTTCAGTGTTGGGACACTTTCTTTTTGACCTACGTTTCAACGATATAAAGTTTGGGATTAAAAGTACCATTTCAGTGTTTGCAGATGACACCAAGCTATACAGTGGAATAATGTCCTTATAGCATGTCTTCAACTCACTAGCCGACCTCAATGCACTAATTAATTGGACAATTATGTGGCAAATGAGGTTTAATGTTGCTAAATGTAAAGCTACATACTTGGAGGCTAAAAAAATGCATGCATCATGCATTTCTAGGAGAATAACATCTGAGGGGAGTCAATGGTTGGGAAGGATCTGGGTATTCTAGTAGATCATAGAATACAATGCATACGATGCCAACCTGCAGTTTCTAAAGCTAGCAAAACACCTTCTTGTATTAAAATAGGTATAGACTCCAGAGAGAGGCATAATTTTATCCCCATACAAATCATTAGTAAGACCTCATCTGGAATATGCAGTCCGGTTTTGGGCACCAGTTCACAAAAAGGATATTGGGGAAGGGCAACCAAACTAATAAGAGACATGGAGGAGATCAGCTATGAGGAAAGATTAGCGGAACTGAATTTATTCTCTCTTAAGAAAAGGCGATTAGGTGGGATATGATCACCATGTATAAATACATAAGTGGTTTAAAAAGCGAACTTGGTGTTGAGTTATTCACTTTCAGGTCATTACTGAAGACAAGGGGGCACTCGTTATTAGGCTTGTGCAATTCGTTTCGTAACGAATCGAAATTCGTCCGAATTTAGCAACTTTCGGACATTCGGAAGCATTCGAATTTCCGAACAAAGCAATTACGAATAAGACCGAATCCGAAATAAATTATACCGCAAATAGCGAATGCCCGAATGTCTTCGGCATAATTCGTTATGAAAAAGTTACGAATGTACGAATCCATACGAAGCACAATAACACTCACTCTGCTCTGCTCTCTGCTTCTCCCACACCGTGCTGAACTCCCTCTCAAAATGGTGTACAGGGGCGGAGGCTATAGCCGCATGTAAAAAACGAAAGTAAAATACGAGATTTCGAATCCATTCGAAGCACAATAACACTCTGCTCTGCTCTCTGCTTCTCCCTCACCGTGCTGAACCCTCTCAAAATGGTGTACAGGGGCGGAGGCTATAGCCGCATGTAAAAAACGAAAGTAAAATACGAGATTTCGAATCGTTACAAATAACCGCTATGTATTTAGAAAAGTATAAATCCATTCGAAGCACATTAGGCATAATAGGCAGCGTCGTCGTGAGAGAGACACAGAAAATTACGAATCAACGAACCCAAAAAAAGTTACGAAAGTAGGAGTTGTGTCCAGAATCAACTAAAAACAATGTACTCTACCGAAAGTACGAATTATAAATCAACTAAAAATTCAACGAAAAATGTCGCTTGCGAAAATACGAATTAGTCCGAACACGGAAAATCCCGTCTAGCAAAATTACGAATGATTACGAATCAACAGGACCGAAAAGAAACGAACCGAAACTAACCGAATTTTTCCGTTGTGCACAAGCCTACTCGTTATGTCTAGAGGAAAAGAGATATAACCCCTGCATATGGAAAGTCTTCTTCTCAGTAAGAGCTGTGAAAATGTGGAATAGAACAAGTTCTGGTCAACTCAGTATATTGTTTAATATATATTGTATAAAAATAGCTGGTTGCATTACTAAATACTCAAAATATAACTGGATACTATTTAAAGGTAATACCACTAGGGGCAGTTTTATCCAAGGAAAATCCAATTGCCTCCTGGGGGATTTTTTCCCCCACTGGAGTGAATTTGATTATGCTTTATTGTTTTTTCCCTTCCTCTGGATCAACTGTGGGTATACGATTATGTATAAGGTAGTTCGTTTTTTATTGGTTGAACTAGACTTATGGGGTTGATTTACTATAATGCCGCGCACACACGATCGGAAATTCCGACAAGAAAACCGTGGATTTTTTTCCAATGGAATGTTGGCTCAAACTTGTGTTGCATACACACGGTCACACAAAATTCCGACCGTCAAGAACGCGGTGACGTACAACACGTACGACGAGCCAAGAAAAATGAAGTTCAATAGGCAGTGCGGCTCTTTTGCTTGATTCCGAAAATGCGTGGATTTTTGTGCGTCAGAATTGCATACAGACGATCGGAATTTCCGACAAGAGCTTTTCTTGTCGGAAAAATTGAGAACCAGCTCTCAAATTTTTGCTGTCGGAAATTCCAACATAAAAAGTCAGATGGAGACTACACACGATTGGAATTTCCGACCAAAAGGTCACATCGAACTTTTCTTGTCGGAAATGTCGTGTGTATGCGGCACAACTAGAGAGTGCAAAATTTGGTGCAGCTTTGCATAGAAACCAATCAGCTTCCAGTTTTTGTTTTTTGTTTTTGTCAAAGCTAAATTGAACCATGCACAGCTGCACCAGATTTTGCACTCTCCAGTTTTAGTAAATCAACCCCATATGTCTTTTTTTTTTCAACCTGATTAACAATCTAACTATGGGCTGCCAATGCTGGTCTCCTGGTCTCATTCTAAAAATGATTGTTTTCTGTCTGTCTGTTTGTTTCAGACCCCAAACAGGTAAGCAGATAAGAAAGTGAGAGAAAAGGCGGAACCCTAATCTCTATTCTTGCTCTGGGTAATTGACTATGAAAACATTAAAGCCTTAGCACAACAGCATGGCAGCCAGGAAACTAGCATTTTCAGGAGAGATCAGCATGAAAAGGCAACTTTAAAATGCTCAACAGATGATGTGTAACTTGTGCCCAAGTCTGGCTGTCCTGTGTTGCAAAACAGGACAAGTGCTATCCTTTTAAGACTCAAATACTCATTATATCAAGTGTTTTTTTTTTTTTTTATGTCTTTGAGAAGCACATACTTGTATATTTGCTGAACTGTGTTGTATTCTTGAGTTTAGTTTTCCTGCATGTGACATATTATTAATAATAAATAAAGATACTAAAAAATATTAATTAAGATACAAAAAAAATAATTTTTATGTACCCATTAGAGCTTGTCAGATAATAATCTGTAAAAGACCTGAAAATTTTGACTAATGTTGAAAGAAATTATAGTGAAGTGAACATAGGTGGGGCAGGGGTTATTTACAGTATTCTTCTGGATAGAATGCATGAATCACAAATCACTGTACTTCCTAAAGTTGAGTATTAAAGGTGTTACAAAACAATCCAAGTTGTTATCTGTGACATTGTAATTTATAGTATTGCTTGGTATTTCTCAACATTTGTATGGGAGAAGAAAATTACAGAGTTCATTTCCTTCAACTTCCCCTTGCTTTTCATGGTATTTTGTTTACATTTGTGCCACTTGCAAGTGTAAGTGTTTAATAAAATTATAATCTGATCACAACTGAGAATCAGAAAAGGTGTCATAGACACCCTTTAGAATCCTGTTGTTGCAAAGTGATAGAGCCTGGTTCATGCACCTGTCAGTCCAATAACAGCTTTATAATCAGTCCACTGATGTGTGCTGTGCATCACAGGCAAGAAGGACTTGATGGGTTACTAGTCCCAGAGTTCCCCATTAGGCTTTACCCACCCAATAGATACAGTGGTCAGGAATTTGAATTATGGGGTAGGTGGAGCTCCCCACCAGGTTCTGCCCACTTTCAGTTCTGCAGGACCTGCACCGCTGGTTGCTAGGACCCGAGCGGCCTGTGTCCTAGTAAAAAATGAAGTATGTGTAAAATAAATTCATATATATTAATAATAATGAAGTAATGAACAAACAACACCTCCTCCCCCTGTACACTGATATGGAGTGGTTCTCAATTACTGCTAGTTTGCTTATCTGTCAACTGGTGGCAATTATTTTAGAATCTGTTGCAGCCACAGTGACAAATTCTAAAAGTGGAGGTAGCAAGAACTACCTGAATCTGGTGCAGGTATTGGTACTGGTAGTGAAACTGGCGCAAGCCTTTCATGAATTAGGCCATATTAACCACTTAAGCCCTGGACCATTTGGCTGGCCAAAGACCAGGCCACATTTTGCGATTCGGCACTGCGTCGCTTTAACTGACAATTGCGCGGTCGTGCGACGTGGCTCCCAAACAAAATTGACGTCCTTTTTTTCCCACAAATAGAGCTTTCTTTTAGTGGTATTTGATCACCTCTGCGGTTTTTATTTTTTGCGCTATAAACAAAAATAGAGCGACAATTTTGAAAAAAAATCAATATTTTTTACTTTTTGCTATAATAAATATCCCCAAAAAACATATATATAGGGGACATCAAAAGGCACAGCACTGCACCAGTGGTTCAACCCTGGCCTCCGATGGCAGCACCACCAACAGGCCACGGGGAACTACACACCAGTATCCCACCTGCAACTCAAAAATGGGTTTTACTGAACCCTATCAAATAGTGTGTTTGAGCACAACTACCACTCAAACATTCCCCTAAATTTCAAAGCCCCGCTACACATATACACTGTATTTTGGGTGCTTTTGCATAGTAATAAAAGGTATATATATTTTATATAAAACTCCATAAAACAGTTAATCAAACAATTGAAATACATATAAATGAACTGTCCCACTTTGAAAAAAAATTCTGATTCTGTTCCCATGTTCATGTCACCCCAACCATCTAGCACAGCGAAGTCTCTCTGAGAACTCTCTGCAGACTGCACTGCGGTTGAGTTTAAAGCGGAGGTCCACCCTAAAAAAAAATATACTTACCAGAAATGGCTGTTGCTAGGCAGATCGTTTTAATCTGCCACTTCCTATTCCGCTGTGATCTTTTCTCTTCTCCTGGGAAATGGGGAACGCTGTCTTCTGTGTGTGTCCCAGAAGTCTGCCAGCACCGGACGATCATTCGGTACAGAGGCATGTAAACAAGGCAGATTGACGTTCTGTCACTAGGGAGGGCATGGATCCCGTGTCTCTGCAAAGCAGGGACTAGGATCCATGTCTTCCCCAAAGTAAAAGCACCTCCCACAAATGCCCCCCTCGGCTTATACTGGAGTCACCTTTTTTGCGCCTGATCTCCCAGGCTTTGAGGACCCGATACTGGCTGTCCGTAGGTCCCCTGGACCCCAAACTTGGCACACATGTAGCCTTACTCTTCATCTATAAGTGTGCAAAGTTTGTTGTCCGGGGGACTTACGGCCGGGGAGCATCGATTTTTCAAAGCCGGACACCCCTTCCATAGACTTCCATGTTAAACGGTCATTTCTCTGGTGACTTTGGGGACCCGGTACCGGTCAGTCTTAGGTCCCCTGGCCCCAAAACTTGGCAGGCAAACAATTGATGAATGAAAAATGGACAGCCGCACTCCAAAAAACCTTTTACGGTTGCCTTTTATTGTAAAACAGACAGGTGCACTACAGGTCACAGCAAAGCAAGGAATCAGTTGACGCGTTTCACACTGTAATATCAGTGCTTACACACGTAGCCCCATTTCTCCTCTATAAGTGTGCAAAGTTTTTTGTCTGGATGACTTACGGCCGGGGAGCACTGATTTTTCAAATCTGGGCACTCCTTCCATAGACTCCCATGTTAAACGTTAGTCTAGTGATGAACACAGTGAGGCATGGGCACAGTGAGGCATGGGTACAGTGAGGCATGGGCACAGTGAGGCATGGAAACAGTGAGGCATGGAAACAGTGAGGCATGCACATGGACACAGTGAGGCAAAGTGAGGCACAGTGAGGCATGCAGATGGATACCCTAGGCTTATACTTGAGTCAATACGTTTTCCCATTTTTTTGTGGTAAAATGAGGTGCCTCGGCTTATATTCGGGTCGGCTTATACTCGAGTATATACAGTAGTGTCAGAATGTCTGTAGCAATATCGCAGTCCCGCTTTAAGTCGCTGATCGCCACCATTACCAGTAAAAAATACATAAAGATATCCCATAGTTTGTAGACGCTATAACTTTTGCGCAAACCAATAAATATACGCTTATTGGGATTTTTTTACCAAAAATATGTAGCAGAATACATATTGACCTAAATTTATGAAGACATTAGATGTTTTTATTTTTTTAATTGCATATGTTTTATAACATTAAAAAAAAAAAGTTTAGTTTTTCAACATTTTCAGTCTTTTTTGGTTTATAGAGGTGATCAAATACCACCAAAAGAAAGCTCTATTTCTGGAAAAAAAAGAACATAAATTTTGTTTGGGTACAGTGTCACATGAACGCGCAAACGTCAGTTAAAGTAACGCAGTGCCATATCGCAAAACAAATGGCCTGGTCAGGAAGAGGGATATATCTTCCGGAAGTCAAGTGGTTTAAAGAAGTCACAGAGTTCCAATAAGACCATTCCTTGACTCCTGTAGGGAAGTTTCAGTGCAAGATGGCCAGTATTGTGCAATTCAAGAAAGCCTGATTGTCTGACATTTCTGCTCCTCACTGAATTATAAGGGGGGTTTTAAATAGATTTAGGGTCCATTCACATTTTGCCATTCTTATTTGTTGTGCCACATGTTAGCATGCATTCCATTAAGGCAGTTCACACATTTTGGATGTGCTGCCACAGCACCAGAATGGACAATTTAGTGTTACTTTGCGTTGTGGTGTGCTGCAACACGTGCATCGGGGCTGTGCTGCCGGGTGCGTCAGAGTGCCATTCAAAATTAGTAAGATGTTAATGTGCATTGCAGTAACATGTGCATTGCCATTATATGCACCACAATAGAGGGATTCACATGAATTTTGAAACATTGTATTTGGCCTTCAGTTTGGCCTTCAGCTTTAAATTTAGTATATCCCCTTTAAATTGTAAAGGTCAAATACATGTATTTACTAGATGTAAATATATTTTACCGCCAGTTAAAATACATCATTTTAAATGTTTTTTGCTCATGTATTACAAAAATGTATATTGCTACAAACCACTAGGATTTTAGATTTGATTCCCATCAGAGAAATTTGTTTATTGCAGTGTTTCTCAACCTTTTTTAAGTCGAGGCATCCTTTAAAATTATGGAGAATCTCAAGGCACCCTCCCAAATTATGGACAGTCTCACGACACCCCATCCAAAAATGTAAGAAACCTATTCTAAAAGCTTTATATAATGAAGCAGCATCCACACATGTAGGATAATCAATGTTAGAAGTGATTTATTCTTCCAAATCAAATACACTTTTGCACTGTGGTACTGACTAGTATCCCAGTGTTTCTCTTCTCCCTCAATTTCTCTCCATCAGTCAGCTAATGTTACCCCAGTTCTAATGGAGAGGCTTACAGAAGGGTCAAACAAGGATGCTGTGGCGGCAACAGACATCCTCCTTATTAACTGATTACGTCATTGGTTGGCAGGATGCCAGTGTCTATAAAGTTGTAATGGCACATAATGAAAAACTGTGGCTTTGAGTAACTAAGGGGTTGGCTTGATCTACCTGCTGGCTTGTATACAATTTTTGATACATTTTTAGGCATTTTGCCAAGGCACCCCTGAAGAAACCTCAAGGCACCACAGGGTGCCTGGGCATCCTGGTTGAAAAGGGCGGATTTATTGCATGCATAGAGTATACATGTTCTCCCTGTATTTGCATAGGTCACCTCCAGGTACATGCTGATAGGTTAATCAGCTCCAGCCAAAGTGATTCTGGCAATTTTGTGTGTGACAGTGGAAGGTACATAAAAATATAAAAACTGATATGATGGTAGAGACTGCAATGTTAGTTAAAAAAAAAAAAACATGTTCAAATTAAATATTCATGGTCCTACTGTACCTAAAGGAAAATGATGGTATACGTTAAACAGATGTAAAACTAAGTGAACAGTCACTAATTGTTTATCTTCACATGCATAAATCACTGCAAAATCCTATCAGGTTTTCAATGCCCAGTAAGGTCAAGCAGTTCCTTTATCTTACTAAAAGCACAATACATAGTGGTCTGTTTTGTATCATTTACACATGCTAGGATTTCTGTTTTTCTTTGGTGGTGATATAGGTAGACTTGTGTTAATCACTTTCTCACAGTCTTCCATAGTCACAAGGCCATCAAGATTTTTTTTTTATCATGTTACAATAAAATTATGCAAACTGACAACTTAGAAAAATTCATTGTGGCTTTATTTTAATTGGGTCAAAAAGCATGTAGCAGGGATTTACAGAAACTTAGGAGAAAGAATGGGAAAAGATATGGAGTTTTTTAATAGGGATGACATTCCTTGTTTAAAATGTCCACAGAACAGAACGCCAGATTAATCATTAAAAATATCTACTAGACTTTTATCCCTAATTTCTTTTACATTTTCTTTCCTAAATAATTTGTCCCCTTATGTGAGGCTTAGCTACATGCTAACATGCAAAAGAGGACTATCTGCCCTTTCCTACTCACTGATTGCTGGTCAGAAAAAGAGGGCAGCATCTATCATGAAAAAACAATGCATTAAATATTATTTTTGAATAATAATTAAATAATAAAAGGGTTCTTTTGTAAAAAAATTAAAATAATAATAATACCATGGTACAATGATGTGATGATATCATCTGTTTCATGCAGACAGCACATGTTGTTGTGGAAACAAAATCTAAATATACCATCAAAAAATAGTTTTTACACAATGTAATAAGCTTTAACTTCTTAAATTATTTCATATAAACATGAACTTAACAAGAAAACCAATATTTGTCTTATATAAACTACCGTATATACTTGAGTATAAGCCGAGTTTTTTGGCACATTTTTTTGTGCTGAAAATGCCCCCCTCAGCTTATACTCGAGTCACCTTTTTGCGCCTGATCTCCCGGACTTTAGGGACCCAGTACCAGCCTGCTATAGGTCCCCTGGACCCCAAACCTGGCACACATGTAGCCCCACCCTTCCTCTATAAGTGCGCAAGTTTTTTGTCCGGGGGACCTATGGCCGGGGAGCACCGATTTTTCAAAGCCGGGCACCCCTTCCATAGACTCCCATGTTAAACGGTCATTTCTCCGGTGACTTTGGGGACCCGATACCGGCCGGTCTTAGGTCCCCTGGATCCGAAACTTGGCACACATGTACCCCTATTTCCCCTCTATAAGAGTGCAACGTTTGTTGTCCAGGGGACCACCGATTTTTCAAAGCCGGGCACCCCTTCCATAGACTCCCATGTTAAACGTCAGTCTAGGCATGGGCACAGTGAGGCATGGGCACAGTGAGGCATGGACATGGACACAGTGAGGCAAAGTTAGGCACACTGAGGCATGCAGATGGACACCCTAGGCTTATACTCGAGTCAATAAGTTTTCCCAGTTTTTTGTGGTAGAATTAGGTGCCTCGGCTTATATTCGGGTCGGCTTTTACTCGAGTATATACGGTACTTATTTGGTGTAATGATACTGGGGTTGATTTACTAAAACTGGGGAGTGAAAAATCTGGTGCAGCTCTGCATAGAAACAAATCAGCTTCCATGTTTGTTTTTTTTGTCAAAGCTTCATTGAACAAGCTGAAGTTAGAAGCTGATTGGCTACCATGCACAGCTGCATCATATTTTGCATTTTCCAGTTTTAGTAAATCAACCCTTTAGTGTTTGCCTGTATACTCTTAATAAATTAAACTTGGTAAAACTGTCCTTAACATATAATCGTTTACTACCATGAAAATGTAAAAAAATATATACATCTAAAAAACATACTTTTCTTTTACATTTTGCAGGTATTCTGGAAATCAGAACAGTGACAGTTGGAATTGTTGCAATCAAAGGAGTGCAAAGTGAATATTTTCTTGCTATGAATAAATCTGGAAAGCTCTATGGAAAGGTAAATACTATACAATATGTGGCAAAATAGGTTGAGCCTATTTAAATCTACCCATATTAAATCTATAGTTTGTCATTAACCGTTTGCCGCCCGCCTCACGTAGATATACGTCGGCAGAATGGCACGGGCAGGCAAAGCAACGTATATATACATTGCTTTAAACCTGCCCCCTAGCGGGCGCGCGCGCCCACCGCGGTCTCCGTGGCCGTGCCCGCAGGACCCGCGGACTCGATGTCCGCCGGTGTCCCGCGATCGTGTCATGGAACAGCAGAACGGGGGGATGTCTTTGTAAACAAGACATCTCCCTATTCTGCCTAGTGAAACAGCACTGATCGTCTGCTCCCTCTCATCGGGAGCACTGATCAGTGACGTGTCACAGTAAGCCATGCCCCATAACAGTTAGAATCACTCCCTAGGACACACTTAACCCTTTCAGCACCCCCTACTGGTTAACCCCTTCACTGACAGTCACATTTACACAGTAATCAGTTCATTTTTATAGCACTGATCGCTGTATAAATGTGAATGGTCCCAAAATAGCGCCAAAAGTGTCCGATGTGTCCGCCATAATGTCGCAGTCACGATAAAAATCGCAGATCGCCGCCATAACAAGTAAAAAAAAAATTAATAATAAAAATGCCATGTACCTCACACCCCTCAGAGTGGCAAGATACAAACGCACCCATTCTACAACATGTCTGGTGTGTGGACAAGAGACAAGGACATTTTTCCACCTGATCCAAGGTTTGTGAAAACAAATCGTGACATTTCTGCATGACAAAATGGGCTCACCCCTAGCTTTAGACCCCAAACAATGCCTTCTGGGAATGTTACCAGGCACAACAGATAAATATACAAAAATATTTCTTCATGAGACGTTGTTTTCAGGCAGGAAAATCATTGCTAAAAAATGGATGAGACGAACACCTCCCAAAATAGCAGAATAGAAAATAGAAGTAAATAATACCCTGCCATACAAGAAATGTATATATATCAACAGAGGTTGCCCTAACAAATATAATAAGATATGGGACCGTTGGCTTCAAGAGTCTGATACCTGTGCATAACAAAACCACATCAGTCAGAAATGAATACTCAGACACATGTTTTCCTAGGTACAGTAGTCTTTGGGTGTACAATGTATTCTTATAGAACATGCTCACATGGCAACAATAATGTACCTGTTACCTTACCTACCTAATGTATGACATTCAATGTATCAGTTACCAAGTTTATATGCAAAGTATACTTAACCTGTATGCACCTTTTGATCAATAAAAACCTTTGTTCAACGTAAAAAAAAAAAAGGCCATAAAACTACCCCTATTTTGTAGACACTAACTTTTGCGCAAACCAATCAATATACGCTTATTGCGATTTTGTTTACCAAAAATATGTAGAAGAATACGTATCGGCCTAAACTGAGAAAAAAATTGCTTTTTAAAAAAAAAAATGGGACATTTATTATAGCAAAAAGTACAAAATATTGTTTTGGTTTTTTTTTCAAAATTGTCGCTCTATTTTTGTTTATAGAGCAAAAAAAAAAAAACGTAGAGGTGATCAAATACCACCAAAAGAAAGATCTATTTGTGGGAAAAAAAGGACATCAATTTTGTTTGGGAGCCACGTCGCACGACTGCGCAATTGTCAGTTAAAGGGACGCAGTGCCGAATCGCAAAAAGTGGCCCGGTCATTTGGCAGCCAAATGGTCTGGGGCTGAAGTGGTTAAAGGGTGTTCAGTTTCCAGGCCACTAGAGTTCCCAAATGTCCTGAATTTCCAAGGAGAGTCCTGCTTAAGCTGGCCATACATGGGTTGAATTCTGAAAGAATTTTCTTTAGAAAATCAGAAGTTTTGTGCATTTTGTAAACCAATGGTACCACCATTGATTTCGAAAATTTACCAACCAAGCCTTCATTTTCACCTCATGTTGCTATAGAAAAGAATTTTCGTGGCCAGGAAACTATTTCTTTCCATGAATTTTCTTTTCTTTTGCGCACGCTTTTTTTTTTTACGATTGCACGATTCTCCCATCATTGATTAGAAAATCATTTGTTTTTCTAGAAATTTCCAACATGCCCGATCACTCAAACTCGATGGCCACATGAAAATCGGCTGTTGCTGCGGTCCACTAATGGTGCGAAATTCTGACAAAAATTCTTAATTAAGATTTTCGAAAGAAAATTCTTTCGGAATTCGAATCATGTATGGCCGGCTTTAGGCTCGATATTCACTTGCCTTGCACTGCATTACAAAACAAAGGATGGAAAATCTCTCCAACCAGACGCAGACAGCAAAAAATTAATTTAGCCAAAAGTAAAGAAAACATTTTGGCTATATTTACAGCTTAAAGGAAATCTTTAATGAGAGGATAATGCAGTCCTAATCTTCAGATCAGGAGCTTTGACCTCAATCTGGATTTTTTTCATCATGCTTGTCCTAGGTCAGCAACTCCAAAAACACTGAGGCTAATGTCATCAAAGCAACTACCATTTTCGGAAGGAAATGTACCACTATTTTCAAACTGGAGCTCAATATGATTTAAGGGTTTAAAGAAGGCTGTCTGAAGTTGGTTGACACTTTACAAAATGTTTGTAAAGTAAAACCTGCAAGCTGAAGCCATTGTGAATTAGAGAATACATGCTGAGAATAAGGTGTTTAAAATGAACTGAAATTCAAAAATTTAGTGTACCTGCTGGAAACAAGCATTTTTACAGCATAAGCAAATATAATTTGTGTCATAAATATATTACAGTTGAGGCTATATGTAACAATATTAAATGCCACTGCTGATAAAGTTCAGTAATTATTAATTGTTTTTTTTAAAATATTCTTAATTCATTTTTATGTTTCAGAAATTGTGCAATGAAGACTGCAATTTTAAAGAGTTGATCCAAGAGAACAAATACAACACATATGCATCTGCCCAGTGGACACATAATGGGAAAGAGATGTTTGTTGCATTGAACAATAAAGGGTCTCCTATTAAGGGGAAGAAATCCAAGAAAGAAAACAAAAGTTCCCACTTCCTTCCAGTGCACATGTCCTAACCGTTGTTCACCAGTTCCAGCGGAATATATATATTTTTTTTATTTTAATAATAATATTAATAATAAAAACATACAAATGATACAAGTGAAAAAAAAAAAAGCTGGATCTACTACTGAAAATCCAAACAAGCTGGACTTGCGCAAACTTGGACTTAAAAGGACTTCTGCTCAAATTATACAAGGAAAAATCGTAAATAATTTAGCCAAAGCAAGATATACTTAAATTCAGGATGTAAAAATTTTGAAGCGTTGTACAAACATATGTAGTCATAATCCTGGGGTATTATTTTTTTTTGTTAAATTATCCCAAAAGAAGGAGGATTGACTTGATCATCTGATGATTTATATTTAAAATAAAATCTGCTTGTCAAATATGGCTGCTATAATAAAAAATATTTTTGTGTTTTTTTTTATTATTTTAAAAGAGCAGATAATAGTGTTATGTAAAATATGTTGGACCCTATGGCTGCTGGAATGATGTCAGATTTTCAAGTCAATTTTGCATGTAGACATTGAGCGGTACCTAAATGATTCTTAGCGAAGAAACTGTATGCACAATATAATATAAATGAAACATAATATTTTACCTTTGTGACTATGGCATTCTAATGAAAATGTATTTATCAAATGAGGATATACCATTTGTTATTTACTCCTCACTTAGAAGAATGCCAGATGCTGCTCATATTTTAAACCAACAGTACTACAAATTCATTACTCGCTTGTCTATGTGCAGTTTGGTCTACATATGAGAACATCAATTTCTTGCAATACCAACTTAATAAAAGCATTTCAGTTATATGAAAAATATCTTGTAAAATAATGCCTTTGTTTATTAGAATGTATCAGTTGTAGGATAACTTTATCAGTGGCCGTTACTAGTTAATCCAGCTCTTAAAATTAAAGTGTATGCAAACCCCAACAATGAACTTCTCTTAGTCGCTCCCTTTTAATTTATATCAGTTAGATTAGTGCAAAATATATCTGCTGATCCTGCCAGAAACCCTCTGAGCTCCTAACTTCCTGTAGTGAGCTGACAATGCTGCACTGAAATCTCAAATTTTGTTATCAGCTTTGCCCAGCTCACCTCTAGACTACAAAATACCTCCTCCTATGCTATGGAGACAATGAGAGGGGAAGATGGTAAGTAGTTTAAATTAGGAGTGAGCCACCTAGGATCACAATGCTGGTCCTCTATTGATACAGTACAGAGAGTGAGCATTGTCACTCTATGACAGGACGTTTGTTACTGGCAGGACCACTGGGTGAAAATAAAATTAAAAAAGAACACTTATACAGCTACCATATCTAAAGACTGGCAAACTGCAATATATACATTTTTTGCCCTTGGGTTTAGATACAATTTAACTGTATTTTTTCCTTTAGTACAGTTGTGGAGATATTTCTTGTTTACCTCCCTGGCGGTCTGATTATGTCTGATTTTTGAATGTCAAAGCGGTACATTGTTTTGCATGGAAATCTGTTGTTTTATATTGTAGGCCTGTAATTCTTAGGAATAACTCACTTAAATCTGTTAAAACATGAGTCTAGTAGACATCCCGGGTATGATAAAGTTTGAAACACAAAATCATAAAATTATAATATAATAAATAACTATAAATAATTATAAAAAATCAAAATACAATAATAAAATGTTATTCGATAATGTAATCAAATCAAAAACACTGAAATTTGTCCAAACAAGGGTGCAATATTACTAGTCATTGTAGACACTGCATATTGGTTTAGTAAACATCTCGGGTATGATAAATTTTGAAACATGGGACTACACAAAGACGCCACAATCAGGACAATGGAACCTGGTTTGCTTTCGGATTTTCTTTCCACTGTCATCCCGCTTTGAGCAACAAACCATGCACATCCTTGTAGGTGCTGACTTTTTCTCAGTCGGTGGGATGTAGTCCATGAAGTGACGACCAGTCAGGCACTCTGGGTTGACAACACCAACAGCACGACGTCCAGCTCTATCCACGGACATTGATGGTGTTTGGTGGTTCAGAAAGATTGGTTCGGCAACTTTCCAAATTAAGTCAGAATGAATCACAGGCTTATCACTCATTTTTTTGACCAGAATGTAGGCATTTCACAATTGCTCAAGAAGATGCCTGAAGATCTTCTTGTAGTACTTCTTTTGCTGTTTCTGCATTGCTGGGTAGAATGTCATTGCACCTCCCATGGTGTTATTGTAGTCTATCACAACTTGTGGCCTCATGATTTCTTTCCCACCTTTTGTGCGTACCATAACAGGGGAGATATTATGAACTGTACTCAATAGACACACATCTTTCTTGTCACGCCATCGCAGTGCCATCATTTTGCCGTTCTGCCAGGCAACCATTTCTCCAGTCTTCAGCCTCTTATTGCCAAACATTGGTGGCATGTCCCGCCAGTTAGCTCTAACGGTTCCATAGGCATCTGTTTTGTCTTGCAGAAGAAACTCATAAAGTTCAGGAGATGAATAAAAGTTGTCGGTTGTTACGCAATAGCCCTGATTTCGCAATGGCTCAATGAGTCAATGAAGATGTTGCCATTTCATAGTTGCTGTATTTTGGATTGAATTTTGTTCCTTTTCCAGTGTGAAGGGCTGAATTCCAAATGTACGCTCTTTTTGATGCAATGTATTGTACCCAGCTGAGCCTTCCCTTGTAGGCCATTAGACTTTCATCTATGCGGATATCTTTTTCTGGCACATAGCTCCATTAGAAATTCTTTAAAATCATTTGAGATACTTCCCAAATTTTCTTTTGCTTTGGTGTAGGATGAGTAGTTTCATAAAATCCTTAGTTTTTAAATTGTAATTGAGTGGCAAGTAATTTATTAGTTGTCCAATACCACTTCTGCAGGGGTTTCCCCACCACTCCCTGAAGTATTATTAGGCCTAGAAATTTCCAAATATCATCTTTGGTGACTGGTTCCCACTTTCTGCTTCTTGGAAACTTCCGATGCGTAGTAGCTAATTGTTGCTTTTGGTAACATTTTGTCTCAGTAACTATTTTTTCAAAAACCCCATTGGTCAGAAATAGTAATTGTATGCCAGTATGCCAAGAGGTTGTCGTCTTCAACATCTACTTTCATACCAGATGCTCCAGAAATGTGAATCTTGGGGGCGCTGCGTGATCTGTACCACAGCCAATAGAGTACCAAGTTCGCACATCACTGAGTTTAGGCGCAGAATCTTCACTGTCGTCACTTTCAGTGTCTGATGACGAATTTCCCCACGAATCACTATCGCTCAATTCTGCAAGTGATTCTAATTCACTATCACTGTTTTCTATCTGGTCTAAAACCGCTTTTGGCATAGAGGGATGCTTTTTGGGTGTCATGGACGTTCTCAAGTTTCCAGGCAGAAAGAATGGCAGAAAGAATGGTAAAAGTGCAGGCAGGGCACTGGACAAAACACTAGGGACAAAACTGAGGTCAAATGATTTGATATAGTAATGTAATCCTGCCAGATTACAATGTATTGTGTGTGGTATGTTTTGTACTTTTTGAATTTGTCACCGGTTCCACCCCATGTGCCAAGGCACTCGCAAGGAATGGAACCCAGAACATAGAGGTATCAGGCGGAGGATCCGGCCGCAGGGCACTGTGGGAGTAAAGTGTGGCATTCTAGGGACAAGCTACCTGTACGTGGATACTGCGGTGTAATCCCAAGTGTGGCTTGGGTTTACCACTTTTGTTACTGAAAATAAACCCAGAGCCACACTCTGGATTACCGCCAGGGAGGTAAAAAATGTCCTTATATATGGTATGGCGTTTATGGTGCCCTAGCAAGGGTTGCACAAACGTGCGCTGCAGACTCACCAATATTGAATGGAAATTCTGTGCAAATCTGCACACACTGGTCTGTATGATGTATGTTCTTTGTACATGGCCACCAAAAGCTGCCAGACTTTCCATTATCTCTTGGGGTGACCACACAACTGTATATTCAATTTAGTAGAATAGTAAATTGTATGCTATCATACAAAAAAACACTCATTCAATGCAACAGCTATGTAAATCCCAAAATGTCAGAAATTTGTGAAAGCACTCCTGCTTTGGGCAAAAATTAAAAAGGTTTCTCACTGCTCTCAAAGGAGAAATATGCATTTTAGAGAAAAAATGAGCTTCAAAACTGCTTTTTTTTAAAAACATTTTTTTTTTAAAGCTCTGCAGATAGATAACTGGTATTACACTGAAGAGGTATGTCACTGGTGTGGTACTTGTGCATTATTTGTAGAAAAGCAGAAAAACACTCTAAAATGGTTAAAATAAATGCTTAAAGTGACACTATCCTAATTTTCCCAAAATAATCCATACACATTTAGTACTTAGGGGGGTTTTAAAAGCAGTGCTTACCATCACTGCCAGTCCCTCTGCTAGGACAAAATGCAGGATACAGTGTTTGTGCTTTTTTTATTCTTCTTCTAAATACCTTTTTTCACCTCGTCGATCAGCGGTCACGTGATCGCTCGCCGCTCTGCTTCTCCGATGTATGCACTACAGAGGGAGGAGCGGAGATCCCCCTCTGATATCTGCCGGAAGGTCACTTGACTGCAGATCAGCGAGGTGAAATAATTTAAAAAAAGCACATACACTGTGTAATACATTTTTGTCCTAACAGAGGGGCAGGCAGTAATTGTGAGCAGTAACTTTACTGCTGCTCAGAACAGAGATAGAAGGGGAGGGGAGGAGTGGCTCACACACAGGAGCTGACAGGCAGGGAGGGAGGGGGAGAGGGGAGAGAGAAGAGCTGTGGCTGACAGAGGCACGTAAACTGACCACGGTAATCAGGGCTCAGCAGCCATGATTACCGTGGTTGGGACACACAGGGCACAGGAACTGACAGGATCAATCAGGTTTTTTACAGCTTAGAAAAGGAAAAATGACACAGCACAAGCACTATGCGATTTAACATGCTTTAACCACTTCCATACCGGGTCATTGTAAAATGACGCCGGCAGGAACCCTCTCTCCCTCCGGGTGGACGTCATATGACATCCTGGGTTTGAGGGGGGATATCTGAATGATGCCTGCAGCTAGAGGCATCATTCAGATATCCTTTTGTTGTGCCGGCGATTCTGCGCACCATAAGAACAATCATAGCGGCGGTTCCACCGCTTGATCGTTCTTATAGGTGGCGGGAGGGGACAGCCCCCCCCCCTCCCGCCACCATCCGGTGCTTCTCCGGGCTCTCCCGTGCCATCGGGGACCCAGAGAGCATCGTCCGGCGCCGGTGGTGGGTCACATGACGAGCATAGAGATGACTGGTGACCAGATGGTCACCAGTCATCTCTGACCGTCGGAGGCCCGGGCGCGATGTGATTACATCTGAGGACCCGGGCGTGACGTTAACAAAGCCGCCACTGCGGCTAGTAAGTATGAGATCGGTGAAATTTTTTTTTACAATCTCATGCTTTCCAGCCTGGAGGAGGGATGTGGGGTCTTATTGACATCTCTCCATAAAGAGGACCTGTCACACACATTCCTTTTACAAGGGATGTTTACATTCCTTGTAATAGGAATAAAAGTGATAAAAAAAAAGTGTAAAAAAAAAAAAAAAAATTTTTTTTTTAAAAAAGCCCCTGTCCCCAATAGCTCGCGCTCAGAAGCGAACACACACGCAAGTCCCGCCCACATATGTAAATGCCATTCAAACCACATATGTGAGGTATCGCTGCGTGCGTTAGAGCGTGTGCAACAATTCTAGCACTAGACCTCCTCTGTAACTCTAGCCTGGTAACCTGTAAAAATTTTCAAAGCGTCGCCTATGGAGATTTTTAAGTACCGAAATTTGGCACCATTCCATGAGCGTGCGCAATTTTAAAGTGCGACATGTTAGGTATCTTTTTACTCGGCGTAACATAAGCTTTCATATTTTACAAAAAAATTGGGCTAACTTTACCGTTTTGTTATTTTTCAATTCATGAAACCATTTTTTTCCCCCAAAAAAGGCATTTGAAAAATGATTGCGCAAATACCGTGCAAGATAAAAAGTTGCAACGACCGTCATTTTATTCCCTAGGGTGTCTGCTAAAAAACCCATATATAATGTTTGGGGGTTCTGAGTAATTTTCTAGCAAAAGAATGATGATTTGTACATGTAGGAGAGAAGTGCCAGAATAGGCCCGGTATGGAAGTGGTATAAAAAGCCCTGTATGGAAAGGGTTAAAGGAACAGGATCTTTTTTTTTTTTCTTAAGGGCCCTAACCATGGCCCTGTAATAAATTTTTCAGAAAAATCATTTTTAACTGTGTTCTCTGCCTCTTCGTAACATAATGGGGTTGATTTACTAAAGGAAAATCCACTTTGCACTTGAAAGTGCACATGGAAGTGCAGATGCTGTACATCCGAGGGGGACATGCAAGGAAAATAAAAAACAGCATTTTAGCTTGCACATGATTGGATGATAAAATCAGCAGAGCTTCCCCTAATTTCAGAGCTTCCCCTCAGATTTACAGCGACTGCACTTCCATGTGCACTTTCAAGTGCAAAGTGGATTTTCCTTTAGTAAATCAACCCCAATGTCTTCCATGAGCTGCTGAACTGCTCTTTTTCCCCCTCACTCTTGTTTGTTTGGAACGAGCAGTGCATTGCTTTATGCACACTCCGAAAAAAATGGATTTTTGGAGATTTGGGGGAGGCTGACAGCAATATAAGGTACTTTTTTGAGTTAAAAATACATACTTGAAGAGTTTTTTTTTCTTTTTTAAATCAGAGTTTGGTGTCACTTTAACCCCTTCCATACCGGGCCATAGCAAAATGACGCCAGCAGGAACCCTCTCTCCCTCCGGGTGGACGTCATATGACGTCCTGGGTTTGAGGGGGAATATCTGAATGATGCCTGCAGCTAGAGGCATCATTCAGATATCCTTTTTTTCAGCCGGCGATCCTGCACACCATAAGAATGATCATAGCGGCGGTTCCGCCGCTTGATCGTTCTTATAGGCGGCGGGAGGGGACATCCCCCCTCCCGCCGCCATCCGGTGCTTCTCCGGGCTCTCCCGTGCCATCGGGGACCCGGAGAGAATCGTCCGGCGCCGTTGGTGGGTCACGTGACGAGCATAGAGATGACTGGTGACCAGATGGTCACCAGTCATCTCTATGAACGTCGGTGGCCCGGGCGCAATGTGATGACGTCACGCCCGAGTCCTCAAATGTAAAGAAAGCCGCCATTGCGGCTAGTAAGTATGAGATCAGTGAAATTTTTTTCACGAACTCATGCTTTCCAGCCTGGAGGAGAGATGTGGGGTCTTATTGACTCCGCATCTCTCCATAAAGAGGACCTGTCACACACAATCCTATTACAAGGGATGTTTACATTCCTTGTAATAGGAATAAAAGTGATCAAAAAAAGTGTAACAAAAAGTAAAAAAATAAAAGGAAAAAATAAAATAAAATAAAAATATATTTTTTTTAAAACGCCCGTCCCCAATAGCTCGCGCTTAGAAGCGAACACACACGTAAGTCCCGCCCGCATATGTAAACGCTGTTCAAACCACATATGTGAGGTATTGCCGCGTGCGTTAGAGTGCGTGCAACAATTCTAGCACTAGACCTCCTCTGTAACTCTAACCTGGTAACCTGTGAAAATTTTCAAAGCGTCGGCTATGGAGATTTTTAAGTACCGAAGTTTGGCACCATTCCATGAGTGTGCGCAATTTTAAAGCGTGACATGTTAGGTAGCTTTTTCCTCGGCATAACATAAGCTTTTGGGCTAACTTTACTGTTTTGTTATTTTTTAATTCATGAAACCATTTTTTTCCCCCAAAAAAGGCGTTTGAAAAATTATTGCGCAAATACCGTGCAAGATAAAAAATTGCAACGACCGTCATTTTATTCCCTAGGGTGTCTGCTAAAAAAAACATATATAATGTTTGGGGGTTCTGAGTAATTTTCTAGCAAAAGAATGATGATTTGTACATGTAGGAGAGAAGTGCCAGAATAGGCCCGGTATGGAAGTGGTATAAAAAGCCCTGTATGGAAGTGGTTAACTATTACTATGGACCTTAAAGTGTATCTAATGTAATATTTTAGAGGTTTGTTGATAAACCTATTGGGATTTTATTGCTGTGCATGCCCCCCCCCCCCCCCCATAGGCGATTCACCTTTTTTTATTTGTCAACATTGTTCCCAGTACTGGAAACAAAAGGAGAAGTTAACATAAGAGTAATCATCAGAACAGGACTAGAGGAGAAATCTTCCACTAAGGACACTCCATGTTGGAGATTTTCCTCTTAATTGCTGTTGAATCTACTGGCTTTATTCTAAACTTTAATCTGCAAAAAAATATATCACCAGAACATAAAATGGTAAATCATAATCTTTGTATTGGTATTGTAGTATATTCACCATCCGTAAATGGTAGTTTTAAAATAATTTCTAAAAACAAAGAGAAAACCAATTACTAGAGGCAGGATACAAGCATGATACACGTCTATGAAACACTCTTGTGCCTATAGGTTCCTATGTTTAAAAATCGACTTCAAGAACTTCTGAGGTTAGTAAAGCTACAAATCCATATACATTGATATCCAAAACTGCCCTTAAATATGATAAGATATCTAGAATGGCAGACTGTAGAAGTGCTTGATCCTAAACCAATGGAGCAAAGGTTAGTGACTCATACAACCACACTCAGTTCCCTAATTCAGTTGTAAATATATTAATAGTATTGACTACAAAGTTGCAGAAGTGTATATATCACGCCTTAAGAGGTTCTAGTTTGGGTAAACTACTGTGACCTAGAATAGAAAGCTATTGATGGTTGTTTAATTGTGTGTCATCCCTTTTGTGTTGTCTATATTACATGAAGATACCAATTACACCAGTGTGTTTTGAAAACTGCAGGCCCTGTTTGATATATATCTAAAGCTTTATTAGGAAATAGTTAAAGGCTCTGTCAGGCGCTTTATTATATATATATATATATATATATATATATATATATATATATATATATATATACACAGTATATATACACACACACAGTATGTCACAAAAGTGAGTACACCCCTCATATTTTTGTAAATATTTTATTATATCTTTTTATGTGACATCACTGAAGAAATTACACTTTGCTACAATGTAGTGAGTGTACAGCTTGTATAACAGTGAAAATTTGCTGTCCCCTCAAAATAACTCAACACACAGCCATTAATGTCTAAACCGCTGGCAACAAAAGTGAGTACACCCCTAAGTGAAAATGTCCAAATTGGGCCCAATTAGCCATTTTCCCACCCCGGTGTCATGTGAATCGTTAGTGTTACAAGGTCTAGGTGTGAATGGGGAGCAGGTGTGTTAAATATGGTGTTATTACTCTCACTCTCTCATACTGGTCACTGGAAGTTCAACGTGGCACCTCATGTCAAAGAACTTATGTTGCTCTACATAAAGATGGCCTAGGCTATAAGATCGCTAAGACTCTGAATCTGAGCTGCAGCATGGTGGTCAAGACCATACAGCAGTTTAACAGGGCAGGCTCCACTCAGAACAGGCCTCGCCATGGTTAACCAAAGAAGTTGAGTGCATGTGCTCAGCGTCATATCCAGAGGTTGTCTTTGGGAAATAGACAGATGAGTACTGCCAGCATTCCTGCAGAGGTCGAAGGGGTGGGGGGTCAGCCTGTCAGTGCTCAGACCATACGCCGAACGCTGCATCAAATTGGTCTGCATGGCTGTTGTCCCAGAAGGAAGCCTCTTATAAAGACGATGCACAAGAAAGCCTGCAAACAGTTTGCTGACTAGAAGCAGACTAGGGACATGGATTACTGGTGCTGCATCTGTCCCCCCCCGCTGCTTCAAAAAGTGAGAACTGAGCATACAAAGACCACTGATCACTCAGTTCTAAGTCTTGGCTGACTGTCAGTCACTGGCTCTCTGTTCTGCCCCTTCAGTGCTAACTGGAGCGCTGGGTTGTGCAGGGGGGTGGGAGCGGCTGGCTCAGTCTCCCAGCAGCTCACTGAGAGGTTGAGCCAGCTGCTTGTCCAAGCACCAGGGTGGATCCCAACTGTAAAGTTGGGACTTTTCCCAAGCCTGGACTGGATGATCGATGCTTTAGCCTGCTGTTGACTGAAAATGGGTTTGTTTGGCAACTCCTGTGATCAATAGGAGAAGTACAGCCAAAATAGCTTTGGTTATACTTCTCCTTTAATGATCTCGGACTCATTTAGGGGAAAATGTTTTGCAATGGTTATGCAGAGTGTTACTTTACAGCCGGGTTCACACTTGGAAGTGGGTTTCCCCTCATCCGATTCGCATGACAATAGAGTGTGCCCGGCTCACAATGGAGCCGGTTTACACATCTCCAGGCCGCAACTGTCCGCATTTGGAAATAGTTCTGTGCATCTTATACTCCGAGTCAGGTGCGAATTCAGGCAGAAATTTGGACCTGATTCGCACCTGAATCAGTGAACAGGGATGCAGCGGGCCCCCTGCTGTGAGCCGCAGCCACATGTGAACCCAGCCTAAATGGTTTTCCATCAAATTGCAGCAGAAGTTAATAAATTCTAAAGAAAATGATTAGGGGTTATGAATTTAAAATAAGTGAGCATTTTCTTAAAAATTTTATACAGGTCCTTCTCAAAAAATTAGCATATTGTGATAAAGTTCATTATTTTCTGTAATGTACTGATAAACATTAGACTTTCATATATTTTAGATTTATTACACACAACTGAAGTAGTTCAAGCCTTTTCTTGTTTTAATATTGATGATTTTGGCATACAGCTCATGAAAACCCAAAAATCCTATCTCAAAAAATTAGCATATTTCATCCGACCAATAAAAGAAAAGTGTTTTTAATACAAAAAAAGTCAACCTTCAAATAATTATGTTCAGTTATGCACTCAATACTTGGTCGGGAATCCTTTTGCAGAAATGACTGCTTCAATGCGGCGTGGCATGGAGGCAACCAGCCTGTGGCACTGCTGAGGTGTTATGGAGGCCCAGGATGCTTCGATAGCGGCCTTAAGCTCATCCAGAGTGTTGGGTCTTGCATCTCTCAACTTTCTCTTCCCAATATCCCACAGATTCTCTATGGGGTTCAGGTCAGGAGAGTTGGCAGGCCAATTGAGCACAGTAATACCATGGTCAGTAAACCATTTACCAGTGGTTTTGGCACTGTGAGCAGGTGCCAGGTCGTGCTGAAAAATGAAATCTTCATCTCCATAAAGCTTTTCAGCAGATGGAAGCATGAAGTGCTCCAAAATCTCCTGAAAGCTAGCTGCATTGACCCTGCCCTTGATAAAACACAGTGGACCAACACCAGCAGCTGACATGGCACCCCAGACCATCACTGACTGTGGGTACTTGACACTGGACTTCAGGCATTTTGGCATTTCCCTCTCCCCAGTCTTCCTCCAGACTCTGGCACCTTGATTTCTGAATGTACTTTGGACCACTGAGCAACAGTCCAGTGCTGCTTCTCTGTAGCCCAGGTCAGGCGCTTCTGCCGCTGTTTCTGGTTCAAAAGTGGTTTGACCTGGGGAATGCGGCACCTGTAGCCCATTTCCTGCACACGCCTGTTCACGGTGGCTCTGGATGTTTCTACTCCAGACTCAGTCCACTGCTTCCGCAGGTCCTCCAAGGTCTGGAATCGGTCCTTCTCCACAATCTTCTTCAGGGTCCGGTCACCTCTTCTCGTTGTGCAGCGTTTTCTGCCACACTTTTCCCTTCCCACAGACTTCCCACTGAGGTGCCTTGATACAGCACTCTGGGAACAGCCTATTCGTTCAGAAATTTCTTTCTGTGTCTTACCCTCTTGCTTGAGGGTGTCAATGATGGCCTTCTGGACAGCAGTCAGGTCGGCAGTCTTACCCATGATTGCGGTTTTGAGTAATGAACCAGGCTGGGAGTTTTTAAAAGCCTCAGGAATCTTTTGCAGGTGTTTAGAGTTAATTAGTTGATTCAGATGATTAGGTTAATAGCTCGTTTAGAGAACCTTTTCATGATATGCTAATTTTTTGAGATAGGATTTTTGGGTTTTCATGAGCTGTATGCCAAAATCATCAATATTAAAACAAGAAAAGGCTTGAACTACTTCAGTTGTGTGTAATGAATCTAAAATATATGAAAGTCTAATGTTTATCAGTACATTACAGAAAATAATGAACTTTATCACAATATGCTAATTTTTTGAGAAGGACCTGTATTAATCCAATTTGTGTTTTGTTTTAGATAGATTGGGGAAGGGTTAGAATACATGTCAGATTTTTACTGCTATACAGGGCTCCATTTGAGAGATTTCCCCTCACTTCCTGTTCTGCTGACATCCCTTCATAAGACAACAAATATAAGGGAATTTTTCTTTAGTAGAGTAGGAGAAGGCCTTCTTTTTATTTATGTGTCTGCAAATCTCTTTAACTGAGCCTCTGATTTCAGTAAAACAGGACAGGGGTTCTAATCCTTTACCCCTTTATTTAAAACAAGGAAAAAATTACAACATATGTAATACAGAGCGGGTAATTCATACTTCATCTCTCACATACAAGCAGGACAGATTATCATTTGTTTAATATGTAATATACACTTTGCCTTGTATATCACCTTCTAGTACACAGCTTTGAATGTTTTTGAACAATTATTATTGCTCTATTCTGGTTGATAGTATTAAACTATATTTTATCTGTGCTGGAGCTTTATTGATATTAGTTACTTACATTGATATTATTTATTAAAAGAGAATTTATTAAGCTGTATCTGTTTCATATGCTTTTAATTCTAGCAAAATAACAAAACATAAAAAGAAAGTCTGGCGAAGCAGCGGTATTTTTCCCGAGTGACTAGACGCCATGTCTAGTACACAACTCGGCTGCCAGCATACACTGGATGTCAGACAAAAACGACAGCCTGCGGCAACAGCAGCAGTGGACGTCTCGGAGGAAACAATAAAAATATGCAAAATATCATGTGCCCTATATTATTCTCAAACAAAGCCCCGGAAAGGTAATTTGAGCTAAAATAATGTAGACAAATGTTTTTGCATTTAGCCAATATTTTGTGGGAAAATGTACTATTTATCTGTTCTGCAGTACAAAAATGCAACTATATAAGCCTGTTTTACTATACAAATTAAAGGGACACTAAATAATATCCTTATTTTCCAAAGATAACCCACACACACATCCACTACCTAATGGCCCTTTAATCTATTTTTCATGAAATAATTTCTTACTGTGGGGTTGATTTACTAAAGGCAGACATACTGTGCATTTTGCAATTGCAGTTGCATCAGCTTAGTAAATGAGGGGAGGCTATGCTGACTTCCATCACCCAATCATGTGCAAACAAAAATGCATTTTTTTTCCTTGCATGTGATTGGGGGTATTTTTTGCAAAGTGAAGCTTTATCCAATTTACTAAGCCCTGGAAAAACTGCACCTGCAAAGTGCCCAGTCTATTTGCCTTTAGTAAATCAACCCCAATGTTTCTCTGTCTCCTTGGAATGTCCTCCGTGAGCTCGCGAACGTCTACTTTTCCCCCTAACTTTTGTTTGTTTGCAACAAGCAGTGCACGTTAATTGTGATAATGTACACAGCTCTATGCACTCTACACATCCTATAGCCCAGTGGTCTCCAAATCGCGGCCTAGAGGCCAGTTGCGGCCCTTTGCTTACTTTTATCTGATCCTTGGGGCACTATTTCATTCACTGACACCAATGAAGGGCACAATTCCTTCCAATGACATGAAAAATGGGGTACACTTCCTCCCAATGACACCAACAATGGTGCCCATGGACAACAATGACGGGACACAATTTCTCCTTATGACACAAGTGTTGGGGCACAATTTCTCCCAATGACACCAGTGATGGGGCACAATTCTTCCCATTGACGGGGCACAATTTCTCCCACTGACACCGTTGATGGGTGATTGTTCACTCCCACTGAGGCTGGGACATTTTCTACTCCCGATGGCCACAGTCCAGCCCCTCAAAAGTCTGAAGGACAGTAAACTGGCCCTTTGTGTAAAAAAATTGGAGACCCCTGCTATAGTCCACAGTCCCTATTCCATGTCAGAAGGGTGGCTACATTTCTACATACAGTGTGACCATGGAGAACAAAAGTCACCCTCTATAGGAAGTCAAAACCAGAAAAGGAAAAAGAAAGTAATATAAAGATGTGGAGGAGGCTGAGAGCACCAGAATGTACTTTTCTGTGTTACTAAGGCATACAGTAAAACCTTGGATTGCAATTTGTTCCAGAAACATGCTTGTAATCCAAAGCACTTGTATATCAAAGCAAATTTCCCCATAAGAAATAATGGAAACTCAAATGATTTGTTCCACAACCATTTACTCATAGGTCCTTCGGTTTATAGTCCATATAAAAAGATTATAGCAATGTGATAGGTTGTGTAATTATAAAATGTCCATCCACAAATGGAAGCCACCACAAGGGGATTAGAAGCAAAATCCAGCAAGAGTTAAAGAGCATTAAAGAGAAGATAGTTGCCTCTAAGTGTAGCAATATGTTGCGAAATGTTGTACCTTCATTAAATGTAACCATATTGCTACACTTAGAGGTGCCTCTCTTCTCTTTTATAGTCAGTTGTGACATGACCCTACTTGTATATCAATACATCGCTTGTATATCAAGTCAAAATTTATTAAAACATTTTACTTGTCTTGTAAAATGCTCTCAAACCAAGTTACTCTCAAACCAAGGTTTTACTGTACATGAAATTATTTTTATTTAAAAAAAACAGGGTTTAGTGTCACTTAAAAGCAAACCTGTAACTTACCTAATCCAGTACCATCAACCTTTAGGTCAAGAGCCTGTCCCACACCTTTCTGTTTCTAAAGCCTCCCTACTAGCCAGAGAGGCTACACATTACAGTAATGGACCAAAAGTAAAGCTTAGAAAAACAGGAATAGGAAGGTTCAGGCTTCTGATCCATCAATAGAGAATGTATATCTGGGCATTCCTGGCACAAAGGAGGCAGAGACTGATGACCTGCTATGAGCTGACAGCTTTGGATTAGGTATCCATGTAACACTTCAGGTTTACTTCAGCTTGTTTTGTAACACTAGCAAATGAAATGTAATTTGACTCAGAGAGGAGACATTCTTTACAAGTTGCTTGTTTATAATGTTACCCAATAGGTAACCCAACAGGGAATGTGGGAATTCCATAAAATGACCACTGCAGACATGCAGATACTGGAACTCAGGCACAGACTTTGAATCAATATTGTTGCTAAAAGACTTTGTTCAGTAATTGAACAGCACCTACCAAAAACTAAAATACTATTTGTGTGTGACCTGACTCTATTCCTTTGGAATATACAATTTAGTTACTCTTGACCTCTTCCTATGCTTTCAGCCATAACCCAGCTCCTGTACATTGAACTTTTTCTTCCCTGGTGGTGTAAAATTGAATAATGTCAAACACAAAGCTTGTTGCATGCTTCATAGTAGAATGGCATTGTGTTTTATATTTGTACTATGTGAAAACAATACATGGCCAGGTGCTTTGCTGAGAATTAATAGTGAGAGAAACACTGGCTGCAGCTGCTGCGGTGCAGTGCTGAACTTGTAAACAGCGGTTTATGCAAGAGCTGCTGAGCAGGAAGAGTTCCATAGATGGACTCAAGCAGCAATGCACTGTATGAACTGTAGTCCAGAGGAGAAACTATGCTTTGGTGATCATAGACTTTTGAACTTCATTTCAGAAAAAGGAGCTTGCTGGGAGGAGGGGGATGAGCTGCATTTTTCCTGGCTTCTGCATGATATAACTTATTCTGTGAGAGGAACAGAAGAGTGCCCAGCCCTGTCCAGTGTGCACCATTACTGCTGCATGTTGGCGGCCTGAGTGGGATCCGGTGTGCTGAGTTTGGGTGTGCCAATAGACAGAGTCACTTGGTTGCAGAGCAGAGAGTGGACTAATCGCTGTGTGTGACCGGATGGTGAGCTGCAAAATCACTGGGACTGGTGAGCTGCTGTGGAGTTTACTACCTGCTGCTAGAGAGACTGAGTCCTTTAGGAACTGTTTATACAGTCATTTAGTAGCCTTATTTGCAGCATGCAGGTGTGACCAGGACTGTACTCATGTGCACCAACAGTACAACTGGACTCCAATGCTAGCCGACTAAAGAGTTAGGACTAAAGATTGCCCATTTACAGCTGCCAAACAGTAACCTTTACCTATTGCTTATGCTAAGAGTTACTTACCACTTAGTAGACATTGCACTATATCCTAGCCATTTTCCTAGAGCACACTCCAAACTAGTTACAGTACCGTACTACTATTTACATTGCAGTTAAGGCTTATGTGCTTTTTTTTTCTGACTTTGATGATTCATTAATTATTTATAGTCTAGTGGTACAGAACTCTATTCTAACCTGCCTTGACATAGGGATTATACTGTCCAGTGGACTGTGTCTGAACCTAAGTTCTGTGTGCTCATTTATGATCAAACTATCCTTTATTCTAACCTGTACTAATACATTTTTATTTACCCATTAATGGTCTTGTGTTTATTTGATGGTACTGATTCACAGCCAAGGTAAAGGTATCTATACTTATGTTTTATAAGTGCTTGCAGTAACTTTTCTTCAATCAGGTGAGTCAGAGGGGCTGAGGCGCAGCACAGAGAACCAAAATTACAGAGTGGCTCCTGCGGGGGTAGCACTACAAATAGATAACATCAATTTTGAGTTTGGAAGGCAGGTGTAATGCGGTTGCCAAATAAGTGTTGCATAAGCTTTACTTTCTTTACCTGCGAGTATAGGCCCTTAGTGAGAAAGACTAAAATGCAGAGAGATCATGAACCATTGCAGGGTCGACAGGGTGCTGTACAGAGCTTCCAGAAACCATCATAGCCCCCTGCCTCAGAACTCTTAAAAGAGCCTGTAGCCCTGATGCAAACAGCAGGCTGGGAGGCGTTATATAAATCTCAAAATTGATTTATAGGTGGGTGTCTGAAAGAATAGGCATTCATACGCAGACTGCATTTGCATTCAGATTATTCTACCAATGCCCACATGAGACTCTGATCCTCCAATATAGAAAGAGCTAAAATCCAATGAATGAAAAGTGAAGAAAAAGGACAGTAAATCTTGGAAACGAATGGTTAAATTATTCTGCATGTCCTCTAGCCAGCAAATGAGGCAGGCTCTATCTAACTTGCTGCAGCTTCTAATGCACACTGTGAGACACTCATAGTGTGCAATAAAATCAGAATAAGTAGTATTAGTATAGGAGAGGAGACTGTACAACTATGCAAGACTGAAGATATGGCTGGAGTTCAGCTTTAAACAACTGTAGTAATTGGCAAACAGAATATTGGCATGCATTTAAAAGGGGATTAACTACAGAGATTAAACAATAATTCTCCTGCTCTACAAGACTCTGGTCCGGCTGCACCTGGAGTATGCTTTGCAGTTCTGGGCACCAGTCCTCAGGAAGGTTGTACTGGAAATGGAGCGAGTACAAAGAAGGGCAGAAAAGCTAATAAAGGGTCTGGAGGATTTTAGTTATGAGGAAAGGTTGCGAGCCATGAACGTATTCTCTTTGGAGAAGAGATGCTTGAGAGGAGATATGATTTCAATTTACAAATACCGTACTGGTGACCCCACAATAGGGATAAAACTTTTTTTGCGGAAGGGAGTTTAACAAGATAAGTGGCCACTCCTTAAAATTAGAATAAAAGAGGTTTAACCTTAAAAAACGTAGAGGGTTCTTTACTGTAAGAGCGGCAAGGATGTGGAATTCCCTTCCACAGGCGGGTCTCAGCAGGGACTCCAGGGAGCATTGATAGTTTCAAAAAACTATTAGATAAGCACCACAACATACAGGGATATACAATGTAATACTGACATATAATCACACACAGAGGGTGGACTTGATGGACTTGTATATTTTTTCAACCTCACCTACTATGTAACTATGTAACTTCACATTGGCTTTAGCTTGAAAATAAAGTTAATACGCAAGGTTCTTGCAATGTGCCATGACATGAAAAGCACAGAAGAACATGGCAATGACTGGAATGGTTAATAATATTCTTTTGAAGCACTTTTGCATGAAATGCCAAGAGTATATTCCTTTATGTAGCAATATGGACTACAACTGCAAAGTACAAGAATCCTCTGGTATTTCTATGCATCGCATTTCCCTCTAGTTGCCCAGTGTTATCAACGGACATCATATTTGTGAGCCAAAGGGATTGTGGGATTAGTAGTTCCTCGGACTAATAATTGCTTCGCTTGACTATGCATCTGGACTACATATCCCAGGGATCTTTGCTATCATCAGTGAGATTGCTGGGAGGAGCTATAAAAGCAGGAAAAACATCTTGTTCCTCCTGGGCCTGACGTGAGACGGACCTCTCCGTGCCTGAAGAGAGGGGTCGCGGCTTACCACGCGGTATACCACTTTCCAACTCGGATGAGAGGGGCCTAGCTCTGTTTGCGGTTCGTCCGACATCCATCCAGTACCACTTGGGTCGCCTGCCAACCTGTGTCCTGAGCTTCACATCGGGAGATCGATACGGCGGATCTGCTGCATGAGTGTTGCTACATGAGCTACGGTCCGGAAGGCATCTATTTGGCCTGGTCGTTTCGTTGGTAAGAGGGCAATCGCCCAACCTTTGTAAATCCTTTCTCACAGTTTCACTGGGAAACTTTGCACAGACATTTCTACCTTAGGAATACGTTACTGAACCTATTTTGAACACTGCACATAGACACCTTTAGCTTCCATCCTTTCAAGAAATCTTATCGCTTGACATTACACCTTATTGGATAAAGTTAATGAGCTCCTGCTGTCAGTGAAGACCATCAGATCTGCAATGGGGACATTGCTGTCATTACCGCTATAAGGGCCCTTATACCATTGCCATTGAGTCTGACCTCTCATTAGGGTTAACAGTTAATAGGCTGGCCAAGGTTCCCCCTTTAGAAGTTTGTCAGTATAACTGGTTGACTGTGTTTATCTTTACAGGTGTAAGCAGTACTCCATTGTGCAAGTGTATATAATAGACAGTTTAACTGCAAATATCTTGTTTTGTGTATTCGGAGGAATTATTTTTCTGAGTTGGCGCTGTTGCCCAAAACTCAGCAGATCAATTACCTCCTCTTTGTCCCTTTTGAACTGTTCTAGTAAATACTACCAAAGCATAAATACACAGCGTTGTCTGATTTATTCCTTTAAGGTGGTGCAAGGATGTTGGAACCCAGAGTGTCAGATGGGTTGGAATGTTCATCAGGTCATGGCAGTGCAAATGAGCAGGTAATTCCAAACAGTCCCTTAGGGGGCCGTGCTACATTTATATCACGCAAATCATAAAATGCAAAAAAAATTTTACAAAAAAAAATAGAGATTTGTTGCGCTAATAAGGCAATAAAAATAGAAATAGCTGCTAACACAATATTGTTGGGTACAATAAAGAAAATATGGGGTAAAGGTGTAGCGCTAGAAATTGGTAGTAATAAACAAAAAGTTCATGTGTAAAAGTTCAATAATGTGAAGATGCCAGAATGTTCATAACATAATCCACAATTAAAGAAATTCAGTAAGACGAAGAAAGTAAAAAGCCGTCACCAACACCCGATATAACTGACCCTTACTATCAGTGTATAGGGTATAGATACATTTATTTTACAGTTTGGAATATTGGTGAAATGCTCCATTCACATAATGATCACAAATGACAGTACCTCAGTTTTATTACCAGAATGTAAAATCATTCCCTTTGTCTATCATAACTGCTATATTATGGTAACTCCTTTGTTTGGTTTTGTTTCTCTTTTAAAGGGGTTGTAAAGGTTTTTTTTTTTAATATAACAAACATGTTATACTTACCTTCACTGTGCAGCTTGTTTTGCACAGAGTGGCCCCGAACCCTGTCTTTTGGGGTCCCTCGGCGGCTGTCTCGGCTCCTCCTCGCAAGAACTAACCCTTTTCATGCAAGCTCTCTTCAATGGGGGTTAGTTCTTGCAGGCGCGCTCACGTGATACAGCCGGCGGCCATAGCCGCAGACTGTATCACTCGGCACCGCCCCCCGGCGTGCCACGTCATTGGATGTGATTGACAGCAGCGCAAGCCAATGGCTGCGCTGCTATCAATCCATCCAGTCTAGCCAATCAAGGGCAAGACTGAGCGGAGAAGTGGACGTCGGGGGCGAGCGCAGCAGGTGAACGGGCTCAGGTAAGTAAAACGGGGGGGGCTGGGGGGGGGCGTAAGTGTCAGATGTTTTTTCATCTTAATGCATAGGATGCATTTAGGTGAAAAAACATGAACCTTTACAACCCCTTTAATTACAGCCAATTTTAGGGTAATTTCACAAGGAGTAGACTCCGCCTGTGATCCGATTGCTCAGCATGGGATATGTCTTCTGATTCCCACTAAGCAGGCAGATGATAGGTCTGTGTCTGTTCTGTGTATGCAGAGTGGACATGGACACAGCCCGTTCTCCTCAACTGACGGTTGGATGCAAATGGACGCTTGTCCGTTTACACCCGACTGCCATATGATCTGATCTGCTGGACGGAAGGGGAATGGCGATGGATCCCCAGCCATCTGTTTTAAGCAGATTGGATGCTGGCAGGTGTAAATGGACACCATAGAAGAGAATGGAGGTTCTGATCAGGTCTCCTGAAAAATGGATAGAATGTTCGATCAGAATGTTCGCGTGAAAGGGACCTTATTTAAAAATAAAAAGTCTAAACTAAAAGCCCCAATTTATTAACTAAAACCACATCAATTGAGAGTTTCAGAACTAATCAACCTGACCCTAAATTTAACCTACTGTCTAAAACAGATTCAAATTGTTCCCTATCATCACAGTAAATTGTAATGTTATAACTTACAAGAAGAAAATTTATAAACATATTTCCAAAATGGTGTAAAGCTTTCCTGCAAAATGTTTTAATGGAGGTTTATAAACAGACACTTTTTCATTAGTGATGATATATCCAATAACAAACATATTGGAATAAGATAAAGCATCTACCTAACCGCTTGCTGACCAGCCGCCGTCATTATACTGTGGCAGGTCGGCACGATCTCGGGAACCGTTGTAGCGTGCGATGCACAGCCGATGTGCCGATGCTCGTGGCTGTCGGTCGCGGTGACCACCGGCCACGTGCGATCGCAGGCACGAGAGGCAGAACAGGGATGTGTGTGTGTAAACAAAATTTTCAAAAAATAAATAAAAAATTGTCTCTATTTTTTTGTTTATAGAGCAAAAAGAAAAATCCGCAGAGATGATCAAATACCACCAAAAGAAAGCTCTATTTGTGGGGAAAAAAGGACGTAAATTTTGTTTGGGTACAGCGTCGCACGACCACGCAATTGTCAGTTAAATCTATGCAGTGCCGTATTGCAAAAAAATGGCCTGGTCATTGAGCAGCCAATTCTTCAGGGCTGAAGTGGTTAAAGTAAATTTTACCTGATCAATGAAGCTGATCTCTGTGCACAGAAAAAATGTTCCCCTTTTCAAATCTATTCCCCTTTAAGTTGATCACCTGTTTTTATTTTAAAACACTAAACTGAGAGCCCCAATTTCTTAACTAAAACCACAGTGACTTGACAGTGCCAAGTCTTCCTTTTTTTTTGTCTGAAGTTTAGAAGGGTTCTTCTTGCAGGGTTCATGTCACTTCCTGGTGACTAGGGATGAGCTTCGTGTTCGAGTCGAACATACGTTCGACTCGAACATCGGCTGTTCGATCGTTCGACGAAGATCGAACGATTTGGGCCGTTCGCGCCAAATTCGAGTGACGCGAACGGCCCACAATGCACTACGCCATCGCAGTGTCATCCAGGCGCTGTGATTGGCCAAGCATGCACTGTGACCCCGCATGCTTGGCCAATCACAGCGCCGGCAGCGAGGAGAGCAATGATTGGCCACAGGCAGGATGCCTGTGGCCAATTATTGCTGAGGGTGTTTAGTACACGCCCCACACTATAAAAGGCCGCCAGCACGGCGGCCTAGAGTAGTGTGTTCCGGAGCAGGGAAAGAGCAGCATAGGCAGGGACAGTGACTTTTATTTCTTTCTTGCTTAACCTGGATTCCTTTAGTTTAGGGAAAGAGAAGGATAGGTAGGGAGAGTGTCAGTGTGTTTTGTGCTTGTGCTATAGTGTGCTTAAAAAAAACATTTTTTCTAGGGACAGAAAACTGTAGGTAGGGAGAGTGTCAGTTTCTTTCACTGTGCAAGTCCTTGTTTCTAGGGACTGGGAAGGACAGTGAGTGAATTCTCCTTGTGCTATAGTGTGCTTAAAAAAAACATTTTTTCTAGGGACAGAAAACTGTAGGTAGGGAGAGTGTCAGTTTCTTTCACTGTGCAAGTCCTTGTTTCTAGGGACTGGGAAGGACAGTGAGTGAATTCTCCTTGTGCTATAGTGTGCTTAAAAAAAACATTTTTTCTAGGGACAGAAAACTGTAGGTAGGGAGAGTGTCAGTTTCTTTCACTGTGCAAGTCCTTGTTTCTAGGGACTGGGAAGGACAGTCAGTGAATTCTCCTTGTGCTATAGTGTGCTTAAAAAAAACATTTTTTCTAGGGACAGAAAACTGTAGGTAGGGAGAGTGTCAGTTTCTTTCACTGTTCAATTCCTTGTTTCTAGGGACTGGGAAGGACAGTGAGTGAATTCTCCTTGTGCTATAGTGTGCTTAAAAAAAAAAAAAATTCTAGGGACAGAAAACTGTAGGTAGGGAGAGTGTCAGTTTCTTTCACTGTGCAAGTCCTTGTTTCTATAGACTGGGAAGGACAGTGAGTGAATTCTCCTTGTGCTATAGTGTGCTTAAAAAAAACATTTTTTCTAGGGACAGAAAACTGTAGGTAGGGAGAGTGTCAGTTTCTTTCACTGTGCAAGTCCTTGTTTCTAGGGACTGGGAAGGACAGTGAGTGAATTCTCCTTGTGCTATAGTGTGCTTAAAAAAAACATTTTTTCTAGGGACAGAAAACTGTAGGTAGGGAGAGTGTCAGTTTCTTTCACTGTGCAAGTCCTTGTTTCTAGGGACTGGGAAGGACAGTGAGTGAATTCTCCTTGTGCTATAGTGTGCTTAAAAAAAACATTTTTTCTAGGGACAGAAAACTGTAGGTAGGGAGAGTGTCAGTTTCTTTCACTGTGCAAGTCCTTGTTTCTAGGGACTGGGAAGGACAGTGAGTGAATTCTCCTTGTGCTATAGTGTGCTTAAAAAAACATTTTTTCTAGGGACAGAAAACTGTAGGTAGGGAGAGTGTCAGTTTCTTTCACTATGAAAGTCCTTGTTTCTAGGGACTGGGAAGGACAGTGAGTGAATTCTCCTTGTGCTATAGTGTGCTTAAAAAAAACATTTTTTCTAGGGACAGAAAACTGTAGGTAGGGAGAGTGTCAGTTTCTTTCACTGTGCAAGTCCTTGTTTCTAGGGACTGGGAAGGACAGTGAGTGAATTCTCCTTGTGCTATAGTGTGCTTAAAAAAAACATTTTTTCTAGGGACAGAAAACTGTAGGTAGGGAGAGTGTCAGTTTCTTTCACTGTGCAAGTCCTTGTTTCTAGGGACTGGGAAGGACAGTGAGTGAATTCTCCTTGTGCTATAGTGTGCTTAAAAAAAACATTTTTTCTAGGGACAGAAAACTGTAGGTAGGGAGAGTGTCAGTTTCTTTCACTGTGCAAGTCCTTGTTTCTAGGGACTGGGAAGGACAGTGAGTGAATTCTCCTTGTGCTATAGTGTGCTTAAAAAAAACATTTTTTCTAGGGACAGAAAACTGTAGGTAGGGAGAGTGTCAGTTTCTTTCACTGTGCAAGTCCTTGTTTCTAGGGACTGGGAAGGACAGTGAGTGAATTCTCCTTGTGCTATAGTGTGCTTAAAAAAAACATTTTTTCTAGGGACAGAAAACTGTAGGTAGGGAGAGTGTCAGTTTCTTTCACTGTGCAAGTCCTTGTTTCTAGGGACTGGGAAGGACAGTGAGTGAATTCTCCTTGTGCTATAGTGTGCTAAAGCATTCCTCATCAACCATCTTTGAAATCCTTGTTTTTTGGACAGTCAGGGAAATTGTCGTTGTGCTATTCTGTGCAAAAGCAATCATCCTGAACCATATTTAGAAATCCTTAAGTAAAGGGACAGAGAAGGACACCTGAAGGTAGCCCTTATTGCTTTTTTCCCATCTCCCTGCAGGCCATCTATTAGAATGTCTGGAAGGCAAACAAGGAGAGGCAGACAGTCAGGAGGCAATAAAAGAGGGCAAGCAGGCTCTGTGTCTGGGGGCAACAGTGCTGGTCGTGGACGCGGTGCATTGTCATCAGCACATGGCCATGGGACACGCTTGTCCTTCTTTTCGGCAGCTGGACATGTTGAGCCACATCATGCCGAAGACTTGGTAGAGTGGATGACCAAGCCCTCCTCCTCCTCCTCATCCTCTCTCACCCAGGCTCAGGGTACTGGCAAAGCAGCTGCCAAAGCGTCCTCTTCCCTGGTATCAATGTCAGACTCATCATCAGTCACTCCTTCCCTAGACCCACCATGTCCTCCTCCTGAGGAGTCCCCCGAACTGTTTGAGCACAGTGTTGGGTACATGCTCCAGGAGGATGCCCAGCGTTTCGAAGGGTCTGATGATGAAACCCAGCTACAGGAAGGCAGTAGGGTGAGAGCAGACAGAGGGGATGCTCAAGAAGGACACCAATCTGGCAGTCATGTTCCAGCAGCTGCAGCATACTGCCAGATTGGCTCCAGTGATGAGGAGGGAGGGGATGATGAGGTCACTGACTCCACATGGGTGCCTAATAGGAGAGAGGAGGAGGAGGAGGATGAGGAGGAGGCACATCTCCAACGAGGCAGGATGCCCTTTGGTGGCCAGCGTAAGGGCAGTACACCGACGGAATCACACCGCAGAGCTCCGCCTGTGCAGGGCGCTGCCTCTGCCCGTCATTCAAAAAGTTCCTTGGTGTGGGCCTTTTTTGAGGCTAGTGCATCAGATCGCACAGCTGCTGTTTGCAACATATGTCTCAAGCGTATATCGCGTGGCCAAAACATCAGCCGCTTGGGTACCACATGCCTGAGCAGACATATGTTGACCTGCCATGCAGCTCGTTGGCAAGCCTACCTCAAAGACCCACACCAAAGAACAAAGCGGACCTCTCCTTGCACCGCATCAGCTGGGATCTCCAACCCCACTATAACTTCAGTCCTCTCTGAAACATGCACTGAGAGGAATGAAGGTGTAGAATTAGGTGTGTCACAGCCAAGTACTTGCGGCCACTCTGCTAGCAGTACACCGACGTCCGATTCTAGCAGGCAAATTTCCCTGCCCCAGCTGCTGGACCGTCGAAAGAAGTTCACTCCCAGCCATCCACATGCCCAGCGGTTGAATGCTAGCTTGGCTAAATTGCTAGCGCTTCAACTGCTGCCTTTTCAGTTGGTAGACTCGGCCCCCTTCCGTGAGTTTGTGCAATGTGCGGTTCCTCAGTGGCAGGTTCCCAAACGCCACTTTTTCTCACGGAAGGCTATTCCGGCTCTCTACCGGCATGTGGAAGGCAATGTCTTGGCCTCGCTGGACAGGGCGGTCAGCGGTAAGGTGCATATTACCGCTGACTCATGGTCCAGCAGGCATGGACAGGGACGTTACCTTTCTTTCACGGCCCATTGGGTCACTCTTTTGGCAGCTGGGAAGGATGCAGGACAAGGTGCAGTAGTGTTGGAGGTTGTCCCACCGCCACGCCTCCAAAATGCTACTACTGGTTGTGACACACCTCTCTCCTCCACCCCCTCCTCTTCTTCTTCCTCCATGGCCTCTTCCTGTGGTTTGTCCTATGAACCAGCGGTGCTCCGTAGCCGTTCACGGGGCTACGCAAGTACGCAGGCAAAAAGATGCCATGCCGTGCTTGCGCTGGTGTGTTTGGGGGACAGAAGCCACACTGGGGCAGAGGTCCTGTCTGCTCTGCAGGGCCAGGCCGAGAGGTGGTTGACGCCACGCCAGCTTAAGCCAGGAATGGTGGTTTGCGACAATGGCACCAACCTCCTCTCCGCCCTTCGACAGGGACAACTGACCCATGTGCCCTGTGTGGCTCACGTCCTTAACCTGGTGGTGCAGCGTTTCTTGGGCAGGTACCCGGGCTTACAGGATGTCCTGAGGCAGGCCAGGAAAGTCTGTGTGCATTTCCGCAGATCTTATAATGCCAGTGCTCGCCTGGCTGAGCTGCAAAAGGAGTTGAACCTGCCCAAGAACCGCCTTATATGTGACATGCCCACCAGGTGGAACTCAACGTTGGCCATGCTGCAGCGGCTGCACACGCAGCAGAGGGCCATCAATGAGTACCTGTGCGACTACGGCACCAGGACAGGGTCAGGGGAGCTTGGTTTTTTTTCTCCACGCCAGTGGGGCATGATCAGGGATGCATGCACTGTCCTGGCACCATTTGAGGAGGCCACGAGGATGGTGAGCAGTGACAGTGCATGCATCAGTGACACTGTACCTCTTGTCCACCTGTTGGAGCACACGCTGCGTGGAATAATGGACAGGGCACTTGAGGCAGAACAGAGGCAGGAAGAGGAGGACTTCCTTGCCTCTCAAGGCCCCCTTTACCCAGACAGTGTTCCTTCTGTCCCACCCATCGCACAGGAAGAGGAGGAGGAGGAGGAGGAGGAGGAGGAGGATTGTGTCAGCATGGAGGTGGAGGCTGGCACTCAGCATCATCAGCAGCAGTCTTTTAGGGATGATTTACAGTCCCAAGAAACCAGTGGACTTGTACGTGGCTGGGAGGAGGTGACTGCGGATCATGTCGTCCTTAGTGACCCAGAGGACTCCGGAGCGAATGCCTCAGCAAACCTACGCTGCATGGCCTCCCTGATCCTGCAAAGTCTGCGGAAGGATCCTCGTATTCTTCGGATCAAGGAGAGGGACCATTACTGGCTGGCCACTCTCCTTGATCCACGGTACAAGGGTAAGGTTGCGGACCTTATGTTACCGTCGCAGAGGGAGCAGAGGATGAGACAACTCCGGGAGGCCTTGCAGAAAGGTCTGTGCAACGCGTTCCCAGAGACTGGGAGGTTACAAACTCCTGGTCCTGGACAACGAGTTGCTGAGGCTTCGGCCAGTCAAAGAAGGAGCGGTGGGGAAGGTGGCCGTCTGACCGATGCGTTCAGACAATTCTTTAGTCCGCAGCCCCAAAGTATGATCGGTTCCAGCAACCATCGCCAGCGTCTGATAAACATGGTGCAGGAATATCTAGGGGCAAGGTCAGACTTGGACACCTTCCCCACCGAAAATCCTCTGGCTTACTGGGTCTTGAGGATGGATCACTGGCCAGAGCTTGCAGAGTATGCAATTGAGCTACTGGCCTGTCCTGCATCCAGCGTTCTTTCGGAACGCACATTCAGTGCTGCTGGAGGATTTGTCACGGATCACAGGGTGCGCCTGTCCACCGACTCGGTTGATCGACTGACTTTCATCAAGATGAACCAGTCTTGGATCACCACCAGCTACCACACACCTGATGCTGATATAACAGACTAATTGATTTTAACATGTCACATCCCTTCAAGACTGATGCTGATGCTGAGTGCCTGTGCTGTTATGTTGACTGGCTATCCTCCTCCTCCGAGTCCTCAATGATACGATTGATGATGATAGCTTGGAAGATCATTTTTGTTTATGGGTGCCGCCACCAGTGGCTAAGGCCCAATTTTTCAGCCCCTGTTTAACAGGGGCGTGTAACTACAATTTTTGAAGCAATACTTTGCAACAGGGCTCATTGCTGTGCTCCAAGTACAGTATGTGTGAGGGGTTGGAGTGTTGTGCCACCAGTGCCTAAGGCCCAATTTTTCAGCCCCTGTTTAACAGGGGCGTGTCATTACAATTTTTGAAGCAATACTTTGCAACAGGGCTCATTGCTGTGCTCCAAGTACAGTATCTGTGAGGGGTTGCAGTGTTGTGCCACCAGTGCCTAAGGCCCAATTTTTCAGCCCCTGTTCAACAGGGGCATGTAATTACAATTATTGATCTAATAATTCACAGCAGGGCCCATTCCTGCACCCACCAAGCAAGAGTAACTCTGAGGGCTTACAGTGTTGTGGCAACACCACCACCACCACCACGAAAGGCCCAATTTTTCAGCCCCTGTTCAACAGGGGCATGCAATTACAATTCTTGATCTAATAATTCACAGCAGGGCCCATTGCTGCACCCACCAAGAGTAACTGTCAGGGCTTACAGTGTTGTGGCACCAGCACCACCATCAAAGGCCCAATTTTTACTACCACTGTTCAACAATTATATGTAATTACAATTCCTGATATAATAGTTGACAGCAGGGCGTTCCAGCACCAACCAAGAGTAACTGTGAGTGCTTACAGTGTTGTGCCAACACCAACTAAGGGGCCTATTTCTGCAGATTATATACGGCAGGTCCCTACTTTCAAACATCCAACTTACAAACGACTCCTACTTGCAAACGCAAGAAGACAACAGGAAGTGAGAGGAAATCTACCCCTAGGAAGGAAAATTCTCTCCTGTAAGAATTAATATGGGAGAAAGGTGTCTCCTCTGTACTGATGCTTTATCACCAATCCTTGTTTCAAGAAAAACACCACATTTCAAAAACAGTTGTCATTGGGACGGAAAGTGAGGTGAAATGTTCTGAACAGGGGCACAGACAGCAAAACAAATGTTACAGGGGTGATAACCCTTACCTATGTTTTCCAAAAAGTTTAAAAATAGATTTTTGGGCTGGAGCTACACTTAAACAATGTACCTGTTCAAAATTACAAACACATTCTACATAAGAACAAACATACAGTCCCTGTCTTGTATGCACCGCCTGTATACGGCTGTTCAGAGTATATAGGGCCTTTTTTATTTTATGTGCGGGGTTCCCCTTAATATCCATACAAGACCCAAAGGGGCTGGTAATGGGCTGGGGTAGGGGGGGGGGTCATGGGGTAGCTATGCCATTTTTCTTAAAGATTTTCATCCATATTACCGGGACCAGACATTACATTAAAGCCGCAAGCAGTTTTAAATGGCTTTTTTTTCCTTTAGAAGTGTAATTTTGTGCAGGGACAGTTCTAAACACGGGAAACACGTGGCACTTCACAGGCATACTTTAGACACCCCCCAGGTACGATATTTAAAGGAATATTTGACTTTTTTTTTTTCACTTTATGCATCATTAAAATGACTGCTCCCGAAAAACGACCGTTTTTAAAACTTCTTTTTGCATTGATACATGTCCCCTGGTGCAGAACCCGGGTTCCCAAACCCTTTTTAGGACAATAACATGCATAATAGTTGTTATAATTAGCACTTTAGAATTCGAACGTTCGCATCCATTGTATTTAATAGGGTTCTAATGTTCGTACGAACTTTCGGTCCGTTCGCGGGTTCTGGTGCGAACCGAACCCGGGGGTGTTCGGCTCATCACTACTGGTGACATTGGGAATGTGTTACAGTATATACAGGTGAGGAAGAAATTACGAATCAGTATGGAGAAATTGCCCAAGGCCAATTTAAACACAACTATTATATTCACTCTGGAAACACTTTTTATATTTTTATCCAAAATAAAAGTTTTATTGAAGTAAATTCATACAGCCCATAACATTATAACCAGCCAAATATTCCGCATGATAAACATAGGCATACAGCAGTAATAACAGCTCCATACCCAAAGTAGGTTTCCTAAAAAAACTTTGAGACATAAAAGTCTCTCAATATGTACAACTCAATTTAACGGTGAACTAAAAAAAAAAGGAGGAAAAATAAAATCAAATAAAGAAAAAAAAACAAAAAAAAAAAAAACCGAAAATTTATTACCAATACTTACCGTAATTTTCCTTTCCTGATAGACTCCATGGCAGACTACGTGTGGGTTAACCCCGCCTCCTCTCCACAGCTATAGGACCCCTTACCCATAAATTTGAGCTCACCTCCACAGACAGGTGTTCCGTAACTAGCCGACTCAAATTTCAACCCTCATATTTTTAATTCATGGGTGGGAACTCCGTCTGCCATTGAGTCTATCAGGAAAGGAAAATTACGGTAAGTATTGGTAATAAATTTTCAGTTTTCCTGACAGACTCCATGGCAGACTACGTGTGGGAAATAACTAGCCAATCCACACGGGAGGGTATGCTTGCAAAAAAAAATATATTTTAATCTTTCCCGTCAACTGACAGGATTTTTCGACCAAAATTAACAGAGGAAAGGGAAGCAGGCTCAATACAATAATGAGACATAAATGTATTAATAGAAGACCACGAAGCTGCCTTGCATATCACTTCAGGAGCCACGTGTCGAGCTGCTGCCCATGAGGCTGCCATGCCTCTGGTGGAATGAGCCGTCACCGCCTCTGGAGGAGCCAAGCCCTTCGCCCTGTAGGCCTGTTGAATTGATTGAACGATCCAGGCTGCTATCGTTCTGGAGGAAGCCCTCTTTCCTTTGTTGCTGCCACTATGTAACAAGAACAGGTAGTTCGAGCTTCTAAAAGATGAAGTAACTCGCAAGTATTCTTTCAGAGTCTCGCCTACATCCAAGGGATGAGCATCTGCTGATTCCGGAGAATTGAAAGTAGGAAGGACTATTTCTTGATTCTCATGAAAAACTGACGTGACTTTTGGCTTTGACCCAAGCATGGGAATAAGGACCACTCGGTCCGGGAAGAAAGTCAAAAAGGGTTCTTGACAACCCAGGAAGCTTATTTCTGAAACCCTTTTGGCTGAGGTAATGGCCACTAGAAAAGACAGTTTGATTGATAAGTCCTTAATAGAAAGATCCTTGTTGTTGAGTGCTGAAAGAGCATCAAGGACGAGCAGAAGATCCCATTTGGGGAATCTAGGTTTCCTCTGAGGCCTGATTCTCGAAGCCCCCCGAAAGAATTGTTGAACCAGGGGATGAGTTGCCCATGATGTTCCTGAAAATGCAGATAAGGCTGAAACTTGTACCCTGAGGGAACTGATTGACAGAGGAAGATCCAAGCCTGATTGGAGAAAACTTAAAATGTCTTGAACACTAGGATTTCTAGATGATTTTCCTGCAGAAGTCGTGAAGCTGACAAACCTGGCCCAGATTCTATTGTAAGTTTTGTTTGTGTTAGGCTTTCTGGAGCTCATAAGGGTAGAGATTACCCCCGAAGCACACCCAAGAGACTCTAGCCTCTCCCTCTCAAGAACCAGACCATCAGTCTCAGTATCGCTGGACAGGGGTAGAGGGTCGCCCCCTGAGAAAGAAGGTCCGGCCTGAGAGGAAGGGGCAATGGGTCCCTGAAGCTCATTAGATTCAGGAGAGGAAACCATGGCCTGCTCGGCCAGTATGGTGCTATTGTTACCACTTCGACTTTCTCCAACTGGAGCCGCTGCAGGAATTTTAGCATGATCGGAGGTGGAGGGAAGGCATATGCCTTGTTGAATTTCCATTGGCTCGTTAATGCATCTACTCCGAAAGCTTGACTGCACCGACCTCGAGTCGATCTTGTAATTGCAGGGGGATGCAAACAGATCCACCTCTGGATCAATTCCCAACGATAGGATCCACTTGAATGTTTGTGGATGCAGTGACCATTCATTGTTGTCTAGGTTGCTGCATGACAGAAAGTCCGCTTGAATGTTCTGCTCCCCTGAAATGAAGACTGCTGTTAAGTTGAGCAGATTCCTCTGAGCCCAGGACATGATGGGCTCGACCTCTTGGAGAAGACCGGGGCTCCGAGTGCCCCCTTGTCTCTTCATATATGCCACAGCGGTGGTATTGTCCATTTTGAGTAGGACCGACTTCCCTTTCAGGAGGTGGGAGAAGGCTTGAAGGGCGCACCATGCCGTGCGCAGTTCCAGAATGTTCGAACCTGGAGAGTGGAGACGGGCATCCCATTTGCCCTGAGCCAGTTCTGCCCCACAATGTGCCCCCCAGCCCGCATTGCTGGCATCGGATGTAACAGTCACCCAATGGATGGGAGCAAGGGAGTGGCATGTTAACAAGTTCTTGTGTTGAAGCCACCAGAGGAGACTGTTCCTCATTGACTGAGTTATCCGGATCAGCTGATTGAGATTGTTTGTCTTCCGTTGCTGGAGGAATCCGGATTGAAAAGGACGAAGCCTCCACATCGCCCATTTGACCATGGGGGATGTGGCCACCATCGTGCCGATTATCTTCAGACACTGTGACGCCCTTAGGTGTGAGGAGTCTAGGGCTAAGGAGATCCTTTCCCGAATAATCTGTATTTTTTCTTCCGGAAGAGAGATGGTATTCTCTATGGTGTCGAACGGGGCTCCTAGATAGACTAAGCGCTGGGTCGGTTCTAACTGACTCTTCTCCCGGTTTAGGAGCCATCCGAACTCCAACAGTGTAGAGATCACCTGATCTTTGTGGATCAGCAGCTGCTGCTTGTCTTGGGACAGAACTAGTAGATCGTCCAGATAATGATACAGACGCACACCCTGTATTCTGATAAGGGACACAACTGCTAACAGCACCTTGGAAAAGACTCTTGGAGAAGTCGTTAGCCCGAATGGAAGACAAATAAATTGTAAGTGCTCTAGTTCGACCTGGAACCGCAGATATTTGTGAAAATTTTCCGCCACGGGAACATGAAAGTACGTGTCCTTTAGATCTATTGAGATCAACCAGTCGCCTTGTTGAACTACTTTTTGGATGGTTGAGAGTGATTCCATCTTGAATTTTTTGTGCTTTATGTACCTGTTTAGAAAAGTGAGGTCTATAACTGGACGCCAAGAGCCATTCTTCTTTTGTACTAGGAAGAGGGGGGAGTATACTCCCTGGAATTCCTCGCTCTTTGGCACAGGCACCACTGCTCCTTGATCTTTCAGGACATTCACATATGAAAGAAGAACTTGTTGTTTTTCTTCTGATTGAGGAAGTGATGTTTGCATTGGTCTGCATGGAGGGATCTTGGTGAAGGACCATGTGTGGCCTGTTGAGACTGTTTTGATGGTCCAATAATCTGAGATTGAGGCCACCCAGATGTGCCGGAAGAGACGTAGGCGAGCCCCTACCCGACCCGCCTGGGCGGGCCCAATCTCAAAAGGACTTGGTTGGTTCACGCCCACTGGGCGTCTGTTTCTTGCCAGACTTTTGAAAAGAAGATTGGCCTCTATTCCAGTTCCAGTTTCTCCTAAAATCCCGTCCGGGTTTATAGGAGCGTGCCTCCCTCGAACGCTCTGTACTGCGTCTCTGTTGAGGTTTTCTCTGGTTAAACGGGTGCCTGTCCTGGGGAAGAAAACCCGACTTTCCGCCTGTAGCTTTTGAAATGGCGTTATCAAGTTTGTTCCCAAAAAATGAAGTCCCTTCAAAGGGAATTTTGCACCACGCCTGCTTGGAGGCTGGATCAGCAAGCCAGGGGCGTAACCACAGTGCTCGTTTGGCCGTGACCGAGGACAACATTGATCTGACCAGTAAACGGATGAGATCAATTGAAGCTTCCCCCAAGAAGGCGATTGCCATTTTAAGTTCTTGTACTGCTGAACTTTGCGCTAGTTCCTCCGAGACACCTTTCAGAACGGAGTCGACATTTTCCACCCAGGCCTCCATTGTTTTGGAGGTGACTGCAAGGGCTAAAGCTGGTTTGCAGGCCGTTCCGGTCAGGCTATATATTCTTTTGAGGTCTTGGTCAATCTTTCGATCCAGACCATCTTTAAAAGATACAGTGTCATCTAGCGGGAGGGTGACATGCTTCACTAGGCGCATTACTGCTGCATCTATGAGGGGAGCATTTTCCAAATGCTTAACGTCCTCCGATTTAAAGGGATACAGTCTAGAGGATCTGCTTAGCATAGAAACCTTCTTATCTCCCTTGCTCCATTCTTCCTCAAACACTCCTTTCAGCTCAGAGGGAAGTGGGAAATTGGAGCGTTCTTTCCCCAGCTGCTTAAACAGTTTCCTTTGTTTTTCTGGGGGGGCAGTGGTATCCTCCAACTTCAAAGTTTCCTTCACTGCCTTGATCAGTGGAGAAACTAAAGCGTAGTCGAATCCCACCGTAGAATCATCTCCCTCCATCTCGTCTTGTGAGGAATCATGGGAGGAATCATGGGGCTGGAATTGGCCGGGATCCTCCTGGGCCTCGTCAGCCAAGGAGCCAGACAAGGTGGTGGACTGGCTCCTTGTGTGGGGGGCAACTATTTCTTTCATAGATTGCTGTACCACACGTTTCACAAGAGACTCAAGACACGGGTCGCATAGCGATTTGCCCTCCGGGATTCTGGTCTTACATCCCCAACAGGCTCTGTGAACAGAGCGATCATAGCGGTGGTGGTAGCGGTGACTAGAGGAGGAATGGGAACGTCTCCTATGTCTAGAGGGGGTATGTAAACGTCCCCTATGATGATGGGTCCTAGACGTAGTGTCGCGTCTGGACCTGAAGGATGAGTGATGATGCTGATGCGGCCTGGCAAGGTCCCTGTCTTGCGACTGATGAACTGATGTAGCCGGGCTGTAAGAGATAATACAGACAGATGGAGGGGAAAGAAGGTGGGCAGGATATAACCGTTAGCAACCACCAGACAGGCACAAAAGACACCAACACCCTACCCACTCCGTGCGGGAGGGCTGGCCACACGGTGGTGAAGAAGAGTCCATGATGAGGCAAAACAAAACGCAAACTCTGAGACTACCTAGGACAAACGCAAGCAACACAAAAAAAAAGAAAACATTATTTTTTTTATTTTTTTTAAACTGTCTCTTTAAGAGACACTTGCATGACTACTTAAAAGTGTTGCCTACCTTGTCCCAGCAGAACCGAGCTCCGGGACTGCTGCCGTCAAAGCCCACAGGTTATCCCACCTGTATAGGGCTCTTCAGCGGTTTAAATTCCCCGCTTGAGTTAGGGCACGGCCGGTCCCGCTGCGCGCATGCGCCGAGGGGACCAGCCCACTGCGCCTGTAGGCCCCTGACCCCGCCGCTGTACCGCGCATGCGCGAAACCAAGCCTCGGTTTTACCGCGGTTCGGCGCATGCGCAGATGGGCGGCGGACCGGGAACCAGAAGGAGCTATGGCATCCCGGAACGCAGAAGTGTTCCACATGCCGGGATAACAAAATACAAGAAGAAGGATAGACAAACAAAATAAACACACAAAAACTTGTCTGCCACAGAGAAATGAGAGCTTTCAGATCTTGCCAGCCGGAGATTCCTACGACGTCCGATCCGGTACTCTTGGGCCACATCCCTTCCACCATAGGGGTATTTTCCAGCCCTGAAAACCACTCGCCCGCTCTTAGCTGGGCCCTGGGTGCACCACAGTTAGTACCAAGCAATCCAAGCAATCCACACATCCTGGACATCGCACAGAATCTTATGATGAAGGTCCATGTGAGGAGGACAAAAAAGGAACACCTGTCTGTGGAGGTGAGCTCAAATTTATGGGTAAGGGGTCCTATAGCTGTGGAGAGGAGGCGGGGTTAACCCACACATAGTCTGCCATGGAGTCTGTCAGGAAAACAAGAATATGGGAACAAAAACACAGAAATTACATAATTTTAAAATGTATGCAATATGGCCCAAAGGTGTACATAAAACCACTGTTGGTCTATACATATTAGGTGTTCCTGCACACATCCATATTACATTAAAGGGGTGTTCCAGGCAACCCCGGGCAAAAAAAATGGGATTTTTGTACTCACCGTAAAATCCATTTCTCTGACGTCCATGGACTGACACAGCTGGATACTGTAAACGCGTGGGTATATGTCCCTGCTCGCAGGAGAAGATCTAGGCAGAATGTTAGATGTTAGAAACATTCTAGAACAAACCAGAGCTGAACAGCCCCACCCAGGGGGGCGGTCCCTCCGGACATTACCCTCCCACCTGCAGTCAGCAGACCTCAGTTCGTAACAAAGCAGTACAAACCTTAAAAGGAAGGGTGGGTGCTGTGTCAGTCCATGGACGTCAGAGAAATGGATTTTACGGTGAGTACAAAAATCCTATTTTCTCTTATCGTCCATGGACTGACACAGCTGGATACTGTAAACGCGTGGGACATCCCAAAGCAGTATCAGAAGGGTGGGAGCAGTAGTAAAGGAACAACCAAAACTTCACTCCAAACAAGCAGAGCTCCTGAACGGAGGAGTTGCAACATTAAACAGCGGCCTGCAATGCTTTGCGGCCGAAAGGAGCATCCGAAGATGCAGCAACACCAACCTTAAAAAATCTTGAAAAGGTATGAACGGACGACCAGGTCGTCGCCTTGCAAACTTTTGCAACCGACGCTTGATGTCAGAAGGCCCAGGAAGCATCAATTGCCTTGGTGGAATGCGCCGCAACCGGAAAGGGAGGCGCCCGCCCTTTAAGGGCATAAGCCTGTATGACGGTCTGCCTAAACCACCTAGAGACGGAGGCAGATGACACTGCTCGGCCCTGTTTTGGACCAGACACAGATTTCCGAATGGAAACAGTAGCAGACAGGTACACTCGTAAGGCTTGTACCCATCTTAATGTATGAATCGCAAACTCTCAGGGATGCGATGGGTGAGGACACAAGGACGGAAGAACAATGTCCTTCTTAAGGTGAAGGGCCGAGACCATCCTTAGAAAAGAAGGACGGTCGTGGGCACAACACCGCCATATCCTTATGGAGGACCAAGTAAGGCGACTTGCCGGACAAGGCCGCCAACTCAGACACCCGTCTAACCGAAGCAATGGCCACTAAGAAGGCCAACTTCCGGGACAAGGTAAAGAGAGGAATCTCTCTGATATTCTCAAAGGGATGTTCTTGGAGAACCAAGATGCATCAAATTCAGATCCCAAGTAGGGAGAGGAGGCTTGACGGGGGGGGGGGTCACATGGCAAACCCCATGCACAAAAGGTGCTAATCAAGGAATGGCCCGGTATCGGTCGTTGAAAAAGACAGCCCGGGCCGAAATCCGACCCTCAAAAAAAAGGTATGCAAGGCCAGCTTTTGGGTCACACCACGCTGTAAGAACAGCAAAATCCTGGGAACGGAATACATCCGAGGACGCCACTCAAGTTCCTCGCACATAGCGATGTAAGCCTTCCAGGTACGGTGAGATATCTTTCTGGAGGAAGATTCCCGTGTCAACAACATAGAAGAGATGACCGAATACGAGAGAACTCGGTCCTTCAGCACCTGGCTTTAAACAGCCATGCCATTAAAGCCAAGGACTGCAAAGCAGGATGAAGTATGGGATCATGAGACAGAAAGTCCACCCCAATAGGCAGTCGCCAGGAACGTCTGCGACTAGCCAAAGTAGATTGGCGTACCAATGTCGCCGTTCCGGAGCACTGGAATGGCCTCAGCCCCTACTCTGCGAAGCCGGCGAGGCAACAACAGTAGCGGAGGGTAAGCATATATCAGGCAATACTGCCCCCACAGGCTTCCAACGCGTCTGACGTGTCCGCCCAGGGGTCACTGGACCTGACCACGATCTTGCCACCTTGCGAGTGAGTCGAGAGGCCATAAGGTCCACTTCCAGTGCCCCACCTCCGGTAAAGGAGGTGGAAACACCTCCGGGTGCAAGGACCCTTCCCCTGCAATGCACACGGCCGACAGGACCGTCTTGCAGTGAGATGTATGAAAATCCCAAAGAGACTCCGCAATGTATCGGAGAAGGGAGGCCCCGGTGTACAGGGTGCCTCAACTGTTGGCCAATAAAGACAACTTGACGGAACTTCCCTAGAAACTCGGTCAGAGGACTAGTACCTCAGCCTCCACAGGTGGCGCAAACCCATCCCGGGCACAGAGACCCTAAAGGCTAAAGCAGTTGCAGTGCACCTGCTAGACGACTGATGGATAAAGCAGAGGCTTTTGCCCAGTCATTGAGCTACAAAAAACGCCAGAGACGCAGCCACTAACGGGCGTAACACTAACCTCAGCCTGACGAACACAGTCCAAGCCAGCGCTTCTAATCACCACTGAAAGCAGGTGGAAAGTGATACCCCTGAAACCAGGGATCCTTGTTACAATACTCCATCCAGCAGCTACCCATGGATAAGTGCTGATTGTACAAACACATAGTTTATACTATGTATTGCGTCAAACGCGCAAATAGAGTGTGGGAGGAAACCCACCCAGCCACAAAGAGCATAATACCACCACATATGGCGTATGTAGTTTAGTATGTGTGGATAAACCTATTAAACACGTATATACTGTGCCAGCGATGAAGGCGCGCACATCATCGGGGCTTGGACGTAAACCAGCCACGCAGATTGCGTACACAATCATGTAGGTATGTTAGCCTGCGAATAAACAAATTGCACATGTTTATACTGTGCATAGCGCTGAGAATGCGCACACCATTGGAACGCAGGGGAGAAACCTGAGCACCCGGATGAAACCCATGCAGACTGCATACGCATACCGTGTAGGTATTATAGTATGTGTGCTAAACATTTTGCACAAGCCCATGTGTGCATAGCACTGAAGGCGCGCACACTGTTGGCACGTGGGAGGAACCGAAGTACCCCACGCATACTCAGAGAATGCAATACCTACAACTACTGTGAATGTATTTAGTGTAGTGTATAGACATAATGTGCATGTTTACACCGTGTATTGCACCAAAGGCATGCATGTCATGTAGCGTGGGCGGAAACCCACGCAGACTGCATACGCATACCGTGTAGGTATTATAGTGTGTGTGCTAAACATTTTGCACAAGCTCATGTGTGCATAGCACCGAAGGCGCGCACACCGTTGGCGCGTGGGAGGAACCGAAGTACCCCACGCATACTCAGAGAATGCAATACCTACAACTACTGTGAATGTATTTAGTGTAGTGTATAAACATAATGTGTATGTTTACACCGTGTATTGCACCAAAGACATGCATGTCATGTAGCGTGGGCGGAAACCCACGCAGACTGCACAGACATACCAGGTAGGTATGTTAGTATGTGGATATCCAATCGCACAAATTTAGACTGTGCATAGCGTCGAAGCGCCCATACCAATGGAGTGTGGGAGGGAACCGGAGTACCCGGAGGAAAACCACACAGACTGCGTACACATACCGTGTAGGTATTATAGCATGCGTGATAAACATTGAACATGTTTAACTGTGCAGAAGGCCAAAAGGCGCACATACCGTCAGCGCGTGGGGAGGAAACCGGAACACCCGGAAGAATTCCACGCAGACAGCACACAGATACCGTGTAGGAATGATAGCATGTGAATCAACATATTGCACATGTTTATGCTGTGCATTTCCATTGGAGCGTGGGGGGAAACCAGAGTACCCGGAGGAACCCCACGCAAACAGTATACCCATACTGTAAACATGTATAGTATGTGCAATAAACATATTGAACATGTCTATACTGTGCGGAGAGCTGAAGCGCACATACCATGAGAGCGCGGGAGGACACCGGAGCCCCTGCCGACCCAGAGAATATAATACATACATATACTGTGAATGTATCTGGAGTCATGCATAAACATATTTTGTATGTTTATATCATGCATGGCACTGAAACACAGCATTGGAACGTGGGGGAACACTCACGCAGACACAGAGACCAATAACACATACATACACTGTGAATGTATGCAGTGTAGAGGTATAGGATGAGTTTAAATTATGGCGCAGAGGCGCATAATCTTCTCTGTATCATTCCAACCTGCTTGACTGTGCTGCTGAAGCAGCATGCAGGTAACAGGTAACCTCTGATCCTCAGACCGTGTGTCTGTCAGAGCTCAAGCGTTCCCCAGGAAATGGCGGGAAATGTTGCCTCAGGATATCACACAGAAGGCTCAAAGGGACTAGAGACATAAATTAATAAAGTCCTCCCCCCACCATGTATCATCCATGCTGCTCTGAGGCAGCGTGTGTGGAAAACAGTGAGGAAGCTGTGTAAAAGAAAGGCTTGTCACAGCAATTCCAGCTTGAGTGTTCCTCACATCATCAATGAGATCACTTACAAGCGCCCTGTCATTCACTAACACAGAACTGGAGTCTTCCTCACAAGGGAATGTCCTGTTCATAAATATTAAATATTCAGAGCTAGGGTCCTGAGCCCAATAGCTAGGCCCATATCTGACTCAGAGCACTCCTTCACTAAAGATTTTTGTGGGGGGAGGGGGCTTATAGCTCCTTTTGCTCGCACACCGCTTCCATTCTGACAAGGAATGATTCCAGGACTGCTGACAACTGGTCCATAAGGACCGCAGGTGCAGGAAACATATGAACATGTTTAACTGTGCAGCACTGCCAGTTGCCCCAGGCAAGTGTGGAGAGCAGGTGTATCAGACTCCATAACGCCACCCTCTGAGACCTTATACACTATACAGTGAATATACAGTCCACCCACTGGCTACGCTGAGGCTGAGGAGGGGATACCCGGAGGACCCACCAACCTTTAAGGACCGCTCAGTCTGTGAGGAGATTGTGAGGGGATTTGCGCCGCCGTTAGAATTGAAAATAAATGCGCGGCGGCCACAAGAAAATGGGTGCCGGCCTCAGCTACAACTGCGCCATTGAATGCCAAGATGGCCGCCGAGCGCGAAATTCAAAGCTCCCGCTAATGCGCGCGCTAACGGCGCACGCAATAATCACCTCACACACCAAAAAAAACTGCAGACATGAGCGCCCAGCCAGGCCAGAGTGACCCCCAAGCACCCCACAGCACAGCACCAGTACAGGGTGCAGAGAGCAGCATAACAGGGGGAAGACAGGGAGAACCCCCCACACACAGAAACACAGCCAGTATGTACTCACCTTGCAGCAGGAGAGACTACTTACCCGTCCCTAGAGGGACCCACTGGCTTGTTTCAGACAGACCTATCACAGAGTCGTACTGCGTAGCTGTCGGCCCGGTCCACCGCGAAAGATACAGACAGGTACTGTTCAATCTTGAGAGGACCGCGGGAGCATGAAAGCAACCCGGCCACCCCTGGAGCCATGGGGTATGTCGTGAACTGAGTCTCACGCACACAAGGCGAGGATCAGCACGCTCGATGGTCGGACAGGGAAGACTACGAGGATACTAGTGTACCCAACCTGTTGCCCAGCCGACAGTTGATTGAAGGTCTCAAAAATAAAATAATAAAATTCCCAAAGGAATAAAATTTAAAAGTAAAATCTTCCAGGAGACTGGCTCCTGAGAGAGCCACGTCTTCTCCTTCTGCTAGGCAGAAAAAAACTGAGGTCTGCTGACTGCAGGTGGGAGGGTAATGTCCGGAGGGACCGCCCACCTGGGCGGGGCTGTTCAGCTCTGGTTTGTTCTAGAATGTTTCTAACATCTAACATTCTGCCTAGATCTTCTCCTGCGAGCAGGGACATATACCCACGCGTTTACAGTATCCAGCTGTGTCAGTCCATGGACGATAAAAGAAAAAATAATTAAAAGCCAGCAGCTACACATACTGCAGCTGCTGACTTTTAATAAACGGAGACTTACCTGTCCTGGTGTCCCTCGATGTCGGCACCGCAACTGATGTTTCACATCAGCTGTCGGGTGCTGCCGTCGCCATTGCGGGTAGGGGAACCCGGCAGTGAAGCCTTTTGGCTTCACGCCGGCAACCCTACTGCGCATGCGCGAGGCTCCGCTCCTCTCTCCTATTAGCCCGGCGGCCAGGGGAGGAGGAGGAGGGAGCCCCGCGGTGACGTCACACCCGCGTCACGGCCACGACCGGACTCCAGAAAGTGGGAAAGGATACCTGTCTTTGACAGGTATCCTGTCCCCCCTCCCCCCCGAAAGGTGCCAATTGTGGCACCGGAGGGGGGGAGGAATCCGATAAACGGAAGTTCCACTTTAGGGTGGAACTCCGCTTTAATTTACTGAACCCTGTAAGCATTACTAAAACTGCTGCTCTCCAGCAAACATAATTTAAAAAAAAACTGTTTGCTTTACAATCCCTTGCCTGTTTGCCTGTGCCTGGCCATTACTGTTTTTTCATATTCAGCTAGACTTCAATGGGGTTCGAATTTGACACCCAAATTTTAGTAATGTTCATCAAACCTCCCTATGTCCAGCTCATCACTACTGTTGAGGCTGCAGGAATGCATAATGACACAAAAAGCAACTGCTTTACACAAAGGTTTACTTAATTGCCAAAACAGCAAAACGGCAAGTTTAAATGTGGAAACCTTTCAGGGTTACTGTTTACTGTTGCTTCCAGATGCTGAACTCGCTGACATCAAAGGAAAAAGACAGGTTGGTACTAATACAATATGCAAGTAAATGTGCAAAAAACTAGATCAATAGCTATCCCACAGTGTTTAGTGACATGGATCTGGATGCACATGGGTAAATACCGCAAGGTAGATAAAATAAAGTAAGAAGTCCATGCAATATATAGTCTATTAAAAGTCTATATCAAAATTGTCCAGGAGCGTGGGGAGAATGGTAACGAGGGAATCTAACACACAGGGCTGCCATCAGGGGGGAACAGAAACCATATTCCAAGATCTGCAAAGGAAAACAAGGGAAGAGGCGCCTCTGGGTGTAGAAGTAAGAACAATTTAATCATAAGATATATGTACAAGCAACTCACATTTTAAAAGTGATCAATAAGCCTTAAGTGAGGGTATTCCCAAACACGGGGATGATTATCAGATTCGGCACATCTTCCTGCTTGCTGGGACGCTGTTGCTGCTCGATCCAGGGGACTGCTTTAAGTTGGAAATGCCGGCCGCAGTGGAGCTGGATGCAGAGCGAGGCTAGAAGCGCTGGTGTCATGCAGGTGGAGGATGATGACGTCACTGGTAAGCAGTAAGTTTGGGACTACCCTCACTTAAGGCTTTCTGATCACTTTTAAAATGTGAGTTGCTTGTACATATATCTTATGATTAAACTGTTCTTACTTCTAGACCCAGAAGAGGCGCCTCTTCCCTTGTTTTCCTTGGTACTAATACAATATATACCTATCTATAAAGCATAAATAGGATCATCTGTAACTATACCAAACTCAGAAATAAGAAGAATGTTTCAACATACCATTTGGTTGATTTTCTAGTGGAAGGGTAACGTTTCCTTTAGAAAACTGATCACTCTTTTCAAGAAAATGTAAATCCCACTTTTTCCATGAACAAGGAACGGGTTTAATTCCTGTATGATGAAAAGAACTTTTACTTAAAAAACTCATACAAGTAATTGATACATTTCAGGTCATCTGCTGAAAGTTCCTAGTTTTATTGCATCCATAGTGGTGTTCTTCCACACTACCGACCATCTCTACCTAGGGAGAATACACAGTTAGATATGACCGGCTTATTTTGTGTCCATGCAACATAAATACTACACACATATATATGTATTCATAGTGTGAAGTGTTATACAGCATACATAATAGGGAAGCAATATTTTACACATCTGCCAATAAAAAAGATAACTTAGCCAGAAAAGTACCTCTGTATTTATTCTGCTCTTATCAAAAGCTATTCTTGTCCAACACATTTTATACCCTGGGAAAAGGCTTAGGAGTGGAATACACTAAATAAACTTCAGCAAGTGATAGGGTTATACAGACTGAAGTATACCATAAATAATATACCCCTAATACAGCGCTTAATATATAACAAGAAAAAGTAGTGCAATCAATAATAATCACAAAAACCCCTCTCATGTAAAATACACAATTATACAATATAAATACAGTATCGATAATGAAACACAAACGTAACACGAAAATCCATCACATAAATATAAACATATCTAATGCACCAATGTCCACTTGTTTTCTCCCCAAAAAAAAACTGTATTTATATTGTATCACTGTCTATTTTACACTAGAGGGGGTTTCGTGATTTATATTGATTGCACTACTTTATATACAGTATTAAGCGCTATACTAGGGGTATATTGTTACTGGTATACTTACAGCCATTGGTCAGCACTGTCACATGTCCACACTGACCAATGACCGGAAGCCTTTGCACAGATTATGCTTCTACACAGTTTCTGGGGCCAGGTACAGAGTTTTCAATTGCACAGAACTGTACAACAGCAACTGTAGGCGGTACATGATTGAAAACAAATATGCATAAGTGAAGTGGGGAAAGAAGGAGCAGGGAGGCTGTTAGGAAGGATTTATGATTTTTTTTTTTCAAGTAAAAAGGTAGAGATACTTTTTAAGAAATATATTTAAATTAAAGTGTTTATGCGCCGAGTTCAGCTTTAAAGGAATTCTCCACTCGCCATCAACAAAATAGGGGCACTGGTCACTAACATAACAGGAGGCACTCACTCCTGAACACCAATAAAACAAGGGCATCCACCACTGACCAACAATATGAAACAGGTGCACACACTACTGACGTCCAATAAAACAGGGGCACACACTACTGACCACCAATGAATCACACTCATCACAGACCATCAACTAATGGGGGCACTCAGCACTGACCTCCAAACACTCATCAGCATTTACCACTGTGGCACATACCACCAGCATAAAGGTGCACTCACCACTGACCACCAAGGTAAGGAGTAATTCACTAATTACCACCACAACTCGGCAGGGTCACGGCTGGGTCTCTACAAACAGTCTGTAGGACTGATCTCCAAAGTCTCCACAGCACCATCCCAGCGACTCCTACAGACTGATCGTAGAGACCCAGCCGCGACCCTGCCGAGCTCTGCATAGTTTTCACCAGGATACATGATGTTACAATTTCACCAAATATGAGTGCCACCTTTTATTTATCTCTGGCTTCAATTGTTTTTAGACTAATTGCACTTAGATGGCGGTGCTTCCCACTCCTCCTTGTATACACTGTCCCCTCTGTGTCTCTGCACAGATGTTTTGCCCAGTATAGCTGTCAAGCAGCTAGGCCCAAATTGCATGGCAAGGCCTCTGGTATTGATGAATCCAGGCAGCTGGTGCTGATAAGAGTCAGTGCCCAGGGGTGAACATGCCATTTTAGACTGACAATGGGAGTGCACTGGAGTTCCATGTGGTGTGTGCAAGCAGGATCTCCAGAGGGATTGTGCTTCCTCTAGGATGAATGACAGGAAAGAGAACAAGGAGCATGTGCAACATTCCACCCAGGGGGTTACAGAGGTGCTCAGCTCCCTTAGTGTTACCCCTTTCTGCGGTAAAGTCAACAGTGGTGGGAACTTTTAAAGGAGCCCATTGGTGCTGATAATGAGGTTGGCTCCTGGTGCTGTAGCTTGAATGGCCTACAGCACCAGGGTCATACTCTGGGGCTGTGCTATAGCTTGGGACATGGAAGGCACTCTCTGGCCTACTTTTATTGGTACAGCCAAGTCTGGAAAGCACCACAATCCTGTCCCAGTGCTTGAAGATAACTTTCCAGACTAGCCCCACACATCCATTCTGGAGAAAGGACAATAACAAACAACTGAGGCATGCTGGGCAGAAGAGGGGTTACAATGAATACTGGCTGACAATTTTTCTGGTTTCCAGTGTCCATTCCTTTAGTAGATGGCAGTATGGTGTACGTTTATCAAACAGAGAAGAGACGAGATCCTGAGGATCACAGCTGATCTCTCAGGTGTGCCAGTTTATGAAGCTGAGATGAGGAGTGGAGAACATGTTCTTCACAGGACACACCCATCTGTCATTCACTTTTACACAGATGACCAGTTTATGAAGGTGAGATCAGAAGATCTCACTGGCCATCTCTGTAAAATATCTCCTCCCAGATTCTCCAGCTAAGAGGTGGAGAATCTGGGTGAGAAGCTGATGTGATGTGAAGAAGGAGGCTTCCTTCTTCCTAATATCCGCAACAGCAAGCTTAAAGATTGACATAATTAATAACTATTTATGTTTATGTGTGTGTGTTTTTGTTTTTTATACTCGTAGCATTATATATATATATATATATATATATATATATATATATATATATATATATATACATATATATATATATATACATATATACACACACACACACACACACACACACAGTACAAACACACACATAGTATAGTTATCATGTATTTTCTTCTAGGACCCATTCACATCTGAGCAATGCAGAATTTTTGGCAGAATTGCACAATTCTTGCCATGATTCCAAATTGCTGTAAAATTGTGTCAATTTACGCAATGTGCTTTTATGTGCCATTAATTGTTAATGGCACCCCAAATGCAGTTAGCGGACATGCAGTTTGCCACACATTTTGTCATTTGACAAATACGCTACCAATGTGTCAAAATGCACATTGAAACAATGCTCCATGGCCCAAAAAATATTCAATTTGGCTTTTTGGGCGTGTTTTGTGCACATTTTGGTTCAGTTTTTGATGCAGGTTTTGCTGCTTTTTTCAACACACATTTTGGTTTGTTTTTTAAAACGCATTTTATGTGCATTTTGGTGCTTTTATAACATATATTTTGACTCATTTTTTACCTGTGTTTTTGTGTGCATTCCGGAAACACATGCAAAATGCATGATATGCCTGCGTTGCTATTGTTAATGGCACCCCAAAATGGCTAGCAAATGTGCTGTTTGTGAAAATACGCATGAAAAGCAAATCAAAATGCACGTCAAAGTGCTAAAAGAAGCACCAAAATGTGGGTTACAAACCACACCAAAATGCGTGTTAAAATAACCTGTGCCAAAATGTGCGCTAAAAGGCCAAAATGTGTGTTTAAAAAAGCGCCAAAATGCACAATAAAAAAAACCCACGGCCAGATGCGCAATAAAAAAATACAGCATGTTAAAAAAAACGTCAAAATGCTGGTCATTAATGCCAATATGAGCAATAAAAAAGGGCCAAAATACACATTTAAAGAATGTACCAAAATGTGTGTAAAAAAACAGTGAGTTTAAAATAGGATTTTTATAACAGCTTACCTGTAAAATCCTTTTCTTGGAGCACATCACGGGACACAGAGCGGCATAGTAATTACTATGTGGGTTATATCTCACCTTCAGGTGCTGGACACTGATGTAATCAATTAGACAGGAAGTTCCCTCCCTATATAACCCCTCCCATACTGGGAGTACCTCAGTTTTGTAGCAAAGCAATAAGTGTCCCAATATCCCCAAACAAGAGGGGCGGGAGCTCTGTGTCAAGTGATGTATTCCAAGAAAAGGATTTTACAGGTAAGCTGTTATAAAAAAAGGGATTTTTATAACAGCTTACCTGTAAAATCCTTTTCTTGGAGTACATCACGGGACACAGAGCGACTTAGTCATTACTAATGGGTTATATAGATACCTTCAGGTGCTGGCACTGGCAACTTCCCAAACCGGAAGTACCCTCCCCTATATAAGCCCCTCCCATCCGGGAGCACCTCAGTTTTGTAGCAAAGCAATAAGTGTCCAAAAAGAGGGGTGGGAGCTCTGTGTCCCGTGATGTACTCCAAGAAAAGGATTTTACAGGTAAGCTGTTATAAAAATCCCTTTTTCTTTTTCATACATCACGGGACACAGAGCGACTTAGTCATTACTAATGGGACGTCCCAAAGCAATGCCAAATGAGGGGAGGGACACACTATACATAAGCTGGGCGCCATCAGGCATGAGGCTCTTTTGCGGCCTGCAACACACTGCGCCCAAAGGCAACATCCTCCTGACTTCTAACGTCTACCTGGTAGAATCTAGTAAACGTGTGTACTAAGGACCATGTTGTGGCCTTACAGACTTGAGCCAGGGAGGCTTGGTGATGCACTGCCCATGAAGTTCCAACTGCTCTTGTGGAGTGCGCCCTAACTTTGAACGGAGGCGGTCTCCTTTTCAAGCCATAGGCTTGTATTATGACCTGTCGAATCCACTTGGCTAAAGTAGATTTTTGATGCTGCCTGACCCTTTCTGGGGCCTTCCGGCAGAACAAACAAAGTATCCGTTCTGCGAATCTGAGCTTTTAGATAAGCTTTAACTGCTCTTACTACATCCAAAGAATGCAATAACTTTTCCTCTACCGAGCTAGGTTTGGGGAAAAAAGAAGGAAGAACCACATCTTGGTTCAAATGGAACCTCGATACCACCTTAGGAAGAAAGGCTGGATGAGGACGTTATACTACTCTGTCCTTATGGACAACCAGATATGGCTCCTTACAGGACAAGGCGGCTAATTCCGATACTCTTTTAGCCGAACAAATGGCTACTAAGAAAAATCAATTTCCTGGTGAGAAGAACCAAGGAAATGTGCCGCAATGGTTCAAATGGTTGTTTCTGTAGAACCGACAGAACCAGGTTTAAGTCCCATGGACATATGGGAATACTAACCGGAGGGCTAATACGCATCACTCCTTGTATGAAAGCTTTGACTAATGAATGCAAAGCCAAGGGCCTTTGAAAAAATATTGACAAGGCCGTCTGACCCTTGATAGTACTCAAGGCAAGCTTCCTATGTACAGCCCACTGTAGGAAGTTCAGAATCCTACCTATTACGTACTTACGTGGATGCCATTTCTTGGCCTCACACCACGTGATGTACGCCTTCTAGATCCTATAATAGATCTGCCTGGATACCGGCTTCCTGGCATTGATCATGGTAGATACCACAGGATAAGAGAGCCCTCTCTTTTTTAGAATGTGGGCTTCAATAGCCAGGCCGTCAAACCTAGGGCTGGTAAGGAAGGGTAGTATATCGGTCCTTGCGAAAGCAGGTCCGGACGATGTGGGAGGGTCCCAGGACTTCCCACTGACATTTTTACAATCTCCGCGTACCATACCCTTCGGGGCCACGCTGGAGCCACCAGAATCACTGGTTTCTTTTCTACCCTGATTCTGCGGATTAATCGCGGTGGGAATGCATATATCAGCTTGAACTGATCCCAAGGGAACACTCGGGCATCCGAACCGCAAGCTAGGGGATCCCTTGTGCGAGACACAAATCTGTCCACCTTTGCGTTGAATCTGGATGCTAGCAGATCTACATCCGGTGTTCCCCACCGCTGGCATATTGCCTGGAAAACCTCGGGGTGAAGAGACCATTCCCCCGGGCATAATTGCTGGCGACTTATAAAGTCTGCTCTCCAATTTTCCACTCCTGGGATGAAAACCGCGGATATGGCTGGGACATATCTTTCTGCCCATTCCAGGATGCAATTCGCTTCCCTCTGGGTTGCACGACTCCTGGTGCCACCCTGGTGATTGATATATGCCACTGCTGTGGCATTGTCTGATTGAATTCTGACAGGGGACCCTTGGAGTTTGGATGTCCATGCTACTAGGGCATACCGGGCTGCTCGTATCTCTAAGAGATTGATGGGCAGGGCCTTCTCTGCTTCTGACCACTTGCCCTGGAGAGACCATTGCTCCAGTACTGGCCCCCCAGCCTATGAGGCTGGCAACTGTAGTGACCACCTTCCAAGAAACCGGACTAAAGGGTTTCCCTTTTTCCAGATTCTGGGGCACCAACCACCAATGGAGGCTCTTGCGAACGGAAGGGGACAGGGACATTGGTAAGTCTAAAGCCTGAACTTTTTTGTTCCAGGCTGACAGTATGGCCCTCTGCAAGTTCCTTGAATGGAACTGACCGTAGGGTACTGCTTCGAATGAAGCCACCATTTTCCCAGCAGCCTCATGCACAGGCGTATGGATGGTTTTCTTTTTTTGTACCCACTAAGTGGGTCAAATCTTTCAAAGACGACACCTTCTCTGGAGGTAAGAAAATCTTTCTCTGATTTGAATCCAGTCCTAGCCCCCAAGAATTCCAGACTTTTGACTGGTTTTTGGGGCTGACTTGTCTCGGTTGATAATGCAACCGTGAGATTCCAGATACTTGATTGTCTTGTGAACGACCACTTCTAGTTTTTTCCACTGAGTGGTCTATCAGCAACAAGTCGTCTAGATATGCCATTATCGTTACACCTTGTGTTCCTAGTTTGGCCAATCGTAGGACCAGAATTTTTGTGAACACTCGTGGTGCCGTGGCCAGACCGAAAGGTAAGGCTCTGAACTGAAAATGGCGCCCTTCTACTGCAAAGCGTAGAAATTTCTGGTGGGCCAGACAGATGGGAATATGCAAATAAGCATCCCTTATGTCGATCGAGGCTAACCATTCCTGCCCTTGTAGGACGGTGGCCACCGATCGGATCGACTCCATCCGAAAAAGTCCTGATATGTAGGAACTTGTTTAGCCCTTTTATATTTAATATGGGCCTCACGTCCCCATTTAGTTTGGGGACTGTGACAAGGTTCGAGTAAAACCCGAACCCGCTTTCTTCCAAGGGAACCTCATGATTACCCTTGGAGCAATAGTTGTTCTAGTGCCAGAAGGAGGGATCCTCTCTTCTGGGGATCGCTTGGCACGTTTGACCTCATAAGATGGGCAGGAGGAATGTCTTTTAACTCCAGCCTGTATCCCAGACTTACTGTGGAGATCACCCATCTGTGGTGTCCCGCCATGGTCTCTGTGAACAACTGAAGTCTTCCCCTCACCCGATTGAGTGGGGGCAACCCTTCATGACTTGGGGGGAGGTTTTGTACCTCTCTTGATCCAGGATTTCTTGTTACCCTGTGATTGTCCCTGATTTCTGCCCCCTGGATTTGACCGCGGAGGCCGTCGGAACTGTTTCACAGCCGATGTGCCAGGGACTGGAGAAGTAGGCCTCTTAAAAGAAGGACTTCTACCCTTGTTCTTAACCGGCAAGAGTGTACTTTTACCGGCAGAAGTTTTCTGGATATATTTGTCCAGATCTTCTCCAGATAAGCGTTCTCCATGAAATGGGAAGCTAATCAGCAATTTCTTACAGGGAGCTTCAGCAGACCAGTTTTTGAGCCATAGAAGCCTACGCATATGTCTACAGACAGCGTAAAGCGGGAGGCCTGTTGGATTGTATCCTTTATGGCGTCCACCGCAACACAAGGCTCTAGGTAGGTCAGCTAGGGCAAGAGCCTGCTGATCTGGTAAGTCCCTTAAGACTTGTTTCAACTGATCTTTCACCGCTTGGCAGACTCCAATCGCTGCTACTGCAGGTTGTGTCACCATGCTTGCTGTAGAGAAAGCAGATTTTAGTAAAGACTCCAATTTTTTATCTATTGGGTCTTTGAACATTGGAACATTATCTACTGGACATGTCAGTGATTTATTTACACAAGAGATGGCTGTGTCCACTGTACGGACCCTCCATTTTTTTATGAACTTATCCTCCATGGGATAGATCACTGGAAATCTCTTGGGGGGAGTAAATATTTTAACAGGATGCTCCCAATCCTGGTAAATAAGCCCTTCCAATAAAGGGTGGATTGGGAAGGAACAGACAGTCTGGGGAGCTTTCAGCGACCCCAGGCGAGGAAACAGTAGTGGTTGATGGTTCCGCCAGAGGCATTTAAAATGCTGCTCGGACCATGTTAGTCAGAGACTGAACCCATAATCTTTCAGCCTGAGATGCTGAGAAAGGTTCTTCCACTGTTGATTCCTCTATAACTGAATCAACCTCACCTGATCCCCTTCAGGTAGGTCGATCTCTGGGACTGTTCCTCCACTAACAGGCACTCTGCAGGAGGAGACGGAGATCGGACGTGCTTTTCCTGTGACAGGGAAGCAGCGATCAATGCTGTTAATCTCTCTTCCAATCCTCCCAGAGTTGAGGATAAAACCTCCTCTGTTATATATACAGGAGCAGGTGGACTGGGGACAGACGCAGCACCAGGTACTCCTGCGGGGTTTCCTACGGCTACTGACCTCTGAAATTTCAGGGGAGATTGGCGCAGTACAGCATGCCCAAAATCCTCAGAGCCCGATGGAGACCCCTTTCGCTTCTTGGAAGATTTATTTCCAGAGCGTCTGGACGACATATCTATAAGCACAAAGCTGAGGTATTCCCGTCGTCATACACCAATTTTGCTGGTAATAGTCTAACACAGTTGCTGCTATATACCAGCTGGTGTCCACTAAAGTGTCTTTCTATGGGGATGCCTGCATCAACCGCCTCTGTGTGCCACCGTTTTGTTGCTAGCTCTGCTTGCATCCAGCTGACACTTGTACTGTGTCTTTTACACATGCTGGGACGCCTGCACATGCGCAGAAGCGCCGCGGCACGCATCGAGCGTCATCCACCCGCCCCGCCCCTTTTTTTCATAGGAGGCGCGTGCACGCGCCCGCGCGCTCGCCCGTGCGCCATTGGCGCTCTTTTCGAAACCAAGCAGGGACTAGGAGCCAGGGCCCTTTTTGCCAGAGGGCCTGTGCGGTGGATGAGCGCAGCAACAGGGCAGAGGAAGTGGATTCCCACAGAGAACTTACCAACTGCCTGGATCTTTTGACTTGAGAAAACCAAAGATCCACATGACAAGAAAAAATGGACCACAGCGGCCTCTAGTGGTTTAACACAGGTACCGCGGTCCTCTTTTTTTTTTTTTTTTTCTTGACTACTATTAAAATTTTACATTTTCAGTAGTTACAGGCATACACAGATATTAGCGGGAATACCGTTAGGTAACAGACAGAAAGACAAATTAGGCTTGGGGGTCCCCCAATAGAACCAAGTTCCTGGGGGCCCCCACTTACCGGTTCCCCGCCGCAGGACTCTGTTTGGTCCACAGAAGCCCAAACTTCACCTATCACGGCAGGCATTGTAATTAAACCTTCAGGGACCGGGTTCCCAAGGATTCCACTCCCCTGGACCTGTATAGCATCCTGCACAGAAAACATCTTGGTCGTGGGTATGACCAGAGCTCTGGATCCCAGGGTCCAGCCCTCCTAAGAGAGGCATTACAGGCAAAACCTTGCTCTTATGCTGCAAGGCCCGGGTACCGACCGTTTAGCTATGAAGCTTTTTTGGTGGGATCCGGAACAGCTTACTAAGGCCCGTAAAAGAACCTGTACGCAAGCCCAGTGAAAACACATGTTACTCTTTGGCCAACACCTTAGACACTGGCAAAAAACTGAGGTGCTCCCGGATGGGAGGGGCTTATATAGGGGAGGGTACTTCCGGTTTGGGAAGTTGCCAGTGCCAGCACCTGAAGGTATCTATATAACCCATTAGTAATGACTAAGTCGCTCTGTGTCCCGTGATGTACGAAAAATAAATCCTATTTTCTTTATCGTACATCACGGGTCACAGAGCGGCATAGTAATCACTATGTGGGACGCTCTAAAGCAATGCCTACTGAGGGGAGGGAGACACAAATAACGCAGACCGCCATCAGACGTGAGGACCTATACTGCTGCCTGCAGCATACTGCGCCAAAGAGCAGAATCCTCTTGCCGTCTTACATTCACCTGATAGAAATGAGTGAACGTATGCACCGGCGACCAAGTTGCGGCCTTGCAAATCTGCGTCATAAAGGCTTGGTAATGCACAGCGCATAAAAGCAGTTACTATCCTGTTAGGGTGCAGTCAAAGAAATAGGGGAACCCTCTCTTTAACCACAAGCCTGAATAATAACCTGATGGATCAACATTGAAACAGTTGATTTAGATGCTGCCTGCCCTTTCCTGGGGCCTCCCCGTAGCGAAACATCAGTTTTTCATATCTGAGCAGCTGCTTCAGATAGGCCTTGATTGCTTTCATTCTAACGAGAGAGTGTAACCATTTTAATAGCTGATTTGAACGCTGCCTGCCCATTTCTAGGGTCTTCTGTCAGCACAATCCAAACGTCAATTTCCTATATCTGAAACCTTCAGATAGATCTTTAACTGCTCTCATCTATATTGAGAGGAAGCAATAACCTTTCCTTCCGCAGAACCAGGCTCTGGAAAAGAGGAAGGCAAGAATATCTTGATTGAAATTAAACTAGATCCTTCTAGGAAATAAGGCCGGGTGAAGATTTAACATCACCCTATCCTTAAGAATAATTAAGTATGGCTCTATACAAAAAAAGTTGCCAATACTGAACTCTCTTGCGGAGGCTACCGCAACCAAAAACACCAATTTCCTTGTTAGAAGGATGAAGGATATATGGTGCATCGGCCCAAGGTGCTGACCTTGTAAGCCGACCAAATTGGACTCAATCCTCCGAGCACAAGGGCGACCTAACTGGCGGACTTATACGCGTTACCCCTTGTATAAAGGCCCTGATCAAGGAGTGCGAAGCAAGCGGCCTTTGAAAATACTGACAAGGCCGAATCGGATCCTTGATGGAACTTAAGGCTAGCTCCATCTCCTTTCTTAATGTAGGAAGGCAAGAACTTTACCTATGACATACTTCCAAGGATCCACCCCTTGGTTTCACACCAGGAACATGGACCTTCCAGATCCTTTGATACATGGTCCTGGAGGCCAGCTCTCCTGTATGAATCAAGGTGATTTGTCGCCGATTCTGAAAGCCCCGATCCTCAAGAATGCGGGCTATAACAGCCAGATCATCAATTTCCATGTTTGCAAGACGGGATGGAATACCCCCTGAGAAGTAGGTCTGGACAAGATGTAGGGGACCCTGGGTTCTCTACTACCACCCTTACGATTCCTGCACAGTAAGGTTGTCTGGGTCATGCCAGGGCCATTAGGCCGGCTTCCGTTCCCCTCAGATGTTGCATAGAAGCCACGGTAGTTGCAGCACTGGGGGGAAAGAATGCATAAACTAGTGACAACTGGTCCCATGAGATCACCAACGCATCTGTCCCAAATGCGAGTGGATCCTTTGTTCTTGACACAAAGCTGTCCAACTTCTTGTTGAACCTGGACGCCAATACATTTTATGTCCGGGATACCCTTTCTCTGGCATTTGGCCAGAAAAAAGTCGGGGTGTAGAGGTCATTCTCCCGAGAACAATTGTTGATGGCTCCAGAGAACCGCCTGCCAATTCTCCATTTCATGTACTGAAGACTGTCAATAGGCAAGGCACAAGCTCCTCTGCCCAAGCCAGAACATGGTTCACTTCCCTCTGGCTGCGTAACCTCTAGTGCCTTCTTGGTATACAAAGTAAATCACTGGTGTGGCATTGTCGGATTGTACTCTGCCATCCGTAGCTCTAGAATGTTGACGGATAAGGCTCACTTGGATCTTGACCACTTCCCCTGGGCACTGGTCTCGTCCAGGCCTGGCCTCCATCCCTAGAGGCTAGCCTTCGTAGCCGCCACCTCCCAGGTAACCGGCATGAAGGATCTTCCTTTCTGCCAATCTTTTGGTTAAGAACCAACTAAGACTCCAGCGTATCCCTGGGACCAGACCCTTTTGATAATGCTAGGTTAGGATCTACTTGTTCTAGGCTGCCAGAATAATGTTTATAGCAGTTTTGAAAGAAACTGAGCATAGGGAACCGCTTTGAAAGAAGCCACCATCTTCCCTAGCACCTTAAGCAAAAGGCAAATGTAAGGAACTCTTCCTTGCCTTGACCACATTAGACCAGCTTTCTTATAGCGCTGCCTTTGAGGCAAAAACCTCTCCTTTTTGGGCTGTGTCCCAAACATTCCAGGCTTCTTACCAAACGCAAGAAGGTACTTTTAGACTGGGATCCTAACCCAGGAGTTCCAGATACTTGACCATCCTGGACACACTTAGGTCCAGCCATGCTACTGACTGATCCATCAGCAGCAGATTGCCTCGGTATGCCATTACTGCTATACCCTTGGCCTTTACTGCTAGAGGCGACCCTAGCATCCTGTAAACCCGGGAACGGTGGCTAACCCCAAGGGGCAAGACCACCAACTGGAAGAGGTGTTGCTCTCCTGTGAAACGCAGACAACCTCTGCAGTCCCATGTAAATAAACACATTTGCAAATGGCCCCCCATATGTGTATGTGGCAAGTGTTAAGCCATATGCCTCTATGAAAGCGTGCGTTCATTGAAGCATGAATTCATACAAATATGTTTTAAGCACCACCTAAAAAAGTGTGCGCTGTATACACGTATACATATAGCACGTGTGCTATGGAACGACCATCTTGCAAGCAAGCATGCTTTTGAGAACGTGTTATGCCACATGTTCTCATGCAGTTACGTATTCCTATGTGAACACAAGGAATCCTATATAATTAAGGAAACTTAAATTATCATGCCTCATTATGCGACCATGCAAAATCTAGGCGAACATGCAACTTTAGGCGATCATGTATCCTTATGCGATTCAGCATCTTTTATGCGATCAAACATCTTATGCATTTTAAGCACTACTGTGCGGACATTTACCCTTGTGTGACCAAGGACTCGTGTGATCAAGCACTCCTGTACGATCCAGCATCTTTATGCAATCAAGCATTTTTATGCGATTTTGGGCCATTCTGTAAAAACAAGCCTCTCTCTGTGTGACCAAGTATGCTTGGGTAATCAAGGACTCGTGTGATCAGGCAACCTTGTGTGATCCAGCATCTTTATGCAATCAAGCGTTTTTATGCAATTTTAGGCATTTCTGTGCAAACAAGCCTCTCCGTGCGATTTAAGCACTTTAATATGATTAAGCATCCTCATGCGACTATGTAAAAAACATGAAAAACCATACAAACAGAAACATGTATCTTTATGTGATCAACAATAGACATGTTCGGTTACTTATTTTTTACCCCATATGCAATTTGTACATTCCAAACATATGTATTTTATGTCAACATGTGGACTGGTAAAGAGGAAGTTATCCTCTGTAGATGCGCGTTTTCCGCAACCATGCGATATAGCTGTTGGGAGTTAGCAACGTGCACCAGCAACAGTGTATCCCAGCAGTTGTGCTTTTGGCTAGCCTGAAGCCAGCACCAGGATGCGGGTCCTGTGGAGGTTTTTCTAGCAACCTATACTCCTCGACTAGAGTTTTTTTGTTTTTTTTTAGGAGGAGAAAAAACAGCTTATGCGGGTGCCCAACCAGCAGAATAAACTGTTGCAGTAATGGATGGAGTGGGAAGGTACAAGCCACAAGGAGGAGACGGAGGCTTTAGCTGACTAGGCTGAGAGTAAGTTATATGCAGTATGAATCTCTGAAAAAGACTGCAGCTGCAACTCCAGAGCTTGTGAGGCTTCTGATACCTCTGCCTCGTTAGCCTGCACCTGTTCCCTGTCCTCTGACGGTGAACTCTCATCCTCAGGACTTTTAATCCATTTGTTTGAGGATTTAGAGCAGGGAAAGGGGCACACCCCAGTTTCTGCTTTCTGTGAGGATGCAGCAATATAGCAATTAACCTCTTATAGACCAACAATGTCCGCCTTTTGCTTCTTAGGATTTTTAGTCCCAGAGCCCTTAGAAGGCATAGTCCCAAGCTTAAAGCCAAGGTACTGCCTAATTGCACCTATTACTGAGCTATAGTCTAGCGTACAAGCTGCTATATGAGCCAGTCAGGTGTCTAAACTAATGTGCCTTGGGGATGCCTGTATCACCGCCTGTTGTATGCCAAATACATTAATATTATACTGATACCAAGTCAGCCCCTGCTCCTGTGTCTGTCCTCTTACCAGAGTGTCTTCCAGAGACTGTTCTTTTAAAGCAGAGGACGCCCGCACATGCGCAGAAGCGCCCCGGGAACACGGAGCATCAGCACGCCAAGCCCTGCCCCCTCCTGACTTTTTCTTATCTTGGAAACATCTCTCGCGCGCGTGCATGTGTGTGCCGCCGGAAACGCTTCCTCATGGAGAGAAATGGGGAGAGGAGGAGAAAGGCCTCCCCCTCAGGTATGACATGGCAACATTTAGCAGATGGCCCCTGGAGCTGTACTTGCAAAAGGGAGCTCCTCCATCTGTCCAGGCATTACTCTTGAAACAAGGTATAGCCCAGTTTAGACATCTTATAGAGGACTCGCCCTCTAGTGCCCAAAAAGGGTACTACCATAATGTCCAAAACTAGAAACCATATGAAATCATTTCAGGTTTAACAAGATTAGGCACCAGGATACAGCCGGAAGAAATACCACACAGGTAAAATTACAGGCAAAAACACATTAGTTTGAAGGTTCCCTGATGAACCAAGTCCATCAGGGACCTTCACTTACCTTTTCCCCGCCGCAGGACCCTGTTCGGAACAGATAGCCCAAACTTCGCCCCTCTCGGCGGGCAATGTCAGCCGACCTTCAGGGACCGGGGTCCTACTGAAAGGAACACCACTCCCCTGGACCTGTATAGCACCCTGCCATAAACATCTTGGTTTTGGGTATGACCAGAGTACTGGATCCCAGGGGCCAGCCCTCCTAAGAGAGGCATTACAGGCCAAAACCTTGTGCTTCGGATACGAGGCCCCAGGTACTGTTTGGCTATGAAGCACTTTGGATGGATCTGGTCTTTATGGAGGCTATTTAAATCCAGCATGGATCCCTCCAGTGGAGCTCCTCAGAGCACATCTTCACTCGTGACCAACACCTTAGACACTGATGAAAAAACTGAGGTACTCCCAGTATGGGAGGGGTTATATAGGGAGGGAACTTCCTGTCTAATTGATTACATCAGTGTCCAGCACCTGAAGGTGAGATATAACCCACATAGTAATTACTATGCCGCTCTGTGTCCCGTGATGTACGATAAAGAAGAAGCGCCAGTGCTTATCATTTTCACGTAATTACACAGCCTTTTTAACTTTGGTTTCACTTTTAAAACTAAGCTGCTCTGTAATCACACAGGTGTATCAGGAGATCACAGGCAACCCTCCCTCTTCTACTCATATCTCAGGTTTTCTCAGAGGAAAAACTTCTCCTCTCATCTCCTTCTGAGAACAAATGTTCTACGCTTCATAAACAGGGTGCCACAGTAGAAGATTTTTTTCTGAAAACTGCTGAGAACTGAAATGAGATCAATTATCTCTGTTTGATAAACGTACACCGCCTGACTGTATCTGAATTCTAGTGTCCCGCAATGAAGACGAAGAAAAATTATGTATCTGTATTGCAGGGGTTAATAAATGTGCTTTTAAACAAATACTGTATCTAATAAAATAAAAATGATTTTCAAACATACAGTTTAGTATAACTGCGAGATAAGAGACAAATGAATAATAAGTAAATCGCATATGTGGTCACCTTAGCTAGATTAAAATTATTATCATTATTATAGCAGTTTGAAACGTTTGCATACACTCTGTCCATGAAACTTCAAACTTATTGAGGAGTTAATAACATACTACGACAGCTTAGCTTTATAGAACAAAAAACCTGCACTGTACCCAAGAACTGAAAACAGAATTTAAATAAAATGTTTTGTACTTACCAGACACCCACTGGAAAATTAGGTCTACTATTTCACTCTTAAATTCTCCATTAAATTGTGGAAGGGATTGTGGAAATGCTTTGTAAAATGCAGTAAACACGGCTTGTGACAAGTAATTTGGATACATCTGCCACAAAATAAATTTTAGTTACTGGAACTTGAAATTTAAGAAGAAATAGGATTATAAAGCTTTACGTAAAAAATGCTGCAAATGAATAAATTATGTATTTTCCAAATCTGTATAAGCATTTGCTGAGATGTGCTATAAATTTCAGTATATATGGCAATACAGAATTTCACTATTTGCAATGTAGAAAGAGTATACAGTGTTATAATAACTAAGAATGTACTTTATATATTGTATACAAATGCATGCAGCTGTATCCACTGTACGAGTCTGGGTTGTAATTTGCCAGCCGGCGGGGAAAGGGGAACAGGGTGTACTGCATACGCCAATGGTATTTTGTTGAAGTTTTTAGAACATATGCCATATGACTTAAGTCATCAAGTGGTTAAAGAAGTTCCAATCTCCAGCAAAAAAGGCCTACATATAGCACACCCACACTTATTGCATAAAAGCCAAAAGCAAAAAAGAATAAATGTCACCAAATGTACCAATAAAATAGCAAAATAAGTGATGTCACCATCCTCAATAAGGTCTACAGAAACTTGTCTTATTCTTGACTTGAATTCTGCCAATGATCTCTGAGCATCAGCAACATTATTATGCACTAAATGATTGTATAGAGTCATTATTCTTAAGAAGGTTTTTGAGTTAGCGCCAAACTTTTTTTTTTTTTCTATTAATTGGACATGGATAATTTGCATATATACTATGTATATATATATATATATATATATATATATATATATATATATACATACTATGTATATATATATATATATATATATATATATACACACACAGTTGCAAAAAAAAGTATGTGAACCCTTTTGGAATGATATGGATTCCTGCACAAATTGGTCATAAAATGTGATCTGATCTTCATCTAAGTCACAACAATAGACAATCACAGCCTGCTTAAACTAATATCACACAAAGAATTAAATGTTACCATGTTGTTATTGAACACACCATGTAAACATTCACAGTGCAGGTGGGAAAACTATATGAACCCTTGGATTTAATAACTGGTTGAACCTCCTTTGGCAGCAATAACTTCAACTAAACGTTTCCTGTAGTTGCAGATCAGACGTGCACAACGGTCAGGAGTAATTCTTGACTATTCCTCTTTACAGAACTGTTTCAGTTCAGCAATATTCTTGGGATGTCTGGTGTGAATCGCTTTCTGAAGGTCATGCCACAGCATCTCAAATCGAGTTGAGGTCAGGACTCTGACTGGGCCACTCCAGAAGGCGTAATTTCTTCTGTTTAAGCCATTCTGTTCTTGATTTACTTCTATGCTTTGGGTCGTTGTCCTGTTGCAACACCCAACTTCTGTTGAGCTTCAGCTGGTGGACAGATGGCCTTAAGTTCTCCTGCAAAATGTCTTGATAAACTTGGGAATTCATTTTTCCTTCGATGATAGCAATCCGTCCAGCAAAGCAGCCCCAAACCATGATGCCCCCACCACCATACTTCACAGTTGGGATGAGGTTTTGATGTTGGTGTGCTGTGCCTCTTTTTCTCCACACATAGTGTTGTGTGTTTCTTCCAAACAACTCAACTTTGGTTTCATCTGTCCACAGAATATTTTGCCAGTACTGCTGTGGAACATCCAGGTGCTCTTGTGCAAACTGTAAACGTGCAGCAATGTTTTTTTTGGACAGCAGTGGCTTCCTCTGCGGTATCCTCTGTAGTATCCTCCCATGAAATCTATTCTTGTTTAGTGTTTTACGTATCGTAGATTCGCTAACAGGGATGTTAGCATATGCCAGAGGCTTTTGTAAGTCTTTAGCTGACACTCTAGGATTCTTCTTCACCTCATTGAGCAGTCTGCGCTGTGCTCTTGCAGTCATCTTTACAGGACGCCGACTCCTAGGGAGAGTAGCAGCAGTGCTGAACTTTCTCCATTTATAGACAATTTGTCTTACCGTGGACTGATGAACAGCAAGGCTTTTGGAGATACTTTTATAACCCTTTCCAGCTTCATGCAAGTCAACAATTCTTAATCGTAGGTCTTCTGAGAGCTCTTTTGTGCAAGGCATCATTCACATCAGGCAATGCTTTTTGCGAAAAGCAAACCCAGAACTGGTGTGTATTTTTTTATAGGGCAGGGCAGCTGTAACCAACACCTCAAATCTCATCTCATTGATTGGACTCCAGTTGGCTGACACCTCACTCCAATTAGCTCTTGGAGATCTCATTAGTCTAGGGGTTCACATACTTTTTCCACCTGCACTGTGAATGTTTACATGGTGTGTTCAATAAAAACATGGTAACATTTAATTCTTTGTGTGTTATTAGTTTAAGCAGACTGTGATTGTCTATTGCTGTGACTTAGATGAAGATCAGACCACATTTTATGACCAATTTGTGCAGAAATACATATCATTCCAAAAGGGTTCACATACTTTTTTTTGCAACTGAATATATATATATATATACATACACATACACACACACACACATTATATATATATATATATATATATATATATATATATATATAGTACTGTGAAAAAGTTTCAGGCAGGTGTGAAGAAATGCTGTAAAGTAGGAATGCTTTCGAAAATATATATTTAAATTGTTTATTTACAAATGCAAAGTGACTGAACAGAACAGAAATCAAGATTAAATTGATATTTGGTGTGACTTGTACACTTTGTACACTTTGTACACTTGCACAAAGTCAGGGATTTTGTAGGATTAGTTAGGTGTATGATAAATCAATTATACCAAGCAGGCAAGCAAGCACACGATGAACAATTTTACATGTTGGTTGAAACACAGCCATTAACTGAAACAGCTGTGTAGAAGGATTAAATCTGGGTGAGGAACAGTCAAACTCTGCTACTGAGGTGCGGTTGTGGAAGATAGTCTCATGTCACAGGTCGTACACCATGGCAAAACTGAGCACATAAACAAGACACAATGTAGATAGATATACTGCATCCTGATATGTACCTGTTGTACCATGTGCTTGTATGAGAAAGTATCCTGTTCTCTGTGTCCTTCCTTTATGTAAAAACCCTGGTGTTCTGGCTAGTCCCTCTGCTTTACTATTAAAAACTGACCACACTAAGGAGGAGAGAACAGCGTGGTCAGTTCTCTAGCTATGCTGGGAACTCAGTGTACTCTCCTCCAATGATCAGGCTTGTCCTGACATGCCCCTGCTGTACAGCTATTCACTGGGAAACTCAGTGTGCTGCTGCTTCTCTTCCCCCAGCTCTTATGCAGCTGAGAACAGAAGGAATGTGATCACCTATAAAAAAGAAAAAAAAGGGGGAAAAAAGGTATTTATAATTAGTTTTTGTATTTTATATCTATACAAAAATACTTTGCCTTTCTTTTCTATTTCTATGGGTTGTTTTACAAGGTGATCATTTACAATCACTTTAATGCAGCAGATGAAAGACACATCATGCTTACCTCCCTTCGACATCTGAATATGTCCAGCAGTGTCATCAGCACAGAACTGGCGGAAACCAGTGGAACCCAGGTACACCCATCTACTGTCTGGAGAAGTCTAGCCAAAAGTGGTCTTCACGGTAGAAATTGTGGCCAAAAAGCCATACCTCTGACGTAGAAAAAAGGCTAAGCGACTTAACTATGTACAAAAACATAGGAACTGGGGTGCAGAAAAATGGCAGCCGGGGCTCTGGACTGATGAGTGAAAATATAAAATATTTGGCTGTAGCAGGAGGCAGTTTGTCCACCGAAGGGCTGAAGAGCAGTACAATAATAAATGTCAGCAGGCAACAGTGAAGCATGGAGAAGGTGATTGCATTTCTGCATATGGAGTTGGAGATCTGCCCATACCATCAGGGAGGTGTGTAATTGGTCCAAAATGTATTCTGCAGCAGGACAACAACCACAAACATGCATCCAATATCATTTATCCAATGCCAACTATCTTCAGTGTAAAGAAGAACAAGGAGTCGTGGAAGTGATTGGTTTGGCCCCCACAGAGCCCTAATCTCAACATCATTGAGTCTGTCTGGGATTACATGAGGAGACAGAAGGATTTGAGACAGACTACATCCACAGAAGATATGTGGTTAGTTATCCAACCTGCCGAGTTCTTTCAAAAACAGTGTGCAAGTGTACCTAGAAGAATCTATGCTATTTTGGGTGGTCACACCAAATATTAATTTGATTTGGATTTCTTTTTTGTTCATTTACTTTCCATTTTGTTAATTGATAAAAAATAAACCATTAACACTTCTATTTCTGAAAGCATTCTTAATTACAGCATTTTTGAACACCTGCCTAAGACGTTTGCAACTAGAAACATTTTAGACATAGTTTAAATTATTTTAAAGGCCAAGGATTTTTTTCTTTCTAAATTCCAGCTCCCCTATGCACCAATATAGCATTTATGTACTTTTTTTGCAAAAATATCAAAGCTTTCCATAAAATCTACAGACACGTACCTTACTGTCCTCCAACCATGATTTCAAACATATCTATTGCTTCTGTCTTACGTCCTTATAGACTGTAGGTTATGACACAGGAAGGAGTTGACCAGCTGATCTCATTAGCACACACCCTGCATCACCCACCCTCCCACTCCCAGGTTCATGTTTTTTAAAGGAAATGCAATCAATCAGTGATCACCCTTCTCACTAAATACACAATGTACAATCAGATTGCACAGTGTATGGCCATCTTTATACAAGTACATAGAAGGGAGTTGACAGAAACACTCAGCTGACCATCCCCGTTCACATCTCTACATAGCGGGAACTCGCATTCCCACGTGTTTATTTTTTTATTTTTTTAGCGAGGTGGGGAGATATTTTGGAGCATTTTCACTCATCACACATAGGGCAGCCCATCCACCTGAATGGGCTGCCCTACACGCAGCAATCACCCCAAAGAAGCTTCAGAACTTTTTTTAAGAGTGGAGCTTGGTGCGTTTATTACTGCGATTTTTGGTGCATCGCATTTCTGAAATGCAAGGAAATACATAGATGTGAATGGAGCCTCATTGTTCTTGTGTTATAGCACCAATTTCACTTTCAGGCCCCATTCACATCTAGCATAGTGGGAGAGAATGTTTTGTGTCTCGTTTTTCCTGTGACACGCATAGGGCAGCCTGCTGATTTAAATGGGCTGTGCTATATGTGACTTATGGGACATGTTGGCGTTTTGTGGGTTGCGTGTTTTTTACTGTGCGTTTTGCAGCATTTTCCATACATTTTTTCACATGCCAAATTTTCCTCTAAGGACTGTCTTTGCCCTTATAGGACGAGACATCTTACCTTCGTATTAATTTACCTTTTCAGAATTTCTATGCAGCCATGCAACTTTGTTTTTAGGTTGAGATTATTGCATGAACAAACTGATCAATTTATGTAATAATATCTGAGTGCCTGCAATATAAATGCAATGTTATGTGGTTAATTGCACAAACTATGACTGACCAAAACAATACAATAATGCTTTATATATGTATAAAGCTTAGATCTTGTTTTTAATCTAGATAAAATGTTTTGTGACATTTTGCTATTTTTTTCTTTTATGGTTCTGGTTCCAATGATTCTGTCACCGATTTTGTGGTCCGTCCCTCTAGCACCCCTATTCTTCTATGTATATTATGTATATTGTGGAGCTGAACAGGGTTAAGAACAGGCATCTACTTGGGAAGTAACCGGAAATCCTCTGATATCGACATGGGGAGTCACACGCACACAATATTTCCGCTCCGCCCCACCCCCGTGCGCAGGTCTCCGCCCGCCGTGTTTACGGCGTGCGTGTGTACCTGCGTGTTGGCGCTTGGAGGGGTGGATGTCATTACTTCTGGTTTGCGGTGACGCACTTCCGGTGGAGGTGTATATAATAAGGAAGACGCCGCACACACAATATAGACGATCCCTCATCGAGCACTAAAGCACTCGCCATTTTTATCACCATCCGAATTTCAGGTAAAGCTAGGAGATGCTGATTGGGATTTATAACTTATTGCTTATACCTCCAGCATTAATACTATGGACTAACTATTTATATTTATATACTTTTCTATATAGGTTGAACTCTACCCTCTCTATTCAGAAAGGGCAATATGCGAATTACTGTTGGAGACTTCAATACAGTCTGCCAAGCTTTTTAATAAGCGTTTATGCCTTCTACTATATATCAATAATTGACCTAGTCCGGATTGGCTTGAGTGTACTTTAACGGCTCCCTGCTTACCAGCACTGATCGTTCTATCAGTACTACCTTGAATATATGAACGCGGTGAGCCCCCTATCCAAATTTTCTATGTTTTGCGCAATAACGGTAGTTAACCCTATACCTTCCTTTCTGTCAATATAGACAATAACACTATGGTGACTATGCAATGCACAAACTAGGAGAGAGTCTATGAAGAACTCTCTCCCTCTATTTTCACCCCTTTTTTTACTTTTCTCCCCTTGCAAGCCTCCTACAATTCCCTTTCCTCTTTTTCTTATCTTTATATTATTATATCATCATATTATTTTATTATTATATTTACAATTTAATTTTATTATTTACAATATATTATGTTTCCTTCCTTTTCCCTCCCCCCCCCTCTTTTTCTTTTCTTTTTTCCTCTACACTACCCATTTTCCAAACAACCCCTCGTTTTTCCATATGTCCCCTGCTAGATAAACTATGATATGCGCAATAACGACTTATATATATAAAATTAACTCCCATTATTACTATCCACAGATACCATCTTCTTGACCGGGCATACAGTATTTATACACTGCCACTGTCTAGATAGATGTATGACCTGCCAACGCTGGTCTAAACACGCTAATTTGAAGTAAGTGCGTGTGACAAGCCTGTGTCCACTTCATTTATTACTTAATAGTCAGCTTTTGACATATAGATGCTTGTTCGACTACATAACCATAATATATCCTTAGTCCTATTCCACAGTGTACATCTATGTATGCTTTAGGCTGAATTTATCTACACTGTATGGCTTTACTCTCACATAAGTGGGGATAGGGAGGGAGGGACCGTTGCTTGGATCACAGAATCATTGTGAATTATGTATGACTTGAATGTTAATATTTTCTGTATTAAAATGTTTTTATGTATATTATATAGGCCTTATGTATTCATGCACTGTTTCTCTGCATATTCTATAGAACTATATATATATGCTCCTGAGGAAGTGTTCACGATAACGCGCAACATGTCGAGCCAGTTCTCCATCTCCTTTGGATCCATCTGCTGGTTATCTGGTTTATGATTACACAATTACAATTTCTCTCTTTTGTTTTTTGTACTCAGTTGAGTCATTATAAGGAGAATACATTGTACTGTACTGATAACCCCCTTTGGACCAGTCATAATACCTGATCAATTCAATGTTATGATTGTTTTATAATTCAAATTTTTGTATACCAATAAACCTCTAGTTTTTTATCCTCATCTATATTGTATGCCTTCAAAGTCCAATTACTAGTTCCTAGTTTAGAAATTCCCATGATTTCAAACATATCTATTGCTTCTGTCTTACGTCCTTATAGACTGTAGGTTATGACACAGGAAGGAGTTGACCAGCTGATCTCATTAGCACACACCCTGCATCACCCACCCTCCCACTCCCAGGTGCATGTTTTTTAAAGGAAATGCAATCAATCAGTGATCACCCTTCTCACTAAATACACAATGTACAATCAGATTGCACAGTGTATGGCCATCTTTATACAAGTACATAGAAGGGAGTCGACAGAAACACTCAGCTGACCATCCCCGTTCACATCTCTACATAGCGGGAACTCGCATTCCCACGTGTTTATTTTTTTAGCGAGGTGGGGAGATATTTTGGAGCATTTTCACTCATCACACATAGGGCAGCCCATCCATCTGAATGGGCTGCCCTACACGCAGCAATCACCCCAAAGAAGCTTCAGAACTTTTTTTAAGAGTGGAGCTTGGTGCGTTTATTACTGCGATTTTTGGTGCATCGCATTTCTGAAATGCAAGGAAATACATAGATGTGAATGGAGCCTCATTGTTCTTGTGTTATAGCACCAATTTCACTTTCAGGCCCCATTCACATCTAGCATAGTGGGAGCGAATGTTTTGTGTCTCGTTTTTCCTGTGACACGCATAGGGCAGCCTGCTGATTTAAATGGGCTGTGCTATATGTGACTTATGGGACATGTTGGCGTTTTGTGGGTTGCGTGTTTTTTACTGTGCGTTTTGCAGCATTTTCCATTAATTTTTTCACATGCCAAAATGTGTGCTTCTGTGTTTGGTGTGTTGTTAACAATTAATGGCACTGAAAGCGCAACTAGTAATTTTAGGTGTATAAAGGTGGCCATACACTATGCAATCTGATTGTACAATCTCCTTTAGATCTGCCATCAATTATGTAGTGCAAGGGCCTGCCTGATGGGATACAGAGTAATTGGCTAGATAGGTGTTTCCTCCTATTATATACATTTGGTGAATCTAAAGGAGATTGTACAATCAGATTGTATAGTGTATGACTACTTTTATACACCTAAAATTTCTAGTTGCGCTTTCAGTGCCATTAATTGGTAACGGAACACCAAACACAGAAGCAAACACACATTTTTCCATGTGAAAAAACGAGTGGCAAATTCTGCAAAACGCACAGTAAAAAACACGCAACCCACAAAACGCCAACATGTCCCATAAGCCACATATAGCACAGCCCATTTAAATTAACAGGCTGCCCTATGCGTGTCACAGGAAAAAAGAGCCACAAAATGTTTACTCCCACTATGCTAGATGTGATTGGGGCCTGAAAGTGAAATTGATGCGATAACACAGAACAATGAGGCTCCATTCATATGGATATTCATATTCAGCTTCTTTGGGGGGATTGTTGTGTGTAGGGCAGCCGATTCAGGTGGATGGGCTGCCCTATGTGTGATGTGTGAAAATACGCCAAAACACCTCGCTAAAAAAAAACCCATGTGGGAATGCGAGTTCCCGCTATGCAGAGATGTGAACGGGGCTTGGCAGCTAAGTGTTTCTGTCCACTCCCTTCTATGTACTTGTATAAAGATGGCCATACACTATGCAATCTGATTGTGTATTTAGTGAGAAGGGTGATCACTGATTGATTGCATTTCATTTGAAAAACGTGCAGCTGGGAGTGGGAGGGTGGGTGATGCAGGGTGTGTGCTAATGAGGTCAGCTGGTTAACTCCTTCCTGTGTCATGACCTACATTCTGTAAGGACTTAAGACAGAAGCAATAGATACCTTACTGTCCTCCATCCATGATTCCAAACGTAAGTGTCTGTAGATTTTATGGAAAGCTTTGATATTTTTGCAAAAAAAGTACATGAATGCTATATTGGTGCATAGGGGAGCTGGAATTTTTGAAAAATAAAGGTGAACTTAGCCTTTAAGCTCTCTAAGCTGACAAATTCTTGTCTACACAAATATTAGGAGTAGGGGGTCCTGAAGGGACAGAGGAGGCCTTAGAGAGAAATAACATTTCAGAATGAGGCCAAAGGTCTGGACTGGAAAACAAAATTGTTAGCTAGATGAAAGCTAGCAGTGCTCTCAGACACAGCCCTTGCCCCTATGATCCACTATGTGCGTGAAGAAGGTGTCCCTGCTGTGATAAGTCACTTGGGGGCAGAGAGGCCCAGGGTGTTCAGGGGTTGGTGAGAGGAAACCCGTCAGTAGACAGACAGAGGGAGTAGCCATCAAGCAGGCATCAGAGGGATTAGGAAGAGGCTACGCAGACTCTTTAGAGGTTCCAGGCTTTGGCCTGGGCTGCCCAAAACAGGGCACCAAATTGAAATAAAAAATATGCCAGACTGTTTCCTGCCACAGGCTGTGACAGAAAGTGTCACAGACAGGGCTCCCTTGACAGCCCCAAAACAAATGGAGCACCACAGCAGATGGACAACTGGTTAGGCTTGGCTTACGTGCCACATGCAGTGCAAAAGGACCTGGCTGCAGTGAATTCTTTCAGTTCAGTGAGCCTTGGTTTCAGTTGACTAGATAGTTGGTTTTTCTGAGGCTGCTGAGGGGCAGTTTTTAGGATGCAACGCTACTGCCACTAAAATCTCTGTTTATGTTTGTTTTGTCTTTTTGATCTCAAGGGGCATTTAACATTAAAATACCATGTCACAATGCCAAGCATATAAAAGCCCCCATAGATAGATCCTGCAAGAAATCCAGTTCTTTACTTCCTGTGCCTCTTCTGCACTAAAATGGCAAAACGTGGTATTAGTAGGGTGACCACGTGTCTCGGATTGCCCGGGACAGTCCCGCATTTTGCAGGTCTGTCCCGGGTACCTTTATGCCAGGACAATACAGTGTCCCGGAATGAAACTGACACAGCCATTCCCCGGGCCGTTCTGATGGCCCCAAAAAAGGCTGCCACATCACCGCTTTACTCACTGACAGTACTTGTCCTGGCCGGAAATGCCTGGAGGAGCACAATCCCCGCCCCCTGCTTGTGATTGGAGAAATCATAAATCCTGACTATTGAGTCTAATGACTGTGCTGTGATTCGTTACAGCACAAGCTGATTTTTGGGAAGGGGGGGGGGTGTCCCTGAATGGTAGTTTGGAAATGTAGTCACCCTAGTTATTATTCCTGTCCAGTTCACCTCGTTGAACTACAGAACACCTCCCATCCACATTATGGCGATGAGTAGCCCTGTGGTTCTAATACACTTTCTCTTCTAGGGTCACAACACTGCTTTTCCATAAATAAAGTACAGTGAGTGAGCATTGTCATCCTAGGACAGGAAAGAAAAATAGGATTTTTATAACAGCTTACCTGTAAAATCCTTTTCTTGGAGTACACCACGGGACACAGAGCTAGTCATTACATAATGGGTTAAGGGTCACCAGCGGTGATTGGACACTGGCACAACCAATGGAAGACAGTTCCCCTCCATATAACCCCTCCCATCAGGGAAGTACCTCAGTTTTGTAGCAAAGCAGTAAGGTTCCCATAAGAAGGGTGGGACCTCTGTGTCCCGTGGTGTACTCCAAGAAAAGGATTTTACAGGTAAGCTGTTATAAAAATCCTATTTTCTTTATCGTACACCACGGGACACAGAGCTAGTCATTACATAATGGGACGTCCCAGAGCAATGCTCATATGAAGGGGGGGAGACACAGATCAAACCGACCGCTTGCGGACCAGAAGCCCTATACTGCTGCCTGCAGCACACTTCGCCCGAAGGCGGAATCCTCATGTCCTTTCACATCTATTTGATAGAATTTGGAAAATGTATGGACTGAGGACCAAGTTGCAGCCTTACAGATCTGAGCCATCGAAGCCTGGTGGTGCACTGCCCATGAAGCACTTATCGCCCTGGTAGAGTGCGCCTTAACAGGAAAAGGAGGAGTCCTGTTCTTTAAACCATAAGCTTGAACAATTACTTGTCTAATCCACCTGGAAATGGTGGATTTTGATACCGCTTGGCCCTTCTTGGGACCATCTGGTAAAATAAACAAAACATCTGTTTTACGTATCTGAGCGGTTGCTTGCAGATACACCTTTACCGCTCTCACTAGATCTAGAGAGTGTAATAATTTTTCCCCCGCCGTCCGCGGGTTTGGAAAAAAGGAAGGCAGAACAATGTCTTGATTCAAGTGAAAAGCCGACACCACCTTAGGCAGAAAAGCCGGATGGGGTCGTAGTACGATCTTGTCCTTGTGACAAATTAGATAAGGCTCTTTACAAGAAAGAGCTGCTAGCTCTGATACTCTCCTAGCAGAAGCTATAGCAATCAGAAAGGCCAATTTCCTACTTAATATAATTAAAGGAATATGGCGAATAGGTTCAAAAGGTTGCTTTTGCAACACTGACAATACCAAATTCAAATCCCATGGACACAAGGGAGACCTGACTGGAGGATTTATCCTCAGTACCCCCTGAATGAATGTCCGAACTAGGGAGTGAGATGCCAATGGTCTCTGAAAGAAGACTGATAGAGCCGATATTTGCCCTTTGATGGTGCTAAGGGCTAATTTCATATCCACTCCTAACTGGCAAAAAGCAAGAATCCTACTTATTTCATATTTCAGAGGATTCCAACTTCTGGATTCACACCAGGAAACGTATGCTTTCCAGACTCTATGATAGATGAGTCTGGAGGCTGGCTTTCTAGCATTAATGAGCGTAGAAAGAACCAGACCAGAGACCCCTCTCTTTTTCAAAATGTGGGTCTCAGCAGCCAGGCCGTCAAATTTAGCCTTTGTAAGGAAGGGTGGAATACTGGACCCTGTGACAACAGGTCGTGTCGAAGTGGAAGCTTCCAGGGCCTTCCTATCGCCATTTTTACGATCTCGGCATACCAAGGCCTCCTGGGCCAGTTTGGGGCCACTAGGATTACTGGTATTCCCTCCTCCTTGATCCTGCGAAGCAGTCTTTGTAGAAGAGGGATCGGAGGGAATGCATAGATCAGTGAGAACTGATTCCATGGAGTTATTAGAGCGTCTGTCCCGTAGGCTAGAGGATCTCTCGTTCTGGACACAAAGTTGTCCAATTTCTTGTTGAACCTGGAAGCTAGCAGGTCTACATCTGGGTTTCCCCATCTCAGACATATGGCCTGAAAGATCTCTGGGTGAAGAGACCACTCTCCTGGTAGCAGCTGCTGACGACTCAGGTAGTCTGCTTGCCAGTTTTCTATCCCTGGAATGAAGATTGCAGAGATGCAAGGTACATGCTCTTCTGCCCATGCCAAGATCCGGTTCACCTCTCTTTGGGCTGCCCGACTGTGGGTGCCTCCTTGGTGATTGATGTAAGCTACTGCCGTAGCATTGTCGGATTGAACCCGAACTGGGTAGCCCTGTAACCTGTATGTCCAGGTTTTGAGGGCTAGATATACCGCCCGGATCTCTAGCACATTGATGGGCAGGATCCCCTGAGTCTTGGCCCAGGTTCCCTGGGTAGAAGCCTCCTCGAATACTGCACCCCAGCCCGATAGGCTGGCATCCGTAGATACCACCTTCCAGGCCACTGGGAGGAAGGACTTTCCCTTCCGTAAATTCCTGGCTTCTAGCCACCAATTGAAGCTGTGGCGTACTTGTGAGGACAGGCGCATGGGTATATCCAGAGCTTGGCTCTTCCTGTTCCAGGAGGCTAAAATATTGCCTTGAAGTAGTCTCGAATGAAACTGGGCGTAAGGGACCGCCTCGAAGGAGGCTACCATCTTTCCCAATAGTCTCATGCAAAGGCGAATAGACGGCCTCTTGTTTGCTTTGACCTTGTGGATCAGGTCTTTCAGAGACTGTATCTTTGGCTCTGGCAGGTATACCCTGTTTTGGGCTGTATCTATGATCATGCCCAGGTACACTATCCTTCTTTGGGCCTGGAGAGAGGATTTTTGTAAGTTTATAATCCATCCTAAATGCTCCAGGTATCCTACTGTAGTGTCTACAGCGTGATCCAATCCCTCCTTTGACTGATCTATTAATAGTAGATCGTCTAGATAGGCTGTTACCGCAATGCCCCGTGTTCTTAGGTTTGCTAACAGAGGAGATAGCACCTTTGTGAATACTCTGGGCGCGGTGGGTACACCAAATGGCAGGGCCACAAATTGAAAGTGGCGATCTTCTACCGCAAACCTTAGGAATCTTTGGTGAGCGGGGAGGATTGGTATGTGTAGATATGCGTCTTTGATATCTATGGACGCAATGAATTCTCCGCCTTTTAAAGTAGCGACCACGGATCGAATCGTTTCCATTCGAAAATGGCGAACGTTCAGAAACTGGTTTAGATTTTTTAGATCCAGGATGGGTCTGACTTCTCCGTTCGGTTTTGGAATCACAAAGAGGTTTGAGTAAAAACCTGAACCTTGCTCCTTTTGGGGTACCTCTGTAACCACACCTTGAGCTATTAAGTGATTCAAACCTTTGAAGAAGGATCCTCTTTTTTGTGGATCCTTGGAGAGTCTTGAACTTCGGAATTGAGAAGATGGGATCTCTCGAAATTCCAGTCTGTACCCTGAGGATATTGTGGATACCACCCATTTGTCCTGGGTTTCTGTCCGCCAAGTCGCTGAGAACTGACGAAGCCTTCCCCCCACTCGGCCGAGCGGGGGCGCCCCTTCAATGAGAGGTTTTGGGGGCTTGCTTATTAGCTCTTGAACCCCACGGCTTCTTGTTCTTCTGAGCCTGTTCTTTGGCTTTTTTGGGCGGCTGAAAAGGCCGTCGCCACTGGCTGGAGTCAGATTTCCCGGGAGCTGGGGAGAGAGTGTGTTTAAAACAAGGTCTCTTGTTTTTCTTTCTCTCAGGTAAAAGTGTCGTTTTACCACTTGATATCTTTTGGATATATCTTTCTAAATCTTCCCCAAAAAGGCGTTCGCCATGGAACGGGAAACTTGCCAACAACTTTTTGCATGGGGCTTCCGCTGACCAATGCTTAAGCCAAAGTACTCTGCGCATCTGTACCAGCTGGAGTGTAAGGCGTGATGCCTGTATGATAGAATCTCTCATGGCATCCACTGTGAAGCATAAGGCTTTAGGCAAATTCTCCCAATTTTTAGCCTGCTCTGAAGGCAGCTCCTTCAGCCCCTGCTTTACCTGTTGGCTGACGACCTGACACATACCGACTGCTGCTACTGCAGGTTGGATAATTGAGCCGGCCAAAAGGAAGGAGGATTTCAGTAAGGATTCCAACTTCTTCTCAGAAGGATCTTTAAACACTTGTACATTATCCACTGGACATGTCAGGTTTTTATTTACACAAGAAATAGCCGCATCTACCGTAGGCAGGCTCCATTTCTTTAAAAAATTTTCCTCCATAGGATAAAGAATGTTAAACTTTTTTGGAGGTGAAAAACGCTTATCTGGATGTTGCCAGTCTGCGTACAATAGATCCTCTAGTAACGGATGAACCGGGAAGGAGCATGCACCTTGCAGGGATCTTAATGATCCTAGGGAGGAGACAGGTGATTCTGTTACCTCCAAAGAGGGTAACCTAAATGCAGCTCGCACGGCTCCTGCATAGCATTGCACCTGTGACTTTAAAATCTGGGATACCGAAAAAGGCTCATCCGATATCCCTGATCCGTCTGACTCCTCATCCTCTGCTGATGTAGCCTCCTCCTCATCCTCCTCCTCCTCAGGTACTTCTGAAGGGAGGTCCAATACTGGAGGAGATCTGCTTCGCTTATTGTCCTTTTTAGAGGATTTAGCGATTAAAGTAGCAATTTTCTCCTCCAGATTATTTAGGGCAGCTGATAAAGTGTCCTCAGTGACATATGCAGGCCCAGGCTTCACTGGGGAAGCCGCCATACCTGACAGAGGTAATGGCTCATCCTGTACAGGTGCTTTTGGCAACACAGGAGAGGAAGGTACCGAGTCAGCACAGCTAGAGCCCCCTGTCTCAGGCGGCGGTGCTCTTTTATCTCTTTTTGTCCGCATTACTTCCCCTGGAAGGCTTACTGTTTAGACAAAATACAAGGTACCTAAATGCATATACTACCGTGTTCAGTTTAGCAAATACATTAAGTATGCAACTTTTAACACATAACTATGCATAACATGGATGTCTTCTAGGAAGTACCCAATCCAACCACATGGAGTCTTACGTCCCTGTATAGCTGCTGTGTTTCTCTGCCAGGAACAAGAGAACTAACGAGCTTGCTTGCTGCTGCAGTGTTTTTTACACTGACAGTCTTTTAAATTTGGCGCCGTTTCTGTGCCTGCACGCGCCACGTGCCCGCGCACGCCTCGGCCCCCCCCCTCCGATAAAGCGCGCGGCCTTTAGCGCTATGGTGGTGGCCATAGTGAGAGAGGACTCTCATCAGCCCCTGTCCCCACTTACCTGCATCTGCAGGTGTCTGTATCGGCCACCGGAAGGAGGAGCGGGGTGCTCAAGCAAGCTCAGCAGCGGAGGTGACGAGCAGTGTACTTCGCCGAAGCCGACACTGAACAGAGTGAGGTGAGTATATTCAGCTCTTTACTCCCCCCAGTGGTGGAAAAAAAGAAGACATCCACTTTTTGAAAAAGGTCCCAACCTAGTTATGGACCTTCTAATCTCACCTTATCCACGCCGCAGGTTTTTCTGCTGAAAGTTTTCAGACAGATACCAAACTTCACCCTTCACGGTGGGCTATGTGTGCCAACCTTCAGGGATATGGGTTCCTATTTAAAGGATACCTCTCCCCTGGGCCTTGTACAAGACTCTTACCAGGACTTTATAGCGAAATAGCGAAAGTGCTGGATCTTAGAGCCCAGTCCTCCGAAGAGAGACATTACAGGCGACGCCTCATGGATGAGGCCCGGATCCCATCCAGATTCAGCTCATTTGTAGGCGTCTTGGATGGATCCGAAAGCATAGCTCTTTTACCCCCAGAGGGTCTCTTTGGTAGAGCTTTCCTTTAGCACCTCCTAACGCGTCCAACACCTTTCGACACTGGCGAAAAAACTGAGGTACTTCCCTGATGGGAGGGGTTATATGGAGGGGAACTGTCTTCCATTGGTTGTGCCAGTGTCCAATCACCGCTGGTGACCCTTAACCCATTATGTAATGACTAGCTCTGTGTCCCGTGGTGTACGATAAAGAAATAGCAGCCACTATAATTGAGGAATGATAAGCTATACAGTTTATATTAAATGTCTGTTCTTAGGTTTAGATACACTTTAGCTCATAACTAACACATAAAGGAAGCACATAGATAGGTTCCATAAAATTTTTGATGGGCATAACAATAGTTACATGTCAGATAACCATGCAGTGCTTTTAAAGCGGCCCTTAGGATAAAAGGACCATGTTCTGTTTTTTAACTAAAATAAGTACTTTAAAATTACCTTGAAGAAGAAATCCTTGACATCAGTAGGTACACGACAAAAAAGAGCAACAAAAGTTTCCGATAGTCTGTCAAAGAGGTGATCTAGTGCTAATTGTTGAGGCTGAAGAAAGACATTGGATTGTATAACTTCATTAATGCATGTATGTATACGGTATATATCTTTACATATAAGCTCTAACGAGCAGGGCCCTCTGATCCCTCCTCTATTTAATTGTATTGTGACTGTACTGTCTTCCCTGATGTAAAGCGCTGCGCAAATTGTTGGCGCTATATAAATCCTGTATAATAATAATAATATATCACAATTAATTAATGACTTGGTAAAATGCATTATGGGGAGCTTAAAGCCTGCATCCAGGAAAACATGAAAACCATTTAACTACAGGAATCCAGACTAATGCCACGTACACACGATCGGAAATTCCGACAAGAAAACTGTTGATTTTTTCTGACGGAATGTTGGCTCAAACTTGTGTTGCATACACACGGTCACACAAATCTTGTCTTAAATTCCGACCGTCAAGAAGGCGGTGACGTACAACACTACGACGAGCCGAGATCAATAAAGTTCAATAGGCAGTTCGGCTCTTCTGCTTGATTCTGAGCATGCGTGTTTTTGTGCGCGTCGGAATTGCATAGAGACGAGCGGAATTTCTGACAAGAACTTTTTCCATCGGAAAAATAGAGAACCTGCTCTCAGTCTTTTGCTGGTGGAAATTCTGACAGAGAATGTTGGATGGTGCATACACACGTCGGAATATCCGACCAAAAGCTCACATCCAACTTTTTCTGACGGAAAATCCTATCGTGTGTACAGGGCATAAGAAACATTTTTCCTTCAGTGGTTTGAGTAAGCACCAAATTAGATGACTGACTTCAACGGCAGGTTGGGCAACAGGGCTTTCACTAGGAATAGACCAGACAAATTGTTGAGAAATGTGGTGATTTATAAACTAAAACAGAACTTTCTTTTTCGTACATCACGGGACACAGAGCGACTTAGTCATTACTAATGGGTTATATAGTTTACCTTCAGGTGCTGGCACTGGCAACTTCCAAACCGGAAGTACCCTCCCCTATATAAGCCCCTCCCATCCGGGAGCACCTCAGTTTTTTGCCAGTGTCTAAGGTGTTGGCCAAAGAGCAACATGTGTTTTCACTGGGCTTGCGTACAGGTTCTTTTACGGGCCTTAGTAAGCTGTTCCGGATCCCACCAAAAAAGCTTCATAGCTAAACGGTCGGTACCCGGGCCTTGCAGCAGAAGAGCAAGGTTTTGCCTGTAATGCCTCTCTTAGGAGGGCTGGACCCTGGGATCCAGAGCTCTGGTCATACCCATGACCAAGATGTTGTCTGTGTAGGGTGCTATACAGGTCCAGGGGAGTGGAATCCTTGGGAACCCGGTCCCTGAAGGTTTAATTACAATGCCTGCCGTGATAGGTGAAGTTTGGGCTTCTGTGGACCAAACAGAGTCCTGCGGCGGGGAACAGGTAAGTGGGGGCCCCCAGGAACTTGGTTCTATTGGGGGACCCCCAAGCCTAATTTGTCTTTCTGTCTGTTACCTAACGGTATTCCCGCTAATATCTGTGTATGCCTGTAACTACTGAAAATGTAAAATTTTAATAGTAGTCAAGAAAAAAAAAAAAAAAAAAGAGGACCGCGGTACCTGTGTTAAACCACTAGAGGCCGCTGTGGTCCATTTTTTCTTGTCATGTGGATCTTTGGTTTTCTCAAGTCAAAAGATCCAGGCAGTTGGTAAGTTTCTCTGTGGGAATCCACTTCCTCTGCCCTGTTGCTGCGTTCATCCACCGCACAGGCCCTCCGGCAATAAGGACCCTGGCTCCTAGTCCCTGTTTGATTTTCGAAAAGGGCGCCAATGGCGCATGGGCGCACGCGCGGGCGCGTGCACGTGCCTCCTATGAAAAAAAAGGGGCGGGGCGGGTGGATGACGCTCGATGCGCGCCACGGCGCTTCTGCGCATGTGCAGGCGTCCCAGCTTGTATAAAGACACAGTACAAGTGTCAGCTGGATGCAAACAGAGCTAGCAACAAACAGTGGCACACAGAGGCGGTTGATGCAGGCATCCCCATAGAAAGGCACTTTAGTGGACACCAGCTGGTATATAGCAGCATCTGTGTTAGACTATTGCCAGCAAAATTGGTGTATGACGACGGGAATACCTCAGCTTTGTGCTTAAAGGATATGTCGTCCAGACGCTCCGGAAATAAGTCTTCCAGGAAGCCAAAGGGGTCTCCATCGGGCTCTGAGGATATTGGGCATGCTTGTACTGCACCAATCTCCCCTGAGAATTCAGAGGTCAGTAGCCGTAGAAACCCCGCAGGAGTGCCTGGTGCTGCGGCTGTCCCCAGTCCACCTGCTCCTGTATATATAACAGAGGAGGTTTTATCCTCAACTCTGGGAGGATTGGAAGAGAGATTAACAGCATTGATCGCTGCTTCCCTGTCACAGGGAAAGCGCGTCCGATCTCCGTCTCCTCCTTCAGAGTGCCTGTTAGTGGAGGAACAGCCCCACACAGAGATCGACCTACCTGAAGGGGATCAGGATGAGGTTGATTCAGTTATGGAGGAATCAACAGTGGAAGAACCTTTCTCAGCATCTCAGGCTGAAAGATTATGGGTTCAGTCTCTGACTAACATGGTCCGATCAGCATTTAAAATGCCTCTGGCGGAACCATCAACCACTACGGTTTCCTCGCTGGGGTCGCTAAAAGCTCCCCAGGCTGTCTGTTCCTTCCCAATCCACCCTTTATTAGAAGGGCTTATTTACCAGGATTGGGAGCATCCTGATAAAATATTTGCTCCCCCCAAGAGATTTCCGGTGATCTATCCCATGGAGGATAAGTTCATAAAAAAATGGAGGGTCCCTACAGTGGACGCAGCCATCTCTTCTGTGAACAAATCACTGACATGTCCAGTAGATAATGTTCCAATGTTCAAAGACCCAATAGATAAAAAATTGGAGTCTTTACTAAAATCTGCTTTCTCTACAGCAAGCATGGTGACACAACCTGCGGTAGCAGCGATTGGAGTCTGCCAAGCAGTGAAAGATCAGTTGAAACAAGTCTTGAGGGACTTACCAGATCAGCAGGCTCTTGCCCTAGCTGACCTGCCTAGAGCCTTGTGTTTTGCGGTGGACGCCATAAAGGATACAATCCAACAGGCCTCCCGCTTTACGCTGTCTGTAGTACATATGCGTAGGCTCCTGTGGCTCAAAAACTGGTCTGCTGAAGCTCCCTGTAAGAAACTGCTGGTTAGCTTCCCATTTCATGGAGAATGCTTATTTGGAGAAGATCTGGACAAATATATCCAGAAAATTTCTGCCGGTAAAAGTTCACTCTTACCGGTTAAGAACAAGAGTAGAAGTCCTTCTTTTAAGAGGCCTACTTCTCCAGTCCCGGGCACATCGGCTGTGAAACAGTTCCGACGGCCTCCGCGGTCAAATTCAGGGGGCAGAAATCAGGGACAATCACAGGGTAACAAGAAGCCCTGGATCAAGAGAGGTACAAAACCTCCCCCCAAGTCATGAAGCGTTGCCCCCACTCAATCGGGTGGGGGGAAGGCTTCAGTTGTTCACAGAGACCTGGCGGGACACCATCAGAGACAGATGGGTGCTCTCCGCAGTAAGTCTGGGATACAAGCTGGAGTTAAAAGGCACTCCTCCTGCCCAATTTATGAGGTCAAACGTGCCAAGAGATCCCCAGAAGAGAGGATCCCTCCTTCTGGCACTAGAACAACTATTGCTCCAAGGTGTAATCATGAAGGTTCCCCTGGAAGAAAGCGGATTCGGGTTTTACTCGAACCTTTTCACAGTCCCCAAACCAAATGGGGACGTGAGGCCCATATTAAATCTAAAAGGGCTAAACAAGTTCCTAAATATCAGGACTTTTCGGATGGAGTCGATCCGATCGGTGGCCACCGCCCTACAAGGGCAGGAATGGTTAGCCTCGATCGACATAAGGGATGCTTATCTGCATATTCCCATCTTTCCGGCCCACCAGAAATTTCTACGCTTTGCAGTAGAAGGGCGCCATTTTCAGTTCAGAGCCTTACCTTTCGGTCTGGCCACAGCACCACGAGTGTTCACAAAGGTTCTGGCCCCACTATTGGCCAATCTAAGAACACAAGGTGTAACGATAATGGCATATCTAGACGACCTGCTACTAATAGACCACTCAGTGGAAAAGCTGGAAGTAGCTATTCACAAGACAATCAAGTATCTGGAATATCACGGTTGGATTATCAACCGGGACAAGTCAGCTCTAAGACCAGTCAAAAGTCTGGAATACTTAGGGCTAAGGCTGGATTCAAATCAGAGAAAGATTTTCTTACCTCCAGAGAAGGTGTCGTCTTTAAAAGATTTGACCCACTTAGTGGGTACAAAAAGAAAACCATCCATACGCCTGTGCATGAGGCTGCTGGGAAAAATGGTGGCTTCATTCGAAGCAGTACCCTACGGTCAATTCCATTCAAGGAATTTGCAAAGGGCCATACTGTCAGCCTGGAACAAAAAAGTTCAGGCTTTAGACTTACCAATGTCCCTGTCCCCTTCCGTTCGCAAGAGCCTCCATTGGTGGTTGGTGCCCCAGAATCTGGAAAAAGGGAAACCCTTCAGTCCGGTTTCTTGGAAGGTGGTCACTACAGATGCCAGCCTCATAGGCTGGTGGGCAGTACTGGAGCAATGGTCTCTCCAGGGCAAGTGGTCAGAAGCAGAAAAGGCCCTGCCCATCAATCTCTTAGAGATACGAGCAGCCCGGTATGCCCTAGTAGCATGGACATCCAAACTCCAAGGGTCCCCTGTCAGAATTCAATCAGACAATGCCACAGCAGTGGCATATATCAATCACCAGGGTGGCACCAGGAGTCGTGCAGCCCAGAGGGAAGCAAATTGCATCCTGGAGTGGGCAGAAAGATATGTCCCAGCCATATCCGCGGTTTTCATCCCAGGAGTGGAAAATTGGAGAGCGGACTTTTTAAGTCGCCAACAATTATGCCCGGGGGAATGGTCTCTTCACCCCGAGGTTTTCCAGGCAATATGCCAGCGGTGGGGAACACCGGATGTAGATCTGCTAGCATCCAGATTCAACGCAAAGGTGGACAGATTTGTGTCTCGCACAAGGGATCCCCTAGCTTGCGGCTCGGATGCCCTAGTGTTCCCTTGGGATCAGTTCAAGCTGATATATGCATTCCCACCGCCACAATTGTTACCGCGATTAATCCGCAGAATCAGGGTAGAAAAGAAACCAGTGATTCTGGTGGCTCCAGCGTGGCCCCGAAGGGCATGGTATGCGGAGATTGTAAAAATGTCAGTGAGGAGTCCTTGGACCCTCCCACATCGTCCGGACCTGCTGTCGCAAGGACCGATATACCACCCTTCCTTACCAGCCCTAGGTTTGACGGCCTGGCTATTGAAGCCCACATTCTGAAAAAGAGAGGGCTCTCTAATTCTGTGGTATCTACCATGATCAATGCCAGGAAGCCGGTATCCAGGCAGATCTATTATAGGATCTGGAAGGCGTACATTACGTGGTGTGAGGCCAAGAAATGGCATCCACGTAAGTACGTGATAGGTAGGATTTTGGACTTCCTACAGTGGGCTGTAGATAGGAAGCTGGCCTTGAGTACTATCAAGGGTCAGATTTCGGCCTTGTCAATATTTTTTCAAAGGCCCTTGGCTTCGCATTCACTAGTCAAAGCTTTAATACAAGGAGTGATGCGTATTAGCCCTCCGGTTAGTATTCCCATATGTCCATGGGACTTAAACCTGGTTCTGTCGGTTCTACAGAAACAACCGTTTGAACCATTGCAACACATTTCCTTGGTTCTTCTCACCAGGAAATTGATTTTCTTAGTAGCCATTTGTTCGGCTAAAAGAGTATCGGAATTAGCCGCCTTGTCCTGTAAGGAGCCATATCTGGTTGTCCATAAGGACAGAGTAGTATTACGTCCTCATCCAGCCTTTCTTCCTAAGGTGGTATCGTGGTTTCATTTGAACCAAGATGTGGTTCTTCCTTCTTTTTTCCCCAAACCTAGCTCGGTAGAGGAAAAGTTATTACATTCTTTGGATGTAGTAAGAGCAGTTAAAGCTTATCTAAAAGCCACTGCTCAGATTCGCAGAACGGATACTTTGTTTATTCTGCCGGAAGGCCCTAGAAAGGGTCAGGCAGCATCAAAATCTACTTTAGCCAAGTGGATTCGACAGGTCATAATACAAGCCTATGGCTTGAGAAAGAGACCGCCTCCGTTCAAAGTTAGGGCGCACTCCACGAGAGCAGTTGGAACTTCATGGGCAGTGCATCACCAGGCCTCCCTGGCTCAAGTCTGTAAGGCCGCAACATGGTCTTCAGTACACACGTTTACTAGATTCTACCAGGTAGACGTTAGAAGTCAGGAGGATGTTGCCTTTGGGCGCAGTGTGTTGCAGGCCACAAAAGATCCTCATGCCTGATGGCGCCCAGCTTATGTATCCCTCCCCTCATTTGGCATTGCTTTGGGACGTCCCATTAGTAATGACTAAGTCGCTCTGTGTCCCGTGATGTACGAAAAAGAAAAAGGGATTTTTATAACAGCTTACCTGTAAAATCCTTTTCTTGGAGTACATCACGGGACACAGAGCTCCCACCCCTCTTTTTGGGACACTTATTGCTTTGCTACAAAACTGAGGTGCTCCCGGATGGGAGGGGCTTATATAGGGGAGGGTACTTCTGGTTTGGAAGTTGCCAGTGCCAGCACCTGAAGGTAAACTATATAACCCATTAGTAATGACTAAGTCGCTCTGTGTCCCGTGATGTACTCCAAGAAAAGGATTTTACAGGTAAGCTGTTATAAAAATCCCTTTTTTTTTTTAAACTTTGACAGAGTAGCTGCAATAGACTCATAAAATTGCAGTCTCAATTTACTTTTGGCAATGCTTCTCAAAACATCTGCTGGGCATTCTGTTTCAACCAGTTCAATGCTTTTTAAAAAAAATCAAAATCATTATCCAACAAATTAATTAGATTACCTTGAATCTATGAAGAAAAAAACACCAGAAACAATCTTTAAGCATGGCTACAGAATCTTCTGACAAAAGAAACTTTGACAACATTTTTCCATGCAGATCCTAGGATTTTCAAAGAATTTTAATTACAAAACATTCATTGTACATGAATTGTACAGTATATAACAATACAGTATACATTACTGAATTTCATTACAAATAATTTTTTTATTTTTCATTTGCATTACTAGCTTGACATTGTCCCTAATGATGTTTACATAAAATTGTATTTTTATTTTAACATTTAGCGGTTGTGTTGGATTTGTCTGTGTAGTGACATAGTGAGGTCCTTTTTCCCCACCCCATCAAAAATCAATACGTGCCCCACTGCTGGATACATGTACCTGGCATACTAATGTCCAGCTCTGTCATAATACACTCATTGAATATCATCAAATCTGAGAGCCTGACCGGTATCACCATATTTCCTTAGCATGTGAGATCTGGAACCTCGAATGCTGATCCCAATAGAGCTGGGATTTTGCAATGGGGAAAAGCAGAGAACAGGTATCCAAGGCAGTAAAGTAATTAAAGTGCATGTGTTTTACAAATATACAGTAGACACACACAGGCACATACTCTCACGCACCACACACAAAATGAAAAAAGCTACTGCATGCAAATGATAGTACAGTATGTAAAATCTTAATGTATCTAAGCTTTAGCCTGGAGTAAAAGGACTGCAGTGTCATCTCTTTTGGTATTAAAAAACAAACAAAAAAAAAACACTTTTGCAGCGCTACCCTCAAAGGAGCTGCTTGGTAGATTGGGGTTCTTTTTCCTTTTGCCTCGACTCTATGACCAACCTCAGCCCATCTGACACACCAGGTTAATCAAATGGATACTGCAATACTATTGTGAGCACAAATATAAATATCCTGCACACAAATATGTTTAAGTATCAGAAAGCAAACTTTACACCAGTTAGTGGTAAAGATATATTACCAGGGGTTAAAGTAAATGGCAGTATATGCACAAATGAAAAAAACATAAAATATATATATATATATATATTTCTTCATCAGTTTAGGCCAATATGTATTCGTCTACATATTTTTGGTAAAGAAAATCGCAATAAGCGTATATTGATTGGTTTGTGCACAAGTTATAGCGTCTACAAAATAGGGGAGAGATCAAGGGGGTTAAGTGTTCCCTAGGCAGGTGTTTATAACTCTGGGGGGAGTGGACTGACTGGGAGTACAGAGAGATCACTGTTCCTTATCACTAGGAACAGCAGATCTCTCTCTACTTCCCTGACAGAACGGGGATCTGCTTTGTTTACACTGGCAGATCCCTGCTCTGCCTCTCTGTGGAGCGATCGCGGGTGGCCGGCGGACATCATGGCCGCCGGCCATGCACATCGGCTCCAGCACAGTGCGTGCGCACACTGTATCCATTATACAGAGCGCCGTACCGTTACGGCGATTTGCGCAATAGAGCAGTCCTGCCGCAGTATAACTGCGGCGGCTGGTCGTTAAGTGGTTTAAAGGAATTTTTCATTTTTACTGTTACACCACCCAAAAGTGGAACTTCCGCTGATCTGCTTCCTCCCCCCCTCCGTGCAACATTTGACAGGTACCCTTCCCCACTTTCGGGAGGCGGTGCCGCAGTTTCTTACTTTATTCATTTTTTTTCCCCAGGCTGGAACACAGCTTTATGCATCATTAAAATCACTGCTCCTGAAAAAATTATCATTTAAAAAAAAAAAAAAGTTGCATTGATACATGTCCCCCAGGGCAGTACCCGCACCCCCATACCCCTTTTATGGCCAATTACTTGCATATAAGCCTTTAAAATGGGCTTTTGATTTTTCTTGTTTGGCTCCCATAGACTTTGCCGCACGGGTTAGAACTTCTCCCCTGTTCGGGAGTTCTGCTGTGAATCGAGCAGGGGGGTGTTCTACCCATCTCTACTAGTAACCCCCCATCAAATAAGCAATAAGCAGTACCATCAGTAAATAGTAACAATAGTGATCAATACTACCATCAGGGCTCAAAATTTCAAGTCCTGAGCTACTAGCCAGACCGCAAGGGTTACTCGCCACCAGTTGCCCCACCCAGCCCGCCCACACCTAATTCCGTCCCTAAACACGCTCTCATAAAATGACACTTAAATGTATTATGCATAATAAAGTTATAAATATTAACAACAACTGTATCCGTGCCCACCAATGCAGGCTGCGTGTGTCCACCATGCAGGCTTGTGCCCACGAATGCAGCCTTGTGCCAGTGCCCACCATGCAGCCTTGTGCCAGCCAATGCAGCTTTGTGTCCACCATGCAGCCTTGTGCCCAGTGCCCACCAATGCAGCCCTGTGCCTAGTGCCCACCAATGCAGCCTTGTGTCCACCAATTCATCCTTGTGCCCAGTGCCCACCAATGCAGCCTTGTGCCCACCAATGCATCCTTGTTTCCGCCATGCAGCCTTGTGCCCAGTGCCCGCCATCCAGCCTTGTGCCCACCAATGCAGTCTTGTGTCCACCAATGCAGCCTTGAGCCCAGTGCCCACCAATGCAGCTTTTGCCCACCAATGCAGCCTTGTGCCCACCAATGCAGCTTTGTGTCCACCATGCAGCCTTGTGCCCAGTGCCCACCATGCAGCCTTGTGCCCACCAATGCAGCTTTGTGCCCACCAATGCAGCCTTATGCCCAGTGCCCACCAATGCAGCCTTGTGCCCACCAATGCAGCTTTGTGTCCACCATGCAGCCTTGTGCCCACCAATGCAGTCTTGTGTCCACCATGCAGCCATGTGCCCAGTGCCCACCATTCAGCCTTGCGCCCACCAATGCAGTCTTGTGTCCACCATGCAGCCATGTACCCACCATGCAGCCTACCTGTGCAGCTGAGGAGAGGAACAGGAGAGCCGCCCAGGTGTTCAGAACGCAGCGCGGGGAACACAATGATAACAGCTTTAATTTCAATAGCCGTGTTCCCCTCCTTGCAACGTCATATACAGCCCCTGGCCGGGGAACTTTTATTGACAGATCACCCGTCACTGGGATTGGACGGGTAATCTGTCTATCAAAGTCCCAGGACCAGGAGGCGGGGAACACGGCTATTGAAATGAAAGTTGTTATCACTGTGTTCCCCGTGCTGCACTCTGAACACCTGCGCGGCCCTCTCTCTCTCTTCCCCTCCGTTATCGCTGGGAGAAGGACTCCCATTTCACACAGGCTGATGGCTCGCCCCCCCCCCCCCCCGCTCCCAGCCCTCAAAATCCAATCGCAAAATGCGAGCAGGCGAGTGGATTTTTTAAGGGCTGCTTCTATAACTACTATGAAACTATGCAACTTCCCTGTAGCCAGCAGGCTATAACCACTAAAATATAAGGCTCCCTAATGGCTAGTACACATGGGCTGAATGTCAGGAGACATTGGCCGGTTCAATAAAAACTGTCCCTTCTGTATGTTAGCCGGTCCGACAGAAGCGCCCTCCTGTCAGAACTCAACAGGTCAGCACACTGCGTTGAATGAAAAAAAAAAACTATTAGTGTGTACCAGGCTTAAATAGCTACCTATTATTACTACGGACAATGGACACAGTTCTTGTAAAGCAGCTATCCAGGTGATCAGTCCTAGAATTGATTTACTAAAACTAGAGAGTGCAAAATCTGGTAATGCTGTGCATGGTAGCCAATCAGCTTCTAACTTCAGCTTATTTATTAAACTTTGACAAAAAAAAAAAAAAAAACCTGGAACCTGTTTGGTTTCTATGCAGAGTTGCACCAGATTTTCCACTCTCCAGTTTTAGTAAATCAACCCCTATGCTTCGATGAATATATTCCACAATTTAATAATACATCCAAATAAACTATGCTGCAACCTCCGTCAGAAAAGTCATCAAAGCTAGTAGCAGTCACACTTGTAAAACAAGATTTCGTGAGGCATAAGAAATAATGGGGTTTCCTTCATTTAAGGAGGTTAGTACAATTAAATGCCAAAATATACATACTTGATATTGCTTGGTTTTAGCAATACACTGCAGGATCTGGGTGGCCTCCAGATGTCCAGGCAAGTCTGCACCACTGAAGCCAGGAAACACACAGTTCTGATAAAAAAAATTATAACACCAAAGTTACTTTTGTAAGTATCATCGAAAACTCTGTTATGTTTTTTTTAAAGTCCACATGAAAAACGCCCTTTACCATGAGCAGTGTTGCCAACCTCCCGCAGAATTTGCTGACGGAGCATATTTTTACTGACAGCCTACAAATGGATAGAACTCCTATAAAAAACTAAGACAATCGATATTCAAACAATACGAGCACAATGTGGAAACACTGACAATACCCATAACAAGTAATTTGCCTCGTTTACAATTAAAAATTCAACATGACACATTATCAGCCCCTGATATTTACAGACAGTTGTAAATATCACTGTAAATTTATTGACGATTGGCAAACCTGACCATGAGAATGTAAATTATACTTGCAGCAGAGAACTAGGAATGCAGAACTACGATATGCGTGTTCCTAGTTCTAAGGCCCAATGTCAAACAGAATTTTTTTTCATAGAGTTATTGTCAATTTTACTGACAAATAGTGATGCCGCTAAACTTGATTTGTGCATCTAAGCTTCAGAAAACTCTGATCAAAAAGGGTTAAAGCAGTGGTTCTCAACCTGGGGGTCGGGACACACTCGGGGGTCAAATGACAATTTGCCAGGGGTCACCAAGTCCTGGGCTGTTACTGAAGCCCACGCTGCTCTCCAAGCCTTTTTGCGTCCGCCCAGCAGGGCTGTCCCTGGATCCTGTGGCCGCCCAGATGGGCTGTTCTTGGAGCCCGCGGCCGCCCATTCAGTTCACGGCATGGCTGGGGGGCAGAGACTAGAGGTCAGCTGACTGATGAGGAATGTGAAGTGAGAGGGGCTGGAGGAGACGTTTGTAAAATTTATAAAATTTGATACTTACAATAAAATCAATTTGAAACGTTATTTAAGATTAAACAATCTTTGTAGCTGCACAAAAGCCCTTGGGAGTCATTTTCTCTTTTTTCTAAAATACATTTGGGCTAGCAGCAATAGTTTAGACACTAGAAGGTGGGTACCTTAACTTTGTTAGCATTAAGATAAAAAAGAAGCCTTTAAAACCTCTTTATTTTACACAAAGAATAAACGATTAATCCTGAAGGGTCTGCATGGGCAGATTTTCTTTAGCCAGTTTTATAGGTATGAAACTATGAACCACATGACCCCCGGGGGATTTACCCCCTTCATGACCAGGCCATTTTTTGCAATACAGCACTGCGTTTCCTTAACTGACAATTGCGCTGTCATGCAACGCCGTACCAAAATAATAGGATTTTTATAACAGCTTACCTGTAAAATCCTTTTCTTGGAGTACATCACGGGACACAGAGCGACATAGTCATTACTAATGGGTTATATAGATACCTTCAGGTGCTGGCACTGGCAACTTCCAAAACCGGAAATACCCTCCCCTATATAAGCCCCTCCCATCCGGGAGCACCTCAGTTTTGTAGCAAAGCAATAAGTGTCCCCAAAGAGGGGTGGGAGCTCTGTGTCCCGTGATGTACTCCAAGAAAAGGATTTTACAGGTAAGTTGTTATAAAAATCCTATTTTCTTTCTCGTACATCACGGGACACAGAGCGACATAGTCATTACTAATGGGATGTCCTAAAGCAATGCCCAACGAGGGGGGGGATACACCATACATAAGCTGAGCGCTATCAGACATGAGGATCTTTTGCGGCCTGCAACACACTGCGCCCAAAGGCGACATCCTCCTGACTTCTAACGTCCACCTGGTAGAACCTAGTAAACGTGTGTACTGAAGACCATGTTGCGGCCTTACAGATTTGAGCCAGGGAGGCCTGGTGATGCACTGCCCATGAAGTTCCAACTGCTCTCGTGGAGTGCGCCCTAACTTTGAACGGAGGCGGTCTCCTTCTCAAGCCATAGGCTTGCATTATGACCTGTCGAATCCACTTGGCTAAAGTAGATTTTGACGCTGCCTGACCCCTTCTGGGGCCTTCCGGCAGAATAAACAAAGTATCCGTTCTGCGAATCTGAGCAGTGGCTTTTAGATAAGCTTTAACTGCTCTTACTACATCCAAAGAATGCAATAACTTTTCCTCTACCGAAGTAGGTTTGGGGAAAAAAGAAGGAAGAACCACATCTTGGTTCAAATGAAACCTCGATACCACCTTAGGAAGAAAGGCTGGATGAGGACGTAACACTACTCTGTCCTTATGGATAACCAGATATGGCTCCCTACAGGACATAGCTGCTAATTCCGACACTCTTTTAGCCGAACAAATGGCTACTAGAAAAATCAATTTCCTGGTGAGAAGAACCAAAGAAATATGCTGTAATGGTTCAAATGGTTGTTTCTGTAGAACCGACAGAACCAAGTTTAGATCCCATGGACATATGGGAATATTAACCGGAGGACTAATACGCATCACTCCTTGTATAAAGGTTTTGACTAGTGAATGCGAAGCCAAGGGCCTTTGAAAAAATATTGACAAGGCCGAAATCTGACCCTTGAAAGTACTCAAGGCAAGCTTCCTATCTACAGCCCATTGTAGGAAATCCAGAATCCTACCTATTACGTATTTACGTGGATGCCATTTCTTGGCCTCACACCAGGCGATGTACGCCTTCCAGATTCTATAGTAGATCTGCCTGGATACCGGCTTCCTGGCATTGATCATGGTAGATACCACAGCATTAGAGAGCCCTCTCTTTTTTAGAATGTGGGCTTCAATAGCCAGGCCGTCAAACCTAGGGCTGGTAAGGAAGGGTGGTATATCGGTCCTTGCGAAAGCAGGTCCGGACAATGTGGGAGGGTCCAAGGACTCCCCACAGACATCTTTACAATCTCCGCGTACCATGCTCTTCGGGCCACGCTGGAGCCACCAGAATCACTGGTTTCTTTTCTACCCTGATTCTGCGGAGTAATCGAGGTAACAATTGTGGCGGTGGGAATGCATATATCAGCTTGAACTGATCCCAAGGGAACACTAGGGCATCCGAGCCGCAAGCTAGGGGATCCCTTGTCCAAGAGACAAACCTGTCCACTTTTGCGTTGAATCTGGATGCTAGCAGATCTACATCCGGTGTTCCCCACCGCTGACATATTGTCCGGAAAACCTCGGGATGAAGGGACCATTCCCCTGGGCATAATTGTTGGCGACTTAGAAAGTCCGCCTTCCAATTCTCCACTCCTGGAATGAATACCGCAGATATGGCTGGGACATATCTTTCTGCCCATCTCAGGATGTAATTTACTTCCCTCTGGGCTGCACGACTCCTGGTGCCCCCCTGATGATTGATATATGCCACTGCTGTGGCATTGTCTGATTGAATTCTGACAGGGGACCCTTGGAGTTTGGATGTCCATGCTACTAGGGCATACCGGGCTGCTCGTATCTCTAAGAGATTGATGGGCAGGGCCTTTTCCGCATCCGACCATCTGCCCTGGAGAGACCATTGCTCCAGTACTGCTCCCCAGCCTATAAGGCTGGCATCTGTAGTGACCACCTTCCAAGAAATCGGACTGAAGGATTTCCCTCTTTCCAGATTCTGGGGAACCAACCACCAGCGGAGGCTCTTGCGAACGGAAGGGGACAAGGACATTGGTAAGTCCAGAGCCTGAACTTTTTTGTTCCAGGCTGACAGTATGGCCCTTTGCAAATTCCTTGAATGGAATTGACCGTAGGGTACTGCTTCGAATGATGCCACCATTTTTCCCAGCAGCCTCATGCACAGGCGTATGGATGGCTGTCTTTTTGAACCCACTAAGTGGATCAAATCTCTCAAAGACGACCCCTTTTCTTGAGGCAAGAAAATTTTTCTCTGGTCTGAATCCAGCCTTAGCCCCAAGTATTCCAGACTTTTGACTGGTTTTAGGGCTGACTTGTCTCGGTTGATAATCCAACCGTGATATTCCAGATACTTGATTGTCTCGTGAACAACCACTTCTAGTTTTTCCACTGAGTGGTCTATCAGCAACAAGTCGTCTAGATATGCCATTATCGTTACACCTCGTGTTCTTAGATTGGCCAATAATGGGGCCAGAATTTTTGTGAACACTCGTGGTGCTGTGGCCAGACCGAAGGGTAAGGCTCTGAACTGAAAATGGCGCCCTTCTACCGCAAAGCGTAGAAATTTTTGGTGGGCTGGAAAGATGGGAATGTGCAAATAAGCATCTTTGATGTCGATCGAGGCTAACCATTCCTCCCCTTGTAGGGCAGTGGCCACCGACCGGATCGACTCCATCCGGAAAGTCCTGATATGTAGGAATTTGTTTAGCCCTTTTAGATTTAATATGGGCCTCACGTCCCCGTTTGGCTTCGGGACTGTAAAGAGGTTTGAGTAAAACCCGAACCCCCATTCTTCCAGGGGAACCTCTATAATTACTGCTTGGAGCAATAATTGTTCTAGTGCCAACAGGAGGGATCCTCTCTTCTGGGGATCCCTTGGCACGTTTGACCTTATAAAGTGGGAAGGAGGGGAGTCTTTTAACTCCAATTTGTATCCCAGATTTACTGCGGAGAGCACCCATCTGTCTCTGATCGTGTCCCGCCAGGTCTCTGTGAACAACTGAAGTCTTCCCCCCACCCGATTGAGTGGGGGCAACCCTTCATGCATTTGACTTTGGGGGAGGTTTTGTACCTCTCCTGCTCCAGGGCTTCTTGTTACCCTGCAATTGTCCCTGATTTTTACCTCCGGGATTTGACCGAGGAGGCCGTCGGAACTGTTTCACAGCCGATGTCCTAGGGACTGGAGAAGCAGGCCTCTTAAAAGAGGGACCTCTAACTCTGTTTTTAACCGGCAAAAGTGTACTTTTACCGCTGGAAATTCTCTGGATATATTTGTCCAGGTCTTCCCCGAATAAGCGTTCACCATGAAATGGGAAGCTGACCAGCAATTTTTTACAGGGAGCTTCAGCAGACCAGTTTTTGAGCCATAAAAGCCTGCGCATATGTACTACAGACAGCGTAAGGCGGGAGGCCTGATGGATTGAATCCTTTATAGCGTCCACCGCAAAGCATAAGGCTCTAGGTAGATCAGCTAGGGCAAGAGCCTGCTGATCTGGCAAGTCCCTTAAGACCTGTTTCAACTGATCCTTCACTGCTTGGCAGACCCCAATAGCTGCCACTGCTGGTTGTGTCACCAATCCTGCTGTAGAAAAAGCAGATTTTAATAAGGACTCTAATTTTTTATCTATTGGGTCCTTGAACATTTGGACATTATCCACTGGACATGTCAGTGATTTATTCACACAAGAGATGGCTGCGTCCACTGTAGGGACCCTCCATTTTTTGATGAACTTATCCTCCATGGGATAGACCACTTGAAATCTCTTGGGAGGAGTAAATATTTTATCAGGATGCTCCCAATCCTGGTAAATGAGCCCTTCCAGTAAAGGATGGATCGGAAAGGAACAAACAGTCTGGGGAGCTTTTAGCGACCCCAACGAGGAGACAGAAGTGGATGATGGCTCCGCAAGGGGCATTTTAAATGCTGATCGGACCATATTAGTCAGGGACTGAACCCATAACCTTTCAGCATGTGATGCTGAGAATGGCTCTTCCACTGTTGATTCCTCTACAACAGAATCGACCTCATCCTGATCCCCTTCAGGCAGGTCGATCCCTGTATGGGACTGTTGCTCTGCTAACAGGCACTCTGAGGGAGGAGACGGAGATCGAGCGCTTTTTTCCTGTGACAGGGAAGCAGCGATCAATGCTGACAATCTCTCTTCCAGCCCTCCCAGAGCTGAGGAAAAAACCTCCTCTGTTACATACACAGGAGCAGGTGAACTGAGGACAGCCACAGTACCAGGTACTCCTGAGGGTGCTCTACGGTCACTAACCTCTGATTCTTCAGGGGAGACTGGTGCAGCCGAAGCATGCCCGAGATCCTCAGAGCCCGATGGAGACCCCCTATGCTTCCTGGAATTTTTAGTCCCGGAGTTTTTAGACGGCATTATTCCTAAGCCCAAAGCTGAGGTATTCCAGCCGAAATACACCACTTACTGACAATAGTCTAGCACAAATGCTGCTATAAAAACAGTTGGTGTCTACTAATGTGCCTTTCTATGGGGATGCCTGCATCAACCGCTTGCTGTATGCCTTTTTTTTTTTTTTTTTTAATGTTGCCAGCTCTGTCTCTGCACTCCATAGCCAGCTCACAACACATAATTGTGGTTTTTAACATGCTGGGACGCCCGCACATGCGCAGAAGCGCTGCGGCGCGCACAGAGCATCATCCCCCAAGCTCCGCCCCCTTTCCCGGCTCACCTCTATATATAGAGGCGCGTGCACGCGCACGCGCGCGGCCACATGGGCCTTCGGCGCTAATTTTGAAAAGGAAACCAGGGACAAGAGCCAGGGCCCCTTTTGCCGCAGGCCGGGGGATGGACGAGCATTGCAACATGGCAGAGGAAGCAGTTTCCCACAAGAGAACTCACCATCTGCCTGGACTTGCTCTGATAAAAAGAGACTAGTCCACATGACAAGAAACGTTCCACAGCGGCCTCTAGTGGATTAACACAGGTACCGCAGTTTAATATATTAAATATATATATATATATATATTTTTTTTTTTTTTTTTTTCTTGACCACTATTAAAATTATTACATTTTTTAGTAGTTACAGGCATGCACAGATATTAGCGGGAATACCGTTAGGTAACAGACAGAAAGACAAATTAGGCTTGGGGGTCCCCCAATAGAACCAAGTTCCTGGGGGCCCCCACTTACCTGTTCCCCGCCGCAGGACTTTGTTTGGTCCACAGAAGCCCAAACTTCACCTATCACGGCAGGCATTGTAATTAAACCTTCAGGGACTGGGTTCCCAAGGATTCCACTCCCCTGGACCTGTATAGCACCCTGCACAGAAAACATCTTGGTCATGGGTATGACCAGAGCTCTGGATCCCAGGGTCCAGCTCTCCTAAGAGAAGCATTACAGGCAAAACCTTGCTCTTCTCTGCAAGGCTCGGGTACCGACCGTTTAGCTATGAAGCTTTTTTGGTCGGATCCGGAATAGCTTACTGAGGCCCAAAAGAACCTGTACGCAAGCTCAGTGAAAAACACATGTTTCTTCTTGGCCAACACCTTAGACACTGGCAAAAAACTGAGGTGCTCCCGGATGGGAGGGGCTTATATAGGGGAGGGTACTTCCGGTTTTGGAAGTTGCCAGTGCCAGCACCTGAAGGTATCTATATAACCCGTTAGTAATGACTATGCCGCTCTGTGTCCCGTGATGTACGAGAAAGAAAAAATGTATGTCATTTTTTCCCACATATACAGCTTTATTTTGGTAGTATTTGATCACCACTGCAGTTTTTATTTTTTGCGCTATAAACAAAAAAAGACAATTAAAAAAATATTTATATATATATATATATATATATATATATATATATATATATATATATATATATATAGTGTATGTAGCGGGTATTTGAATTTAGGGGAAGCATCTGGGTGGTAGTGTAACCCAGATGCACTGATTGCTAGGGGATCTGAGGTTCTTTTATGGTTCTTGGAGGACTCTGGAGGTGTGAGGTTCCCTGGGCCTATAGGTGGCGTTGTTGCCGGGGGCCGGAGGTGAACTCACACCGCACTTTTTGTCCTCCCCTGGAGCTGGTACAGCGGGGCGGGAAACCTGCTGTGGCGCGAAGGGAGAGGAGGACGTGGCCACACCCAGGCACCTTCAGCTTGGGTGATGACGTCCCGGTGTTCCGGGCCCAGGTGCCTTTGACCTGGCCGGAGCGGAGATGGAGTCCATCTCAGGCACCTTTAGCCTGGGGTGAGGTACTATGGCGGATGCCTGGGGCTCAGTACCTTCGACTGAGTTCCGCGAGGGTGAAGGAATCCGAGGGGGCCCTAACTCCTTGGGTGCCCGTGTCTGAGTTTGTGAGGTCTGGTGTGCAGAACTTCTCTGGAGAGTCCGGCGCAGCATCGCTGGTGACAGAGAGGCCTCCGGTATCTCCCTTGGACGGATATCCTTCCCCTGACAGGGGCCGTGCCAGCGAAGGTAATTCACGTTCTATTTCACATAGTTAGTGGCAGTGACTATTAGCCACTGGTGATACCACAGTGGTTGGCAAGAGAAGGGAAAGGATTGTGCCTCGACCTATTCCCATTAAGACTAAGTTGTTGCAAAAGAATCCAACTTAACCGTACTGTGTGTTTATTCGCTGAGAAGAATAAAACTGTGTTGGACCTATTCACTGTGTGGAACTCTGGTTACTAGGAGCAAAGGAGTCAGGGACGAAGTACAGGACTTGACTCTAGGACGCCTACACAAAGCCGATCTTTCTGGCCTTCACCTTTTCACTATGGAGGACATGGGCCGTGGTGTATCTCATCCTTCCCCCCAGCACTATCACCCCTAGACAAAGAAAGACAAGCCGAGAATGAGAAGGGGTGAGAGGGGTGAGGTCGCTACACGTGGGGGCATCGTATCCGGGATGTGTATGGTGTCTGAATTTGAACTTTGCTGCCCAGAGGAGCTCCGAGTAGGTCGGCCATATTGGCCAATGCGCCACGAGGCAAACCACAGCTGCATAGTTCGTGGGCGGGGAAAAAGGGAAAGCCCGCAAACAGGTGCAGAAGGTTGGAGGAGTCTGGCCATGTGGACGTACGCACGTGGAGATTCCGGCGCTGGTGGGTCAGTGCGCATTGGAGCAGCGAACAGGAAAGATGACTTCAAATACTCCGTGGATTTCAGCTTCTTCTTTCACGGACATGACTTCCTTTGCTGCTCCCGTTACGGATACAGAAATCAGACTAAGGCCCCGGGGGCGATTGGCTCTGTACACCTGCAGAGACATAGAGGCCCTCGGTGTGATCTGTCCCGGCTGTTCCGGACTGGTAGTTCAGTTGAAGCCATTCGGGCGATGTGAGGTCTGCAAGGAGTTTCTCTTCGAGGTGGAACCATCCACAGAAAGGCCTCGCGCCTTCCACCTCAACTACCTCACAGGTACTGCCACTCCGGAGGGAGAGATCGATGCCATGGCGGGTATTCCTGTGCGCGCTGACCAGGGCGAAGTGACTGCCCAAACAGAAGTAAAAAGAGAAAAATCCGAAGATGCTGCTTCGGTCACCAGCAGCTCCCTGTTTCGACCACCGAAGAGGAAAGTCGGCCTAGTGATGGCCTTGTGTGGTCGTGGAAGAGCTTCGCCCCGCTGCTTGCCTGGCCTGGATGGATCCGGAGGGAAGAGCCCTGGACATCCCTGTTCTTCTGAAGGCCCAGGTGAGCCAGGGGTTGGGACTGTCTGTGTGGTTAAAAGTGGCGGAAGCCCACAGTCGGTGGAGGCCGTCAAGGGGGATGATTCCGTGACTGGGAATTATCTGCCCGCTGAGTGTTACGACACCTCCGACCTGGATTCATTGTCTGACAATGGCGATGATGGGGAGATAGACTAAATCTTCCACCGAAAGGGATGGGACAAGATGAAGCTACCCTTGTCCCGTGTCACAAGGGACCCACCTATGTCTACTGGGAATAGTACACCCCGGGTGGAGGCCTCGGTGCCTAGGGAAGAATCTGGTCCACTGTCTGAAATCCCTCTTCTGGATTCAACCTCCATTTCACCTTCTCCTGTTGCGGGAGTGCAACGCCAGTCACTGCGGGCCCCTGTGCCCAGATCTATCGAGGTGGTGAACGCACCTCGCCATCCAGAAGCCATTGTGTTGCCTGGAGAAGGAGACCGTGCCACTATGCCACCTTTGGCCAGGCTGCAGCGTCTCTTTAGCCAGAAGATTGCCCAAGAGTATGGGTGGGAGTACCCATACCTGCCTCAAGAATTGTTCTACGAGGTGGAAGTTTTTCGCCGGAGGTGGTACAATACCTTTGTTTGGGACAAACTTAAAGTACCTCAAGCACGCAGATACCCTTTTTGTTCACCAACGGTCACCAAAAAGTTTCAGGACTGTAAAGCTAAGTGGATCCTGGGAAGGCATATCTATGCAGACAGAGTGGTCATTTGTCGCAAGGATGGAGGAAATGTTGAGTACAATGTGGAGGCTTTTGACAAGCATTTGAAGCCTGTGTTCCTGCCGCATCCAAAGTTTTACCTTTAGGAGACAAAGACTCCTGTGTGTTCTTTCTTGCTGCTCATTGTTGAACTTTCCGGAGTGCCTTTGCCGGAGCACAAGGACTGTGCCCTCGTTTTTTTTTTGTATTTGGGCGTTCTACTCTTTAGAGAAATGGGAGTTGTTACTGTTTGTTCTCCCTCCTTCTCCTTGCACTTCAGAGAAACCATTGACTTTGGGGTTTTAGTCAGTATAGGGTCACAGAGAAAAAAAAAATCAAGAGAGAAAAGTTAATCTGGAAGTGATAAGTGTCTTTACCGCGGCATTGTCACCAGGTGGCAGTGCTGCGCAACGATTGTTTTTTTTTTTTAACACTATGCAACACTCATTGGAGTGAATGGGTTTCTTCTCGGACAGACCCATTCATTCCAAGCAAACACAAATATGATGTTAGGATGTGTATTGTTTTTTTCCCTCTGCAGGAGACTCGTCTGTCAAGGCTGCTGAGAATGGGGTGGTCCTTAAATAGCAAGGGGGGGGGGAATTGTACATGTGTAAATGTTAAGAGTATTTTATTGAAAGTTTTATTATTTTACATTTTTTTTTTCCCTTTTCCCATTTTAGGTCTTGGCTAGGGATGAGCTTCGTGTTCGAGTCGAACATACGTTCGACTCGAACATCGGCTGTTCGATGAAGATCGAACGATTTGGGCCGTTTGCGCCAAATTCGAGTGACGCGAACGGCCCACAATGCACTACGCCATCGCAGTGTCATCCAGGCGCTGTGATTGGCCAAGCATGCACTGTGACCCCGCATGCTTGGCCAATCACAGCGCCGGCAGCGAGGAGAGCAATGATTGGCCACAGGCAGGATGCCTGTGGCCAATTATTGCTGAGGGTGTTTAGTACACGCCCCACACTATAAAAGGCCGCCAGCACGGCGGCCTAGTGTAGTGTGTTCCGGAGCAGGGAAAGAGAAGCATAGGCAGGGACAGTGACATTTATTTTTTCTTGCTTAACCTGGATTCCTTTAGTTTAGGGAAAGAGAAGGATAGGTAGGGAGAGTGTCAGTGTGTTTTACTGTGCGAATCCTTGTTTCTAGGGACAGGGAAGGACAGTGAGGGAATTCTCCTTGTGCTATAGTGTGCTTTAAAAAAACATTTTTTCTAGGGACAGAAAACTATAGGTAGGGAGAGTGTCAGTGTGTTTTACTGTGCGAATCCTTGTTTCTAGGGACAGGGAAGGACAGTGAGGGAATTCTCCTTGTGCTATAGTGTGCTTTAAAAAAACATTTTTTCTAGGGACAGAAAACTATAGGTAGGGAGAGTGTCAGTGTGTTTTACTGTGCGAATCCTTGTTTCTAGGGACAGGGAAGGACAGTGAGGGAATTCTCCTTGTGCTATAGTGTGCTTTAAAAAAACATTTTTTCTAGGGACAGAAAACTATAGGTAGGGAGAGTGTCAGTGTGTTTTACTGTGCGAATCCTTGTTTCTAGGGACAGGGAAGGACAGTGAGGGAATTCTCCTTGTGCTATAGTGTGCTTTAAAAAAACATTTTTTCTAGGGACAGAAAACTATAGGTAGTGTGAGGGGGTTAGCTCGGTAGCGGGTGTGTGTGACCCCCTGGATGGGCTCCCCACACAAAAACAGGCCCAGCAGACGGAGGTTGTGGTTTTCAAGATCAAAAGGTGCGGTTTATTTCTCTATTTACAGTGACAAAAACACAGCAAAGCAAAAAGAAACATAAACAAAATAAATCCTGGTCAGCTTGACCTCTGACTAAACATGCAGGTTTCCCTAACTAACAACTGGGATCAGCCTGGTGCTGTCCTAGTCCCTAAGTCCCTGGTTTAGTAAATGTCCAAACAAATAGCCACACAGGCTTTGTCTCACCGCACAGGGGTTCACTCTCCCTAGACAGTCCACACAGGTCTGGGTCCAGGCATGAGCAAACACCTAATGAAGCTGGGAGTTTTTATAGAGGCCTTAAACGAGCTGACAAGCTTCAGCTGGTCTCATCAACTCCCTGCCTGCACGACGCCCAGCACTCTCCCTAGAGGTATGAATCATCCATGAGCCCACTAGCCTCAGCTGGGCTTCATCAACTCTCTCCCTAGTTGTATAAGTCGGCATAAAGCCTGAATCTGGGAGAAATATACCTACCCCCCTGGATGCAACCAGGTGACTTTACCTTCCTGCTGTCACATACCCCCCCCCTCTTGTTTTAACCTTGGGGTTGGAACACCAGCAATCAGGCATTCATGTACTCGAGACAAAGCATCCACATTCCCCATTTGAACGCCAGGGCAATGCTTTACTGTGAAGTTGAATTCCTGTAGGGCCAGGAACCACCTATTTACTCTTCTATTTGTCTCCTTGTTTTGAGCCATCCACTTTAACGGAGCGTGATCTGTAACCATGTCAAAGTGCCTACCTAGCAGATAGTACCGAAGGGAATCTAGAGCCCACTTCACCGCTAAACACTCCTTTTCAACCGTGGCGTAATTTACCTCATGGGACTTCAACTTCCTGCTGAGGTAAATGACTGGGTGCTCTTCCCCGTTCCAGACCTGGGACAATACTGCTCCTAACCCCACATCTGACGCATCACTTTGTACGACAAAGTCTTTAGAGAAGTCGGGTGAGTACAACACTGGCTGGCTACATAAGGCTTGTTTCAAGAATTGGAATGCTGCCTCAGCCTCGGGGGTCCATTTAATCATGACCGACCCTTTCCCTTTCGTCAGGTTGGTTAGCGGCACAGCCTTAGAAGCAAAGTGGGGAATGAAGCGCCGATAATAACCCGCGATTCCCAGAAAGGCTCGTACCTGCTTCTTGCTGTTGGGACGTGGCCAACTCTGGATGGCCTCGACTTTGTTGAGTTGGGGTTTTATTACTCCCCTGCCAATGGTGTACCCAAGATATTTGGCCTCCTCCTGCCCAATGGTACACTTCTTGGGGTTAGCCGTAAACCCCGCTTCCCGGATAGAGTCTAGGACTGCTTGCACTTTTGGCAGATGTGAGGCCCAATCTGTGCTATGGACAATTACGTCATCCAGGTAAGCCGCAGCATACTTCCGATGGGGCCTCAGTATCTGGTCCATTTTCCGCTGGAATGTGGCCGGCGCATTCTGTAACCCGAACGGCATTCTCTTATATTGGAACGCCCCGTCTGGGGTTACAAATACGGTTTTCTCTTTGGCCGACTTGGCCAGGGGAATTTGCCAATACCCTTTTGTGAGGTCAAGAGTCGTCATGTATCGGGCTGTTCCCAGCCGGTCGATCAACTCATCTATACGTGGCATGGGGTAGGTGTCAAATTTTGTAACTTTGTTCAACTGACGAAAATCGTTACAAAATCGCCAGCTCCCATCCGGTTTAGGCACCAACACAATGGGACTAGACCAATCACTTTGGGACTCCTCTATCACCCCTAAGTTCAGCATTTTCTGTACTTCCTCCCGTATTGCCTCCCGTCGGGCCTCTGGGATCCGATAGGGTTTTAACTTCACCCTTTCACCGGGCGGGGTAATAATATCATGCTCTACCCCAGATGTTTGTCCCGGCAGCTCAGAGAACACCTCCTTGTTGCGAAGCACAAACTCCTTAACCTCCTGTTGTTGGGGTTGTGACAAGGTGGCTGCTATTCCAACCTCCGGAATCACGCAACCAGTTTGAGCTGGTGACCAAGTTTCTGCGACTAGGGACTCTCTATCCCTCCAGGCTTTCAACAGATTAACGTGATAGATCTGTTCGGGCTTTCGCCTTCCTGGTTGTCTGACCTTGTAATTCACTTCGCTCACTTTTTCCATTATCTCGTAGGGGCCTTGCCATTTGGCAAGGAATTTACTTTCAACCGTAGGGACAAGTACCAATATCCTATCCCCCGGGGAAAAGGTACGGGTCTTGGCTCCACGGTTGTACACTCTCTGCTGTGCCAACTGCGCTTGGGCCAAATGTTCCTTCACGATGGGCATTACCTGTGCAATTCGATCTTGCATCAGGGCGACATGCTCAATCACACTCCTGTGGGGAGAACTCTCACTTTCTCAAGTTTCCTTGGCAATATCCAACAGCCCTCTTGGGTGTCTCCCATACAGTAACTCAAAGGGGGAGAATCCCGTAGAGGATTGGGGCACCTCCCTAATAGCAAACATCAAATAAGGAAGTAGACAGTCCCAATCCTTTCCATCTCTATCTACCACTTTCTTCAACATTTGTTTTAGGGTTTTGTTGAATCTTTCAACCAGCCCATCGGTTTGGGGGTGATACACAGACGTACGCAATTGCGTCACTTTGAACAATTTACACAGCTCTTTCATAACCCGGGACATAAAGGGTGTACCTTGGTCCGTAAGCAGTTCTTTACAAATACCCACCCGGCTAAAAACAAGAGATAGCTCTTTGGCTATGGTTTTGGCCGAGGTATTTCGGAGAGGGATCGCTTCTGGATAACGGGTGGCATAGTCCATTATAACTAATATGTACTGGTGCCCCCTAGCGGACTTGATTATAGGACCTACCAAATCCATTGCGATCCTCTCAAACGGGACCTCAATGATGGGTAGAGGGACCAGCGGGCTACGGAAATGTGGCATCGGGGCCGACCTCTGACACACAGGGCAGGAGGAACAATAATTTTCTATGTCCTTCATCACCCCAGGCCAATAGAATCTCTGTAATACCCTCTCTCGGGTTTTCTCTGTCCCCAGATGACCTCCAAGAATGTGCCCATGGGCCAACTCCAACACCAACTTCCTGTAAGGTTTGGGCACCACAAGCTGCTCAACGGTTTCTTCTGCCCTTTTTGCCACCCGATACAGTAGGTCCTTCTCTACGCTGAAGTATGGGTAAGTGCAGGTATTATCTGGGTTCACTAACTCGCCATCTATTTCCACTACGTTTTCCCGTGCCTTTATTAGGGCGGGGTCTTTTAACTGTTCTGTGGCAAAATTTTCCCTGTGAACCTCAAGATCAGAAAACTCCACAGACGGTAGGTTTTCGTCTGAGGAGGTGGGCTCCTCTCCAGTTTCTTGAGTCTCGCCTGCCAATACTGACAAGGGAAATTCTGGAGAGTCCTCACCACTCTCAGAGGAGTTCTGGCTATCACCTTCCTGGTACATAGGGGCACCAGTGGGGGGCTCGGGATCATCCCACAGTTCCCAGAACTTCGGAAAATCCCTTCCCACAATGGCATCATGCGGTAGTTGAGATACTAACCCCACTGGATGAGAGAGGGTACCTTTGGGGGTCTTGAAACACACTGTAGTCACTGGATACTCTCGGGTGTCCCCATGCACACAAATAACAGCTACCTTGCTATTCCCAGAGACCTCTGTTTTAACTAATTCAGCCTTTATCAGGGTCACAAGGCTACCTGAATCCAGTAATACCACAACATTTCTACCATTAATACACATTTTGCATAAATGTTTCTCAGTTACCCGAATGGCAGTGCATGCGACTGTCGCACACAGCGACTGACGTCTGTCCGTCAGAAAGTCACATTGCATGGGTTCCTCCACAACCGGGCAATTTGCTGCAATATGTCCCGCTTGCCGGCAGCGGTAGCAAACAATCCTTTTGGCTGCCTCTTGAGCCCCCGACTTCCCAGGCTGTTCTCGCCAAACCCTGGGCAGAGCTCCCACCCTCTCACTCTCTCCACCCTCACCCCTTGGAATCATCTTATCCGCCCCTGGGGATGGTCTGGTCTTAGGGTGGAAAGTCCGAGAGTCTCTGGAAGAGGCCGTCAGGTTCTCTGCAGCCAAGTATCTCTCTACACAATCCACAAGTTTACCGGCCGTTTCTGGGTCTCCATGGCTTACCCACTTTTGAATGGCGGTAGGAAGAGCTCTCAAGAAACGATCCATCACAACACGTTCCACAATCTCCGGTGCGGACAAAGTCTCTGGCTGTAGCCACTTCCTGCTCAGGTGAATGAGATCATACATTTGAGACCTGGGGGGTTTTCCAAGCTGGAAAGTCCAGTTATGCACACGCTGAGCCCGGACAGCCAGGGTGACACCCAGCCTTGCCAATATTTCAGCTTTTAGCATCACATAGTCTTTTGCTTGGTCAGGCTCTAGGTCATAGTAAGCTTTCTGCGATTCACCAGTTAACAGAGGAGCCACCAGTCCAGCCCACTGCTCCTCAGGCCACTTTTCTCTTTCAGCAGTCCTTTCAAATGTGGTCAAAAATACCTCTGGATCATCCTCTCCAGTCATTTTTGTCAATAAACGACTCACCCCAAAGGACGCGGTATTAGTAGGACGGCTTTCCTCACTGGTCTGCGGACGTTGCTGCATTACTGCTTCCATCTGTTGTTGTAGTCTCTGCTCTTGCTTCTGCAACAGGTCTATGAAGCGGGCCTCAGATTGCTGCTGGGCTTGTTGCTGGGCTGCGAAGCTCTGTTGTTGAGCTGCAAGGCTCTTTTGCAAACCTGCATTTGTCTGTTGTTGATTGGCATTTGCTAGAGCCAGCTGTTTCAGTATCTCCTCCATGCTGGCTTAAAAAAAACTGTAACTGGTTCTCCACCAACTGTGAGGGGGTTAGCTCGGTAGCGGGTGTGTGTGACCCCCTGGATGGGCTCCCCACACAAAAACAGGCCCAGCAGATGGAGGTTGTGGTTTTCAAGATCAAAAGGTGCGGTTTATTTCTCTATTTACAGTGACAAAAACACAGCAAAGCAAAAAGAAACATAAACAAAATAAATCCTGGTCAGCTTGACCTCTGACTAAACATGCAGGTTTCCCTAACTAACAACTGGGATCAGCCTGGTGCTGTCCTAGTCCCTAAGTCCCTGGTTTAGTAAATGTCCAAACAAATAGCCACACAGGCTTTGTCTCACCGCACAGGGGTTCACTCTCCCTAGACAGTCCACACAGGTCTGGGTCCAGGCATGAGCAAACACCTAATGAAGCTGGGAGTTTTTATAGAGGCCTTAAACGAGCTGACAAGCTTCAGCTGGTCTCATCAACTCCCTGCCTGCACGACGCCCAGCACTCTCCCTAGAGGTATGAATCATCCATGAGCCCACTAGCCTCAGCTGGGCTTCATCAACTCTCTCCCTAGTTGTATAAGTCGGCATAAAGCCTGAATCTGGGAGAAATATACCTACCCCCCTGGATGCAACCAGGTGACTTTACCTTCCTGCTGTCACAGTAGGAAGAGTGTCAGTTTCTTTCACTGTGATAATCCTTGTTTCTAGGGACAGGGAAGGACAGTGAGGGAATTCTCCTTGTGCTATAGTGTGCTTTAAAAAAACATTTTTTCTAGGGACAGAAAACTATAGGTAGGAAGAGTGTCAGTTTCTTTCACTGTGATAATCCTTGTTTCTAGGGACAAAGAAGGAAAGTGAGGGAAATTCTCCTTGTGCTATAGTGTGCTTTAAAAAAACATTTTTTCTAGGGACAGAAAACTATAGGTAGGAAGAGTGTCAGTTTCTTTCACTGTGATAATCCTTGTTTCTAGGGACAGGGAAGGAAAGTGAGGGAAATTCTCCTTGTGCTATAGTGTGCTTTAAAAAAACATTTTTTCTAAGGACAGAAAACTATAGGTAGGAAGAGTGTCAGTTTCTTTCACTGTGATAATCCTTGTTTCTAGGGACAAAGAAGGAAAGTGAGGGAAATTCTCCTTGTGCTATAGTGTGCTTTAAAAAAACATTTTTTCTAGGGACAGAAAACTATAGGTAGGAAGAGTGTCAGTTTCTTTCACTGTGATAATCCTTGTTTCTAGGGACAGGGAAGGAAAGTGAGGGAAATTCTCCTTGTGCTATAGTGTGCTTTAAAAAAACATTTTTTCTAGGGACAGAAAACTATAGGTAGGAAGAGTGTCAGTTTCTTTCACTGTGATAATCCTTGTTTCTAGGGACAGGGAAGGACAGTGAGGAAAATTCTCCTTGTGCTATAGTGTGCTTTAAAAAAACATTTTTTCTAGGGACAGAAAACTATAGGTAGGAAGAGTGTCAGTTTCTTTCACTGTGATAATCCTTGTTTCTAGGGACAGGGAAGGACAGTGAGGAAAATTCTCCTTGTGCTATAGTGTGCTTTAAAAAAACATTTTTTCTAGGGACAGAAAACTATAGGTAGGAAGAGTGTCAGTTTCTTTCACTGTGATAATCCTTGTTTCTAGGGACAGGGAAGGACAGTGAGGGAATTCTCCTTGTGCTATAGTGTGCTTTAAAAAAACATTTTTTCTAGGGACAGAAAACTATAGGTAGGGAGAGTATCAGTGTGTTTTACTGTGTGAATCCTTGTTTCTAGGGACAGGGAAGGACAGTGAGGGAATTCTCCTTGTGCTATAGTGTGCTTTAAAAAAACATTTTTTCTAGGGACAGAAAACTATAGGTAGGAAGAGTGTCAGTGTGTTTTACTGTGTGAATCCTTGTTTCTAGGGACAGGGAAGGACAGTGAGGGAATTCTCCTTGTGCTATAGTGTGCTTTAAAAAAACATTTTTTCTAGGGACAGAAAACTATAGGTAGGAAGAGTGTCAGTTTCTTTCACTGTGATAATCCTTGTTTCTAGGGACAGGGAAGGACAGTGAGGGAATTCTCCTTGTGCTATAGTGTGCTTTAAAAAAACATTTTTTCTAGGGACAGAAAACTATAGGTAGGGAGAGTGTCAGTGTGTTTTACTGTGCGAATCCTTGTTTCTAGGGACAGGGAAGGACAGTGAGGGAATTCTCCTTGTGCTATAGTGTGCTTTAAAAAAACATTTTTTCTAGGGACAGAAAACTATAGGTAGGGAGAGTGTCAGTGTGTTTTACTGTGCGAATCCTTGTTTCTAGGGACAGGGAAGGACAGTGAGGGAATTCTCCTTGTGCTATAGTGTGCTTTAAAAAAAAAAAATTCTAGGGACAGAAAACTATAGGTAGGGAGAGTGTCAGTGTGTTTTACTGTGCGAATCCTTGTTTCTAGGGACAGGGAAGGACAGTGAGGGAATTCTCCTTGTGCTATAGTGTGCTTTAAAAAAACATTTTTTCTAGGGACAGAAAACTATAGGTAGGAAGAGTGTCAGTTTCTTTCACTGTGATAATCCTTGTTTCTAGGGACAAAGAAGGAAAGTGAGGGAAATTCTCCTTGTGCTATAGTGTGCTTTAAAAAAACATTTTTTCTAGGGACAGAAAACTATAGGTAGGGAGAGTGTCAGTGTGTTTTATTGTGCGAATCCTTGTTTCTAGGGATGGGGAAGGACAGTGAGGGAATTCTCCTTGTGCTATAGTGTGCTTTAAAAAAACATTTTTTCTAGGGACAGAAAACTATAGGTAGGAAGAGTGTCAGTTTCTTTCACTGTGATAATCCTTGTTTCTAGGGACAAAGAAGGAAAGTGAGGGAAATTCTCCTTGTGCTATAGTGTGCTTTAAAAAAACATTTTTTCTAGGGACAGAAAACTATAGGTAGGAAGAGTGTCAGTTTCTTTCACTGTGATAATCCTTGTTTCTAGGGACAGGGAAGGAAAGTGAGGGAAATTCTCCTTGTGCTATAGTATGCTTTAAAAAAACATTTTTTCTAGGGACAGAAAACTATAGGTAGGAAGAGTGTCAGTTTCTTTCACTGTGATAATCCTTGTTTCTAGGGACAGGGAAGGACAGTGAGGGAAATTCTCCTTGTGCTATAGTGTGCTAAAGCATTCCTCATCAACCATCTTTGAAATCCTTGTTTTTTTGGACAGTCAGGGAAATTGTCGTTGTGCTATTCTGTGCAAAAGCAATCATCCTCAACCATTATTTAGAAATCCTTAAGTAAAGGGACAGAGAAGGACACCTGAAGGTAGCCCTTATTGCTTTTTTCCCATCTCCCTGCAGGCCATCTATTAGAATGTCTGGAAGGCAAACAAGGAGAGGCAGACAGTCAGGAGGCAATAAAAGAGGGCAAGCAGGCTCTGTGTCTGGGGGCAACAGTGCTGGTCGTGGACGCGGTGCATTGTCATCAGCACATGGCCATGGGACACGCTTGTCCTTCTTTTCGGCAGCTGGACATGTTGAGCCACATCATGCCGAAGACTTGGTAGAGTGGATGACCAAGCCCTCCTCCTCCTCCTCATCCTCTCTCACCCAGGCTCAGGGTACTGGAAAAGCAGCTGCCAAAGCGTCCTCTTCCCTGGTATCAATGTCAGACTCATCATCAGTCACTCCTTCCCTAGACCCACCATGTCCTCCTCCTGAGGAGTCCCCCGAACTGTTTGAGCACAGTGTTGGGTACATGCTCCAGGAGGATGCCCAGCGTTTCGAAGGGTCTGATGATGAAACCCAGCTACAGGAAGGCAGTAGCGTGAGAGCAGACAGAGGGGATGCTCAAGAAGGACACCAATCTGGCAGTCATGTTCCAGCAGCTGCAGCATACTGCCAGATTGGCTCCAGTGATGAGGAGGGAGGGGATGATGAGGTCACTGACTCCACGTGGGTGCCTAATAGGAGAGAGGAGGAGGAGGAGGATGAGGAGGAGGCACATCTCCAACGAGGCAGGATGCCCTTTGGTGGCCAGCGTAAGGGCAGTACACCGATGGAATCACACCGCAGAGCTCCGCCTGTGCAGGGCGCTGCCTCTGCCCATCATTCAAAAAGTTCTTTGGTGTGGGCCTTTTTTGAGGCTAGTGCATCAGATCGCACAGCTGCTGTTTGCAACATATGTCTCAAGCGTATATCGCGTGGCCAAAACATCAGCCGCTTGGGTACCACATGCCTGACCAGACATATGTTGACCTGCCATGCAGCTCGTTGGCAAGCCTACCTCAAAGACCCACACCAAAGAACAAAGCGGACCTCTCCTTGCACCGCATCAGCTGGGATCTCCAACCCCACTATAACTTCAGTCCTCTCTGAAACATGCACTGAGAGGAATGAAGGTGTAGAATTAGGTGTGTCACAGCCAAGTACTTGCGGCCACACTGCTAGCAGTACACCGACGTCCGATTCTAGCAGGCAAATTTCCCTGCCCCAGCTGCTGGACCGTCGAAAGAAGTTCACTCCCAGCCATCCACATGCCCAGCGGTTGAATGCTAGCTTGGCTAAATTGCTAGCGCTTCAACTGCTGCCTTTTCAGTTGGTAGACTCGGCCCCCTTCCGTGAGTTTGTGCAATGTGCGGTTCCTCAGTGGCAGGTTCCCAAACGCCACTTTTTCTCACGGAAGGCTATTCCGGCTCTCTACCGGCATGTGGAAGGCAATGTCTTGGCCTCGCTGGACAGGGCGGTCAGCGGTAAGGTGCATATTACCGCTGACTCATGGTCCAGCAGGCATGGACAGGGACGTTACCTTTCTTTCACGGCCCATTGGGTCACTCTTTTGGCAGCTGGGAAGGATGCAGGACAAGGTGCAGTAGTGTTGGAGGTTGTTCCACCGCCACGCCTCCAAAATGCTACTACTGGTTGTGACACACCTCTCTCCTCCACCCCCTCCTCTTCTTCTTCCTCCATGGCCTCTTCCTGTGGTTTGTCCTCGGAACCAGCGGTGCTCCGTAGGCGTTCAAGGGGCTACGCAAGTACGCAGGCAAAAAGATGCCATGCCGTGCTTGCGCTGGTGTGTTTGGGGGACAGAAGCCACACTGGGGCAGAGGTCCTGTCTGCTCTGCAGGGCCAGGCCGAGAGGTGGTTGACGCCACGCCAGCTTAAGCCAGGAATGGTGGTTTGCGACAATGGCACCAACCTCCTCTCCGCCCTCCGACAGGGACAACTGACCCATGTGCCCTGTGTGGCTCACGTCCTTAACCTGGTGGTGCAGCGGTTCTTGGGCAGGTACCCGGGCTTACAGGATGTCCTGAGGCAGGCCAGGAAAGTCTGTGTGCATTTCCGCAGATCTTATAATGCCAGTGCTCGCCTGGCTGAGCTGCAAAAGGAGTTGAACCTGCCCAAGAACCGCCTTATATGTGACATGCCCACCAGGTGGAACTCAACGTTGGCCATGCTGCAGCGGCTGCACACGCAGCAGAGGGCCATCAATGAGTACCTGTGCGACTACGGCACCAGGACAGGGTCAGGGGAGCTTGGTTTTTTTTCTCCACGCCAGTGGGGCATGATCAGGGATGCATGCACTGTCCTGGCACCATTTGAGGAGGCCACGAGGATGGTGAGCAGTGACAGTGCATGCATCAGTGACACTGTACCTCTTGTCCACCTGTTGGAGCACACGCTGCGTGGAATAATGGACAGGGCACTTGAGGCAGAACAGAGGCAGGAAGAGGAGGACTTCCTTGCCTCTCAAGGCCCCCTTTACCCAGACAGTGTTCCTTCTGTCCCACCCATCGCACAGGAGGAGGAGGAGGAGGAGGAGAAGGAGGAGGATTGTGTCAGCATGGAGGTGGAGGCTGGCACTCAGCATCATCAGCAGCAGTCTTTTAGGGATGATTTACAGTCCCAAGAAACCAGTGGACTTGTACGTGGCTGGGAGGAGGTGGCTGCGGATCATGTCGTCCTTAGTGACCCAGAGGACTCCGGAGCGAATGCCTCAGCAAACCTACGCTGCATGGCCTCCCTGATCCTGCAAAGTCTGCGGAAGGATCCTCGTATTCTTCGGATCAAGGAGAGGGACCATTACTGGCTGGCCACTCTCCTTGATCCACGGTACAAGGGTAAGGTTGCGGACCTTATGTTACCGTCGCAGAGGGAGCAGAGGATGAGACAACTCCGGGAGGCCTTGCAGAAAGGTCTGTGCAACGCGTTCCCAGAGACTGGGAGGTTACAAACTCCTGGTCCTGGACAACGAGTTGCTGAGGCTTCGGGCAGTCAAAGAAGGAGCGGTGGGGAAGGTGGCCGTCTGACCGATGCGTTCAGACAATTCTTTAGTCCGCAGCCCCAAAGTATGATCGGTTCCAGCAACCATCGCCAGCGTCTGATAAACATGGTGCAGGAATATCTAGGGGCAAGGTCAGACTTGGACACCTTCCCCACCGAAAATCCTCTGGCTTACTGGGTCTTGAGGATGGATCACTGGCCAGAGCTTGCACAGTATGCAATTGAGCTACTGGCCTGTCCTGCATCCAGCGTTCTTTCGGAACGCACATTCAGTGCTGCTGGAGGATTTGTCACGGATCACAGGGTGCGCCTGTCCACCGACTCGGTTGATCGACTGACTTTCATCAAGATGAACCAGTCTTGGATCACCACCAGCTACCACACACCTGATGCTGATATAACAGACTAATTGATTTTAACATGTCACATCCCTTCAAAACTGATGCTGATGCTGAGTGCCTGTGCTGTTATGTTGACTGGCTATCCTCCTCCTCCGAGTCCTCAATGATACGATTGATGATGATAGCTTGGAAGATCATTTTTGTTTATGGGTGCCGCCACCAGTGGCTAAGGCCCAATTTTTCAGCCCCTGTTTTACAGGGGCGTGTAATTACAATTTTTTTAGCAATAATTTGCTATAGGGCTCATTGCTGTGCTCCAAGTACAGTATCTGTGAGGGGTTGGAGTGTTGTGGCACCAGTGCCTAAGGCCCAATTTTTCAGCCCCTGTTTAACAGGGGCGTGTCATTACAATTTTTGAAGCAATACTTTGCAACAGGGCTCATTGCTGTGCTCCAAGTACAGTATCTGTGAGGGGTTGTAGTGTTGTGCCACCAGTGCCTAAGGCCCAATTTTTCAGCCCCTGTTCAACAGGGGCATGCAATTACAATTCTTGATCTAATAATTCACAGCAGGGCCCATTGCTGCACCCACCAAGAGTAACTCTGAGGGCTTACAGTGTTGTGGCAACGCCACCGCCACCACCACCACCACCACGAAAGGCCCAATTTTTCAGCCCCTGTTCAAGAGGGGCATGTAATTACAATTCTTGATCTAATAATTCACAGCAGGGCCCATTGCTGCACCCACCAAGAGTAACTCTGAGGGCTTACAGTGTTGTGGCAACGCCATCACCACCACCACCACGAAAGGCCCAATTTTTCAGCCCCTGTTCAAAAGGGGCATGTAATTACAATTCTTGATCTAATAATTCACAGCAGGGCCCATTGCTGCACCCACCAAGAGTAACTCTGAGGGCTTACAGTGTTGTGGCAACGCCACCACCACCACCACCACGAAAGGCCCAATTTTTCAGCCCCTGTTCAAAAGGGGCATGTAATTACAATTCTTGATCTAATAATTCACAGCAGGGCCCATTCCTGCACCCACCAAGAGTAACTCTGAGGGCTTACAGTGTTGTGGCAACACCACCACCACCACCACCACCACGAAAGGCCCAATTTTTCAGCCCCTGTTCAACAGGGGCATGCAATTACAATTCTTGATCTAATAATTCACAGCAGGGCCCATTGCTGCACCCACCAAGAGTAACTGTCAGGGCTTACAGTGTTGTGGCACCAGCACCACCATCAAAGGCCCAATTTTTACTACCACTGTTCAACAATTATATGTAATTAAAATTCCTGATATAATAGTTGACAGCAGGGCGTTCCAGCACCAACCAAGAGTAACTGTGAGTGCTTACAGTGTTGTGCCAACACCAACAACTAAGGGGCCTATTTCTGCAGAGTATATACGGCAGGTCCCTACTTTCAAACATCCAACTTACAAACGACTCCTACTTGCAAACGCAAGAAGACAACAGGAAGTGAGAGGAAATCTACCACTAGGAAGGAAAATTCTCTCCTGTAAGAATAAATATGGGAGAAAGGTGTCTCCTCTGTACTGATGCTTTATCACCAATCCTTGTTTCAAGAAAAACACCACATTTCAAAAACAGTTGTCATTGGGACGGAAAGTGAGGTGAAATGTTCTGAACAGGGGCACAGACAGCAAAACAAATGTTACAGGGGTGATAACCCTTACCTATGTTTTCCAAAAAGTTTAAAAATAGATTTTTGGGCTGGAGCTACACTTAAACAATGTACCTGTTCAAAATTACAAACAGATTCTACATAAGAACAAACCTACAGTCCCTGTCTTGTATGCACCGCCTGTATACGGCTGTTCAGAGTATATAGGGCCTTTTTTATTTTATGTGCGGGGTTCCCCTTAATATCCATACAAGACCCAAAGGGGCTGGTAATGGGCTGGGGTGGGGGGGGGGTCATGGGGTAGCTATGCCATTTTTCTTAAAGATTTTCATCCATATTACCGGGACCAGACATTACATTAAAGCCGCAAGCAGTTTTAAATGGCTTTTTTTTCCTTTAGAAGTGTCATTTTGTGCAGGGACAGTTCTAAACACGGGAAACACGTGGCACTTCACAGGCATACTTTAGACACCCCCCAGGTACGATATTTAAAGGAATATTTGACTTTTTTTTTTTCACTTTATGCATCATTAAAATGACTGCTCCCGAAAAACGACCGTTTTTAAAACTTCTTTTTGCTTTGATACATGTCCCCTGGTGCACAACCCGGGTTCCCAAACCCTTTTTAGGACAATAACATGCATAATAGTTGTTATAATTAGCACTTTAGAATTTGAACGTTCGCATCCATTGTATTTAATAGGGTTCTAATGTTCGTACGAACTTTCGGTCCGTTCGCGGGTTCTGGTGCGAACCGAACCCGGGGGTGTTCGGCTCATCACTAGTCTTGGCACAATTCAGGGTCAAATTGTGTAGTTGGTCTCTGGGTCAGACTTATGTTGCCACTTCTTGGGAGACATGGGTTTGCACCAGACACTGGGTACCAGTGTCAAATCACCGGGGGGAGAGTGTAGCGGGTATTTGAATTTAGGGGAAGCATCTGGGTGGCATCTGGGTGGTAGTGTAACCCAGATGCACTGATTGCTAGGGGATCTGAGGCCCTTTTATGTTTCCTGGAGGACTCTGGTGGTGTGAGGTTCCCTGGGCCTATAGGTGGCATTGTTGCCGGGGGCCGGAGGTGAACTTACACCGCAAGACTGTGCCTTTTTGTCCTCCCCTGGAGCTGGTACAGCGGGGCGGGGAACCCGCTGTGGCGCAAAGGGAGAGGAGATAAAAGGGGCGGACGCCCTTACCAGGGGGTTCAGAGTGCAGAGTCGGAGGACGTGACCGCACCCAGGCACCTTCAGCTTGGGTGCTGGCATCCCGGTGTTCCGGGCCCAGGTGCCTTTGACCTGGCCGGAGCGGAGATTGAGTCCATCTCAGGCACCTTTAGCCTGGGGTGAGGTACTATGGCGGATGCCTGGGGCTCAGTACCTTCGACTGAGTTCCGCGAGGGTAGAGGAATCCGAGGGGGCCCTAATTCCTTGGGTGCCCGTGTCTGAGTTTGTGAGGTCTGGTGTGCAGAACTTCTCTGGAGAGTCAGGCGCAGCATCGCTGGTGACAGAGTGGTCTCCGGTATCTCCCTTGGACGGATATCCTTCCCCTGACAGGGGCCGTGCCAGCGAAGGTAATTCACATTCTATTTCACATAGTCAGTGGCAGTGACTTTTCGCCACTGGTGATACCACAGTGGTTGGCAAGAGAAGGGAAAGGATTGTGCCTCGACCTATTCCCATTAAGACTAAGTTGTTGCAAAAGAATCCAACTTAACCGTACTGTGTGTTTATTCGCTGAGAAGAATAAAACTGTGTTGGACCTATTCACTGTGTGGAACTCTGGTTACTAGGAGCAAAGGAGTCAGGGACGAAGTACAGGACTTGACTCTAGGACGCCTACACAAAGCCCGATCTTTCTGGCCTTCACCTTTTCACTATGGAGGACATGGGCCATGGTGTATCCCATCCCTCCCCCCAGCACTAACACCCCTAGACAAAGAAAGACAAGCCGAGAATGAGAAGGGGTGAGGTCGCTACATTATATTATATATATATACATATATATACACATACATACATATACACATTTTTTACTTTCTGCTAAAAAACATATTCAATCATTAAAAAAAAAAATCGAATTTCTTCAAGTTTAGACCAATATGTATTCTGCTACATGTTTTTGGTAAAAAAAAATAAAAAATCCCAAATATATATATTTTTTTATACTAGTAATGGCAGTGATCAGCGATTTATAGTGGGACTGCAATATTGCGGCAGACATTCGGACACTAACTGACACTTTGAGGGAACCAGTGACACTAATACAATGATCAGTGCTAAAAATATGCTCTGTCACTGTACTAATGACACTGGCCGGGAAGAGGTTAAACATCTAGGGCAATGAAAGGGTTAACTGTGTGCCTAGCCAGTGTTTATGTGTGTACTGTATGTGCTGTTTTTATTACGGGAAGAGATCGATTCTAGTCTCTGCTTTGCAGAGAGAAAGGATCATCCCTTCCCCCACTGTCAGAACTGAGATGTGACTTGTTTACATAGGCATATCTTAGCTCTCTGTGTTTTACTATGATCGGGTGGGTGCCGTAGGACATCGAGTCCCAGGGACCCGCAGATTAGCTTTTGCTGTGAATTACAGAAATGTAAAATCACGTATATAATACGTGATCCTGCCCACAGCTTCCACCCTGTAGCAGTAAAAGTCCTATAGGACAGTCAGCAATTGGTTAAAAAGCTATTTACACATGCAACTGCAAATCTTCACAGGTTTTAGGGATTTGTCTTTAATCCTTAGGAAAGTGACTTTTTATTAATATTTTTTTTTTTTTTAAAAAGCCCATAACTACCTTCTTTCATTCAGCTTTTAGTTTGGCACTGAAAAAATAGTATGGCCCTACAGAGCCAGCATAAAGATAAGGCAACTGAGGCTGTAGACCCCAAGCTCCAGATGACCTATCATCCTTTGTAAAAGTAGAATGACGGCAGGTGCCAATGTAAAAATGCAAGTGCTGAGATTTAGCACCCAGCAGGGGATCTACTAACATCACCTGCCAGGTACAGGAATGATCCTGGAACATGGGCTTATCCTTACAATCTGCCTTCACACAATAGAGAAAAAGTATATCCCAAGATAACACTATACTAGGGATGAGCTTCGAGTTCAAGTCGAATTAATGTTCGACTTGAACATTGCCTGTTCGCCCGTTCGGCGAACGGCGAACAATTTGGGGTGTTCGCGGCAAATTCGAAAAGCCGCGGAACACCCTGTAAAAGTCTATGGGAGAAATCTAAAGTGCTAATTTTAAAGGCTTATATGCAAGTTATTGCCATAAAAAGTGTTTGGGGACCCGGGTCCTGCCCCAGGGGACATGTATCAATGCAAAAAAAAGTTTTAAAAATGACAAAGTTGGGATAAGTCCTTTATTAAAAAAAAAAAAAAAAGAAGAAGAAAAAAAAAAAAAAAGACTCCAGCGGTGGTAATCCACTCTCGATCTCCACTCCAGCGATGTCGGTATCCTGTGATGGATGATCTATCCAGGCTCCAGCGACAAGGAACAGCACACGATCCTCTCTTCACCGGAGCGGAGACACCCCGGGAATAACGCCGCCGAAGCCTGACAGCTCTTATGTAGCCGAGGATGGGGCCACCCGTCACGTGACTCCGTCCCCCTCTGACGCAAGGGGAAACCCAGGCTTTCCCAGTGACGTGCGGGTGACCTCGCTCCCCTCTGATGCAACGCAGGTTTCCCTTGCATCAGAGGGGGGCGGGGTCACACGTCACTGGGGAAGCCCTATGTCTCCCCACTGTGATCTGCGAGCTGCTGTGTCTCGCTCGATTCACAGTGCCAAGCTCCGTTCCCTGCGAGCATTGCGACGCACGGGGACGGAGTTCGGTGTCAAGTTCAAAAAGTAAAAAACACAGTTTAGATACAGTACTGTAATCTGTAAGATTACAGTATATTGTATCAAATAATTACACATCCCCTTTGTCCCCAGTGGTTTGTCCAGTGTCCTGCATGCAGTTTTATATTATAAATACTGTTCTTTCTGCCTGAAATCTGGAGATTGTCCATAGCAACCAAAAAGTGTCCCTTTACATCAAAAGTGGTTTTAGACCAGCAGAATTGAGCGATAGTGATTTGTGGGGAAATTCGTCATCAAACACTGAAAGTAATGGTAGCGACAATTCTGCAACTGAGCAGATTTCAGTGTTTTTGATTTGATTACATTATTGAATCATTTTTATTATTATTATATTATTATTTGTTATAATTATTTATAGTTATTTATTATATTATAATTAATGATTTCGTGTTTCAAACTTTATCATACCCGGGATGTCTACTAGACTCTTGTTTGGACAGATTTAAGTGAGTTATTTCGAAGAATTACAGGCCTACAATATAAAACGCCAAATTTCCATGCAAAACAATTGTACCGCTTTCAGCATCAAAAATCTGACATAATCATACCGCCAGGGAAGTTAAGCCTCTTACTATTTGTTTGTCATACAAAAAAAGTTAATACAAACATAATGGGGGTCTATTTATAAAATATTCATTGGACGAATATCACAAGTATTCATGTAGGATGCATTTATTTGCTCAGTATTTTCTCAAAATTTTCTTTTAGCTTCTCCTCACTGCAGTTTCCTATGTCAAAAACACACCAAATGTATGTGTGGCATAGTGAAAATAATTTTTTTCACTAATCTTTAATAATGAGCATTCAAACTTTAGGAATAGAGAGAAGAATACAGTGGAACCTCGGATTGCGAGTAACGCGGTTAACGAGCGTTTCGCAATACGAGCATCGTATTTTAAAAAATCGTGACTCGGTTTGCGAGTGTTGTCTCGCAAAACGAGCACGATTCAGGCCAAAGCGGTGTGCAGTACCGCTTTTGGTCTGAGGTGGAGGGGCGCTGGAGCCGAGCGTCGCCGATCACAGCGATCAGCACCGTTTGGAAATGCACAGAAAGGCCAGAGGACACCACGGCTGACCTCTGCAAATCTCGGGTAGGAAGTCTTTCCGAGGTTTGCCAAGGTCAGCCGTAGTGTCCTCGGGCCTTTTCGGACGTTTCTGAGGCTCTCCGACCGCATGCGGTATTGCATCTTATTGACATCAATGGGGAAACTCGCTTTGATATGCGAGTACTTTGGATTCTCCTGGAACGGATTATGGTCATAATTCGAGGTTCCACTGTAGCTACATTAACACAGAAGCTATGTAAGTCAACCTTCTTTTTGACTCTTTTGGTGACTTACCTCAACAAAGTTTTCTGTTCCATAATTAATTCTGGATAGTGCCTAAATAATGGACAGAAATATATTACAGACAACTGCAAATGCTATAACCAATACAATGACACATTAATCTAATGGGTGGGCCTTGTTATACAATGAAAAAGATTGGAGTGTTTCAGAGTGCAGTTTCAGTGTGATGATAAGTTATGCTAGGAGTATGCCTTTAATTGCTCATTATGTAAACCATCCCCAACTACTGCATGCAGAAGTATAGAAGCGTACTGTAGAAATTTATTGTGAAAAATGTTCGAGACATACAGTATACTGCAGAGCGTGGCACCACATCCAATTATATAAGCACAGAAAAAAGGAAAAAATTGAAAATGGACTTTAAAGGTTCCCACTATAATCCCAATAGGAAAGAAAATAAGGGGGGAGGGTGGGACTTTGAATGAGGTGCGTGGGGTAGAGCCAGACAAATCCATATGTGCATGTAAATAATTATATTTATTATTAGACCAAAATAGGGCATGGATCAACCCATATAAATGCATAATAGCACATTGGCATATAAAATACAAAATAACAACATACATATTGTGAATTATAACCAACATGACACAGAGAATAAATATTGTACATCACAGTCCCCCAAATGGAGTAGACATTGACATTATATCAGGGTTGGTAAAGCAATAAAACAATCCAGAATCATAAATATGAAGTGAATGCATCAAAATAAGCTTGACGATGTTTCATGGACTTCTATCCACTCATCAGGAGCAAGTGCATCGATATACTAAAAGGGGGATAAAAATCGCCATTATAGTTTGATATAACTACCAACTGGGGGGGGGGGGGGGGTTTGGGATAGTGATAAACAGATAGACGGCCATAACTGAAAATACTCACATAAGAACTGATACTGCGACCATGCGATACCACCTGCCGGGGGTCGGCCAGATAAATATGTCCAGCACGGGAGCTGAGGAAAGGACCCAAGCAAGAACCAGGAGCACACATGCAGTCCCCCAAAAAAGTGTGTTCGTATGAAAGAATCTTAATATAACTGTAGATGGGGTTTCTATATTGTATACAATAAAGTAAGTGGTTTGTTACCATAATGGTATAAATAGAAAGAATGTAATATAGAGTAAACCCATCACCACAATATAAAAATATTGTGAAACATGTCACCAAGGTGAACAGAATGAGAACGTAATGAAGTGTCCATATAGTAAGAAGGGATCTTCTTGGACTGCAGTGATACCATTCTATGGGCCATCTATGCGCTTTTCCATGTCCAGCCTCCCCATATATACATATGGGACAGTGAACCAATAAGACAGGTCTATGTACTCTTTTTTATCATATATGTTTTAAATGTGATTTAATAAATTTTGATATTTTATTATAACATGAGACCATTTTTCTTTCCTATTGGGAATATAGTGGCAACCTTTAAAGTCCGTTTTTTATTTTTTCCTTTTTCTGAGCGTACTGTAGAAAGCATTTTAGCAAACTGTTTTGAGCAGGAATTAAAATTCACCATATCAAGAGAAAAAGCCCTTGAAACATGCAGATTTGTAAATGCTCTGAAAGTTAATATAAATAAGGGAAGATACAGGTTCTGTTTTAGTATAATTTATGGAGAGTATGAAAAGTTGCCAACCTTTTCTGGCAAAATGAATCAAAATTATAATATTGAATATCTTTACAAGGACAATTATGGCCTGAATATGCACCCATGTTGCATTTAACATTAAAAGCACTTATAATAGAAGACTTCATACAGAAAATGAGGGCAGGTACACCAATTATTAAGACATTTAGACATTCCAGTCAAGCATTCCAATTAAGCTTTTCCCAGTGCATTTTCTGTAGTCAAAAAATAAGTAGGAAGGAGAGGAAAAATGTCACTGCTTAGAGGTGGCTGGTGCTCAATATTTTGGGGGGGTGGCAAACATACCGCTCCCCCTTACTCGCACTGCTGCAAAACCCCTCCCCCTGCAGTAGACGAACCGGAAGATGGCCTTACCTACGAGGATTCAGGACGAGGGGTAGGGCTTCTGCTCTCCGCTCAAGCTGAAGGAAGAGCCGGGGCTTCTCCTTCCGGCCGAACAGACGTTGGTTCTCCTCCCGGCCAAACAGGAAGTGGGTCCTAAATCCAAGTCCCAAGACTCCCTGGTCAATCAGGTCTCAGGACCCACTTCCTGATTGGCTGGGAGGAGAATCAGGTAGACAATACGAATATTAATTTGCTATTGTCACACAACTGGGAGGGCTCAGGCGCAGATCCACCCTTTTTTTAAGCCAATTAAGTTAGGGTCAAGATAAGTTTTAAAAGGACTCAACGTGTATACCATTTGTATGACACATAGATAGAAATTTGTCACCACATTTTGTTCACTTTAACCACTTGCGGTCCGGAAGGTTTACCCCCCTTCATGACCAGGGTATTTTTTGCGATACGGCACTGGTTTACTTTAACTGACAATTGCACAGTTGTGCAACACTGTACCCAAATAAAATTGATCTCCTTTCTTTTCCACAAATAGAGCTTTATTTTGGTTGTATTTTCTCACCTCTGGGGGGGGGGGGGGGGGGGGGTTGCACTATAGACAAAAAAAGCAACCAACAATTTTGAAAAAAAAAACAATATTGTTTACTTTCCTGCAATAAAACAAATCCAATAAAGACAAAATTGAAAAAATCTAATTTCTTCAGCAATTTAGGCCAATGTGTATTCTTCTACATGTTTTTGGTAAAAAAAAATCCCAATAACCGTACATTGATTGGTTTGCAAAAAAGTTATAGCATCTACAAACTATGGGATATATTTATGGAACATTTTTATTTAATTTTTTTTACTAGAAATGGCGGGGATCAGTGACTTATAGCGGGACTGTGACATTGCGAGGGACAGATTTGACACTAAGTGACACTTTTTTGGAGACCAGTGACTTTAATACAGTGATCAGTGCTAAAAAATATGCACTGTCACTATACTAATGACACTGGCAGGGGCGATCAAAGGGTTACATTTGTTCCTAGGGAGTGGTTACTAACTATGTGTGGGGGGGGGTGCTTTTACTGTGAGAAGGCAGAGATCGGTGGACTCACCTGTCATATGAACATGCCCCTGTTGATGACTTTGGAGTCGAAACGCATCGGGCCTGCTTTGCTGCACCCCACATTGCTTTTACCTTGTGATCACTTTTTTAATGTTTTGTCAACTTTTTGTATGACAATTTTATTTGAATAAACCCTGATATGGTTTTATTGATCTGCACCATTGGGAGTCTTCGAATAGGGTCTCTATTGTTTCATCTTTATTTTTTGAATCCCGTATGCTGGAGAAGCTTGCACTTGCATCTCAGTTCATTGGATCACCCTCTTCAGGACGGTTTGAGACATCCATGGCATCCTGTTCCATCATTCATGGTCATTGAGACCTCAAGCCTATCTGACTCACTGTCATATGACAGGTGAGTCCAACGGTTGCGGTAGGAGTACCCCACCTATTCATTGCCTCAAGTGTTATGATTACATCAGTCAACATTTTGTTTTCTTCACTTTGATATTCCGTGGGAAGATATTCACTGAATGTGTTTAAGGCGTTTGGACTTTTTCTCAATACATTAGTCTATTCACCAATATTGTTGTAATCACCTTCTAGATTGATCCACTTGTAATCCACACAGGGATTCGGTCTTGTTTATAGCACATAGACTTTTCTAATGTATGAATCATTTACTACAGTTTTTTTGGATTGACATTTATTCACTTGTGTTTATTCACCATAGCACTTGGAGTGTGTGGACTCCTTCCTCATAGAAGTACCCACACCATACACGTTTTATTGTGATTTATTGAATTCATTTTCAGTCTCACATTATTGTGATGTCTATTACATTAGATGTTTGGTTGTCACTTTAACATGTAGTGACACTTTCCATTGGTATAGCGCCGCACTATTTATCCCCAATTACTTTTCTACTTTGTTTGAGTGCTGGCGGCTTGATTATTGCTTTTTGGGATTTAGCGCAGTTTTTCACTTTATATATTTTACACACATATGAACTTTAATAGTATCCCAGTCTTAGTCCGTAGGGTTCAATATTGAGTTGGCCCACCCTTTGCAGCCATACAGTAACAGCTTCAACTCTTCCTGGGAAGGCTGTCCACAAGGTTTAGGAGTGTGTCTTCGGGAATGTTTGACCATTCTTCCAGAAGTGCATTTGTGGGGTCAGGCACTGATGTGGAGGCCTGGCTTGCAGTCTCCACTCTAATTCATCCCAAAGGTGTTCTATCGGGTTGAGGTCAGGACTCTGTGCAGGCCAGTCAAGTTCCTCCCAAAACTCGCTCATCCATGTCTTTATGGACCTTGCTTTGTGCACTGGTCCAAATCATTTGGTGGAGGGGGGGATTATGGTGTGGGGTTGTTTTTCAGGGTTTGGGCTTGGCCCCCTAGTTTCAGTTAAGGGAACTCTTAAGGCATCAGCATACCAAGACATTTTGGACAATTTCTTGCTCCCAACTTTGTGGGAACAGTTTGGGGATGGTCCCTTCCTGTTCCAACATGACTGCGCACCAGTGCACAAAGCAAGGTCCATAAAGACATGGATGAGCGAGTTTGAGGTGGAGGAACTTCTGACCTCAACCCGAGAGAACACCTTTGGAACGAATTAGAGTGGGCACTGCAAGCCAGGCCTTCTCGTCCACATCAGTGCCTGACCTCACAAATGCGCTTCTGGAAGAATGGTCAAACATTCCCATAGATACACTCCCAATACTTTTGGTAATGCAGTGTATTTTTTTTCTCTCTGCTTGATGCTTCATCAATAGGTTTCAAGCATTCAAGGCAATTTTCAAATTGATGGTTGATGTGAGAAACATCTACAGTGGAAAGAAAAAAAGTCTACATACCCCTGTAAAAATGCCAGGTTTTTGAGAAGAAAAGAAAATCAGAACAGGATAAATAACTTTGGAATTTTTACACCTTTAATGTGACCTATACTCCATGCAGTTCGATTAAAAACAAACTGAAATCTTTAACCACTTAACGACCGCCCACCGCCGATTTACGTCGGCAGAATGGCACGGACAGGCAGAATCACGTAGATCTACGTGATCGCCTTTGTGCAGTTGGGGGGTCCATCCGGACCCCCCTTCACTGCAGTGAGCGGCCGTTAAGTGTTCGGGAGCGATCAGGCATGAGGGGGCGGCCGCTCGATTCCGCCCCCCCCCCCCTCGCGATCGCTCCCGGCCAATGAAAATGCTTCCTCCGCCATGTGATGTAAACAAGGCTGGAGGAAGTGATGTCATCTCCCTCGCCGCGGTCTTTTCGTTCCCGGCGCCGAGCAGAGAAAAAGCAGGTTAGTGCACCAACAGTCCACTGACACGTAGGTACACATAGGCACACAAATCACCCCCCAGTCACCCCCAGATCACCCCCCAGGTCACCCCAAAGCCCCCAATCACAGTGTCACTGATTGCAGTGATCATTTATTTTACTGATCACTGCATTTAGTGTCATCTGTGATTGTAAAAAGTTGCAGGGCAGTTAGGATTAGGCCCCTTTAGGTCCAGGGTAGCCCCCTAACCCCCCCTAATAAAGGTTTAACCCCTTGATCACCCCCCAGGTAACCCTTTCACCCCCTAACTTCAGCGTCACTAAGCGATTGTTTTTCCGATCGCTGTATTCGTGTCGCTGGTGTTTTAGATAGGCAGTTATTTTTTTTTAGGTTCGCCGCAGGTTTTTATTAGTGTCAGGTACCCCCATATTTAACCTAATAAAGGTTTTAACCCCCTGATTGCCCCTAGTTAACCCTTTCACCAGTGATCACCATATAAAGGTTACGCGTGACGCTGGTTGATTAGTTTGCTTTTTATAGCATCAGGGCACCCGCCGTATATAACCCAATAAAGGTTTAACCCCCCTGATCGCCCGGCGGGTGAGATCAATTAGGTTTTAGCGCCAGAGAGGGTCTGCGTCGCCCCAGGCAGTGTTAGGTTAGTGACAGTAACGCTAACACCCACGCGCAAAGCATACACCCCCCTTAGTGGTATAGTATCTGATCAGATCTGATCAGATCTATACTAGCATCCCCAGCGGTTTAGGGTTCCCAAAAACGCAGTGTTAGCGGGATCAGCCCAGATACCTGCTAGCGCCTGCGTTTAGCCCCTCCGCCCAGCCCAGCCCAGCCCAGCCCACCCAAGTGCAGTATCGATCGATCACTGTCACTTACCAAACACAACACACATAACTGCAGCGTTCACAGTGCTTGGTTTTTGGGGCCCTGTACGCGGCTAGGCTCCCAAAAAGTCCCACACATGTGGTATCCCCGTACTCAGGAAAAGCAGCAGAATGTATTTTGGGGTGCAATTCCACATATAACCATGGCATGTGTGAGCAATATATCATTTAGTGACAACTTTTTGTACATTTTTTTTTTTCTTTTTGTCATTATTCAATCATTTGGGACAAAAAAAATAAATATTCAATGGGGTCAACATGCCTCTCAGCAAATAGCTTGGGGTGTCTACTTTCCAAAATGGGGTCATTTCAGGGGGTTTTGTGCCATCTTGGCATTTTATGGCCTTCAAAACTGTGATAGGTAGTGAGGAGTGAAATCAAAAATTTATGCCCTTAGAAACCTTGAAGGCGGTGCTTGGTTTTTGGGGTCCCGTACGCGGCTAGGCTCCCAAAAAGTCCCACACATGTGGTATCCCCGTACTCAGGAGAAGCAGCAGAATGTATTTTGGGGTGTAATTTCACATATGCCCATGGCATGTGTGAGCAATATATCATTTAGTGACAACTTTGTGCAAAAAAAAAAAAGTTTGTCATATTCCCGCAACTTGTGGCAAAATATAAAATATTCCATGGACTGAACATGCCTCTCAGTAAATAGCTTGGGGTGTCTACTTTCCAAAATGGGGTCATTTGGGGGGGTTTTGTGCTATTTTGGCATTTTATGGCCTTCGAAACTGTGATAGGTAGTGAGGAGTGAAATCAAAAATTTGCGCCCTTAGAAATCCTGAAGGCGGTGCTTGGTTTCCGGGGTCCCGTACGTGGCTAGGCTCCTAAAAAGTCCCACACATGTGGTATCCCCGTACTCAGGAGAAGCAGCAGAATGTATTTTGGGGTGCAATTCCACATATAACCATGGCATGTGTGAGCAATATATCATTTAGTGACAACTTTTTGTAATTTTTTTTTTCTTTTTTTTTGTCATTATTCAATCACTTGGGACAAAAAAAAAAATATTCAATGGGCTCAACATGCCTCTCAGCAATTTCCTTGGGGTGTCTACTTTCCAAAATGGGGTCATTTGGGGGGGTTTTGTACTGCCCTGCCATTTTAGCACCTCAAAAAATGAGATAGGCAGTCATAAATTTAAAGCTGTGTAAATTTCAGAAAATGTACCCTAGTTTGTAAACGCTATAACTTTTGCGCAAACCAATAAATATACGCTTATTGACATTTTTTTTACTAAAGACATGTGGCTGAATACATTTTGGCCTAAATGTATGACTAAAATTGAGTTTATTCGATTTTTCTTATAACAAAAAGTAGAAAATATCTTTTTTTTTCAAAATTTTCGTTCTTTTTCCATTTATATCGCAAAAAATAAAAATCGCAGAGGCAATCAAATACCATTAAAAGAAAGCTCTATTTGTGGGAAGAAAAGGACGCAAATTTCATTTGGGTACAACATTGCATGTCCGCACAATTTACAGTTAAAGCAGCGCAGTGCCGAATCCCAAAAACAGGCTTGGTCCTAATGGTCCGAAATGGTCCGGGGCTTAAGTGGTTAAAGGGGGAAAAAATTTAAACTTGCAATAATGTGGTTGCACAAATATACAAACCTTTAAACCTATACTTTGTTGAAGCACCTTTTGATTTTATGACAGCATTTAGTCTTTTGGGGTATGAGTCTATCAGCATGGCACATCTTGCCTTGGGAATCTTTGCCCACTCTTCCTAGTAAAAGTGCTCCACATCTGTCAGAATGTGAGGGCATCTCCTGTGCACAGCCCTCTTTGGGTCATCCCACAGATTTTCAATTGGATTCAGGTCTGCTCTCTGGCTGGGTCATTTCAAAACGTTATTCTTCTTCTGATGAAGCCATTTTTTTTGTAGATTTAAAGATGTGCTTTGGGTCATTGTCATGCTGAAAGGTTTATTAACTGATATTTGGAACTGTTCATATGTCCTTCCATCTTGACTAACACTTTCAGATCCAGAAAAACAGCCCCAAAGCATAATGCTGTAACCACACTGCTTGACTGTGGTTATGGTGTTTTTTGGTGAAGCAAAGTGTTGTTTTTGTGCAAAACATACTTTTCGGAATTATTGGCAGAAAGTTAAATCTTGGTCTCATCAAACCATAACATATTTTCCCATGAAATGTAAGTTTTTGCTAAATGTACCGGGTTGGCTTCTGTCTTGTCACCCTGCCCCACAGCTCACACATATGAAGAATACGGGTGCTTGTTGTCACATGTTGTACACAACCAGTACCTGTCAGAAATTCCTGTAGCTCCTTTATTGTTGCTGTAGGTCTCTTGGCAGCCTCCTAGACCAGTTGTCTTCTTATAATTTTTGGAGGAACATACAGTTTATGGTAATGTCACTATTGTGTCATATTTTCTCCATTTGTTGATGACCCTTTTCACTGTGTTCCATGGTAAATCTAATGCCTTGGAAAAAAAATGTTGTGCCTTCTCCTGACTGATACCTTCCAACAATGAGTTCTCTTTGATGCTATGTAAGCTCTTTCGAACCATGGCTTTTGGTGTAAGAAGCAACTGAATAAATCCTACTAGAACAGCTGAACTTTAATCATAGTCTTGTCCACTGATGGCAGGTGTGTACTGATTACTATTTAACATCAGGTTGAACATGATTGGTTAATTCTGAACACAGCTACATCCTTAAAGAGGAAGTAAACCCTGGTGGGTTTTTCTTCCTTTCTTCTTCCCTGCAAAGTAAAGGCATAATGTGCTAGTATGCAATGCATACTAGCACATTATGTGACATTTACCTGCAAATGAAGCCCACGTCGTCCCCGCTGCAGGCTGCATTCATCTTTGCCTGTCTCCCTTCTGGCTGTGTGACTGGCCGGAGCCGCATGACGTCACTCCCACACATGTGCATGGGAGCCACCAGTCACGGCACACGCTTCTGAAGAAATGGCAAGGGCGGCCGTTCCTTCAGAGCGCATGTGCTCATGTTCTCATCAGTGCAGTATACAGTAAATATCTCCCAAATGGCACATATTTAGGAGATATTTACAGTACCTATAGGTAAGCCTTATTCTAGGCTTACCTATAGGTACAACTTACACAGGGAGGTTTACAACCTCTTTAACCACTTAAGCCCCGGACCATTTCGGGTCATTAGGACCAGGCCTGTTTTTGGGATTCGGCACTGCGCTGCTTTAAATGTAAATTGTGCGGACATGCAATGTTGTACCCAAATGAAATTTGCGTCCTTTTCTTCCCACAAATAGAGCTTTCTTTTAATGGTATTTGATTGCCTCTGCGATTTTTATTTTTTGCGATATAAACAGAAAAAGACCGAAAATTTTGAAAAAAAATGATATTTTCTACTTTTTGTTATAAGAAAAATCGAATAAACTCAATTTTAGTCATACATTTAGGCCAAAATGTATTCAGCCACATGTCTTTAGTAAAAAAAATGTCAATAAGCGTATATTTATTGGTTTGCGCAAAAGTTATAGCGTTTACAAACTAGGGTACATTTTCTGAAATTTACACAGCTTTAAATTTATGACTGCCTATCTCATTTCTTGAGGTGCTAAAATGGCAGGGCAGTACAAAACCCCCCCAAATGACCCCATTTTGGAAAGTAGACACCCCAAGGAAATTGCTGAGAGGCATGTTGAGCCCATTGAATATTTTTTTTTTGTCCCAAGTGATTGAATAATGACAAAAAAAAAAAAAAATTACAAAAAGTTGTCACTAAATGATATATTGCTCACACATGCCATGGTTATATGTGGAATTGCACCCCAAAATACATTCTGCTGCTTCTCCTGAGTACGGGGATACCACATGTGTGGGACTTTTTAGGAGCCTAGCCACGTACGGGACCCCGGAAACCAAGCACCGCCTTCAGGATTTCTAAGGGCGCAAATTTTTGATTTCACTCCTCACTACCTATCACAGTTTCGAAGGCCATAAAATGCCAAAATAGCACAAAACCCCCCCAAATGACCCCATTTTGGAAAGTAGACACCCCAAGCTATTTACTGAGAGGCATGTTCAGTCCATGGAATATTTTATATTTTGCCACAAGTTGCGGGAATATGACAAACTTTTTTTTTTTTGCACAAAGTTGTCACTAAATGATATATTGCTCACACATGCCATGGGCATATGTGAAATTACACCCCAAAATACATTCTGCTGCTTCTCCTGAGTACGGGGATACCACATGTGTGGGACTTTTTGGGAGCCTAGCCGCGTACGGGACCCCAAAAACCAAGCACCGCCTTCAAGGTTTCTAAGGGCATAAATTTTTGATTTCACTCCTCACTACCTATCACAGTTTTGAAGGCCATAAAATGCCAAGATGGCACAAAACCCCCCGAAATGACCCCATTTTGGAAAGTAGACACCCCAAGCTATTTGCTGAGAGGCATGTTGACCCCATTGAATATTTTTTTTTTTTTGTCCCAAATGATTGAATAATGACAAAAAGAAAAAAAAATGTACAAAAAGTTGTCACTAAATGATATATTGCTCACACATGCCATGGTTATATGTGGAATTGCACCCCAAAATACATTCTGCTGCTTTTCCTGAGTACGGGGATACCACATGTGTGGGACTTTTTGGGAGCCTAGCCGCGTACAGGGCCCCAAAAACCAAGCACTGCGAACGCTGCAGTTATGTGTGTTGTGTTTGGTAAGTGACAGTGATCGATCGATACTGCACTTGGGTGGGCTGGGCTGGGCGGAGGGGCTAAACGCAGGCGCTAGCAGGTATCTGGGCTGATCCCGCTAACACTGCGTTTTTGGGAACCCTAAACCGCTGGGGATGCTAGTATAGATCTGATCAGATCTGATCAGATACTATACCACTAAGGGGGGTGTATGCTTTGCGCGTGGGTGTTAGCGTTACTGTCACTAACCTAACACTGCCTGGGGCGACGCAGACCCTCTCTGGCGCTAAAACCTAATTGATCTCACCCGCCGGGCGATCAGGGGGGTTAAACCTTTATTGGGTTATATACGGCGGGTGCCCTGATGCTATAAAAAGCAAACTAATCAACCAGCGTCACCCGTAACCTTTATATGGTGATCACTGGTGAAAGGGTTAACTAGGGGCAATCAGGGGGTTAAAACCTTTATTAGGTTAAATATGGGGGTACCTGACACTATATAAAAACCTGACGGGTAACCTAAATAACTAAATAACTTACTGGCTAACCAGTGACACCAGTGACGCTTATACGGCGATCACTGGTGAAAGGGTTAACTCTAGGGGCAATCAGGGGGTTAAAATAATATATGGGGGTACCTGACACTAATAAAAACCTGCGGCGAACCTAAAAAAAAATAACTGCCTATCTAAAACACCAGCGACACGAATACAGCGATCGGAAAAACAATCGCTTAGTGACGCTGAAGTTAGGGGGTGAAAGGGTTACCTGGGGGGTGATCAAGGGGTTAAACCTTTATTAGGGGGGGTTAGGGGGCTACCCTGGACCTAAAGGGGCCTAATCCTAACTGCCCTGCAACTTTTTACAATCACAGATGACACTAAATGCAGTGATCAGTAAAATAAATGATCACTGCAATCAGTGACACTGTGATTGGGGGCTTTGGGGTGACCTGGGGGGTGATCTGGGGGTGACTGGGGGGTGATTTGTGTGCCTATGTGTACCTACGTGTCAGTGGACTGTTGGTGCACTAACCTGCTTCTTCTCTGCTCGGCGCCGGGAACGAAAAGACCGCGGCGAGGGAGATGACATCACTTCCTCCAGCCTTGTTTACATCACATGGCGGAGGAAGCATTTTCATTGGCCGGGAGCGATCGCGAGGGGGGGGGCGGAATCGAGCTGCACAAAGGCGATCACGTAGATCTACGTGATTCTGCCTGTCCGTGCCATTCTGCCGACGTAAATCGGCGGTGGGCGGTCGTTAAGTGGTTAATTATAAAAGAGGGTGTGTACATTTCTACAAAGATATTATTATTTTTTTGCCATAAAACAACATTTTCAGTTTGTTTTTAATTGAATTGCACAGTTTATAGGTCACACTAAGCCCTGGTTCACACTGATGCGTTTTGACATGCGATTTGACATGTCAAATCTTCAGCATTTGGCGGCAATGGCACCATCCTAATAGGTGCGACGCTGCATCTGCGGCGCTGCCCCAATTAGAAAAAGTAGTTTCTGTACTACTTTTTGCGATTTTGGCACAGATGTCTCTGTAATCGCGGCCGAAATCGGAACGGACAAGCAGGAGTGAAATTGTGCGAGTTCAGCTGCACTCGCACGGCTTCATTCACGCAGTCCATTGTGAACCTGGACTAAAAGTGCAAAAAATTCTGAAGTTATTTAGCTTGGTGTGATTTTTTTTGCAACTCAAAAACCTGGCATTTCGTTGAAAAAGCATTTGATAGAGTGGGATGGCAGTTCTTAGAGGAAACATTGGTTCAGATAGGAATGGGCCCAAAAATGCTTAGTAGGATTGTTGCATTGCATTCTATTTCACGGGCTAAAGTAAGAACAAACGGGATGCTATCGGAGTATATAGAAATTTAAAATGGAACCTGGCAGGGATGTCCATTATCTCCTTTGTTATATACAGGTCCTTCTCAAAAAATTAGCATATTGTGATAAAGTTCATTATTTTCTGTAATGTACTGATAAACATTAGACTTTCATATATTTTAGATTCATTACACACAACTGAAGTAGTTCAAGCCTTTTCTTGTTTTAATATTGATGATTTTGGCATACAGCTCATGACAACCCAAAATTCCTATCTCAAAAAATTAGCATATCATGAAAAGGTTCTCTAAATGAGCTATTAACCTAATCATCTGAATCAACAAATTAACTCTAAACACCTGCAAAAGATTCCTGAGGCTTTTAAAAACTCCCAACCTGGTTCATTACTCAAAACCGCAATCATGGGTAAGACTGCCGACCTGACTGCTGTCCAGAAGGCCATCATTGACACCCTCAAGCAAGAGGGTAAGACACAGGAAGAAATTTCTGAACGAATAGGCTGTTCCCAGAGTGCTGTATCAAGGCACCTCAGTGGGAAGTCTGTGGGAAGGAAAAAGTGTGGCAGAAAACGCTGCACAACGAGAAGAGGTGACCGGACCCTGAAGAAGATTGTGGAGAAGGACCGATTCCTGACCTTGGAGGACCTGCGGAAGCAATGGACTGAGTCTGGAGTAGAAACATCCAGAGCCACCGTGAACAGGCGTGTGCAGGAAATGGGCTACAGGTGCCGCATTCCCCAGGTCAAGCCACTTTTGAACCAGAAACAGCGGCAGAAGCGCCTGACCTGGGCTACAGAGAAGCAGCACTGGACTGTTGCTCAGTGGTCCAAAGTACTTTTTTCAGATGAAAGCAAATTTTGCATGTCATTCGGAAATCAAGGTGCCAGAGTCTGGAGGAAGACTGGGGAGAGGGAAATGCCAAAATGCCTGAAGTACCCACAGTCAGTGATGGTCTGGGGTGCCATGTCAGCTGCTGGTGTTGGTCCACTGTGTTTTATCAAGGGCAGGGTCAATGCAGCTAGCTATCAGGAGATTTTGGAGCACTTCATGCTTCCATCTGCTGAAAAGCCTTATGGAGATGAAGATTTCATTTTTCAGCACGACCTGGCACCTGCTCACAGTGCCAAAACCACTGGTAAATGGTTTACTGACCATGGTATTACTGTGCTCAATTGGCCTGCCAACTCTCCTGACCTGAACCCCATAGAGAATCTGTGGGATATTGGGAAGAGAAAGTTGAGAGACGCAAGACCCAACACTCTGGATGAGCTTAAGGCCGCTATCGAAGCATCCTGGGCCTCCATAACACCTCAGCAGTGCCACAGGCTGGTTGCCTCCATGCCACGCCGCATTGAAGCAGTCATTTCTGCAAAAGGATTCCCGACCAAGTATTGAGTGCATAACTGAACATAATTATTTGAAGGTTGACTTTTTTTGTATTAAAAACACTTTTCTTTTATTGGTCGGATGAAATATGCTAATTTTTTGAGATAGGATTTTTGGGTTTTCATGAGCTGTATGCCAAAATCATCAATATTAAAACAAGAAAAGGCTTGAACTACTTCAGTTGTGTGTAATGAATTTAAAATATATGAAAGTCTAATGTTTATCAGTACATTACAGAAAATAATGAACTTTATCACAATATGCTAATTTTTTGAGAAGGACCTGTATACTAGTGATGGAACATCTCATACACGCAATTAGGAAAAATAAAGATATACAAGGAATCCGTATTAAAGACAAAGAATATAAAACAGCAGTCTATGCAGATGATTTATTAATATACGTGACTAACCCCATTATAACAATACCCAATTTAATAAAAGAATTTAAAAGATTTGGGGATTTGAGTAATTTTAAAGTTAATTATGATAAATCTGAAATGCTAAATGTATCACTAACAGAAAAAATACAAAAATTATTGCAAAAAGACTTTCCGTTTAAATGGCAGCAAGTAGCAATTAAATATCTGGGAATTTATATCCCGAGAGACTTGAATAAATTACAAGAATTGAATTACAATGTGACAATCCAAAAAGTAATAAAATTATTACAAAAATATGAAAAAATAACACACTCATGGATGGGAATAATTAATATAATAAAAATGGATATATTACCAAAATTGTTGTATATATTTCAAACTGTTCCTTTAGCTATTCCAAAGAAACTTATGAATGAACTAAGTAGAGCAATAGAAAGCTTTGTTTGGGCCCATAACACACCATGAATCAAAAGGGAAATTTTAATTAGAACAAAGAAAAAGGGAGGGCTAGCACTACCCGATTTTTTTAAATATCTACTTGCAGCCTCTCTGACTAGGATAGTAGACTGGTACTAAAATATGGAGGACAAACAATGGGTTAAACTAGAAGAGGACATTATAGGCATTCAACTCAAAGCACTCCCTTGGATAAAACCTTACTTAAGACCCGGAAATAAAAAATTAACAATCTTTGCAAGAGCCACATTAAAAATATGGGACGCAGAATTAAAAAAGGGGAACCTATCCACTATGATAGGACCAATGACCCCATTATTCTCCAATCCAGAATTTCCACCAGCTGTAGCAACCACAAAGTACTTAAAATGGAATATACTGGAGAACGCAAGGGTGGCCCAGATTCTAGTGGATGGGAAAATACCAACAATGCAAGATTTGGGTCCTGAACAAAAACATAAATGGCTACAATACCAGCCATTAAAAGCATCCATTGCAACAAATATAGTATTACCTTCAATAAATAGACCAAAAACTAAATTTGAACAGATTTTAGATGAACAAAAATCAATTCAAAAACTATCTAAGATATATGGTTTACTACTTCCTTCAGGACCCCTTAGAGAGCTAACAGGAAGGAAAAAAATTGGGCAAAAGAAAATAGGGAGATCAATTTCAGAGACAGAATGGGAGAAAATATTTTCAACAATTCATAAAACATCTATAGCAAACAAGTACCAAGAAAGAAATGATAAAATAGCAATGAGATGGTATTGGAGCCCAGTAGCACTAAACAAAATAAATAGTGGACAAACAGATATTTGTTGGAGATGTAAGGTTGAAAGGGGGACTACGGACTACATATGGTATAGTTGTCATTTGGTGAGAAACTTCTGGGAAAAAGTTAACGAGATATATTGGAAAATGTCGGGAGCAGAGAAGAATCTAAATATAGTTAGTTCATTGCTATCTTTGATTCCAGACTCAATAAAGAGTATCAAGAAGGATATTTTTCATCATATGACAATGGCAGCTAGAACAATAATAGCTCGCAATTGGAGAGTAAATAGAAGCCCAAATATATCAGATTGGATATGTGAAATGAATGAAATACAATATATGGAAAGACAGATAAGAGAAGGATACATAAATAGTCAAATGCCAGAAATATGGCAAAAATGGGATGAATTTCGGCTCTCGGAAGGAATAAAGGAATATATATAAATGGGAAATAAGGAGAAATACAAAAGGGAAATGTAAAGGAAACGGAAAATGGGAGAGAAATAAGTGGGAGATGGGTGGGGTTTTTTTTTTTGGGGGGGGGATGAATGGGTGTGAGGATGAATGGATATGGAAGCTAATAGGTGCATAAGTAGATAAATGATGAATGGTATATTGTTTTAATGATAAAGTAATTAGTAGATACTTATCAAGATTCAGTATGTTGAATTTTAGTGGGAACAATGTATATTGTAACTGAATCTTATACAATTGTAAAAGTTTTTTTTTGTATTTGAAAAAGATTAATAAAAAGAAATTGAAAACAAAAACCTGGCATTTTTACAGGGGAGTATAGACGTTTACTTTCCACTGTAAGTACTAACACCTATATTCATTAAACTTTCTGCACATTAACCACTTAAGGACCCCTCACTGTATATATACGTCGGCAGAATGGCTCGTACAGGCACAATCACGTACCTGTACGTGGCCCTTTAACTGTCAGGGTCGCGCGTGCCGCCGGGGGCGCGCTCGCGACCCCCCTGCCTTCCCCGTGAGTCGGACCGCGGGTCCCCGCGGACTCGATCGCCGCGGGGATCCCCGCAATCGTCTCACGGAGGCATGGAGCGGGGAGATGTTAGTGTAAACACAACATCTCCCTGCTCCCCTACTGACAATGTCAGCGATCTCCGCTCTGTGTAATCAGAGCGGAGATCGGTGACGTGTCACTCGTAGCCACGCCCCCCCTCAGTTAGAAACATGCCCCTAGGCACACTTAACCCCTCCAGCGCCCCTAGTGGTTAACCCCTTCACTGCCAGTGTAATTTTTACAGTAACCAGTGCATTTTTATTGCACTGATCGCTGTAAAAATGACAATGGTCCCAAAAATGTGTCAAAAGTGTCTGATGTGTCCGCCATAATGTTGCAGTCACGAAAAAAATCGCTTATCGCCGCCATTACTAGTAAAAAAAAAAAATAATAATAAAAATGCCTTAAAACTATCCCCTATTTTGTAAACGCTATAATTTTTGCGCAAACCAATCAATAAACGCCGATTGCGATTTTTTTTACCAAAAATATGTAGAAGAATACGTATCGGCCTAAACTGAGGAAAAAAATGTTTTTTTATATATTTTTTGGGGATATTTATTATAGCAAAAAGTAAAAAATATGTAATTTTTTTCAAAATTGTCGCTCAATTTTTTTTAGCGCAAAAAATAAAAACCGCAGAGGTGATAAAATACCATCAAAAGAAAGCTCTATTTGTGGGAAAAAAAGGACGCCAATTTTGTTTGGGAGCCACGTCGCACGACCGCGCAATTGTCAGTTAAAGCGACGCAGTGCCGAATAGCAAAAAGGGGCCTGGTCATTATGCTGCGTATTGGTCCGGTCCTTAAGTGTTTAAAGAAAGTAAGTGGGTGGATGTATAAATACATTTCCTTCTTTACAAGCAGGGACACAAAAGGGTTTCCAAATTACCATATGACATAAAAAAGGAGTGGAGTCATTAAATGTAGTAATAACTGAATAAAAATCTCAAACATTGTCCTCATATATATTTTGGGGCTTATTTTTCAATTTTGATTAACTGTTAAGAATGGACACTGCTTTTATGGGACATTTAGAGACATTTAAATAAACATGAGATACTAGCCATGTTTAACATGTTATCCCAATTTGCTAGATTTTTTTTTTCTTTTTCTGCCCCCACAAATAGTGACAATTCTTTTCATTTAGCATTTGACAAACTCAGAAAACACACTTTTAAAAGGCAAGTTATAAACAAACATGTCCCTTTACACAAGGGTAAAGCTTATAGATGAGGCTTAGGCTGTCATACATTTTAGAAAATTATCAATCACATAGGCAAGTGCTAACCACCTTAAGTGCATGCTATTTGCTACGTTATGCATAAGTTGACATGGGGAAACAACAGCTCTCTAGGTAGATTTTTTTAATCTATCCATTTATATATTCCAACAACAGGTGGCTGGAAAATGCAGAGGCCACACATACAGACATAAGATTGTCACCCGATCATGCCACAAAATACTGTCATCTTGTGTATGAGTATCTGGGTTAAACGGCACACACTGAGACAAATTCTTATACATAGAGGGGATTAATGACATAAATATCAGACAATAACAACAGAAAATAAATACAGCAAAAAGGTTACAGGCGTGCAGGTCCAAATGGTATATCATTCAAAAGGGAAGTACGTACCATTTTTACATACTAAGTATGCAGTAAGTGGTTATCACTGCCGCCTATCAGCACTAGGGTTGTCCGTTCGAATCCCCACCATGGCACTACCTGCACAAAGTTTGCATGTTCTCCCTGTGCCTGTGTGGGTTTCCTTCAGGTACACTTGTTTCCTCTAACACTCCAAAGACATGCTGCTAGGTTACTTAGCTCCTGTTTAAATTTGCCCTAGTATGTGTATATATGAATGTGAGTTAGGGACCCTAGATTGTAAGCTCCTTAAGGACAGGGACTGATCTGAATGTATATTATATATGTAAATTGACAGTGCTATATACAGGTAAGTACCTGTAATAAATAAATAAATAAATAAATAAATAAATGTACCTCAATTTTATCTTGTGCTTTTTGAGACAGTTCAAGAAACTCAACTTCAGTAAAAAAGGCTAAAGGAGAAAAGTGTAAAGGGTAAAATGAATCAGAACAAACATTATTTACAACTGTGAGTTTTAAACCACAGTATATTTATTGTCATAAAACCAAATACAGTGGGTATAGACAAGAATTACCCCCCTTTAAAATAATGACATTTTGTTTCTTTGCAGACTGAAATGAAGACAGACACAGTTTCTGTTTTATCCATCTGTATTTACTAATGCAACTTATAACATCCACATGAAAGATATAACACCAACATGTCATAAAAAAAATTAAAAAAATCAAGAACAGAATCACGGAGTTGGAAAAAGGATCACCCACCTTATGTCAGCATTTTGTTGAACCACCTTTTGTTTTAATAACAGCCTTTAGTCTGTTGGGATATGTCTCTACTAACTTTGCACATCTAGACTTCTGAAACATTTGCCCACTCTTCTTTACAGAACTGCTCAAGCTCAGTTAAATTTGATGGTGACCATGTGTGGACTGCAGTCTTCAAGTCATTCAACATATTTTTAATGGGGTTTAAGTCTGGGCTCTGACTAAGCCATGCAAGGACATTCACCTTTTTCTCCTTCAACCACTATGTGGTCATTTTTGCTGTGTGCTTTAAGTTATTGTCATATTGGAAGATAAACCTTCTTTCCCATTGACAACTTTCTGGCAGAGAGCAGCTGATTTTCCTCAAGAATTTGATGGTATTTTATCCCATCCATTCTTTTTCTATCCTGATAAGTGCTCCATTCCCTGCTGGAGAGAAACACTCCCATTACAGGATATTACCACCTCCATGCTTTACAGTAGTAATCAAGTTATTTGGATGGTGAGCTGTACTGGATTTCTGCCAGACATATTATTTGGTGTTGAGGCCAAATAATAAAATTTTTGTCTCATAAATAAATTCATTTCCTCTAATCTGTCCTCATAGCCGAGTTCCTCCATGCCTCTTATCAGTTTGGTTGCCCTTCTCTGCACTTTCTCCAGTCCCCCAATATCCTTTTTGTGAACTGGTGCCCAAAACGAACTGCATAGTCCAGGTCGTACTAATGATTTGTACAGGGGCAAAATTATATCTCTCTCTCTGGAGTTCTTACCCCTCTTAATACAAGAAAGGACTTTGCTTGCTTTGGAAACCGCAGCTTGGCATTGCATGCTATTATTAAAGTGTTGTTAAGCCACTATGTGATCTTTATACCATCCCCATTGTTAGATAACAACCTGTGTTCTAGTGCCTGTGCTTTATATAAAAAAAACTGCTGATTTCTACCTGATTTTACAGCGCCTTACGGCACTCACGCGACTCCTGGCTCTCTCTCCCCATCTGACAGCTCCAGCGGGTGGGCCCGAGAACTCCCGCTGATGTCAGCCAGGGAGGTAGAGAGGAGGAGAGAGCCTGGAATCATGAGAGCGCCGGGAGGCGCTGTGAAATCAGGTAGAAATCAGCTTTTTTTTTCATAAAGCAAAGGCACTAGGACAAAGGTTGTTATCTATCAATGTAGATGGTATAAAGATCACTTCGTTTTGTAGCAGCGGGGAGGGTAGCAGAGCAGCGCTAGTGAGAGCTGACAGGCAGGGAAGGGAGGGGGAGGCGGACAGAGGGAGGTAAGAACTCATCTATGTGGTATTTTATGACCTTTCACATGGTGTAGTATGGGTACGGCCATACCTGGAACATTCATAAAACCAGGTCTGAGATTTCCCTGTAAGAGCTGAGTTGGCGATAGGTAGTATCAATACGGTGAAGCCGAAGGTGGGGTGTGTGGAGAATGCAGAGAAGCATGAATGAAGTATCGCTCAGGCACAGCCCCTCCACATATCGGCCATTCACTTCATTCTATCTTATATTTCTACTTATTCTGTAACTTGAGCAATAATGTTTTTCAGTGTCCAAAGTTGAACATTTACTGTGTCAATTATGAAAATCATGCAGATAATGTAGTATGTGATTTATGGAGTAGTGATACAGTATCTCATGAATACATTGTTTATTTCCCCAGCATTGGTAATACATAAGGTTCACTATATTTGTCTTATGATATAATAAACAATGTTTTTTAACAATTCTGCATACTTAAACAAAAAAATATTATTATTAAATCTAATAATATAGAATTCACTGATTTAACAAGAACATTAGGTTCTTCTGCAGTTATATTACTCTATTTACATATGATCACAGCAAGATTGGAAGACTAGATGCCAGTGAAAAGCAAGACCAGCATTCTACTTACCCCTATTTACTGAACAAAGATGATCTTCTGAGGTTGGTAAATATATCTGAGAAGAATAACTATCCAAAAAAGTCAGGTGTTTTGCAATTTCTGCTTCTAAATCTTCAAAAACTTTACTATTAAATGGTACTTTCCTTAAAAATTCTTCATTAATCATTTCAAGTGAAAGGTTATTAGCAGAGAATACATCTCCAGGTAGATTTTCTTCTATAAAATGATTTTCTGGCCAGTTTTTCTGTTCAGCAATAAAAAATTATTACCATTAGATTCAATTACTTCAGTTTACATTTTATAAAGTTTTTATTATGAATTTTGAATTCAAACAGAATATTACTTATGGATACAATCTAATAATGTTAAAGGCTATGAACGTATGACAAAAACCCAGAAATGCAAAATGTATATATGTATACTCTAGCTCTATATTTAAAAGTTGCAAATGTAGATAAAAAACCTTTAAAAAAAAACAAATAAGTATCTGTAGCGATACCCCCAAACTAAGGGAGCCGCTGGTTTGCTTTTGGGCCCTGTACACAGCACAGCCAACCCCCGACAATCTACTCAACCCTTCTCTGGCACAGCTAGTCTAGGGGTGGTGTTTTTGTATAGCTCTATACCAGTTCATGTAAAATCCCCCAATACTGTTCTAACAGTGATAAGATAGATTAATAGACTCCAATACCAGGTTGATCAATTGTAAGAAAAGGTTTACTTGTGAATAAAGGAATTTACAATCAATATCACACATAACACATGCACGCAGAGCCCTGCAGTAATATTAACACTGGTTAACTTTAGTGCTCAAACAGTTCTATCTCACACTAACATTTATCTAGAGTCCCGTTAGCAATATGGCGCCCAGCAATACTATCAATTCCCAGTCAGGCCTGACTCAGTTAAAGCTCAGTCTTTTAGACAAGGAATCTTCGCATGCAAGATGATCGGTGGTGCACATACAGGAACAATATTTGTAATCCAATAATGGCCTGAGGCAATGCAAGCAACTCCCCGGAGACTATGTAACGCAGTCCCACAACTAGTCTCCTGACAGGAAAAAGGAAAATATAACCAGATGGGCCAAGGCAGTCTCTAGGCCTAATAAAGTACTCGGTTATAGTTGTGAGCAGGTGCTCTCTCACCCCTCCGGAATCGATCCCAGTCCGGGACTCCCACCGCTGTGTCCACACACACACAGGATCTGCCACCACCTGATCTCCGGTTCACTGATGTCCCTGAAGCAGGTAGATGTCTGCAGCCGCACAGGCTCCGCAGCAAGGTGGAAGGCTCTCTGGAAGTGCGTAAGGCCCAGGCCTCGGGCCTTGCACTCGCAGCAGGTCCGCACAGGAAGTCATCTTGCCAGCCGCGCGGTGTCCAAAGTGGCAGAGCTTAGCCTCGCCCTCCCCTTTTATACCCCACCCATGAGTCTCTGCGGTACCCCAATGCACCCTGGGTGCCAAACGGGGTTCTGGGTAACGCAGTGCATGGGGCCTCAGCGGAGACCCCGCTACACACTTCCCCCACTTAAACTCTTTGGTCCCCAAAGATAATTGTCAACATACACTACGCACAACATTAGACAAGGCCGCGTATGATGTCGGCAGAGGAAGTTCCCACCAAAAGTGAGAGGGTGAACTTAGCTGCCCACAGGTCACACTGTCATAAGTGGCCTGCCTAACTGTGCCAGGGGGTGAGTTAGGGTTGCCCTCCACCAAATGAACAGTGGAGGGATCAGGGCTTTCTGCACTCCTCCTGGCAGTTGCCACAGTGTCTTCTGAACTCTTCCCCATTTGTGGGTAAGTCAACTTTCGGGGAGGCCTTATGGCCCTCTTCGCCCACCACTCCCTTGGGATTTCTGGTTTGGACATTGTAGGTTCCTCTTCTGGAACAGGCATGGCAGCTTCCACTGTTTCTGAAACATTTAATTCAGGAGCAGGAGAATACACAGAACATCCTGGATCCTCTTCTGGAAGTGAATCGAGAGCATCTTCCCATGAGTCTGATAGAGGGCTGGACGGGACGAATTCAGTAGCTTCTGCATTCAGTGTGCTGTCTATGGTGTCTTCCAAAGGTGGGAGATCTATATCAGAAGTCACTGGGGCTTGGGAGGGCCATAGCCATTCTAGCTCTTCCCTTTCATCCTCACTAGGTTCAGAGACACCTGTTTCTTCGGGCCGAGATGCCTGAGACCGGGCATTTGGCCTAGGGGTATCCAGGATGGACGTTGGCTCAGAGGAATCCTTCACAGGGGGTATCCGGACTGCTTCGGCAAGTGGAAGTATGTGGTTCCGGTGCCAAGTCTTCAAAGGCCCCACCTTTCCCTCTGGCTTCAGCTGGTAGACTGGTAGGCCGGGTAACTTCTTGCAAATAACATATGGCTCGGGTCTCCATCTGTCTGCAAGCTTGTGCTTTCCAGGGACTCCCAAGTTTCTTAACAACACTCTGTCCCCTGGTTGCAGATCCTGAATTCGGACCTTCAGGTCGAAGTTTCTTGTTGCGGGCTCCCCTTTGATCGGAAGCCGCTTGGGCCTGCTCATAGGCCAACTGTAAACTGTGCCTCAGCCGGTCCACATAGCGTTTGTGAGAAGTGGCTGAGGAATGGTCCATGGAGGTGCCAAAGGCCAGGTCTACGGGTAGTCTTGCTTCTCTCCCGAACATGAGTCGGTAGGGAGAGTACCCTGTAGCATCACTTGTTGTACTGTTGTAAGCATGCACAATTGCTGCTATGTGCCTGCTCCAATGCTGCTTCTTTTCACTTTCTAGAGTTCCCAGCATGTTGAGTGGGGTTCGGTTGAACCTTTCCGGCTGGGCATCCCCTTGCGGATGGTAGGGAGTGGTTCTGGTCTTCTTGATCCCAAAGGAGTCCAAGAGCTTCCGGATCAGCTGACTTTCAAAGTCCCTCCCATGATCCGAGTGGAGTCGCTGTGGTAGCCCATAGTGCACAAAGTATTTTTCCATGCGTACTTTGGCCACTGTGGAAGCCTTCTGGTCTTTGGTTGGGAAGGCCTGGGCATACCGGGTGAAATGGTCGGTTATCACCAGAACATTTCCTAGTCCACTCAAGTCGGGTTTGAGGCAGAGGAAATCAATGCACACCAAATCCATTGGGCCTTGACTTTGCAGGTGGCCCATTGGGGCAGCTTGATGGGGTAGGGTTTTCCGCTGAATGCAGCCTGCGCATGAATGGCAGTATTCCTCCACTTCAGCCCTCTTGCAGGGCCAATAGAACCGGCTTCTGACAAGTTGGAAGGTCCTTTCAGCTCCTAAATGACCATGATGGTCGTGTAAGGCGGCCAAGACAGTCTCTCGGTGCTTCTCAGGTAAGAACAATTGCCATTTGTCTTCCAGGTCATCAGAGGGGCCCCTTCGGTAGACCACCCCTTGATGCACCTGCAACCTGTCCCACTCCTTCCGCAGCAGACAAGCTTCCTTTAAGGGTGATGCAAGAGCCTATCTGGATCCTGATTATCCAGGGCCTCTAGGGCCAATTTTCCCAAGGGGTCTTCCAATTGGTCACACCTTAATGTTTTTTTGACAGTTTGGGTAAATCATCTTCCTCTATCTGAGTTACTCCACAGTATTGCTTGGGGACCCCCACTACTGTGACCCCTATCTCTTCCGCTCTGGACCCCCCACTGGCTTGGAGTTCAGCCCCTTGGCAGAGAGCCCGCACCCCGTCCGGTGCCACCTGGGTCAAGTCTTCTGTGCAGCTAGTGGGAGCATGAGACCTTCTGGACAGGGCATCCACATCTCGATTTCCAGCCCCAGGTCTGTATTTCAGGCTGAAGTTGAATCCAGACAGTGCAGCCAGCCATCGATGGCCCATGGCATCCAGTTTTGCTGTGGTGAAAAGATAAGTAAGGGGATTGTTGTTAGTTTTCACAGTGAATTCTGCCCCATACAGATAGTCCTTAAGCTTATCAACTACAGCCCACTTGAGAGCCAGGAACTCCAACTTGTGAGTGGGGTAGTTTTTTTCAGATGGGGGTCAAACTTCTGCTCACATATGCGACAGGTCGCAGTTGCCCTTCATGCTCCTGGTAGAGCACTCCTCCCAGACTGTCATGACTGGCATCTACATGGAGTTCATAGGGTTTCTTTGGGTCTGCATAGGCCAAGACAGGGGCAGTGGTTAAGCTCTTCTTCAGCATGTGGAAGGCCTCTTCGCATTTTCCATTCCACTGGTCTTTGACTGACTCTCCCGGCTTCCTGGGACCAGAGTCATCCTCTTCCCCTTCTGTCTTTAAGAATTCATTCAGGGGTCTGGCAATCCTTGCAAACCCCTCTACGAACTTCCTATAGTAGGAACAGAACCCCAAAAAGGACCTGAGTTCTGTCACGGTGGTGGGCCGGGGCAAGGAGGTGACTGCCTCCAGCTTCCCGGGGTCTGTGGCTACCCCTTCTTCAGACACTATGTGCCCTAGATAGTTGACTGATGACTGGTAGAACTGGCATTTCTCTGGCGAAAGCTTGAGTCCCTCTTCGATGAGCCTTCTCAGGACTTTTTCCAGTCTTTCCTCATGTTCTTCTAGAGTCTTCCCAAAGACAATGATGTCATCTAAGTACACGAGAACTTCGATGAGGTTCATGTCTCCTACGGTTTTCTCCATGAGGCGTTGAAAGGTGGCAGGGGCTCCAGACAGACCTTGGGGCATCCGGTCAAATTCAAAGAATCCCACAGGGGTTATGAAAGCGGTCTTCTCCTTGTCTTCCGGATGCATAGGGATTTGATAGTATCCACTCTTTAGGTCCATAACACTGAACCACCTGGCTCCAGACAAACTCTGTAAGGCATCCTCTATCCTCGGGGTGGTATACTGGTCGGGTATCGTCCTCCGTTTGAGAGTCCTGTAGTCTATACACAACCTCAACGACCCATTCTTCTTTCGGACCACCACTATTGGAGAGGCATAGGGGCTCCTAGATTCCCAGATAACACCGGTTCGCTTGAGCTCGGCGAGCTGTTTTCTCAGGTCTTCAAGGTCGGCTAGAGGAACTCGCCTGACCCTCTCCCTGAAAGGCTTGTCTTCCTGGAGGCGGATTCGATGGGTGGCACTCTTCGCACACCCTACATCGAACTCATCTTTAGAGAAAATCTTCCTCCCTCTGGTCAACTGGGCCTTTGCCCTCTCTTTCCAGGCCTTTGGCAGGTTCGGGTTCTCCATGCAGAGCTTCTCCCAAACAGTCCTATCTCCCTCTGTCTTCTCCACATCTGATAAGACAATTGGGGCAGCAGGGCTTACCTGGCCCAGCAGCATCCTGGCGGGGATCTCCATAGGGACACCCGTGGTATTCCTGATGCTCACCGGCACCTTACAGTGTGCCTTCTTCAGAGCTCTCACTGGAACCATTTCTGGGATCACTTTTAAGCCTGAGTATTCTTCCAGAGGGTCTGGTTCCAACATGACAAAGGGGCCAGGTTGCTCCCAAGTAAGCTTCACAGTGGCTCTGAGACAGGTTACCTCACCGGGCTGCAACACTATTCCTTTCTTCTCCAGTCTTTACCCACCCCCTCTTCCGGGGCCTTTTGTTCCAAGACCAGTCGCTGATAGGCTGTTTTCAACATTGGGTGTATTCTGGTGACTGTCGGGTTCTTTCCTCCTGCCAGAGGGGCCAGGAACCTCCGGACCAGGTTCGTATTTGTCCCTATTATTAAGGAGTTCTTGCTGGCTCCAGGCGGTCGGGGGCACACCACTGCCAGGGTATCAAACACTTCAGCCTTCCTGGCTACTGAGGGGTCGAAGGTCAGTTTAATGGGCAAGTAACCATCGTAGGGGAAACTCTGTGTTCCGATTCCCCATATTTCCAAATCTTCAATTCTCTGGATGGGCAGGCGAGTCAGATGTCTATCATAGAAGTCCCGGTATAGCAGAGTCACCTGCGCCCCAGTATCTAAGATGGCTCTCGTGTAGACTCCCTCCACTTGAATAGGCACTACGGGGGAGGGGCCTATCAATTCTTCTGGATAAGATTTTAAAGGGGTTTCTTTCTGTTGATCCCTACACTTTCCTTTGGTCCTTTCCTTCTTGTGTTTAGCTGTGGGCTCGGTATGCATTGATCTCCCTCCTCTGTTTATGTGTATATTCCTGCTGAGGGACATTATTTCTCTTTTTAGGTGTGTATTCTCGCTGAGGAGCACTGTTCTTCTTCTGAGGGGTCTACCCCTTTTTCTTCTGGACTTCTCATTCAGTTTGGGTACAGTGGAGCTCACTGGAGATGATGGGCATCCGGTTGACTCCTTCACCGGGATCCTCTGGAGTTTTCCGCCGGCTTGCGATTATTTATCTTCTTTTTCTTGGGACTAGAACATACTTTCGCAATATGGCCAACTCCTCCACAGTTAAAACAGACCACATCCCCCCAATCTTGTAGGGAAGTGGGTGCTGAGGTATCTGGGAACAACTCCTTCTTCAGTCCACTATTTTCTACGACCCTTGGATCCTTTGCCATCAAAGAGGTCAGCATCTCCAACACCTGAGACATCTGTGACTTCAGGGTATCTACTTCTGAGTCTCTTTCAGGGGTCATGGCTGATCTGACCATTATCGGCGTAGAAGGGGTATGCACCTTGATCGCCTGCTGATCCTTCTGCAGGGCCTCTTCATCTCTAATGATCTTTACCAGATCAGGGTAATTCAGTGACCTGCCTCCTCCAGAGGTTTTCAAGTGGAGCCAGACTGGACTTCATCCTTGCCGCATCTATGGCTTGGGGTACCATCCCTTTTTTTTAGAACGATTTGATAAAGCATCTTGTTCAGTCTTCTGACATACTCCGACAGCTTTTCTCCTGGCTGCTGAAAGGTGTGTTCGTACTGATACACCGGTTACGTTACTTTCTCCAACTGACCGAACTCTTCTTGTAGCATGGCTAAGCAGTCATAAGCCGTGCAGGCAGCATTTCCAAACTCAAGACTTTTTACAGCTTCCGCAGCTGCGCCTTTCAGACTTTACATCATGCGCTGCTTCTTCTGAGCTTCAGGCACCTCCCATGCCTCTACTGCCGACAAGGCCTGTTCGATCCAGGTATCAAAGTCTTCCTCCCCTACAGGGATGGGCAGCCTCCCTGAAAATGTTCTCAGCTTCGGGTAGCTGACCTCTACGTGTACCGTATTTGTTTGCTGACACTTTGTGAGCAGATCTCCCAAAGCATTTAAAAGCTCTGGCCCTATGGCTGTAATGGGTGTCACCGGAGGTGTCATCCTTCTCTGCCTCTCTGCTGCATGGGGTATCCCTGGCGGTGATCTCGTTGGGGATGGCGGAGATGACTCCGTCTTCACAGTTATTGCGTGCGCCAGACCATAAGTTTTGTTATCCAGCGCCTGCACACTTTGGCCTTTAAAGTTCCCCGGTACTCCATCCATCCACTCTATAAGTGCATACTGAAACTAGGTGTCTGCGGCTGATTTCAGGTCTATCACCCATGGTGTATTATTTGGGGATAGCGACACTGCAAGTCGCTCTGCCGGGCTCACTGACCATTCTTCTCCCGGGAGACTAATGACCACTGACGTGTCTGGGTTTGTCTTGGCTGCTTCGCACCACGCTTTCACTTCTAGTGGGTCCATGCCGGTACTTTTGGCGTGTCTGCTTGCCATATACACTGTGGGCAGCGCTGCCGAAGCGCCTTGAAAAGCACTTCGGCAGCGGCGCTTTTCACCCTATTCTCAGCCGCTAGCGGGGGTTAAAAGTGTGCCACTATAACAGCGTTAAAGCTAAGGCCCCAGTGTGAAAGTAGTCATATAAGAGTTGTGCAAGCACAAGCTTACACAACACTTTGTTAATTTGTCCCATTTAGTCATGTCATAAAGTAAGGACACCCCATGGAAATTGTTGACTTTTTTCAACATATTTGAATAAGCCAACTTTAGATCTTCATTCAAAGAGTGCCAGGTGATATACTTAATCAAATGACATTAAGCCCTTGTTCACACTGAGGGTGGGTTTGAAATTGCGTGAGTTAGCGTGATTTCAACCCGGCATATCAGTCCGAATTAGGGGGCGATTTAACAGATATCTGTGCGGGTTCATGAAATCATCCCCAAAGTCATCAAACGTGTTGCAGAATCTACTTTTTGGAAATTGGTCCAAAGTCGGCGTCACGCTGATTCGGATGGCGCCATTGCTGGCAATAGTATGTCAAATCACATGCCAAATCGGCCCAATGGGAACGTGGGCATAAAATTCATAGTGTATTTATTTTCAAAATCCGAAATAAATGAACTTGCAGATCTCCTTTTAACATCCAAGCAGGAACATCTGCCAAGTTTGAGAACCGATTACCTAGCTCATCGATCGAACTCTGATCAACCCTCGGACATTAATTGCAAGTATTCTTCTTCCCCAATTCTAACTTACTTCTTTGTGGCTGTATATTGTTATCTGTTTGCAACTTTTTTCTGTAAATGTTTTATTTGCACCAACTTTACACTTTTCATAATAAACCCTTATGTTGAAGAGTGTTAACCTTGTCTCTAAAGCTCCTAATGCAAGCTATAAACTAACCTGCCTCTTGAAGAGCGCTACTGTTGTAGAGTAGGGCCTCTGAGGAGACCTGTCTGTGGTGGCAGTGTGTGTTGCAGACACTTATTCTAAAATCATAATTGGTATTGCTAAATTGATGGAAGTCTTGACCCTTCCTAAAGAAACGTCAGTGGTGGCAGTTAAAGGGTTAATTGCGTAATTAGCCCAGTGACAATCGCTCTCAGGCTGCTGGCACCTAGATTTGGTCCTGCAAGCTGGAAAAGAGTGGCATTGTTACGTAAGTGACAGTGTGGTGTGAGGTTGGCCGGTCCTTCGTCGCGAGTTAGCGAGGAGGGCAGGGATCTGACACCCGCGTTCATCACATATTGTCACTTGGCTAATTTTTTCAGATGGAAAAAAATAAGCACACAGGCAAACTCATTAAACTAGAAACAGGTGTTCCAGATTACATGACAATGATTAAAATGTCCATAGGGAGTATTCAGGTGGAGCCTGTCTTATCTAAACCCCAGAAATCTAGGGTCCGGTGTTCTGTTTACTATAGACATATATACTGTCATCATGCCAAGATCAAAAGAGCACTCTCAGGCCCTCATAAAGAAGGTTGTCCATGGCTATGAGTCTGATTTAAAAATCACCAAATAGTTTAAATACATAATTCTACTGTTAGGAAGATAATCTACAAACAGTGTATATTTAATACAACTAAATTTGGCTAATTTGTTCAGGAATGGCTAGCCTAGCAAGTGTAAAACTCAATAGCTGACCGTATGACCTTATCCAAAAACCCTAACATTTAATTGCATTTCTTATTTACCCTACATAGGAGTTGTGTCAGAAATGTCCAAAGATTAAAGTTTATTTAAAAAAAGCTTTTTCAACATAATGATTTGAAGCACACTAGGAAATCCACTAAGGAATGGTTCAAAATGATTAAATGGTTATACATTTGCCTAGTGACAGCCCTGATTTCAATCCAGTTGGAATGTAGTGTGTGGATTTTAAACAAGCAACTCAACCAAGAAAACCCCCACACACTGAGGCTAAGAGTGTACTTTCATTTTCCAGTACACCATTATATCTATTGTTCTGTCTGTTAAATGATTGATTGAAACGGCAAAGTTTCTTTTTTTTTTTTATACAAGTATACCACCTTTATCTGTAGAAACTGCTTGAATTAACATCTAACATTTGCCTGTTCAAATATGATAAAAATGTCAACAATTTCCTTGTGGTGTTCTTACTTTTTTACACAACCTTAATTAAGCAGCAATGTCACACAGGGGTAGCCCTGTATAAAATCACTGCCTAATAAAAAAAAATATTTGAACCCCTGCTTATTTTGTATGTTTGCCCACTGACAAAGAAATGATCAGTCTATAATTTTAATGGTAGGTTTATTTTAACAGTAAGAGACAAAATAACAACAAAAATATCCAGAAAAACGCATTTCAAAAAAGTTATAAATTGATTTGCATTTTAATGAGTAAAATAAGTATTTGAATCCTTTGCAAAACATGACTTAGTACTTGGTGGCAAAACCCTTGTTGGCAATCACAGAGGTCAGATGTTTCTTGTAGTTGGCCACCTGGTTTACACACATCTCAGGAGGGATTTTGTCTCAGGCCTTTGCAGATCCTCTCCAAGTCCTTAAGGTTTTGAGGCTGACGTTTGGTAACTCGAACCTTCATCTTCCTCCACATATTTTCTATGGGATTAAGGTCTGGAGACTAGCTGGGCCACTCCAGGACCTTAATTTGCTTATTCTAGAGCCACTCCTTTGTTGCCTTGGTCGTGTTTTGGGTCATTGTCATGCTGAAATACCCATCCATGGCCCATTTTCAATGCCCTGGCTGAGGGAAGGAGGTTCTCACCCAAGATTTGACTGTACATGGCCCCGTCCATCGTCCCTTTGATGTAGTGAAGTGGTCCTGTCCCCTTAGCAAAACACCCCCAAAGCATAATGTTTCCACCTCCATGTTTGACAGTCGGGATGGTATTCTTGGGGTCATAGGCAGCATTCCTCCTCCTCCAAACACGGCAAGTTGAGTTGATGACAAAGAGCTCGATTTTGGTCTCATCTGACCACAACACTTTCACCCAGTTCTTCTCTGAATCATTCAGATGTTCATTAGCAAACTTCAGATGGGCTTGTACATGTGCTTTCTTGAGCAGGGGGACTTTGTGGACACTGCAGCATTTCAGTCCTTCACGGTGTAGTTGTTACCAATTGTTTTCTCTGTGACTATGGTCCCAGCTGCCTTGAGATCATTCACAAGATTCTCCCATGTAGTTCTGGGCTGATTCCTCACTGTTCTCATGATCATTGAAACTCCACGAGGTGAGATCTTGCATAGAGCCCCAGATTGAGGGAGATTGACAGTTATTTTGTGTTTCTTCCATTTGCGAATAATCGCACCAACTGTTGTCACCTTCTCACCAAGCTGCTTGGCGATGATTCCAGCCTTGTGTAGGTCTACAATCTTGTCCCTGACATCCTTGGACAGCTCTTTGGTCTTGCCAATAGTTGAGAGATTGGAATCTGATTGATTGAATGCTTCTGTGGACAGGTGTTTTTATAGGGAGTGCTCCTAATCTCAGCTCGTTATCTGTATAGAAGACACCTGGGCGCCAGAAATCTTGCTGATTTATAGGGGATAAAATACTTGTTTCACTCATTAAACTGCAAATCAATTTATAACTTTTTTTAAATGCATTTTTCTGGATTTTGTTGTTATTCTGTCTCTCACTGTTAAAATAAACCTACCAATACAATTATAGACTGGTCATTTCTTCGTCAGTGAGCAAATGTACAAAATCAGCAGGGGATCAAATACTTTTTTCCCCTCACTGTATATCATGGTTGAATAGAAGTTGCTCATGGGGTAAGGAGCCTGTCACTTCTTGGAATTTGGGCTTTATTTTGTTGGTCCACTGCTGCTGCTCTGTATATAGTGAATATGTAAGTGGTCCTCATACATATGTTTTTATCAGTAATATTGAGTGAATTGACTGTTTATCCATTGGGGCATACAATGGGGTACACTCCGCAAAATCACCTGTCAAGAGGATTTTTCATGAATCGCTTATTTTTATTGTGGTTTTAAAGACTATCTGTATTATGAAAATATTTGCACTATACGAACAAGGTTTTAAAAAACTTGCCATATTTAAATCATACTCTCAATCGCCTCAAGCATACCAGGTTTTAGAGTAGAAAGAACTAAAGGCAATTTTTTTTAGTTTGAAAGATTTATAGTAGAATAGATTTGATTAGTGGTTACTATTTACTTATGCTTGTTCTAAAAAAAAAAAAAAAAAAATGTAATGCTCTGCCCATTTAATAATATATCAAGGTACTCAATATAGTTTTAATGATGTGCACACTGTATTCTTGAAGCTTTACAGCTATGGTAAAGTTTTATAAATAAAAAGTCACTTTATGTTGTATGTATTGCAAATGTTATTTTAAGTTAATGTCAGAAAGCAATGAAAACACTTATCCAGGCTTCACGAACACCAATGTAAAGAAAAGTTTACATTCTCTAGACTTCTAATGAACAATGATCTTGTATGTTTAAGACCTACAGTATATCTAACTTTCAGTATGAGGTGTCTGAAAATATACTGTTTAACATTTCAGATAAATCCATAGTATAATGTTTTATATCTTACCAAATGTCGGAAGTTAAGAAATTCTTCAAATGTACTTGGTGGCTTTTCCATTATCTAGATTGAAATTATCTAAACTGGAGAAGAATATAAAACATATTTAATGAAAACCATAAAATGAAAAACCCAATATACATAAGTAAATTGTTTGCATAGATATACTGTTCAGGTGATCGTGACAGGAATTATTTCTGGGTGGCTGCTTAAAAATGCAATCTCGGGGGCGTGGCTTGGATGGCAGCGGGAACAGACGTGCACTGCTGAAGCTCCTCGCCTGGTCTGCCTGCATAGCCTTTTACAGCACTGATCGCCTGCACTACCATGGGCAAACCCAAGAAACAAAAGGACTCCAAGTCCCAGGGACACAGTACCAGGTCCTCCTCCGCACCTCCGCCGTTCATTACGGAGTATTTCGGTCCGGAATCTCCGGCGGGTCTCCATGCGGCCAAGATGGCGGCGGCCGCGACCTCCACGCTCGCCTCTCCTGCTATGTCATCTTCGGGAGCCGGGACTCACAGGTATGGCTGAGAGGGGGACCTCACGGCTGCCTCTACCCAGGATGCCACTTTCCGCGTTCAGGTCGGGCCCCCCGCTCCTCTCAGTGGCCATCTCCTAGGCAGCCTCTCTCAGCCGTTTTCCCCCTGCCTTGTGGAGCCTCCTCCACCCACGCTGACTCAGACCATCACTCCGTCAGCATCCTGGGACTCCCTCACTCCTGAGTGGTATCCACGCTCTTTGCCACAGCGGTCCCAGCCACACAAGGACGGAGCAGCGCGATCCCAGCCACACAGGGACGGAGTACCCTCTCCTTCCCTGCACCAGAGTGTCATGCCTCACACCTCGGCCTCCCCTCAGCTTCCACTAACCCCGGGGCATCTGGGGACTCACTCCCATCCAGGGAATGCGCATGGAACCCACTCTGAATCAAGCTATAAGCCATCTACTCCTTACCATCCATCCCTGGGAGAATATTCCCTGCCTGCTACCTGTGCAGCCCCTGCATGGGGCACCCCTGCTAATGTTGCCACTGATTCTGATGCAGACCCTGAAACCTATACCTCCTGGCGTGATTATGTACGCTGTATGCCTACAAAACAGGACTTCCGTATGCTCATCCAGGAGGTGCGTGAGACCTGCAGATCTGAGATCAACATGCTGCAGTCAGACCTCCACCACCTCTCTACCAGAGTTTCTTCGCTAGAGGATGAGGGCGGTGATATCAAGCACGAAATCGCCCAAATTCACACCCAACTTGCCTCCCAAGCATCCGCACTCCGGGACTTTAACCGCCATCTTGAGGACCTCGACAATAGGGGCAGAGGAAATAACATCAGGGTCCGAGGCCTCCCTGAAGCAACTCAGGAGGAAGACCTACCTGTTACCCTGCAAGCTATCTTTAACAGAGTCCTTGGTCGCCCTGAACATCAGAAAGTTAAGCTGGACAGGGCTCATCATGCCCTCCGCCCCCACCGGGATCTAGACCTCGTGATGTGATTTGCAGGGTTCATAACTATACCATCAAAGAAGAAATTATGAGGAAGGCCCGCAACATGCGCACTATTGATTTTGACGGTGCCCCCATACAGCTCTTCCCTGATCTGTCGTGGATTACTCTCCAGCAAGGACGCTCCCTGCAACCGCTTCTTACCCTACTGAGGGAGCATGATTTCCGCTACCATTGGGGTTTCCCCTTTAGCCTTACAGCAAAGAGAGATGGGAGGTCCACCACGCTAAGATACCCTCAGGATCTTCAATCCTTCTGCAGAGACTTGGACATTCCGGTACCACCAACCCCCGGCTGGGACCCCCTGCCAATTCCCCCACCACAACCGGCCCCCTGGACCCAGGTCCCCGGGAGGAAGCGTGCATGGCCCCGTCCCTCCGTCTCCCTTCCGCCCTCTTCTCTGCATTAACTTTCTGCTCTCGCTGAGATCACCTAATCTTTGATGGTTTGATCACTGGTTTCCCTCCTCTCCCCCAATCTGGGGTTCCTGGATGAGACCTGGTTACTGTATCTCTCATTAGTTTGTTCCTATCCCCTAGAGATCAACCTACTATGGATGATACCCTCCTTCCCCTTTTTGTTTGTTACGGACCCCCCTCCCCGATGTCCCTTTAGGGGATGTCGGATCAGAGGACTCGCTTGGGCTAAATTTTGGGATCTTCTGATGCCATTTATCCCAAGCGGTTGGCCCACTAAATTGTTTTTGGGTTTTAGTTACAGTTGCAGTTTTGACTGTTTGCTAAGTGCAGGTTTATCATTAGCATCATTTGCAGGCAGGCTCGGGAGCGGATCATTCCTCCCTTGGCCGTGCATCCTCCCCCCCAGGGGCTCTCCGAATGGGTCCCTACCTGATTATATTGTTTTGTTTATTGTCCTCTGACAGGTTAATTTTTTCCGATCCCGTCAGGGGGAGCCTTTCGGAGACCCCTAACCCGCCACCTTTTTTAGGTGGGTTATACTGTGAGATGTTATTAGTATTTCAATATGTGTTTTTTGATCTTGTTACGTGTGTTTTATTTGTTGTTTTTTAATTTTTTCTCCTCTCCCTTCCTTGGCTTTCCCCCTCTTCTTCTTTTTCTCATCTACCTCTCACCCTTCTGGACACCCCCCCCCCTCTGGAACGTGGGCTCTGGCAGCTCGACCCTGGCCCCCCGATCCGAGACTACTCCTGGGAATCAACTGGCGGATCCCCTGAACATCTGGTCAATGTCTACTGGGATGGGTAAGCGAACACTTTCTGTATCCACAATGATTGACATACTATCCCTAAATGTGAAGGGCCTTAACTCTAATGTAAAACGTAGTTTAGCCCTCTGCGAGTTCAAGCGGTCTGCAGCGGACATTATCTTTATCCAGGAGACACATTTTGCCAAGTCAGGCTCTATGACCTTCGCCCTCAAACACTTCCCCCAAATTTATCTTGCTTCTAATCCCTGTAAACGGGCAGGTGTGGCGATCCTCTTTAAACAGGGATCTCCTTTCCAATTGCAATCCCTGTACGCAGACCCTCTAGGTAGTGATGAGCCGAACACCCCCGGGTTCGGTTCGCACCAGAACCCGCGAACGGACCAAAAGTTCGTACGAACATTAGAACCCTATTAAATACAATGGATGCGAACGTTCGAATTCTAAAGTGCTAATTATAACAACTATTATGCATGTTATTGTCCTAAAAAGGGTTTGGGAACCCGGGTTCTGCACCAGGGGACATGTATCAATGCAAAAAGAAGTTTTAAAAACGGTCGTTTTTCGGGAGCAGTCATTTTAATGATGCATAAAGTGAAAAAAAAAAAGTCAAATATTCCTTTAAATATCGTACCTGGGGGGTGTCTAAAGTATGCCTGTGAAGTGCCACGTGTTTCCCGTGTTTAGAACTGTCCCTGCACAAAATGACACTTCTAAAGGAAAAAAAAGCCATTTAAAACTGCTTGCGGCTTTAATGTAATGTCTGGTCCCGGTAATATGGATGAAAATCTTTAAGAAAAATGGCATAGCTACCCCATGACCCCCCCCCCCCTACCCCAGCCCATTACCAGCCCCTTTGGGTCTTGTATGGATATTAAGGGGAACCCCGCACATAAAATAAAAAAGGCCCTATATACTCTGAACAGCCGTATACAGGCGGTGCATACAAGACAGGGACTGTAGGTTTGTTCTTATGTAGAATGTGTTTGTAATTTTGAACAGGTACATTGTTGAAGTGTAGCTCCAGCCCAAAAATCTATTTTTAAACTTTTTGGAAAACATAGGTAAGGGTTATCGCCCTGTAACATTTGTTTTGCTGTCTGTGCCCCTGTTCAGAACATTTCACCTCACTTTCCGTCCCAATGACAACTGTTTTTGAAATGTGGTGTTTTTCTTGAAACAAGGATTGCTGATAAAGCATCAGTACAGAGGAGACACCTTTCTCCCATATTTATTCTTACAGGAGAGAATTTTCCTTCCTAGTGGTAGATTTCCTCTCACTTCCTGTTGTCTTCTTGCGTTTGCAAGTAGGAGTCGTTTGTAAGTTGGATGTTTGAAAGTAGGGACCTGCCGTATATACTCTGCAGAAATAGGCCCCTTAGTTGTTGGTGTTGGCACAACACTGTAAGCACTCACAGTTACTCTTGGTTGGTGCTGGAACGCCCTGCTGTCAACTATTATATCAGGAATTTTAATTACATATAATTGTTGAACAGTGGTAGTAAAAATTGGGCCTTTGATGGTGGTGCTGGTGCCACAACACTGTAAGCCCTGACAGTTACTCTTGGTGGGTGCAGCAATGGGCCCTGCTGTGAATTATTAGATCAAGAATTGTAATTGCATGCCCCTGTTGAACAGGGGCTGAAAAATTGGGCCTTAGGCACTGGTGGCACAACACTACAACCCCTCACAGATACTGTACTTGGAGCACAGCAATGAGCCCTGTTGCAAAGTATTGCTTCAAAAATTGTAATGACACGCCCCTGTTAAACAGGGGCTGAAAAATTGGGCCTTAGGCACTGGTGGCACAACACTACAACCCCTCACAGATACTGTACTTGGAGCACAGCAATGAGCCCTGTTGCAAAGTATTGCTTCAAAAATTGTAATGACACGCCCCTGTTAAACAGGGGCTGAAAAATTGGGCCTTAGGCACTGGTGGCACAACACTACAACCCCTCACAGATACTGTACTTGGAGCACAGCAATGAGCCCTGTTGCAAAGTATTGCTTCAAAAATTGTAATGACACGCCCCTTTTAAACAGGGGCTGAAAAATTGGGCCTTAGGCACTGGTGCCACAACACTCCAACCCCTCACAGATACTGTACTTGGAGCACAGCAATGAGCCCTATGGCAAATTATTGCTAAAAAAATTGTAATTACACGCCCCTGTAAAACAGGGGCTGAAAAATTGGGCCTTAGCCACTGGTGGCGGCACCCATAAACAAAAATGATCTTCCAAGCTATCATCATCAATCGTATCATTGAGGACTCGGAGGAGGAGGATAGCCAGTCAACATAACAGCACAGGCACTCAGCATCAGCATCAGTCTTGAAGGGATGTGACATGTTAAAATCAATTAGTCTGTTATATCAGCATCAGGTGTGTGGTAGCTGGTGGTGATCCAAGACTGGTTCATCTTGATGAAAGTCAGTCGATCAACCGAGTCGGTGGACAGGCGCACCCTGTGATCCGTGACAAATCCTCCAGCAGCACTGAATGTGCGTTCCGAAAGAACGCTGGATGCAGGACAGGCCAGTAGCTCAATTGCATACTGTGCAAGCTCTGGCCAGTGATCCATCCTCAAGACCCAGTAAGCCAGAGGATTTTCGGTGGGGAAGGTGTCCAAGTCTGACCTTGCCCCTAGATATTCCTGCACCATGTTTATCAGACGCTGGCGATGGTTGCTGGAACCGATCATACTTTGGGGCTGCGGACTAAAGAATTGTCTGAACGCATCGGTCAGACGGCCACCTTCCCCACCGCTCCTTCTTTGACTGGCCGAAGCCTCAGCAACTCGTTGTCCAGGACCAGGAGTTTGTAACCTCCCAGTCTCTGGGAACGCGTTGCACAGACCTTTCTGCAAGGCCTCCCGGAGTTGTCTCATCCTCTGCTCCCTCTGCGAAGGTAACATAAGGTCCGCAACCTTACCCTTGTACCGTGGATCAAGGAGAGTGGCCAGCCAGTAATGGTCCCTCTCCTTGATCCGAAGAATACGAGGATCCTTCCGCAGACTTTGCAGGATCAGGGAGGCCATGCAGCGTAGGTTTGCTGAGGCATTCGCTCCGGAGTCCTCTGGGTCACTAAGGACGACATGATCCGCAGCCACCTCCTCCCAGCCACGTACAAGTCCACTGGTTTCTTGGGACTGTAAATCATCCCTAAAAGACTGCTGCTGATGATGCTGAGTGCCAGCCTCCACCTCCATGCTGACACAATCCTCCTCCTCCTCCTCCTCCTCTTCCTGTGCGATGGGTGGGACAGAAGGAACACTGTCTGGGTAAAGGGGGCCTTGAGAGGCAAGGAAGTCCTCCTCTTCCTGCCTCTGTTCTGCCTCAAGTGCCCTGTCCATTATTCCATGCAGCGTGTGCTCCAACAGGTGGACAAGAGGTACAGTGTCACTGATGCATGCACTGTCACTGCTCACCATCCTCGTGGCCTCCTCAAATGGTGCCAGGACAGTGCATGCATCCCTGATCATGCCCCACTGGCGTGGAGAAAAAAAACCAAGCTCCCCTGACCCTGTCCTGGTGCCGTAGTCGCACAGGTACTCATTGATGGCCCTCTGCTGCGTGTCCAGCCGCTGCAGCATGGCCAACGTTGAGTTCCACCTGGTGGGCATGTCACATATAAGGCGGTTCTTGGGCAGGTTCAACTCCTTTTGCAGCTCAGCCAGGCGAGCACTGGCATTATAAGATCTGCGGAAATGCACACAGACTTTCCTGGCCTGCCTCAGGACATCCTGTAAGCCCGGGTACCTGCCCAAGAACCGCTGCACCACCAGGTTAAGGACGTGAGCCACACAGGGCACATGGGTCAGTTGTCCCTGTCGGAGGGCGGAGAGGAGGTTGGTGCCATTGTCGCAAACCACCATTCCTGGCTTAAGCTGGCGTGGCGTCAACCACCTCTCGGCCTGGCCCTGCAGAGCAGACAGGACCTCTGCCCCAGTGTGGCTTCTGTCCCCCAAACACACCAGCGCAAGCACAGCATGGCATCTTTTTGCCTGCGTACTTGCGTAGCCCCGTGAACGGCTACGGAGCACCGCTGGTTCATAGGACAAACCACAGGAAGAGGCCATGGAGGAAGAAGAAGAGGAGGGGGTGGAGGAGAGAGGTGTGTCACAACCAGCAGTAGCATTTTGGAGGCGTGGCGGTGGAACAACCTCCAACACTACTGCACCTTGTCCTGCATCCTTCCCAGCTGCCAAAAGAGTGACCCAATGGGCCGTGAAAGAAAGGTAACGTCCCTGTCCATGCCTGCTGGACCATGAGTCAGCGGTAATATGCACCTTACCGCTGACCGCCCTGTCCAGCGAGGCCAAGACATTGCCTTCCACATGCCGGTAGAGAGCCGGAATAGCCTTCCGTGAGAAAAAGTGGCGTTTGGGAACCTGCCACTGAGGAACCGCACATTGCACAAACTCACGGAAGGGGGCCGAGTCTACCAACTGAAAAGGCAGCAGTTGAAGCGCTAGCAATTTAGCCAAGCTAGCATTCAACCGCTGGGCATGTGGATGGCTGGGAGTGAACTTCTTTCGACGGTCCAGCAGCTGGGGCAGGGAAATTTGCCTGCTAGAATCGGACGTCGGTGTACTGCTAGCAGAGTGGCCGCAAGTACTTGGCTGTGACACACCTAATTCTACACCTTCATTCCTCTCAGTGCATGTTTCAGAGAGGACTGAAGTTATAGTGGGGTTGGAGATCCCAGCTGATGCGGTGCAAGGAGAGGTCCGCTTTGTTCTTTGGTGTGGGTCTTTGAGGTAGGCTTGCCAACGAGCTGCATGGCAGGTCAACATATGTCTGGTCAGGCATGTGGTACCCAAGCGGCTGATGTTTTGGCCACGCGATATACGCTTGAGACATATGTTGCAAACAGCAGCTGTGCGATCTGATGCACTAGCCTCAAAAAAGGCCCACACCAAGGAACTTTTTGAATGACGGGCAGAGGCAGCGCCCTGCACAGGCGGAGCTCTGCGGTGTGATTCCGTCGGTGTACTGCCCTTACGCTGGCCACCAAAGGGCATCCTGCCTCGTTGGAGATGTGCCTCCTCCTCATCCTCCTCCTCCTCCTCTCTCCTATTAGGCACCCACGTGGAGTCAGTGGCCTCATCATCCCCTCCCTCCTCATCACTGGAGCCAATCTGGCAGTATGCTGCAGCTGCTGGAACATGACTGCCAGATTGGTGTCCTTCTTGAGCATCCCCTCTGTCTGCTCTCACGCTACTGCCTTCCTGTAGCTGGGTTTCATCATCAGACCCTTCGAAACGCTGGGCATCCTCCTGGAGCATGTACCCAACACTGTGCTCAAACAGTTCGGGGGACTCCTCAGGAGGAGGACATGGTGGGTCTAGGGAAGGAGTGACTGATGATGAGTCTGACATTGATACCAGGGAAGAGGACGCTTTGGCAGCTGCTTTGCCAGTACCCTGAGCCTGGGTGAGAGAGGATGAGGAGGAGGAGGAGGGCTTGGTCATCCACTCTACCAAGTCTTCGGCATGATGTGGCTCAACATGTCCAGCTGCCGAAAAGAAGGACAAGCGTGTCCCATGGCCATGTGCTGATGACAATGCACCGCGTCCACGACCAGCACTGTTGCCCCCAGACACAGAGCCTGCTTGCCCTCTTTTATTGCCTCCTGACTGTCTGCCTCTCCTTGTTTGCCTTCCAGACATTCTAATAGATGGCCTGCAGGGAGATGGGAAAAAAGCAATAAGGGCTACCTTCAGGTGTCCTTCTCTGTCCCTTTACTTAAGGATTTCTAAATATGGTTGAGGATGATTGCTTTTGCACAGAATAGCACAACGACAATTTCCCTGACTGTCCAAAAAACAAGGATTTCAAAGATGGTTGATGAGGAATGCTTTAGCACACTATAGCACAAGGAGAATTCCCCTCACTTTCCTTCTTTGTCCCTAGAAACAAGGACTCGCACAGTGAAAGAAACTGACACTCTCCCTACCTAGAGTTTTCTGTCCCTAGAAAAAATGTTTTTTTAAAGCACACTATAGCACAAGGAGAATTCCCCTCACTTTCCTTCTTTGTCCCTAGAAACAAGGACTCGCACAGTGAAAGAAACTGACACTCTCCCTACCTAGAGTTTTCTGTCCCTAGAAAAAATGTTTTTATAAAGCACACTATAGCACAAGGAGAATTCCCCTCACTTTCCTTCTTTGTCCCTAGAAACAAGGACTCGCACAGTGAAAGAAACTGACACTCTCCCTACCTAGAGTTTTCTGTCCCTAGAAAAAATGTTTTTTTAAAGCACACTATAGCACAAGGAGAATTCCCCTCACTTTCCTTCTTTGTCCCTAGAAACAAGGACTCGCACAGTGAAAGAAACTGACACTCTCCCTACCTAGAGTTTTCTGTCCCTAGAAAAAATGTTTTTTTAAAGCACACTATAGCACAAGGAGAATTCCCCTCACTTTCCTTCTTTGTCCCTAGAAACAAGGACTCGCACAGTGAAAGAAACTGACTCTCCCTACCTAGAGTTTTCTGTCCCTAGAAAAAATGTTTTTTTAAAGCACACTATAGCACAAGGAGAATTCCCCTCACTTTCCTTCTTTGTCCCTAGAAACAAGGACTCGCACAGTGAAAGAAACTGACACTCTCCCTACCTAGAGTTTTCTGTCCCTAGAAAAAATGTTTTTTTAAAGCACACTATAGCACAAGGAGAATTCCCCTCACTTTCCTTCTTTGTCCCTAGAAACAAGGACTCGCACAGTGAAAGAAACTGACACTCTCCCTACCTAGAGTTTTCTGTCCCTAGAAAAAATGTTTTTTTAAAGCACACTATAGCACAAGGAGAATTCCCCTCACTTTCCTTCTTTGTCCCTAGAAACAAGGACTTGCACAGTGAAAGAAACTGACACTCTCCCTACCTAGAGTTTTCTGTCCCTAGAAAAAATGTTTTTTTAAAGCACACTATAGCACAAGGAGAATTCCCCTCACTTTCCTTCTTTGTCCCTAGAAACAAGGACTCGCACAGTGAAAGAAACTGACACTCTCCCTACCTAGAGTTTTCTGTCCCTAGAAAAAATGTTTTTTTAAAGCACACTATAGCACAAGGAGAATTCCCCTCACTTTCCTTCTTTGTCCCTAGAAACAAGGACTCGCACAGTGAAAGAAACTGACACTCTCCCTACCTAGAGTTTTCTGTCCCTAGAAAAAATGTTTTTTTAAAGCACACTATAGCACAAGGAGAATTCCCCTCACTTTCCTTCTTTGTCCCTAGAAACAAGGACTCGCACAGTGAAAGAAACTGACACTCTCCCTACCTAGAGTTTTCTGTCCCTAGAAAAAATGTTTTTTTAAAGCACACTATAGCACAAGGAGAATTCCCCTCACTTTCCTTCTTTGTCCCTAGAAACAAGGACTCGCACAGTGAAAGAAACTGACACTCTCCCTACCTAGAGTTTTCTGTCCGTAGAAAAAATGTTTTTTTAAAGCACACTATAGCACAAAGGAGAATTCCCCTCACTTTCCTTCTTTGTCCCTAGAAACAAGGACTCGCACAGTGAAAGAAACTGACACTCTCCCTACCTAGAGTTTTCTGTCCCTAGAAAAAATGTTTTTTTAAAGCACACTATAGCACAAGGAGAATTCCCCTCACTTTCCTTCTTTGTCCCTAGAAACAAGGACTCGCACAGTGAAAGAAACTGACACTCTCCCTACCTAGAGTTTTCTGTCCCTAGAAAAAATGTTTTTTTAAAGCACACTATAGCACAAGGAGAATTCCCCTCACTTTCCTTCTTTGTCCCTAGAAACAAGGACTCGCACAGTGAAAGAAACTGACACTCTCCCTACCTAGAGTTTTCTGTCCCTAGAAAAAATGTTTTTTTAAAGCACACTATAGCACAAGGAGAATTCCCCTCACTTTCCTTCTTTGTCCCTAGAAACAAGGACTCGCACAGTAAAACACACTGACACTCTCCCTACCTATCCTTCTCTTTCCCTAAACTAAAGGAATCCAGGTTAAGCAAGAAAGAAATAAATGTCACTGTCCCTGCCTATGCTTGTCTTTCCCTGCTCCGGAACACACTACACTAGGCCGCCGTGCTGGCGGCCTTTTATAGTGTGGGGCGTGTACTAAACACCCTCAGCAATAATTGGCCACAGGCATCCTGCCTGTGGCCAATCATTGCTCTCCTCGCTGCCGGCGCTGTGATTGGCCAAGCATGCGGGGTCACAGTGCATGCTTGGCCAATCACAGCGCCTGGATGACACTGCGATGGCGTAGTGCATTGTGGGCCGTTCGCGTCACTCGAATTTGGCGCGAACGGCCCAAATCGTTCGATCTTCGTCGAACGATCGAACAGCCGATGTTCGAGTCGAACGTATGTTCGACTCGAACACGAAGCTCATCCCTACCTCTAGGTCATTATCTCCTTCTTCGGGGCTCTTGGAAAGGCACCAATCTAACTCTATGTAATATTTACGCCCCGAACGTCAACCAGCACTCCTTTTTGTCCAAAGTATATAAACGCTTATTTGCGACTCCCCACCAGTATCTGGTTATAGGAGGAGACTTTAACCTGACCTACTCCCCAGGTCTTGATAAGCTCTCCATGAATCCTGGAAAAGCCTCCCTAGCTGCTGACAGGAAGTCCACCCTTTTCCACCAATTAACTAGGAAATATGCCCTATTTGACACTTGGCGCACCGCCTATCCATCAGCTAAGCAATTCACTTTTTATTCCCACCCTCACAAGTACCATTCGCGTCTAGACTATTTTTTTGTTAATGCACCAACCCTGAGAGCCTGTACAGGCTCGGATATCCAAGCAATTTCCTGGTCGGACCACGCTCCGATTAAACTTTCCCTAGCACTTTCTCCGGGATCCTTTTGAGTTTGTCACTGGCGTCTAAATGAGTTCTTGCTTAAGCATGTTCCATCCAAAGTGGAACTGGAACAAACTTTGAAGCTGTACTTCGCTGAAAACAGCTCCCCCGAGGTCTCACCCGCCTCCGTATGGGAAGGCCACAAAGCGGTCTTTCGTGGCCAGTGCATATCACTTTCTACAGCTCTAAAACGTAATGCCAATAAAGCCAGACAATTGCTGTTGAATCAGCTCCGACAACTTGAAACAAGCTTGCTGTCTTCCCCCTCCCTGCGTACTCTTAGGGCACTGGTGAGCACTAGGGCTAGTTTGCGAGATATCGATCTAGGGAAAACGGAGAAAGCCCTTCTCCGACTGCGCCAATCCTTTTATGACAAGGCTAATAAGCCGCACACCCTCCTGGCAAGGCAACTCCAAGATCGTGCGGCTGCTACCTCACCCACCTCTATTAAAGACGCAAAGGGCACTCTCCAATCGCATCCCTCTAAAATTGCCCAGCTCTTCCATGACTATTATTCCACCCTGTATAATGACCGGAGTGTCCCGCACGATCCCCCCCTCCTGATTTATACCAGGCCATCCACTCTTACCTAGTAGACTGCGACCTTCCCACTCTTTCCACCTCCGCCCTAGCCAGCCTCAACTCCCCTATTTCTGAAGAAGAAGTAGTTGACACGGTTAAGTCTCTCCCAAATAACAAAGCCCCTGGGCCTGATGGTCTACCATACCTCTATTATAAAACCTTCTTGCCACTCCTTCTCCCCCACGTCACCCCTCTGTTTAATTTCTTCATGACCAACACACCCATTCCGAGAGACATGCAGACCTCTTTCCTTACAATGATCCCCAAACCAGGAAAGGACCATACTCTGTGTTCTAACTACAGGCCGATTGCGCTTCTGAACTCGGACTTAATTTTTTTTACTCAATTACTGGCTAATAGATTAAACGCCTTTATGCCCTCATTGATCCATAAAGATCAAGTGGGGTTCATACCCCTCCGACAGGCTGGAGACAATACCCGGAGAGTTATTGACCTTGTGGAGGTGGCAAACAGGAACAGGTCTGAGGCACTGCTTCTTAGCCTAGACGCAGAAAAGGCCTTCGATAGGCTAGGCTGGCCCTTCCTCTTTGCTACACTCCGTCGAGCCGGTATAAAGGGCCCCTTCCTACGAGCCATTACACATTTGTACTCGACCCCCTCGACCTTAGTCAGAACTCAGTTTGCCTCCTCGCCCACCTTACCTATTTCCAATGGCACACGACAGGGCTGCCCGCTATCCCCCCTCCTATACGCCCTCTGTATTGAGCCCCTAGCAGCCCATGTTAGACAAAACCCGAACATTCACGGCATCCCAGTCCGTACTAGGGACTTTAAGATTTCTCTGTTTGTGGACGATGTCCTGCTCACACTCACCCAGCCCCATATATCTCTTCCGAATCTACATGAAGAATTAGATCGTTACAGCGCTCTCTCGGGCTATAAGATTAACAACTCAAAGACAGAGGCCCTCCCCCTCAACATGACCCCTCGGACACTGTCTGCCCTCTCCCAATCATTCAACTATACGTGGAAGACGTCCGCCCTGAAGTACCTAGGTGTCCACCTCACACCCTCCTATGAAACTTTATACATGGCCAACTTTCCTTCACTATATAAATCTATTACGGCCTCTCTGGCTAAATGGAAAACCTTAAAGCTATCTCTCTTTGGTCGTTTGGCGACCATCAAGATGGCGATTTTACCCAGACTCCTTTACCTCTTTGAGACACTTCCTATCCCTATCCCAGCCGCACACTTCAGAACCCTCCAGAGCGACTTGCTCAAGTTTTTTTGGAATTACAAGAGACACAGGATTGCTAGATCAATATTATATACCCCCCGCGGCCAAGGCGGCCTCGCCTTTCCCAACATAGCCAAGTACTACTTGGCTGCACAGTTGCGCCTGGTGGCTTTTTGGTGTACCCTCTACGCATACAACAGATGGACACAAATTGAGAAGCTGTGGCTGGCCCCTACCCATCCTAACTCTATTTTATGGAGCAGAGATATACCTCTCGGCGGATCCCAACTGTTAGGCCCAATGGCGCTCTTACGGACACTATGGCGACATGCTAAATCGACGTACCCGCTCACCTCCGCTGCTTCCCTGGTCACCTCCTTTTTATTCACCCCCAATGTCCCGGACAGCTTGACCTCGCAGATGTCCCACTTTTGGATGGATAGGGCCTTATTTCGGTATGGTCAATTGGTGGATACTAGAACCAGAATCCCGAGATCCTTCCAAGACCTGAAAGATGCCTTTGATTTACCCAGACAGGCCTTCTTTAGTTACCTACAAATCCGCCATTATGCACAGTCTCTGGTATCAAATCTGCAATTCTCCCCCATAACCGAGTTTGAGAAAATCTGTTTGGAGGGTTCGTCCCCTAAAGGTATGATATCGCGCACCTATCAACTCCTGATCACAGATATGTCACCATCTGGTCCTCGGCATGCCTATATGCATAAGTGGGAGCAGGCCTTGGGTGAGGATATACCCTTGAAGACTTGGCAAATCATATGGTCACAGGCCCCTAGGAGTTCTGTCTGTACACTGTACAAAGAAAATCAATACAAAATTTTACTTCGCTGGTACCAGACTCCTGACCTGCTTCACTCTATATACCCATCAGCTGATCGCCGTTGTTCGTGCTGTAGTAAAGAGGTGGGGACGCTGTATCATACCTAGTGGACATGCCCACTGATTGTCCCCTACTGGCAGACGGTGCATTCTCTTCTCCACTCCATCTTTGATACTTGGGTGCCATTCGACCCTAAATTGTTCCTCTTGGGTCTTCTACCCCCTTCCTTTTCCAAAACCTTGAAAAAACTCCTAGCCCAGGTGCTAACAGCGGGGAAATGCTTGGTAGCCCTGAAATGGAAAAGGAAGGAACCCCCCTCTTTGTTTGAATTGCACTCCAGGATTAGAGATGTTAAGCGGATGGAATACCTGACTGCATCCCTAAAAAATACCCTTGATTCACACAACCAAATATGGGAACTGTGGGACAAACTAGAAGCTCCTAATATCGGCTAACACGTGGTTGATGTCCACGAGTGGTGAGGGGGCCTGGGGTCGGGTTGTAGTCCTCTTCTTTCCTACCCTTTCCTACCCTTTCCCCCTTCCACCCTTTCTTCCTCTCCCTATCCTTGTCCTCTCTAGTTCCCTTGTCTCTATCTACCTTTTCTTTATCCTTTCTCCTACTCTTTTTCTTTTTTTTTTTTTTGTTCCTGATTTTTATCTTAATGAGTCCGACCTTAATGGTACTACAGTTGCCTTAAGACTAGCTTTATTGTTTGAATTTGGACACACACGGCTTAGTGTTTATTTGTTATCTATGCCTCAACTTTGTCTCTTTATAGGTGACAATGTGTGTGGACAGTTCGCCTGAGGTTTGCCATGCATTGCATAGCGTGCCTTTTATTTGTATTTTTTTTTTTTTTTGTATTGTCTGTCTTTTTCTGTTGGTGAATTTGAAAAAATCAATAAAACTGTCAGTTTTCAAAAAAAAAAAATGCAATCTCATCTTTATCGAGATCATAATACTAAAGATCTAAATACTTGGAATGAACTAGCAACCTGCTATGCTGAGCAGCTAGGATCTCCCTTTCCCAGTCATTCCCTTGGCCTGCAAGTGTGGAGTATGTGGATAGCCACTACAGATAGGAGATGAGTGCCTGCTCCCCCCTCCATCACCGCTGGTCACATCCCCCTGGGCAAAGATGTGCCTGCGTCTTTCTTACATTGCTACCCCCCATGGTCTAGAGCAGGGATATGCAATTAGCGGACCTCCAGCTGTTGCCAAACTACAAGTCCCATGAGGCATAGCGAGACTCTGACAGCCACAAGCATGACACACACCCAGAGGCAGAGGCATTATGGGACTTGTAGTTTTGCAACAGCTGGAGGTCCGCTAATTGCATATCCCTGGTCTAGAGGCAAACCTTATACATTCTTGGTTTGGGACATGACATTTGTAGACTACTTAGGCTCCCTGAAGACTACCTTAGCCATTTATCACTTCTCGACCTATACTACAGTGACAATCCATTGCCTTCCTATAGAGCAAACAATTTTTGTATTTTCTTTAAATTCCCCACTCCTACAACTCCCATATGGGGAAAAACTCCTCCACTACCGCCCATAAAACAGACAAAGCAACCATCCAGTCTTAATATTACTCCCAAGACTTACTTAACAACCTGGATCTCATCAAATGGCAGCTCTCCTGTTAAACAGGATATCCTGGGCAAGGTAACTTGTTGGAACTTCGTTCTCCTAAAAAAATTTAAACTTCTCCTACAGAAAGAGCTCAACACTACAACTAAAAAACTCAAGCCAAAACTGACCAGTCTCTCACATGAATGACCTAGAAGACAAGATGGATGACACAATAACAGTTGTAGATTCCCATAAACAAGATATAGGCATGCTTAAAGTAGACCTTACAAGATCTCTAACCAAATTGGAAGACCATAGCAGGAGGGGGAATATCAGGATTGGTGGCTTAGCAGAACACATTAAAGACCTGAACTTGGGGCCTTGGGCCTCAAGGGAGCCGATGGAGACCCAAGAAATAATATTTTGAAACCTACTTTTTAAAAGTCCAAATAGGCTATCATGTAAGCTGCATGGTCCAAAAAGGCCTTGATCTTCAAATTACTCAAAAATCTAATGTTTTTTGGGTAGTGTCTACGTGCTTGAGTGTAACTTTAGTTTTGGACACTTTTAAACTTTATTTATGACTATTTATATCACATAGAGGACGAAAAGTCCACTACGTGACAAACTGTTTGTGACAGGTTCACTTTAATGAGACATCAGGGGTCTTTAAGACCTGCTCTTGCAACATATTTTTCTTTCACTGTAACAGTTTTATTACAATAATCACCCACATTGATACATATATTTCCCTTCTAACCCTCTTCTTTCTATGTCTATTTTACCACCTCCACACCCTCCCCTGTTACTCTCTACTCCCCTGAAGGCAAACAAGCGGGGTGCTATACCCCTTGCAGACTAACATTCAAAATGCCATAAGCATTGGTGCATATGTGCATGTATGCATACAAGTGCACACACATCTACAGATTGTGGCGCCCAGCTGCCTAATTAAACCGAGAGACTGCCTGGCCTTAGTGCTGGATTTTCTTCAGCTCTGGTTCCCGTTTTCCTGTTTCTCTTTTACAAAATATTTTATTAGGATTCAATCCAACAGATTAGGTCAACAATGCGATGGTTACATTGCATGTAAGACATACAAAAAGTCAAGTGCCATGAAACAAACACATCGACAATGTACAAAAATTTGTAAGTAAGGTTCTAATTCGGTACCAAGTTGTAACGAAGGTCCATAAGTCTCTAAATGAGGGAACTTAGGAATCCCGATTGCATCATACAGATTATAGACATGGACATCCTGCTAAACATGGTAAAACATGAAAGCTCTTTGACAATATGGTTACATATAAGTGAGAATGTAACGTACAACCGTAAAAGTGCTTTTACCGTAACCATCCTAACCAGGACCTCGCCCGAAGGCCTATAAAATAGATACACAGAATAAGACTAGAGTAAAAAAATAAAAATAGTAAGGAGGAAGAAAAGAAGGGAAAGAAGCCAGAAATAAGGGGAAGGAGAGAAGAAGAGTTCTATGGGGTGTGTGCCAGAGAATCATTAAATTGAAATAAGCGTATTATCAAATCTAGTAGGCTGGGTATACGCTATCCACGGATGCCAGGCCCTAAGAAATTTATCATGTGTGACCAAGAGGAAAGCTGTCAGCTTCTCATTTCTGTGTTCCTGTTTCTTGAAAGTCTGCTCGCCTTGTTCCTGACACCTCTCTTGGATAACATGTCTGCTGCTCACTTGTGTTGGATTTCTGACCACGTCTCTGTCTCCTGACTTGGTACCGCGCTACCAGCATGTTACCGACTTGTGCCTGTTTCTGCCCAGAAAGCAATCAATTGTGCTGCAAGTTTAAAAATGAATTTCTAAGCTATTTCTAGACTTACCAGGCTTCACAAGTTTGTTGCACAATTGCATGACTTCAGATTAAATTTCTTTGCAAACATTCTGCAAGTCTGCTGCAAGTTCTGGTTTAGTTATGTTGTTCAATAGTCATCTCACCACAGGGATCACTGTGGCTGAATTTTCATGCTGTAGGCTAGAAGAGCTCTTGCAGTAGATTCACCACTGTAACTTTGCTCTTGCTCGAAACTTGCCATGCATATTTGCTACAAATTGGAAAAGTGTCAAATAGAACTTGTGGTTCAAGTGCCCTGCAAATGTACAACTTGCCAGTGAAAATGTGCTGCAAGATAACAGACTTACTATTCAACACTGCCACAAATTTGTGGCAAGTTATTCTTGCTATCTGGGTGACCTTGAACTTGATCCCGACTCTGCACCCCTCTGCCTGGCTGCTGCTGAACATTGTGACAAGACTACATACAGTGGGCAAAAAAATTATTTGATCCCCTGCAGATTTTGTAAGTTTGCCCACTTACAAAGAAATGAAAGGTCTATAATTTTTATCATAGGTGTATTTTAAATGATAGAGACAGAATATCAACCAAAAATCCAGAAAAAAACACATAAAACAAGTGCTATAAATTAAGTTGCAGCCCAAGCAAAACATGACTTAGTACTTGGTGGAGAAACCCTTGCTGGTAAGCACAGAGGTAAGACATTTCTTGTAGTTGGTTAGAAGGTTTGCACACATCTCCGGAGGGATTTTGGTCCACTCTTTTTTACAGATCTTCTCTAAATCCTTAAGGTTTTTTGGCTGTCTCTTGGCAACCTAAAGCTTCAGCTCCCTCCATAAATTTTCTATAGATTTAGGGTCTGGAAACTGGCTAGGCCACATTAATGTGCTTCTTCCTGAGCCACTCTTTTGTTGCCTCGGTGGTATGATTTGAGTCATTGTCATGCTGGAAGACCCAACCACGAAGGCGCATCTTCCACAAAGTCGCATCTTCAGTGTTTTGGCTGAAGGAAGAAGGTTCTCATCCAAGATTTTACAATACATGGCCCTGACCATTGGCCTGTCAATGCAGCAAAGTCGGCCTGTACGATTAGCAGAGAAACAGCCCCAAAGCATAATGTTTCCACCTCCGTGCTTGATTGTAGGGATGGTGTTCTTAGAGTCATAATCAGCATTTTTCTTCTTCCAAACACAGCGATTTGTGTTAATGTCAAAGAGCTCAATTTTGGCCTCATCTGATCACAGTACTTTCTCTCAATCCTTCTCTGAATTATTTAGATGTTCATTGGCAAGACTGTATATGTGCCTTCATGAGGAGAGGGATTTGCCATGTTTGGAGGAAGAAAAATGCTGACTATGACCCCAAGAACACCATCTTTACAGTCAAGCACGGAGGTGGAAACATTATGCTTTGGGGCTGTTTCACTGAAAGGGATCAAATAATTATTTTCCCCACTGTACTATCACTGGAAGGACTCCTGTATTTCCAAGCTTCAGCTCACTACAACAGCTTTCTGACACCTGCGCCATTCCACTGCCCTAGCAGTCCCTGTCTCCACTACCAAGGGTGCTTGGACAGAAAAAGCACAAGATTCCACCCTTGTCATCTCGGGCTCCACAGTCAGGTATGTGGCAAAAGCAAAACCTTCAATATTGAGGTAATTTTACTTAAAATTATACTAAACTTTGTTTGTTTGTTTTTTATTCAAATAAAAAGTTATACTTATTTGGACTGTGCAGGGATACTGGACAGACCAGTGGCATACCTTTTCATTTTTGGTCTCCTGTCAACACTCTCCACTCCTCCTCTTCTCTGAGTGCCCCCTCAGCAAGCTGTGTGCTGAGAGAGCACTCATGTGGGCATAAAATTACAGAACCTCTGAAATTGGGACATAAAGGATGCTGGAGAGGGCTTCAAAAGATGCCAGTACATACCCTGTATAAATTAAACTGTATGGCAGTCATTGCATCCCACAACACAAGATTGATTAGCCTTGGAGGCAATGGCTGCCCATGTAAGCAGGAGTCCAGGAGATACATCTTAAGGCTGCAAGGTTGCGGTTCGGATTATGTGGCGAGGGATATTGGGGATTCCATTACCAGCTCTAAATGTGTTTTGACCACTATCTATTAGTGGCCATATATTACCGGTAAGCCCCCACCTGTTATACCAGGGTGGCGTGATGTTTCCTTGGGCTTTGGATGGCTTTGAGCTTCTTCTGTTTACACACCTGCACTGAACCATAAAATGACTTTCTGTCACTGTGAATCACCTCCACTCTCTATTTGGACATTGACATTTGATTTAGACAACTTTGAAGATTTTATCTCTATAAGATCTTCAAGGAGTTTCATGCATTATAAATATATTATTTTATTGACATACATTCATATATTTTTTTGGGGTATGTTGCACATGTTTTATTGTTTTTTTTAAATAAGATTTATATGCACGTTTGTTTTTTAGCATTTAACTTTTTTCACTTTGTTTATGATTTGTAGCGCTGCACATTTTGATCTCCCGAGTTGATTAACTTTAAAAGTGTTGGAGGAAATAGGAGCGAACCGGCTGCCAGGGCGCAAAGGATAATGTTAGAAAAGCTGTTTTGTGATGATACCCTCTGCAAAAACAATAATTTGCAATACAGATGGTACCCCACTGCAAAGGTAGTTTGAATTTTCCCAGCAGTTTAGCTTTAATAATTCTAGTAAAGTAGCAAAGAATTTAGAAAGTTTGCCTTAACCAAATAGGAGGCAGAGACTGAGCCTCTTGAGAAGAATACAAGACCTCATAATGAAAACTTAAAGGGGTTGTAAAGGTTCGTTTTTTATTTTCTAAATAGGTTCCTTTAAGCTAGTGCATTGTTGGTTCACTTACCTTTTCCTTCTATTTACCTTCTAAATATTTTTTTTCTTTATTTTCTTTGTCTGAATTTCTCACTTCCTGTTCCTCCTCAGTAAGCTGTTCAGTAAGCTGTTCTGGATGACTCCACACCACTCGGATGATGGTGTGGAGTTCAGTGAGGAGAAACAGGAAGTGAGAAATTCAGACAAAGAAAACAAACATTTAGAAAGTAAATCAAAGGAAAAGGTAAGTGAACCAACAATGCACTAGCTTAAAGGAACCTATTTAGAAAATAAAAAACAAACCTTTACAACCCCTTTAACTGTTACTAGGGCCAATGAGAAATCTTCTGAAGTCTCAGTCTGGCCATTTTTAAGCCCTTAAACAGCAGTAGTTACTTCAGTGGAAGTGCTCCATTACAGAACTCAGTCTTTTTGTGATATTAAACTAATGAACATAGATGTTATTAAGTGTAAGAGACATCCCCTCCGGGATTTTCGGTCAGCATTTTAGGGCTTATCCAGACTGTTCAATGTGCACTTCAGCGTATGGATAGAAAACTAGTTACAAGAGCATGTCCAGAGAGTAGTGATTATTCAAAATTTTCTGAATGGTCTAGAGTTCCGAGCAGTGGGCTCTGTCCTGGGACTAATTCTGTTTATTTTAACCTCTATATCTTTATGAACAAGTTAAAGAGTTCAATCTCAGTGTTTGCAATGGGGTATAGCAACTTTACAAGAAGACCTAGTTAAAATAGACAAGTGGGCAGCTATATGGCAGATGAGATTTAGTATTGAAAACTGTAAATGAATATACTTGGGAGCTAAAAACGCATTTCCAAGTTACTCAAAAGGGGCCATCTGGGGTATTTGCAGAGCGCAGACTCAGCAATAGCATGCAATGCCAAGCTGCAGTAAGCAAGGCCAGTAAACTTTTATCTTGCATTAAAAAGGGTATTTACTCAAGAGATAAAACTATAATTCTTCCACTTTACAAAAATTTGGTTCGACCACATCACGAGTAAGCTGTTCAGTTTTGGTCACCGTTCTTAAGAAAGGATGTCCTTGAACTGGAGAGGGACTAGAGAAGAGCAACAAAAATTATAAGGTGGCTGAAGGACCTCAGTTATGAGGAACAACAACAAAGGGTAAACTCTCTCCCTGGAGAGGAGGTGCATAAGAGGGGATATGATTGCAATATACAGATCTCCAAATGGTGACTGTATCATTGGGAGAAAACTATTTAATCTAAGTTAGAATAAATTTTAACAACTATTTAATCTAAGAAGACCTGTGGCCACACAATGGAGTTGGATGAGAAGTGGTTCAATCTTAAACTACGTAAGGGGTTCTTTAGTGTTAGTGCTGTAAAGATAGGAAACAAGATTCCAGAGTTAGTATTGTAACCTCTGGAAGCCTGTGTGTCTAAAGAAGAACTCCAGGAAAAAAAATGTTTTTAAAATCTGTTGGCACACAAGAGCTAAAGAAGAACTAAATCCCCCCTATTTTTTAGATTGGGTTTACAATGGTAGTAGTCATTGCTGCCCCTCTGAAAAGCTGTCTGTGGTGTATTACGGGGAACAAATGTGGCCCGAGGGCAGAAAGGGGACTAATTAATGACTTTAGACTGCAGGCATTTCGGTTACCAACAATTAAAGTCTCAGCCCCTCCTATATTAATCTGCCAGGGAAGTCTGAGACTTTAATTGTTGGGAAACATGACGCTGCAAATAATTTGGCCTATTCTTTGTACCCAAAAGTCATTAAAGAGTCTCATTTATGCCCCTGGCCACCCACTGAACAAATGAGACTGAGGGAATTTTTTTTTTCTAAACTGCTAGGGGCTCTTCCAGAAGTACCCAGCTTCATATTAGTGTACACTTGTGTCACCCTCTAAAGAGCGATCTGTTGCATTTCTCAGAGAAATGCAACCCCAACTTGTTTACTATCTATTGATGCTGAAAAAGCATTCGATAGGGTGGGATGGCAGTTCTTGGAGGAAACATTAGTTCAGATAGGAATGGGCCCAAAAATGCTTAGTAGGATTGTCGCATTGTATTCTAATTCAGGGGCAAAAATTAGAACAAATGCATAGTTGCCAACATTGGAAAAAAAACATCTGGGACACTTTTTTTGTATTGAGGCGGAGCCTTGCTATAATTAGGGGGCGGGGCATTCGTTTGTAGGCGTGTCATGCTGAAATGGAAAAATGGGCGTGGGTTACGCACAATAGTGGGTGTGGCTTAAATGGGCGTGGTTCAAAGGGGTGTGGCTACAGTCCGAGGTGAGAGAAAGAGAGAGAAAGAAATAGAAAGAAAGAAGCCAGATCCTACACCACAATAGAAATGTGTAACAAAATTGGCAGATAAGTATACTCCAAAACACCTGTTGGCGCTTCAATCATCCCGACACCATGTTTGTTATGGTGTCAGGATGATTGAAGCGCATTATTTCTATTATTACATTGTAATATAAAATTAAATCATTCAACTCACCATAATGCCGAATCACTGTAAGCCCCAAGTGTGTCACCTGCCACGTCGCCTGCCACCAGATGCCATCAGGTGCCCCCAATGGAGTCCGTCCTTACATCAGCTTTACCCAGCGGAGTCCTTCCTTACATCAGGCGTACCCAGCGGAGTCCCCCCTTACATCAGGTGTCCCCAGCGGAGTCCCCCCTTACATCAGGTGTCCCCAGTGGAGTCCCCCCTTACATCAGGTGTCCCCAGCGGAGTCCCCCCTTACATCAGGCGTCCCCAGCGGAGTCCCCCCTTACATCAGGCATCCCCAGTGGAGTCCCCCCTTACATCAGGCATCCCCAGTGGAGTCCCCCCTTACATCAGGCGTCCCCAGTGGAGTCCCCCCTTACATCAGGTGTCCCCAGCGGAGTCCCCCCTTACATCAGGCGTCCCCAGCGGAGTCCCCCCTTACATCAGGCGTCCCCAGCGGAGTCCCCCCGTACATCAGGCATCCCCAGTGGAGTCCCCCCTTACATCAGGCATCCCCAGTGGAGTCCCCCCTTACATCAGGCGTCCCCAGTGGAGTCCCCCCTTACATCAGGCGTCCCCAGTGGAGTCCCCCCTTACATCAGGCGTCCCCAGTGGAGTCCCCCCTTACATCAGGCGTCCCCAGCGGAGTCCCCCCTTACATCAGGCGTCCCCAGCGGAGTCCCCCCTTACAACAGGCGTCCCCAGCGGAGTCCCCCCTTACAACAGGCGTCCCCAGCGGAGTCCCCCTTACATCAGGCGTCCGCAGTGGAGTCCCCCCTTACGTCAGGCGTCCCCAGCGGAGTCCTTCCTTACATCAGGTGTCCTCAGCGGAGTCCCCCCTTACAACAGGCATCCCCAGCGGAGTCCCCCCTTACATCAGGCGTCCCCAGCGGAGTCCCCCCTTAACCAGGTGTCTCCTGTCTCGACCGCCATTACTGTTTCCCCTTCCCCGAGGGGGAACAAAATAGAGGCGGAGCCGACCGCGTGGCTGCACAAAAAATTAAGCTGTGGCGCCGCCCACCCCCGCCCCTTTCCATTACAGACAGACCTGCAGCGGGGCGGGGCGGGGCGGGGCAGGGGGTGTCCGGCCGGCCAGCCAAAACACGGATGTAGTACAATAGAAGATAAAGCTGCTGCGGCGCCGCCCACCCACGGGGAGACGCGGGGTATGGGCGGCGCCGCAGCAGCTTTATTTTCTATTGTACTACATCCTGGTTTTGGTCTTCTTTAAAATGGCGGCCGGCGGAGACATTGTCTCCGCCGGCCGTGGACCTCTAGCGGCGTCGGCCCGCGGCGGCCAAAGTCGTGGAAACCGGGAAAAAACGGATTGGCCGGGACATTGGCCGGGACAAAATAAATCCGGGAAAAGGGTTTGAATCCCGGGAATGTCCCGGCCAATCCGTGACTGTTGGCAACTATGCAAATGGAATGTTATCAGAATATATAGAAATTTCAAACGGAACCTGACAGGGTTGTCCATTAGGCTTGGCTACTGAATCACTGAATCGAATCCGTGAATCAACTCACTACAGAGTTTGAATGAATCGAATCATGAAAGTGAATCTGATTCAATTCATTGTCAAAGAATGATGAGTAGAGAGGGAGCTGAAAAAACAGCAGCCTCAGCTCATGATTTGTAAAATTAGCTATAACATAATTATGTGAGCCATCAAGACTTCAAGTTTCTGAATAAATCACAGAGCACACAAGGTTCTCTTTTGTATGATGTCTGTGTGTGAAGCAGGCAGCAGCTAGTCAAGTCAAGTCCAGTCTGTGATGACACACTCAGGTGGAGAGCACATAAGTATCAACATTGTTTTGTAACATGAGCTGTGTGAGCCAGCAGCATGGCTCCTGAATCTATGAGTGACTCATTAGAGCACATTAGGTTCATGAGTTGTGTGTGAGTTAGCAGAGCAGAGTGGCTTTTGAATCTATGAGTGACTCATCAGGTCACATTAGATTCATGAGCTGTTGTGAGAAGTCTTTGAATGAGGCTCGGTTCACATTGGTGCGATCATGCGGGAAACCCTGCAGTTCGCGCATCACACCACACTGCCCTATGCGATTGTGAACTGCTGGAAGTGCCAATAAAAAGTTAATGACAACCCCAGATCGGTTTGCATATCGCAGTGCAAACTGTCAATTTGGACAGGAATTGAATCGCATGGGTTTGTGAACACCCATGCGATTCCATTCAGGTGTGGACCAAAAAAAGGGTCCTGCACGACTTTGATCCAAAATGTGAGGCAAATTCAGCCATACAAATCTGGATGACTGAATTTGCATCGCACAGACATCGCATGCGATTTGCACAGATGTCGCACAGCGCACTGAACGCAGCACTGTGTGAACCCAGCCTAAATCACAGACAGCACACAATCATTCTGTATTTTAAAATGCGCTGTGCATATATGAGCCAGCAGCATGACTCTTGAATCTATGAATGACTCACAGTCTAGAGAGCTCAAAATTAGTCTCTATTGAATCATAAGCTGTGTGTGATAATCTTAGTTTTGGAGAGGTGCATGTGCGAGGCTGACTGGTAGGTTATGGCTGCCTGAAGCTCCGCATCTTCCGTGACTAAAAAGCCGAGATAAAACGAGTCACCACCTCAAAAACCATTAACAAGGTAACTAACAGCTACCGGAAATGTCAGTGATCAAAAAGATACTATGTATAGCGGGAGAAAATCTAAACTAAAAGCAACAAAGGGTCAGGACGTTCTGACTAGAACCACAGCTAAGATGACAGCAGCACCATCATCCCGATCAGCTTTACCTCAGCTAAAAAAAAAGAATAAGAACTCACCTCAGTATCTTCTTAATGAGCCTGACTCTGACAGTGAACTTGGAATGACCCCTAATATTATACAAAGCATTTCACCAGGAACTGACCTTTTGACACAATTTGAAAGGGTCTTACAAAAAGCACTTCAAACCACCTCAGACAGCATTACAGACAAATTGACGCAGGAAATTTGTGAGGTGGGCCGCAGAACATCTGTTCTAGAACAAAGGATGGATGAGCTGGATGGCATTTCTACTAATAACGCTGATGAATTAGAAGCACTTAAAAAGGAGAATACCTCGCTCAACAACCGTCTCAAGGAATTTGAGAATTGAGCAAGAAGATCCAACATCCCTATCCGCGGCATCCCAGAATCCATAATTGATTTAAACTCCACTGTAACAGCCCTTCTTCAAGAACTCACTCCATCAATTCCAATAGAGCGCTTGGAGATGGATAGGATCCACAGATCATTAGCCCCCTCGCAAAGATGAAGGACCACCCAGAGACATTGTAATCAAATTCCACCACTTTCGCTCCAAAGAGCAAATCCTAGAAGCAGCTCGCAATAAAGAAGCACTGACTTTCCAGGGTCACCGTTATCAGATTTTCCAAGACCTTTCGCAGCAGACCCTAATCAAAAGGAAAATGATAAAACCACAGCTGCAGATTCTCCAATTCCATCGCATCACATATCGTTGGTGTTTCCCTTTTGCCCTTCGATTCTCCTACAAAGAAACTACATATACCTGCAAATCAATGGATGACCTTCTCACCACACTACAAGATCTTCATCTTTCAATGCCGGAAAATTCTGCAGAAGGAGCCAAACGCAGAGCCTCTTCAGGCTCCCCAGCAAACCAACATGAAGATTCATCTCCTCAAGCCCACTCCAGTACCCACAAAAGGAGTCGCCATGACTCACCCCGTCAACTGCCACTGATCACATGGACTGAAACTGTCAATATGGTGATATGATTCTTTACGATTTTTGAAATAATAGAACCACTCTTTTAAGACCCTAAAGCCTCGTACACATGATCGGATATCCTATGGATTCAAATCCAATGGTTTTGTCCATCGGAAATCCGATGAAGCTGACTTCCATCAGTCTTGCCTACACACCATCAGTCAAAAAACCGACCGTTCCAAACGCGGTGACGTAAAACACTCAGATGAGCCGAGAAAAATGAAGTTCAATGCTTCTGAGCATGCGTCGACTTGATTCTGAGCATGCGTGGGTTTTTTATCCGATGGACTTGCCCATAGACGATCGGAATTTGCTATCGGTTTTTGATCCATCGGAAAAATTTAAAACATGTTCTATTTTTTAAAACCAATGGAAAAAAGACCGATGGGTCCCATACACGATCAGTTTGTCCGATGAAAAAAGTCCATCGGACTGTTTTCATTGGTAAAACCGATCGTGTGTACAGGGCTTAAGAGATACCACACACAGAGACAGACCATACACTCTTCCTCTGTTGTCATTCACCTTTTTTCTTTTTTTTTCTTTCGGACTTCCTACATATATTGTTAACAGTGATAATAATCACTCTAAGAGCCCATTCACACAGGGGCGTCTTTGGATCCGACTCCAAATCGCCCCAGGTCGCCCCTAGTCGCCTCAGGTCGCGCTGGCTGAAGAAATCAATGTAAGTTAATGGAGCCGTCCTTATGCACACTACTGCAGTCGCTCCGACTTCAAAAAAGGTCCCTGTACTACTTCAATCCGACTCCTAGGCGACCTGTAACCATTCATTTCAATGGGAGTCGCCTCTCACTGTCTTAATAGGAGCGACTCTCCAGGAAGATAACATACATTTATCAGGCAAAACTCTCTCTCCCCCCTCCCTCCCACAGAGCTGATTCTTGTTTGATTGGCCACTGGAATGTCTCTTGTCCTGCAGGCAACTTGGAGTTGCCTTGTAAATAGCTCCAGGTCACGCTGAGTTGCCTCATAAAATCGTGTCTGAGTTGCCTCATAAAATCGTGCTGGAAGTCCTGTTGCCCCTGTGTGAATGGGCTCTTAAACCTCTTAGTTTGAACAACCCTATAACTGATTCTCTATTTTGATAGAACAGATAACAGATAGTAATGTTGTTTAAACAACAATGAATAGTTTCACAGCAAGTTTTATTTTTATGCTCATTCCAAAATAATTTAAGTTTTCCTGCCTATGGGCTAGATTATTCACTATACTCAATTTCTCTGTCTACTATCATATAACTCTCCCTTTTGCGGAATAAAGCCTCGTACACACGACTGAGTTTCTCGTCCAAAACCGGCAAGAAAAGTGCCGCGAGAGTTTTCTTGTCGAGAAAACCGTTCGTGTGTATGGTTTTACGACGAGAAAACTGCTGTGAATCTCGACGAGAAAATAGAGAACCTGCTCTCTATTTTCTCGTCAGGATTCAAGATTTCCTCGTCGGCCTGTTTTGTGACAAGAAAATGGTTCGTGTGTATGCTTTTACGACTCTTCCAAAAGCGCGCATGCTCAGAATCAAGTATGAGACGGGAGCGCATCTTCAGCTAAATCAAGCCTTCGTAATGGAGATAGCACATTAGTCACGCTCTAAATGATTGCATCGTTTAAATGTTGTGCATTGAAATCTTCTTTAGAATGTTACATTAATCAAAACGAATGAACTTCTTTTGCTGTTGATATTCACACAGAGTTATGACTATGTTTTTTTAACCTTTTTCATGCTGCTCTTACGAAGATTTAGGTGTATTATATTGTGCAGGATCTTCTGAATATTTTACTGTTTTAGATTTTTCTAACAAATGTTAATTTTAATTTGGCAATGTTTTGCTAGTGATCTCCCATTGTATATTTGTTTTTTTTAATTGTAAATTTTACACCCTATATTTTTAACATTATTATTTTATTGTTTTTTGGGGGGTTGTTATCTGTCCCTTTTTTTGGCTGTCAAATGTATCTGCTTACTCCAAAGCTAAATTAAAAAATTGTAAAAATAAACATAGTCAAGTATGAACTTAAAACAAAAATAACATTTATTCATGTTTTAAAAAAAAAAGAGAGAAGGCAGCGCTGGAGAACCTGCCATTTGTGCATCCATGGGACCCCAGAGCACACATCAACCCTGTGTGGACACTAAAATTGGGAGCTTGAGAAGGCCAACAGTTCTGAGCACAATCTGATGCTGGCCTCCCAGAGGTCAGGAACAGCAGCAGGTGATATATATGTCCCAAGTGTGTGGTACTACAACAGGCTGCCTTCTGTCCGACCACAATGAAGCAAGGCCATCACTTCCTCGTCTTCTTGGCAGCCTTCTCTGCAGCCTTCCCTGAAGCCTTCCCTGCAGCCTTCTTTCTTCGTGTGGCTGGAGGCTGGGCCACTGGAGGGGTACTCCTGTCAGGAGGAGGAGGAGGTGGAGGAGAAGGGGGTGGCGCAGAAGAAGAAGGTGGAGGTGGAGGAGGAGGTGGAGAAGGGGGTGGGGCAGAAGAAGAAGGCGGAGGAGGAGGTGGAGGAGAAGGGGGTGGGGCAGAAGAAGAAGGTGGAGGAGGAGGTTGAGGTTGGGATAGTTGTGCCACCTCACATATGGCCGTATTGGGGGTAATTTTCTCCATCACCCCCTTGTTCAGCAAGGTGATGAACAGGGGCTCGCATAGGAGGCGTTGCTCCATGCTCATCACCTTGAACTTTGCCTCCACTAGGCCGGCAATGGCCTCTTCAGGGGATGTGGGCTCCTGGAGGGTGGCATGGGCCTCTCAAATAAGGGCCATTGCTGCCTCACTCGTGGTCCTGTCCCTCCTGCTTCTTTTGGGAAGTCGGATGGGAGGCACCTGTGATCTTGTGGTTCTCCTCGGGCCGGCCACCTCCTGTCTGCCACTGGGCCCTGCCACCTCCTGGCTGCCACTGGGCCCTGCCACCTCCTGGCTGCCACTGGGCTCTGCCTCCTCCTGGCTCACAGTGGGCCCTGCCTCCTCCTGCCTGACAGTTTCCTGACCCTCCTCCTGGCTGATTTCATCCTGTGTATGAAAAAGGGACATAGTTTAATATTTTGGTTTATTATTTTCATACAACTTTCAGATCCAGATTGTAGCAATTTGAATGTAAATCAAGAATAAATTTGGAAACATTTACAACTACATCAGATTGACTATTTAGCACCCAATTTAGGCAAGACTAATGTCTAGAGATCTTGATTTTACGTGTGGAACACAAAATAGTTTATGTTTGTCATCTTGACATATTTTTCAAACATTAGGTTTATCCCAATCCATTTTCTATAAATACTATACCTGGCTCCAGATGGCCAAATCAGGTTCATCCAGGATGGCTGCCTCCTCTTGCTCCAGAGAAGGCTCAGGTTGGCTGCAGGGAAGTCTGGGGGGAAGAGTGGATAGTGATGGCCTTGCCTCAATGTGGTCATCCAGAAAGGACATCCTGCTGTAGTACCACAAATTGGGGACATACACATCATCTGCTGCTGCTCCTGACCTCTGAGAAGCCAGGACCTTAGAGCGTTCAGTCCTGTATGTGCCTCTCAAGCTCCCAATTTTAGTGTCCACCTGTTTTGCTGTGGCTGTGGGCACCTTGGTATGCACAAATGGGAGCAGGGTCTCCAGCGCTGCTTTTCTCACACCTTTTTTTTATGTATGGGGTTTTTGGTTTCCCACAGAGCGGGCAACTCCCTTACCCGGTCTATAAATTCCGCAAGGAATTCTTTGTCGCTAATAAAGACATTCATATTGGCTCTGCAAGTAAAAAAAAAATTATATAACTAATGTGAGGCACACAGTCTAACCTCCTTAAAATCTTATTCACCATATATATCCTCCAACATTCTCAAGACAGTATAGGGCAACAATTTTTCAAAGTCACAAATTCACATACCTTCGTTCGCACGTCCGTCACTTGAACTCCTCTCTCCGCACACCGAACGTAGTATAGTCACATGTATGTTTGCTATATATACACCACGCATGCGTCAAACTACGCACACGTCGCCCGCCCATGACGTTCTAACTAACATCTTTTCCCCGCCCCTTCTCTTTCGGCGCGCAGACAGATATGGCGGATTTACAGCAGGTGTCTGATAATTCCTCAAATAACGAGGAGGAGACAAGCCCGGAGACTGAGGAAACGTCACGATCAAGGAGGAGATTCAAGGCATCTAATATGTCTTATGGGGAGATGGCGGAGATGGTGGACATCTTGCTAAAGTCGGATTATGACGCAAAGCATGGGCCGTATAGCAAACCTAATAGAAGGAAGGCCAAAATCATGAAGTAAGTCGTGAAGAGTCTGAAGAAGAATTTTGGGGTGAAACGCTCAAATGAGCAGCTCAGAAAGAGGTGGTCAGACCTCAAACTGAGGGAGCCGGAGCAGTTAAGGAGCATTAAGAGAATGCTAGGAAAAAGTAAGTACTTTGGAAACTTTAATGCTATTAATGTATTTATCAACTTACATGTTGCTCCAAGTTTATTTATTTTACAAGTGTACTCCCTTCCAAAATGTAATATTTTGAACTTTGTTGGGCACAGTAAGCGTTCGTTACAGACACATCGTTCGGTCACTATCCTCGTTTTTTTATTATTTTTCAGGCTCAAATTTAATTAGACATCTGCCTGTTTTGATAAAATTGTGGTTCTTACATTGTTGGCTAGATGATGTGTTTGTAAAGAGAATGAAATGCAACCTTTTTAATCAGTGTAAAGGAGAGGACACTCAGCAGCTGGTTCCACATCTGTACTTTTGAGCACTATAGTGTGGCCCAGCAGAACCGCCTTTTTTGGGGGTCCCACACAGGTGCATCAGTGAAATTTTGTGGTGCCTCCATGTCTCAAAATTGACAGCCAAAGTTGAATACTAAACATATTTTTTAGACAAAATAATGTCTTCATGTGGAAATTCTGCACAAACAGACACTTGTACCCCACTTCCAATCAATTTAGCCTGTTTTTATTTTTTAGAGAAAATTTCTGTGTGATAACTAGACCTTTTTTTTGATTCTCATAGGGGAGAGAAGACTGGGAGGAGAACACTCCAGGGAGCACATGAAACCCACAGCTTCGAAACAACCCCAACCTCACCAAGACCCACAACCTGAGGGTGTTTAGGAAGTTGAAGAGGTGGAGGAAGGAGAAGCGCAGGAAGGAGAAGTGGATGACGTGGTGGAACTGGTCACCACAACAGGTCAGTATCTGTCACCACAGCTTCAGGTAAGAGATGTAGGCCTGCAGAGTTATAATACCTTTTTTTTATATTTTTGGGGATGTAAATGTTGTGGTGAAAGATAGTACACGTTTCTCTGCTGACAGTGCCCTACGAATAATACAGCAAGTGATGGAATGTAGCACAGAACTGGACAGAATTAAACAAAGAATTCATGTGATGGATCAAACCTTTAAAGACATCCTAGATGTTTTGGGGAGAATTGAATAAGGCCTCAAACCCCCATTTTTGTTTTCAGTTTGTTATTCACCCTTTTAATGTATTTTTGACAATTAAACCAGCCAAAAATTGAATATGCACACAGTGTGTCAACATGTGCCATCTGCCATCAGGTTATATCCATGTACGGCTTTTGGGGGTGCAACCCCTTCCTCGTATCTAAAGTAGGTGAACTGAAGAAGGGGTTGCACCCACAAAACACGTCCATTGATCACCCCTGATGGCAGATGGCACATGTTGTCAATAGGGATCAGGAGTCTAAAATCCCTATTGGAAATTACTTCAAAATGTGTGCATATTCAATTTTTGGCTGGGCAAGGGGTGCCAATACCCCATATTAGGATGGGCACATAGAGACATAGTTTGTGTGAGTGAATGTCTCATATTGCTCAGAGGTATCCAATGTTGTACTTTTTAGAATGCAACTAATGGTTTTGTATTTTCATAAGAAAACAATTGCCGGTTTGTGGCCAGTCAAAAAACAAAAAAAATAAATACATTTAACATGTGTGTGAATGTGCACAGAGTAAAATATTTGAACACAAACAAAGTGTAGCTTCTTTTTCAAATACGCTCTAACCTTATTTGTGTATTTTTTTGGGTTGCATAGTGAAATGGTTGTTATTTACTAAAGAAAAAAACAATTGCCACTACAAATGCACTAAGACAAACTAGGAGACAGGAAACAAACAAAGTTACCAGATTAAAAAAGAATTTTAATGACTTTTTTATGCACAATTCTTTAGTCATGGCCTGGCATAAGAATTGCCCCCCTACCCGTGAAATAGTCCATATATTTTTCCCGAACCTCACGGGCATTTTGGGGGGGCAAGCCAGGACGGGCAGATTCGAGGCCCGGCAGGGGATTGGCATGGGAAAGTCCAGCCTCAAGCAATACTGAGGCCATATAAGTACTTGATTTTCGGCACAGAAAATTATGGAGCACACAGCAGCATAAAACGACATAGTTTATCTTGTACTCCGCCAAGTGGATGGGAGTCATAAAAAGGCGGAACCGGCTGGCCATTATGCCGAAGGCATTTTCAACGACTCTTCGGCCCTTGGCCAGCCGGTAATTGAATACCCTCTTCTCTGGGGTCAGGGTTATCTGTGGAAATGGCCTCATGAGGTGCGGTCCAAGTCCGAAGGCTTCATCAGCCAAAAAAACAAAGGGGAGTCCTTCAACATTCTCTGCATCCGGTGGCAATGCAAGGTCATCACTCTGGAGACCAAGGGCAAACTCCGTCTGGATGAAGGATCCCCCATCGGACATCCGGCCATTCTTCCCTACATCAACATAGAGGAATTCATACCGTGCTGACACCACCGCCATCAGCACAATGCTATGAAACCCCTTGTAATTGAAGTAGTAGGACCCAGAACGGGGTGGCGGCACAATGCGGACGTGCTTCCCGTCTACGGCACCACCGCAGTTGGGGAAGCCCCACCACGTGGCAAACTCCGATGCCACAGTCTGCCATTACTGTGGTGTGGAAGGAAGCTGGGGAGTCAAACAAGATGAAAAAAAAATTAGAAATTTTAAATAGAACATTGCAAGCAGATTATAAGAAAATACATTAGAGGCCAACATCAATAAAAATCTCAGTTTAAGGTGTTTTTAATAAGTATAATGGAAGGCTCATGTTTCATATTCATCACCCCCTGCGATGGTCCATTCTAACAAAATTTGGGGGGGGGGGGTAGATGTGTTTGGCCACAGGATAGCATTGCAGTGGCGGTGCGTCCAGAGTGGGCGCTGGAGCACTGCCCCCTCTCACCTGTGCCCGTCACTCAGAACAATACATAGGTTCATACCTTGCATGAACCTATGTATTGTCAATGCCGCCCACTATTCAGGTGGATGGCCCCCTGTTGAGCGACGGCCATCTGAATAACTGCGGCATTTAGGGGGTGAAAATTGCATATCAGAAACAGGGGGGCAAATAGGCTTGCAAAATCCAGCCTGAGGGATGTAATTGGCTTGATAAAAGTAAAATAGGGGACGAAGGGGGGGGGGACATTCCTTGGGTAAACACTGACAGGCTGCTCTGCCAATCATGTTCACCAAGTCTGTTTTACGGTTACATGATTGGCTGATGCAACATCGAGGGCAGGAAAAGACATCAAGGACAGAAGAAGGATGGCGCTGACCAGAAGAAGGTAAGTGCAGGGCTGGGGACAAAATGGCTGCATTGGAGGGGACAAAATGGCTGCATTGGGGGGGACAAAATGGCTGCATTGGAAGGGGCAACTGGTGGCGTTTAATAGGCACAGTCGCTAAAAAGGAGGAAGTTTAGTTCCTAAAATTGGGGTTGGACCCCCAAACATTTGGAGCAACAGACGCCCCTGCTGGAAAGGTTAGTGAAGGGAAATATGCATGGAGGAGAAAAAAGGGGCATTTAAAAACTTCCAGCATGCATGAGGACAAAGGGGACATTCTCAGCATATTACAATCATGGTAATTAGGGAAGGATGAAAGAAATACAATACATTAGCATACATGAAATACATAAAATGTGATGTTAATGGAGAAAACTTACCCTAATATAGTCCTCCTGCAGGACTTGTATAATGGCAGAACAGGTGTCTGGGATTATGAGGCCCAGAGCCTGGGAGGAGATGCCTGTCGTGAACTTCAAGTCCTGAAGACTTCTCCCTGTTGCCAGGTAACGTAAGGTGGCGATGAGCCTCTGCTCAGCACTGATGGCTTCCCGCATAACGTTGTCCTTCCTGGTAATATAGCGGGACACCAAAGCCAACAGATGCTGAAAAACGGGGTCAGACATCCGCAGAAAATTCCTGTAGTCCTCAGGATTATTCTCAACGATCTCCCGCAGCAGAGGCATATGGCAGAATTGGTCCCGCTGGAGCAACCAATTCTTGGTCCATGAACTCCTCCTCACACCGTTCATGGACTGGTCTTGGTCCAAAACAAGCAGACCAACACCAAGCGCACGCACAGCATGAACTCGATGATGAGAACGGACAGGCGACATGGCTAGGAAACGGTCGTCTTATCAGAACGTACAGAACAGAACGCACTTCAGAACAGCAAGGCCTATGAATAACGAACTGAAAATCAGAAACGAACGAGCAAGAACGCACTGTAAAACAGATACGACCTGCCTAGACGCCCTGAAAGACAAGATACGAACCCACAAGCACAAACTGAATCGCAGAAAACGAACTAAAAAGCACGAAGACTGAAAAGCGCGAACCGTCTCTTCCCAAACTTTTACTTCACACGCGGTAACACGAGATCAGCAAAAGCAGCCCAAGGGGTGGCGCCAGGGAAATAGATCTTCCCCTTTATAGTGCCGTCGTACGTGCTGGACGTGACCACCGAGAACAACGAGGAATTTGGGAAATGTCAGTGTGTACGCATGGAAAAATTGACGAGAAAATCGTCAAGGTTAACAAGAATCTCGTCGAAAAAAACTACGTGTTTTTTACGACGAGAAAATCGCCCGTGTGTACGAGGCTTAACTCTCTCTATGCTTCTTCCCTCTCTAGCTCATATGCAGGACATTTTATGTCTCATACACGGACAACCCAGTAGAATATATACCAGAATTGTTTTACTCATTATTTTATTTAAATAGTGACTTGATAAGTTTATGTGTTTTAAAGTTTATATTGGCTGATATTGTCTCGGAGACTGCTCACTGCAACTCAAACTTAATCCTTAAGTGCCTGGTGAGTCTACCAGACACTCTTTGGATAAATTGTACCCACTGGCTGGTAATTTCTTGCCACCCACTGGATACTAGCTCCAGTTAGGAGCCATTTATTTAACACCGTTATAAAAGCTTCTCTTTTTTTTCTTTTTTTTCTCTTTGTAACACTTTTCCAACTTTACCCCCCCCCTCCCTTTTCCCCTCTTCCTTCTCTTTACTTTGTCCCCCCTTATTTGATTTATTTTCCTTTTCCTCCTCCATACTACGATCACATATATATCTAATAACAAAGTTTATAATTTTTTGATTATTAATAGATATTGATATGACGTCGCGCAATATACTTACACTCAATGTACAAGGTCTTAATTCCCCTCCTAAACGCACAAAAGCTTTCCACTTTTTCTCATCTATCCCAGCTCATGTGGTTTGTCTACAAGAGACACACTTTTCTACTCAATCCTCCCCTAAGTTTTGCAGCCGCCAATATCCTCAAGTATACAAAGCCTCAGCCTCCACCAAACAGAGAGGAGTTTTGATTGCTTTCCACCACACTACACCTTTTACCCTACACTCAGAGATTAATGACCCTGAAGGTCGCTACATATTACTAAATGGTTTATTACTTGACAACGAAATCACGGTTGTATCATATTATGCCCCCAACAAAAATCCATTATCTTTTCTCTCTCACTTATTCAGTGTAATAGACTCTCACAAAAAGGGTACTCTTATAATATGCTGAGACTCTAACCAGGTAATATACCCAATTTTAGACAAATCCCCAACACCTGCAACTATTCACCGCCCTAAATACCAACAACTTTTAAACCAACATTCCCTTATTGATACATGGCGTGAACAACATCCTAGGAAAAAACAATATACTCACTACTCTCATCCCCATAAACAATTTTCTCGAATAGACCATTTATTAGTAAATATCAATTCTTCTCCACTAATACTCAATTCACAAATCATCCCTTGTGCATGGTCTGACCACAATGCAGTACTGACTTCCTTTTCTTCTCTTATTCCAAAACCTAATCTGCGTACATGGTACATAAATGACAGCTTGCTAGCGATCCTTAAATACCGAAAAGATATAGAAAAAGCCATTCAAGAGTACATAGCAGATAATAAACCATCAGAGACAAATCCCTTAACTTATTGGGAAGCCCTGAAACCAATCATCAGAGGAATCTGTATAAGTAAAGCATCTTACCTACGCAAACAAAATAAACGAATACAAAAGCAACTAGGTGAAGCATTTTATAAGGCTTCAGAAAACTTTCAAAGCAACCCTTCTCCCTCTAACAAACTAGTCTATGATAAAGCCAAACTAGAACTCAACCTTTTTCTAACAGATTCAGCAGAACAGATTCTCCACAAAACCAAACACACTCTCTATATGAAAGCCAACAAACCTACATCCTTTTTAGCCCTTTCTCTCCGTAAATCTGACCACTCACCAAAGCCAATTAGATTAAAAATATCAAAAAACACCCTCTCCAGTAACCCTCAAAAAATAGTGAATGAATTTGGTAGAAAATGATCCCATTTATACCAAGAGACTCAAACTTTTGAACAATCACGCCTCGATTCGCTATTAGCTGATATTAAACTTCCCTCCCTTTCTGCAACCCAATTAGAAACCCTTGAAAAAACTATTACATCTCTTGAAATTCAAACAGCAATCAAAACTTTAAAGCCACACAAACGCCCAGGACCCGATGGTTTTTCAGCCACATACTATAAACACTTCCAAACACTACTTTCTCCTTTAGTAATGGAAGCCTTCCTTCCGTCCAGAATCCCTTTTAGCTTCCATTTCTATGATCCCAAAACCAAATTCAGACAACACTTCAAGGTATAACTATAGACCAATCTCTATTCTTAATTCAGATATCAAGCTACTAGCTAAAATCCTCTCCAATCATAGGCAACCTTATACATAAAGATCAGACAGGCTTTATCCCATCTAGACAAACTGGTGATAACATTCGTTGAGCACTTCTCCTTGCTCATATGGCACGAACACGTCACATCCCTGCCTGCTTCCTCTCTATTGATATACGGAAAGCATTTGATTCCTTATCTTGGCATTATCTTCACTCTATCCTCGGTAGATGGGGTTTAGGAAACAACTTTCTACAGTGGATAACTTCTCTATGTGACAAACCGAAAGCGTATATAACTTACTCAGGTTACAGATCTGACCCATTTATTATTGAAAGAGGAACCAGGCAGGGATGCCCATTATCCCCCCTACTCTTTGCTCTAGCAATAGAACCCCTGGCCCAATTAATTCCCTCTAATATTAATATTAAAGGTCTTGAACATGGGGGGCCATCAACACAAGCTATGTCTGTTCGCAGATGATGTCTTTGTTTTTCTCACTTCACCTTTAACATCAGCACCAAATCTTATATCCACCCTTACTAAATTTGGAGCTATATCTGGTCTTAAAATAAACTCTCAAAAATCTAAAGCACTAAACATCTCTCTCCCATTGGAATTGCAAACACATTTACAGGACTCCCTCCCCTTTAGCTGGTCAACTTCACATATCACATACCTAGGTATCTCTCTAACAGCAAACCCAGCAGAACTATATAAGGCAAATTACCTACCTTTGATGAAACAATTAAACGCACTAATGAAAAATTGGTCCTCTCTACCGTTGGCATGGATGGGTAGAATTACAGTCATCAAGATGTCAATTTTACCCAAAATCCTATATCTCTTCTGAGTACTCCCAATTCAAGTCCCAGCATACTTCCTTCGTATTCTCAAACGCAAAACTCTACAATTCATATGGGGCAAACTTAAACCCCGTTTACCACAAGCTACTCTATATACCCCCGTATACGTGGTGGACTAAGTGTTACAGATTTCACTAAATATTATTATGCTGCCCAATTGGCTAAACTCCCTAAATATCACGCTACCAAAGAGATTCCCCTCTGGGTCGCGATTGAATTAGTTGATTGCGATCCACTTTCTTTAGCAAATCTTCTGTGGCTCGCTCCAACTTTACGTCGTACGATTTCTAATCCTATTACTAGACATAATTTATCCATTTGGGATAGGCTTAGAACACGATTTGGACTTCAATCTCCACATAATCCTCTCCTCTCCTTCCTAAACAACCCCTCCTTTTACCCAGCTTGGGCTTCCCCTTCTTCCTTCTCAGCATGGTCAAAAGCAGATCTAACTAGAGCATACCATTTCTTTGAATCCAACACCATCCAAACTCTGTGATACAAAAGAAATTCCACAAAGAGAAACCTTCAGGTATCTACAAATCAAACAATTCCTACAGCAGAATGATTCCCCGAATTCTACAATGCCTAATCGTACAACATTTGAACAAACCTGCATCTCTTACCCACACAAACGTGGTCTAATCTCGGAAATATACAATCAATTACTGTCTCATACAACTTCAACTCCCCCAAACCTACACTACCAAATGGGAGACAGACCTGAATCTCCAATCAGATGATATAAATTGGACTCAAATTTGGCAAGCCACAACATCAGCTACCTCAAATATTGCTGCATTAGAAACTAACTACAAGGTACTCACCAGATGGTACCTTGTGCCAGCAAGAATATCCAAATGTCTCCCTCAATACCCTGCCCAATGCTTCAGAGACTGTATAGATATAGGTACGCATCTACACATATGGTGGACCTGCCCTAAAGTTAAGACTTTCTGGAAGCAAATATTTAACCTACTATCCATCATGTTCAATACCATTGTTGTACCTGACCCAACTGTAGCACTCCTAAATAACAAACCACAAAATATCTCACAACGTCAATTCCAACTTCTACTATATGTCACTACGGCTGCCAAACAAACCATAGCTCAAGCTTGGAAAACATCTACTTTATGTTTAATTTCAACTAAACACAGGGTAACGCAGTCGATGATTCATGCCAAAACTGAAGCCATCTATTTAAATAAAATCCCGAAATTCGAAGCCCTCTGGCTTCCTTGGATAAATCATCACCTGCTGCCAGGGTTTGACAACTCCTTTGTACAATCTTAAAATATCCTACTACTGTGTTTATTATTAATTTTGCTATATCAGAATCTCATGAACCTCCTGATCCCCTCTGGAGATTCCCTTCTCCCCCCCCCCCCTCTTTACTCCCTTTATTGTTATACACATTACTACTATACAAATAGTTATTCTCTCTATAAGCTGATTTTAGGAGTAATAAGATTATTTTTATGTCTGGTTGCATTCCCCCCCCCCCCCCATCAACAGGACACGCCAAGCCACAAAGCAGGATCTTGGCCCCTGTTAGAAATACATAATTTAACAACAATATGAACACCGCTTATGTTACCTTTTATTTGCCCCAAACTTTTAATCTATGCTTATTGAAAAATCAGATACTTTAGCAAAATTTTTGCAAAATTTTTGAGAAGCTCTTAGATGTCTTATGTTCATCTTATTTTATTCCAGAATTAAAAACGTAATATACGATATATCACTATTATACAAAAAATGTATGTATAAAATATGTATTATTATCTACAATAAAATATTTGAAAAAGATAATCTTTGTTTTGAAGAAATGAGTCGTGAGTCGATTCAGTGATTCAAATCATTTCACTGAACTGATCCAAATGATTCGACTCACTAAAATGAATCACTCTGCCCAAGTCTATTGTCCATTATCTCTCTTATTATATATACTAGTGATGGAACATCTTATACAAGCAATAAGGAAAAACAAAGATATACAAGGTATCAGTATTAAAGATAAAAAATATAAAACAGCAGTCTATGCAGATGATTTATTAATAGATGTGACTAACCCCATTATAACAATTTAATAAAAGAATTTAAACGATTTGGGGAATTGAGTAACTTCAAAGTTAATTATGAAATCTGAAATGCTAAATGTATCACTAACAGAAAAAGTACAACTATTATTGCAAAGGGATTTTTCGTTTATATGGCAACAAGTAGCTATTAAGTATTTGGGAATTTATATTCCGAGACACTTGAACAAATTACAAGAATTTAATTATAATGCGACTGTCCGAAAAGTAATAAAACTATTACAAAAATATGAAAAGGTAACATACTAATGGATGGGAAGAATCAGCATAATAAAAATGGATATATTGCCAAAACTGTTATACATTTTTCAAACTAAAGATTAAATTAAGGAAAGCAATAGGAAGTTTTATTTGGGCCCACAAAACACTGCGAATTAGAAGAGAAATTTTAATCAGAACTAAGAAAAATTGAGGGTTAGCATTACCAGACTTTTCAAAATATCTACAAGCTGCCTCCTTAACTAGGATTATAGACTGGTATCATAATGGGGAGGACAAACAATGTGTTAAACTAGAAGAAGATATTATAGGAATTCAACTCAAAGCACTCCTCTGGATAAAACCTCATTTAAGACCTGGAAACAAGAAATTAACTATCTTTGCAAGAGCCACATTAAAAATATGGGACACAGAATTAAAAAAGGGGAACCTATCCACTAGGATGGGACCAATGACCACACTGTTCTCCAATCCAGAATTTCAGCCAGCTTTAGCAACCACAAAATACTTAAAATGGAACATACTGTAGAACGCAAGGGTCGTCCAGATCCTAGTGGATGGGAAATTGCCAAAAATACAAGATCTGGGATCTGAACATAAACATAAATAGCTACAATACCATCAATTAGCTACATATATTGCAACAAAGATAGAACTACCTCTAATAAATAGACCAAAAACTAAATTTGAACAAATATTAACAGATGAACAAAAGCCAACCAAAAAGTTATCTAATATATATGTCCTATTACTCCCTTCAGGACCCATTAGAGCAGTGGTTCTCAACTCCAGTCCTCAGGACCCACTAACAGGCCAGGTTTGCAAGATAACTGAAATGCATCACAGGTGATATAATTTGCTGCTCAGGGATAGCAGTATTCTAGTCTGCATCTGCCCCAAGGTAATACTTAAAATCTGGCCTGTTAGTGGGTCCTGAGGACAGGAGTTGAGAACCACTGCATTAGAGAGTTAACAGGAATGAAAAAATGGGAAAAGGAAATAGGAAGATCAATATCAGAGATAGAATGGAAGAAAATATTTGAAATAATTCATAAAATATCTACAGCGAACAAATATCAAGAAAGAAACTACAAAATAGCAATGAGTTGGAGCCCTGTAGCGTTAAATAAAATAAATAGTGGACAAACAGATATTTGTTGGAGATGTAAGGCGGAAAGGGGGACTATGGACCACATTTGGTATGATTGTCATATGGTGAGAAAACAATATATGAAATATATGAAAAAGTGTCGGGAATAGAGCGGAATCTAAATATAGATATCTCATTGTTATCCCTGATGCCAGAAACAATAAAAAAATAGTATTAAGAAGGATATTTTTCATCATATGACACCAGCAGCTAGAACAATAATAACTCGCAATTCGAGAGAAAATAAAAGCCCAAACATAGCAGACTGGATATGTGAAGTGAACGAAATACAATACAAAATAAATTGAAAACATAGCAGACTGGATATGTGAAGTGAACGAAATACAACACAAAATAAATTGAAAACAATAAAGAGCGATCTGCAGTGGATCGCTTTTTAGAGGGTGTTTGACAGGCAGTGAGGAAGTGTTATATTGCTTCCTTGCCACCTGAGTTATTCCCAAAAAAACACTGTGCTGCATCTGCATGTATGTGTATTGTAAGTGGTTGCGTGGCAGCCCCATACAGTGGAATGGGTCACGTTTGACAGCCGAACCTGGCAGGGGGATCATTCTTGCTACGCCTTGATGTAAAGCATCATGACTGTAGCATATGTACACACCCATCCACTTTTGCCTCTTCTGCTGCCTTTGCCCATGCGTTACCCCATGTATTTGTATGTTACATACTCCTGACCCCTACACTATGTGTTATCCACTTTTATCCCCTGAACTATGTACATTACCAACTCATGACACTTGCACCCTGTACATTCCCCACTCCTGACTCCTGAACTATGTACATTAACTACATATAGTATATTACCCACTCCTGACCCCTGCATTCTGTAAGTTAAATACACCTGACACTTGCATTTTGTACATTATATACACCTGATACCTGCACTCTGTATGTTACATACTCCGGACACCTGCACTATGTTGCTTACTTTTGACCCCTGTGCTCTGTACAAGTTTTAAACTCCTCTTAAAATTTTGCTACAGCCACATTTGTCCACAACGCACACATGCCTGCAGGTTTGGGGGAGGGGTAGTCAGGCTCAGGCCCTGGCCTTGTGAGGTAGAGGGGGGCCTGTCAGGTAGCTGTACGGGGCCCCATGATTTCTAACAGCGGCCCTAATGAACATCCTATGGAAATCTTAAGTGAACTTATCTGCCACTTAAGACCTACCTTAGATGAGACATTATTGGTTGACTGCCATTACATGTGTTAGCCAGAACTAAAACTCCCCTCTGAAAATAGTTTTCCTTTGTTACCATAAACCTAATTCTAATGCTGCGTACACACGATCATTTTTAATGTCATTTTCATACACACGTTCATTAAAAAAAACACTCAAGTAAAGCGCAGTGACGTACAACACGTACGACGGCACTATAAAGGGGAAGTTCCGTTCAAATGGCGCCACCCTTCATGTTAGTAAAGTTTGTTGAGCGACGATTTGCGCTTTTCAGCCACGTGCTTTTCAGTCCGTTACAGCGTGACGAATGTGCCATCTCCATTACGAACGCTAGTTTTACCAGAACGAGCGCTCCCATCTCATACTTGATTCTGAGCATGCGCGTTTTCCCCCCTCGTAAAAGCATACACACTACCGTTCTTCACGTCGTTAAAAAAAACGATGTGAAAAACGACGTGAAAAAATAGAGCAGGTTCTCATTTTTAGGCCTTTTTTCACGTCGTTAAAAATGCTCTGAAGCCAACACGATCGTTTTTAATGCCCAATTTAAAAAATAGGATTTTTGTACTCACCGTAAAATCCATTTCTCTGACGTCCATGGACTGACACACCTGGATACTGTAAACGTGTGGGTATATGTCCCTGCTCGCAGGAGAAGATCTAGGCAGAATGTTAGATGTTAAAACATTCTAGAACAAACCAGAGCTGAACAGCCCCGCCCAGGGGGGGCGGTCCCTCCGGACATTACCCTCCCACCTGCAGCTAGCAGACCTCAGTTCGTAACAAAGCAGTACAAACCTTAAAAGGAAGGGTGGGTGCTGTGTCAGTCCATGGACGTCAGAGAAATGGATTTTACGGTGAGTACAAAAATCCTATTTTCTCTTATCGTCCATGGACTGACACAGCTGGATACTGTAAACATGTGGGACGTCCCAAAGCAGTATCAGAAGGGTGGGAGCGGTAGCAAAGGAACAACCAAAACTTCACTCCAAACAAGCAGAGCTCCTCAACGGAGGAGATGCGACATTAAACAGCGGCCTGCAATGCTTTGCGGCCGAAGGGAGCATCCGAAGATGCAGCCACATCAACCTTATAAAATCTTGAAAAGGTATGAACGGACGACCAGGTCGTCGCCTTGCACACTTGTGCAACCGACGCTTTATGTCGGAAGGCCCGGGAAGCACCAATTGCCTTGGTGGAATGCGCCGCAACCAGAAAGGGAGGCGCCCGCCCCTTAAGGGCATAGGCCTGTATGACGGTCAGCCTGATCCACCTAAAGACGGTGGCAGACGACACCGCTCGGCCCTGTTTTGGACCAGACACAGATTTCCGAATGGAAACAGTAGCAGACAGGTACACTCGTAAGGCTTGTACCCATCTTAATGTATGAAGCGCAAACTCTCAGGGATGCGATGGGTGAGGACACAAGGACGGAAGAACAATGTCCTTCTTAAGGTGAAAGGCCAAGACCATCCTTAGAAAAGAAGGATGGTCGTGGGCGCAACACCAACATATCCTTATGGAGGACCAAGTAAGGCGACTTGCCGGACAAGGCCGCCAACTCAGACACCCGTCTAACCGAAGCAATGGCCACTAAGGCCAACTTCCGGGACAAGGTCAAGAGAGGAATCTCTCTGATATTCTCAAAGGGATGTTCTTGGAGAACCGAGATGCATCAAAATCAGATCCCAAGTAGGGAGAGGAGGCTTTACAGGGGGATCACATGGCGAACCCCCTGCACAAAAGGTGCTAATCAAGGAATGGCCCGGTAGCGGTTGTTGAAAAAGACAGCCCGGGCCGAAATCCGACCCTCAAAAAAGGTATGCAAGGCCAGCTTTTGGGTCACACCACGCTGTAAGAACAGCAAAATCCTGGGAACGGAATACATCCGAGGATGCCACTCAAGTTCCTCGCACATAGCGATGTAAGCCTTCCAGGTATGGTGAGATATCTTTCTGGAGGAAGATTCCCGTGTCAACAACAGAAGAGATGACCGAATACGAGAGAACTGGGTCCTTCAGCACCTGGCTTTAAACAGCCATGCCATTAAAGCCAAGGACTGTAAAGCAGGATGAAGTATGGGATCATGAGTCAGAAGGTCCACCCCAATAGGCCGTCGCCAGGAATGTCTGCGACTAGCCGAAGTAGATCGGCGTACCAATGTCGCCGTTCTGGAGCACTGGAATGGCCTCAGCCCCTACTCTGCGAAGCCGGCGAGGCAACAACAGTAGCGGAGGGTAAGCATATATCAGGTGATACTGCCCCCACGGGCTTCCAACGCGTCTGACGCGTCCGCCCAGGGGTCCCTGGACCTGACCACGATCTTGCCACCTTGCGAGTGAGTCGAGAGGCCACAAGGTCCACTTCCGGTGCCCCACCTCCGGTAAAGAAGGTGGAAACACCTCCGGATGCAAGGACCCTTTGCCTGCAATGCACACGGCCGACAGGACCATCTTGCAGCGAGATGTATGAAAATCCCAAAGAGACTCCGCAATGTATCGGAGAAATGAGGCCCCAGTGTACAGGGTGCCTCAAATGTTGGCCAATAAAGGCAACTTGACGGAACTTCCCTAGAAACTCGGTCAGAGGACTAGTACCTCAGCCTCCACAGGTGGCGCAAACCCACCCCGGGCACAGAGACCCTAAAGGCTAAAGCAGTTGTAGTGCACCTGCTAGACGACTGATGGATGAAGCAGAGGCTTTTGCCCAGTCATTGAGCTATAAAAAATGCCAGAGACGCAGCCACTAACGGGCGTAACGCTAACCCCAACCTGGCGAACACAGTCCAAGCCAGCGCTTCTGATCACCACTGAAAGCAGGTGGAAAGTGATACCCCTGAAACCAGGGATCCTTGTGACAATGCTCCATCCAGCAGCTACCCATGGATAGGTGCCGATTGTGCAAACACATAGTTTATACTATGTATTGCGTCAAACGCACAAATGGAGAGTGTGGGAGGAAACCCACCCAGCCACAAAGAGCATAATACCACCACATACAGCGTATGTAGTTTAGTATTTGTAGATAAACCTATTAAACACGTATATACTGTGCCAGCGACGAAGGCGCGCACATCATCGGGGCCTGGACGTAAACCAGCCACGCAGATTGCGTACACAACCGTGTAGGTATGTTAGCCTGCGAATAAACAAATTGCACATGTTTATACTGTGCATAGCGCTGAGAATGCGCACACCATTGGAATGCAGGGGAGAAACCTGAGCACCCGGATGAAACCCATGCAGACTGCATGCGCATACCATGTATGGTATTATAGTATGTGTGCTAAACATTTTGCACAAGCCCATGTGTGTATAGCACCGAAAGCGCGCACACTGTTGGCGCGTGGGAGGAACCGAAGTACCCCACGCATACTCAGAGAATGCAATACCTACAGCTACTGTAAATGTATTTAGTGTAGTGTATAGACATAATGTGTATGTTTACACCGTGTATTGCACCAAAGGCATGCATGTCATGTAGTGTGGGCGGAAACCCACGCAGACTGCATACGCATACCGTGTAGGTATTATAGTGTGTGTGCTAAACATTTTGCACAAGCTCATGTGTGCATAGCACCGAAGGCGCGCACACCGTTGGCGCGTGGGAGGTACTGAAGTACCCCACGCATACTCAGAGAATGCAATACCTACAACTACTGTGAATGTATTTAGTGTAGTGTATAAACATAATGTGCATGTTTACATTGTGTATTGCACCAAAGGCATGCATGTCATGTAGCGTGGGCGGAAACCCACGCAGAGTGGAAAGACATACCGGGTAGGTATGTTAGTATGTGGATATCCAATCGCACAAATTTAGACTGTGCATAGCGCCGAAGCGCCCATACCAATGGAGTGTGGGAGGAAACCGGAGTACCCGAAGGAAAACCACACAGACTGCCTACACATACCGTGTAGGTATTATAGCATGCGTGATAAACATTGAACATGTTTAACTGTGCAGAAGGCCAAAGGCGAACATACAGTCAGCGCGTGGGAGGAAACCGAAACACTCGGAAGAACTCCACGCAGACAGCACACAGATACCGTGTAGGAATGATAGCATTTGAATCAACATATTGCACATGTTTATGCTGTGCATTTCCATTGGAGCGTGGGGGGAAACCGGAGTACCCGGAGGAACCCCACGCAAACAGTATACACATACTGTAAACATGTATAATATGTGCAATAAACATATTGAACATGTCTATACTGTGCAGAGAGCTGAAGCGCACATACCATGAGAGTGCGGGAGGACACTGGAGCCCCCGCCAACCCAGAGAGTTTAATACATACATATACTGTGAATGTATCTGGAGTCATGCATAAACATATTTTGTACGTTTATATCATGTATGGCACTGAAACACAGCATTGTAACATGGGGACAGCCACGCAGACACAGAGACCAATAACACATACATACACTGTGAATGTATGCAGTGTAGAGGTATAGGATGAGTTAAATTATGGCGCAGAGGCGCATAATCTTCTCTGTATCATTCCAACCTGCTTGACTGTGCTGCCGAAGCACCGTGTGTCTGTCAGAGCTCAAATCATTCCCCAGGAAATGGCGGGAAATGTTACCTCAGGTATCACACATAAGGCTCACAGGGACTACAGACATAAATGAATAAAGTCCTCCCTCATCCATGCTGCTCTTGAGGCAGTGTGAGGAAAACAGTGAGGAAACTGTGTAAAAGAAAAGCTTGTCACAGCAATTCCAGCCTGAGAGTGTTTCTCACATCAATGAGATCACTTACAAGCACCCTGTCATTCACTGACACAGAACTGGAGTCTTCCTCACAAGGGAATGTCCTGTTCATAAACATTAAATATTCAGAGGTCGGGTCCTGAGCATAGTAGCTAGGCCCATATCTGACTCAGAGCACCCCTTCAGTAAAGATTTTTGTGGGGGGAGGGGGCTTATAGCTCCTTTTGCTCGCACACCGCTTCCATTCTGACAGGAATTATTCCAGGCCTGCTGACAACTGGTCCATAAGGACCGCAGGTGCAGGAAACATATGAACATGTTTAACTGTGCAGCACTGCCAGTTGCCCCAGGCAAGTGTGGAGAGCAGGTGTATCAGACTCCATAACGCCACCCTCTGAGACCTTATACACTATACAGTGAATATACAGTCCACCCACTGGCTACGCTGAGGAGGGGATGCCCGGGAGGACCCACCAACCCTTAAGGACCGCTCAGTCTGTGAGGAGATTGTGAGGGGATTCGCGCCGCCGCCAGAGATAAATGCGCGGCGGCCACAAGAAAATGGCCACCGGCCGCAACTATAACTGCGCCACTGAACGCCAAGATGGCCACTGAGCGCGAAATTCAAAGCTCTAATGCGCGCCAATGGCGCACGCAATAATCACCTCACACACCAGAAAAAACTGCAGACATGAGCGCCCAGCCAGGCCAGAGTGACCCCCAAGCATCCCACAGTACAGCACCAGTACAGGGTGCAGAGAGCAGCCTAACAGGTGGGAGACAGGGAGAAACCCCCACACACAGAAACACAGCCAGCATGTACTCACCTGCAGTAGGAGAGACTACTTACCCGTCCCTTTCAGGGACCCACTGGCTTGTTTCAGACAGACCTATCACAGAGTCGTACTGTGTAGCTGCCGGCCTGGTCCACCGCGAGAGATACAGTCAGTCAAGTACTGTTCAATCTTGAGAGGACCGCGGGAGCATGAAAGCAACCCAGCCACCCCTGGAGTCATGGGGTATGTCGTGAACTGAGTCTCACGCACACAAGGCGAGGATCAGCACGCTCGATGGTCGGACAGGGAAGACTACGAGAATACCAGTGTACCCAACCTGTTGCCCAGCCGACAGTTGATTAAAGGTCTCAAAAATAAAATAATAAAATTCATAAAGGAATAAAATTTAAAAGTAAAATCTTCCAGGAGATTGGCTCCTGAGAGAGCCACGTCTTCTCCTTCTGCTAGGCAGAAAAAAACTGGAGGTCTGCTAGCTGCAGGTGGGAGGGTAATGTCCGGAGGGACCGCCCCCCTGGGCGGGGCTGTTCAGCTCTGGTTTGTTCTAGAATGTTTTAACATCTAACATTCTGCCTAGATCTTCTCCTGCGAGCAGGGACATATACCCACACGTTTACATTATCCAGCTGTGTCAGTCCATGGACGATAAGAGAAAATTGCATTTTTAACGACGTGAGAAACGATCGTGTGTACGCGGCATAAGTTCCACCAACTGCCATTCCCTCATTTAATGAGCGGCTAATGAGTGTCTATTGAGAATGCAATACTAGATACTGAGGACAGGAAGGTAGCAGTTTAGCCCTGAATTCAAAGAGGTGAGTAAGAAAGTGACTAGTTACAAAAAAGTAAATTATTTGATTAAAAGATTTGGTAAATTAATCCAGGTTATGCATTTACAATTTTTTATTAACCTGCTATTTTCCATTCAAAACTGACACTAATCTACATGTCAATTGCAATGACCATCCAAAAAGGTCAAAGACCAAATATTAAGTGACCAACTAGTTCCCATGGATATGCAATGGTAGCTGTATGGCATTCAATTTAACACACACAGATTACTTCAGTTCCATGCATTTGGACCACTGCTGTTAGTAAAACAACACTTACATAATATTACCATATTAATCAATGATAGCCAGAAAAGAGTACTAACCGTTTTGAAATAAATGTTAGTGAGCTAGTGAAGAAAGTCAACCACGTTAATTAAAGAATCACTGTATATTTCGGAAGCATGAAAATACTGTGGGTGTTTGTAAATATATGCATCCAAGTCCTAAGAATGATCCTGAGGTATTACACAATATGCAAAACCAAAAATGATCATCTGTATGCACACTTAGTAATATATACTGTGTTTCCCCGAAAATAAGACCTACCCCGAAAATAAGACCTACCCCGGTTTTCGGAAAGGGCTGCAATATAAGCCCTACTCCGAAAATAAGCCCTAGTGTAGAGTGCTTGTGTGTATAGTGTATACACTACTCCGTTGCAGTAGTGTATAGTGTAGACTGTGTGTGTCAATTGTGCCAAGTACCTTCAGAATACAGCCGCACTGCGATCAGCTGATCTCCTTCTCTCCTCCTCTCCTCCCAGCTGTCAGCGGGGGATTTCACCCCCCCTACAGTGCTCGGGGCAGGGAGGAAAGGTTCGGCAGGCTAAGGAAGTGGTGAGCTGCACTCAGCTGATCTCCCCCTTTCCGAGATGTCAGTGGGGGATCTCGGCCCCCCTCCCTTTGCAGAGCTCCGGGGGGCTAAGCAAGTGACGAGCTGCACTCAGCTAATCTCTCCCTCTCCAAGATGTCAGCGGGGGATCTCGGGCCCCCCTTCCTCTGCAGACCTCCGGCGTGTCACAGGCAATATAAGAAGGTATGTGGCACTACATCTCAGCATGCAGCAGTTTTGCACTGTGTGATACCAACATTCTACAAGCACTTTTACACAGGGGATTCGTGACAAGCAGGGAGGGAGAGAGACAGCACATGGCATAAGACCTATCCCGAAAATAAGCCCTACTGTGTCTTTTGTTGTCAAAATTAATATAAGACCCGGGCTTATTTTCGGGGGAAACACAGTAATATTGGTAAACCTGTGCGCTACGATATCTGAATAAATAAATATCAAGCAAAAAACTAGTGAAAGAAATACTAATAAGCTGCCACCCAACTAGTGTATGACACTAAATGAAAAAATTGAACAAAGGGGATTCTGATGATAAGCCCAAAAAAAGGCCAACCAATATGGGTTAAAAATATGTGTAAAACCAATTGATGTTCCAACCCATAACCAAATACATAAATATGTGTAAAAAAAATGCATAAATAATGATGAATGAATAAATTCAAAATAGTGACAATTCGTATATCATGTGTAGGGTTGAGCGGACCCGAACTGTAATGTTTGGGTCCGTACCGAACTTTTGGGTTTTTGGGTCCCGGACCCGGACCCGAACAATTAACTGTATGTTCATGTTCGGGTTCGGGTCCAGTGTTCGGCGATGTAATGGCGCATTTATAAAAGCTGCAGGGCAGCCAATAAACGTTTGTTTCGGAATTTTCTGTATATTGTTTCCGTGTGTGTAAAGTATGCCTGTAAAGTCGCGCTTGTTTCCTGTGCTTAGAACTGTCCCTGCACAAAGTGTCATTTCTGAAGGAAAAAAAAGTCATTTAAAACTCACTCGCGGCTATTAATGAATTGTCGGCTCCCGGCAATATACAGTAGAGAACAGTCATTGATAAAATAAAAAAAAAAGTGTGGGGGTCCCCCCAAATTCAATTACCAGGCCCTTCAGGTCTGGTATGGATATTAAGGGGAACCCTGCCGCAAATTTAAAAAAAAAATGTGTGGAGTTCCCCTAAATATCCATACCAGGCCCTTCAGGTCTGGTATGGATTTTAAGGGGAACTCCACCCCAAATAAAAAAAAAATGGCGTGGAGTTCCCCCAAAAATCCATACCAGACCCTTTATCCGCGCACGCAACCTAGCAGGCCGCAGGAAAAGAGGGGGGGACGAGAGAGCGCCCCCCCTCCTGAACTGTACCAGGCCACATGCCCTCAACATGGGGAGGATGTCCCCATGTTGATGGGGACAAGGGCCTCATCCCCACAACCCTTGCCCGGTGGTTGTGGGGGTCTGTGGGCAAGGGGCTTATCGGAATCTGGAAGACCCCTTTAACAAAGGGGACCCCCAGATCCCGCCCCCCATGTGAATTGGTAAGGGGTACATTGTACCCCTACCATTTCACGAAGGAAGTGTAAAAAAAAAATGTAAAAAAAACACACAGATACCTTGGAAAAGTCCTTTATTAAAAAAAAAAAAAAAAAAAAAAAAAACATTCCAGCGATGAAATCCAGTGTCCCGCGGCGATCCGATGTCCAGCGCTGTCCACACGAGACATCATTGGCTGAGCCTGAGCAGACCTGATGGGGAACTTCCTCCGCAGTGTATTAAATGAATAGACCCGCCCCTTCTAAAATTCCCATCAGGTCCGCTCAGCCAATGACGCAGGTGTAAGGCTAAGCGGACCAGACTACACTGTGGAGGAAGTTCCCCATCAGGTCCGCCCCCTCGTATGTCAGACCCCGCCTATGTCATTGGGTGAGCGGACCTAAATGGGGAACTGCCTCGCAGTGTAATAAATAAATAGACCCGCCCCTTCTCACGTTCCGCATCTGGTCCGCTTAGCCTTACACCTACGTCATTGGCTGAGCGGACCTGATGGGGAACTTTAGAAGGGGCGGGTCTATTCATTTAATACACTGCGGAGGAAGTTCCCCATCAGGTCCGCTCAGGCTCACGTTTAGTGTGGACAGCGCTGGACATCGGATAGCCGCGGGACACTGGATTTCATCGCTGGAATGTTTTTTTTTTAATAAAGGACTTTTTTTGTAAGGGGCCCAGAGGTCCCCAGGGCACCGGATGTCAACCCCCCTTTTTTTGTATTTTTTTTTCATAAAGGACTTTCCCAATGGTGTCTATGTTTTAATTTTTTTATTTTTTTAACTTTCTTGGTGAAATGGTAGGGTTACAATGTACCCCATTTCCAATTCACATGGGGGGGAGGGCAGGATCTGGGGGTCCCCTTTGTTAAAGGGGTCTTCCAGATTCCGATAAGCCCCCTGCCAGCAGACCCCCACAACCACCGGGCAAGGGTTGTGGGGATGAGGCCCTTGTCCCCATCAACATGGGGACATCCTCTCCATGTTGAGGGCATGTGGCCTGGTACGGTTCAGGAGGGGGGGGCGCTCTCTCGTCCCCCCCTCTTTTTCTGCGGCCTGCCAGGTTGCGTGCTCGGATAAAGGGTCTGGTATGGATTTTTGGGGGAACTCCACGCCATTTTTTTTTCAATTTGGGGTGGAGTTCCCCTTAAAAACCATACCAGACCTGAAGGGCCTGGTAATTGAATTTGGGGGGACCCCCACGCTTTTTTTTTTTATCAATGACTTTTCTATGTATTGCCGGGAGCCGACAATTCATTATAGCCGCGAGTGAGTTTTAAATTACTTTTTTTCCTTCAGAAATGACACTTTGTGCAGGGACAATTCTAAGCACGGGAAACAAGCGCGAATAGTCCTCAGAAGTTCGGGTCCCTATTGACTTCAATGGGGTTTGGGTTCGGGGTCAAGTTCGGGTCAAGTTCGGTCCTGAACTCTAACTTTTTTCCGAAGTTCGGCCGAACCCGTCGAACCCGAACATCCAGGTGTCCGCTCAACTCTAATCATGTGGTATAAACATGTACTGTATAAACATGTGCCAAAAAACGAAACATCCAATGACAAAAATGAATGATCAATACATATTAATACAATTACCAGTGCAACAAATTTAAGCAATAAATATAAGCAATTAGCAATAAACGCAACAAATATAAGCAATTAGATGTGCATGTAGTGACACTACATCAATAAATAATAACAATGTTGTGCAAAAAAAAAAATCTTTATTTGGCACAACATTGTTATTATTTATTGGTGTGGTGTCACTACATACACATCCAATCGCTTATTTTTGCTGCTTTTATTGCTAATTGCTTATATTTGTTGCCTATATTTGTTGCATTGGTAATTGTATGTTTAATCGTTAATATGTATTGATCATTCATTTTTGTCATTAGCTGTTTAGTTTTTTGGGACATGTTTATACAGTACAGTACATGTTCATACCACATGATATATGAATTGTCACTATTTTGAATTTATTCATTCACCATTATTCATGTATTTTTTACGCATACAGTACCTTGAAAAAGTATTCATACCCCTTGAAATTTTCCAAATTTTGTCATGTTACAACCAAAAACATGAATGTATTTTATTGGGATTTTATGTGATAGACCAACACAAAGTGGCACATAATTGTGAAGTGAAAGGAAAATGATAAATGGTTTTCAACATTTTTTACAAATAAATATGTGAAAAGTGTGGCGTGTGTTTGTATTCAGCACCCTTTAGTCTGATACCCCTAACTAAAATCTAGTGGAAACAATTGCCCTCAGAAGTTACCTAATTAGAAAATAGTCCAGCTGTGTGTAATTTAATCTCAGTATAAATACAGCTGTTCTATGAAGCCCTCAGTGGTTTGTTAGAGAACCTTAGTGAACAAACAGCAACATAACGTCAAGGAACACACTAGACAGGTCAGGGATAAAGTTGTGGAGAAGTTTAAAGCAAGGTTAGGTTATAAACAAAATATCCCAAGCTTTGAACATCTCACGGAGCACTGTTCAATTCATCATCCGAAAATGGAAAGAGTATGACACAACTGCAAATCTACCGAGACATGGTCGTCCACCTAAACTGACAGGCTGGGCAAGGAGAGCATCAATCAGAGAAGCAGCCAAGAGGCCCATGGTAACTCTGTCCACAGGGCAAGTATTAGTTGTGCATTCCACAAATCTGGCCTTTATGGAAGAGTGGCAAGAAGAAATCTATTGTTGAAAGAAATCCATAAGAAGTCCAGTTTGCAGTTTGCGAGAAGTCATGTGGGGGACACAGCAAACATGTGAAAGAAGGTACTCTGGTCAGATGAGACCAACATTTTACTTTTTGGCCTAAAAGCAAAATGCTATGTGTGGCAGAAAACTAACACTAACTGCACATCACCCTGAACACACCATTCCCACCATGAAACATGGTGGTGACAGCATTATGTTGTGGGGATGCTTTTCTTCAGCAGGGACAGGGAAGCTGTTCAGAGTTGATGGGAAGATGGATGGAGCCAAATAAAGGGCAATCTTAAGCCCTGTACACACGGTCGGACTTTTGGCCAACAAACTTCATTTTGAGCAAGTTGGACCAACAATCCGACCGTGTGTATGCTCCATCGGACAAACTTTTGGGGTTTTTTTTTTTGTTTTCATCGGACAAGAGTTGGGTCTGCAAACGGACAAACTTTTGCCCAACAAAAGTCAGATGAAGCAAAGTCCGACCATGTGTACAGAAAACCATAGGACTTTTGTCAGATAGACAAAACAACTAATGTTAAAATAAACCAACAATAGCAGAAGTTGACCAAAGGGTGGTGGTAAAGAGCAGAAAAGAGCAGAAAAACCACGTGATGTTGCAAAAAGTTTTGGGAAAGTTTGCAGAAAAGTCCTGTGGTGTGTATGCTATGGGTGTGCCCGGCCAACTCCGTTCGGACAAAAATCCAGGGAAAAGTCAGATGGAAGTCCGACCGTGTGTATGGGGCTTTAGAAGAAAAACTGTTAGCGTCTTCAAAAGACTTGAGACTGGGGCGGAGGTTCACCTTCCAGCAGGACAACGACCCTAAACATAAAGACAGAGCTACAATGGGATGGTTTAGATCAAAGCATATTCATGTATTAGAATGTGAAAAGTGTAAATTATACTGCGCTGTCTTATGTGAGATTTGATCACACAATGAACGTGAATCAATCTCCAAAAAAATGCTGCAACTTAAATGTGAGACACACACATAAATAAATAATAAGAGTAATAAAGCTGCGCAACTCTTGAATGTATACCACCATAAAATGATCAAACAGATGGTATACACAGGATGCAATCTCTAATGCTGTATGTTGACAACTGAATAGAGTCCCGACTGATGCCAGACATTCAAATATAAAACAAAAAAAGAGTGCAATCCTATATAAAAAATAATAATAAAAAACGTATAGAGCTATAAAGTCCTGAAATCCAAGATGACAGTATTGGTGCAGATGCAAATCTTCACATTTGACCACTGGTGACTTCAAACACAAACACCCTTTGAAAAGTGCCAGATATTCAATAGAAAAGGTTCCACCACCACTAGTTCTCACTGCCGCTTACCAGAACGAAAGATCCGTTCACGGATCAATGCAAACATATGGCCAATCCCCTGCCAGGGTCTCTATATCGCTATCAGCTTCCTCCAGGATCCAACGCCAATTCTCTCCATATATCACAGATATTAAAGTGCGAAGGGAAAGAAAGCCACCATAGCGTAAATCCAGTAAAACAATATTTAATAAAAAAATGTAATGCACTTACAAACATTCGTGATTCTAAGGCATGTGGTATAAAAATAGCCGGCCGGCTATTTTTATACCACATGCCTTAGAATCACGAATGTTTGTAAGTGCATTACATTTTTTTATTAAATAATAGGATTTTTGTACTCACCGTAAAATCCGTTTCTCTGGCATCCATGGACTGACACAGTGTGTCTTATACACCTTTACACGTGGGTTATGTCCCTGCTTGCAGGAGAAGACCTAGACAGAATGTGAGATGTTATACATACATTCTAAACAGCCAGAGCTGAACAGCCCCGCCCAGGGGGCGGTCCCTCCGGACATAACCCTCCCACTGCAGTCAGCAGACCTCAGTTCGTAACAAAGCAGTACAAACTTAAAAAGAAGGGTGGGTGCTGTGTCAGTCCATGGATGCCAGAGAAACGGATTTTACGGTGAGTACAAAAATCCTATTTCCTCTTGTCATCCATGGACTGACACAGCGTGTCTTATACACCTTTACACGTGGGATGTCCCAAAGCAGTGTCAAGAGGGATGGGAGCAGTATAAATGGAAAACCAAAAACTTCACTCCAAACAAGGCAGAGCTCCTCAACGGAGGAGTTGCAACATCAAACAGCGGCCTGCAACACCTTGCGGCCGAAGGAAGCATCCGAAGATGCAGCCACATCAACCTTATAAAACTTAGAAAAGGTATGAACAGACGACCAGGTCGCCGCCTTGCACACTTGTGCAACCGACGCTTGATGTCGGAAAGCCCAGGAAGCACCAATTGCCCTGGTGGAATGTGCCGTAACCGGAAAGGGAGGCGCCCGCCCCTTGAGAGCATAAGCTTGAATGACGGTTTGTCTGATCCACCTAGAAATGGTGGCAGACGAAACCGCTTGGCCCTGTTTTGGACCAGAGACAGCCACAAATAGTGAGTCAGACTTCCGAATAGAAGCAGTAGCAGACAGGTACACCCGCAAGGCTCGTACCACATCCAAAGTGTGAAGCGCAAACTCTCTGGGATGCGATGGGTGAGGACACAAGGACGGGAGGACAATGTCCTCGTTTAAGTGGAAGGCCGAGACCACCTTTGGCAGAAAAGAAGGTCGCGGACGTAACACCGCCTTATCCTTATGGATGACCAAAAAGGGCGACTTGCAGGACAAGGCCGCCAATTCAGACACTCGTCTAATGGAAGTAATGGCCACCAAGAAGGCCACCTTCTGAGACAAAGTCAAGAGGGGAATATCTCTAATATTTTCAAAGGGAGGTTCCTGGAGGACCGAGAGCACCAAATTCAGATCCCACGGGGGGAGAGGAGGCTTGACAGGGGGGAGCACATGGCGAACCCCCTGCACAAAGGTGCTAACCAAGGGATGACCCGCCAGCGGTCGCTGAAAGAAGATGGCCAATGCCGAAATCTGACCCTTAATGGTACTCAAAGCGAGCTTTTGGGTCACGCCACGCTGCAGAAAATGCAGGATTCTGGGAACGGAATACGTTCGTGGGCGCCAGTCCAGCTCTTCGCACATGGCGATGTAAGCTCTCCAAGTACGGTGATAGATCTTTCTGGAGGAAGACTTCCGTGCCCTTAACATGGTCGAAATGACCGAATCCGAGAGACCTCGGTCTCTCAGCACCTGGCTTTCAATAACCATACCGTTAAAGCCAGAGACTGTAAAGCAGGATGAAATATAGGACCTTGAGACAGAAGGTCCCCCCGTATTGGTAACCGCCAGGGAACGTCTGCGACGAGACGTACCAGATCGGCGTACCAGTGACGCCGAGGCCAATCCGGAGCAATGAGGATCACCGGAATTCCCTCGGTCGCTACCCTGCGGAGCAGGTGAGGGAGCAACTGCAGCGGAGGATAAACGTATATCAGGTGATACTGACCCCATGGGGCCACCAACGCATCCGAGGCATCCGCCCAGGGATCCCTGGATCTGGCCACAAACCTCGACACCTTGCGATTGAGTCGAGAGGCCATCAGGTCCACATCCGGCGTGCCCCACCGTCTGCAAAGGAGTTGAAAGACCTCCGGGTGCAAGGACCACTCTCCCTGGTCCAGCGTCTGGCGACTTAGATAGTCCGCCTGCCAATTGTCTACGCCCGGAATGTAGACGGCCGACAGAGCCGGCACGCTTCTTTCGGCCCACCTCAGGATGCGGGCGACCTCGGAAGCCGCAGCTGAGCTCCGAGTCCCCCCTTGATGGTTGACATACGCCACTGCTGTGGCGTTGTCCGATTGGATCCTGATGGAGTGACCCTGTAGTTTCTCCGACCATGAGGAGAGGCACAGTCTGATTGCCCGTATCTCCAGCACATTGATCGGTAAGAGGGCTTCGTCCGGAGTCCAAAGCCCTTGGGCCGACAGGACTCCCCAGACTTCCCCCCCCCCCAGCCCGTCAGGCTGGCGTCCGTCGTGATCACCGTCCATTGGATGGGGAGGAACGACTTCCCGGACCGAAGAGCCGGGGACCTCAACCACCACGTCAGGGACGCCCTGACCAGGTGACTCACCTGGATCTGAAGATCCAAGGACAACGGGGATTTGTCCCAAGTGGACAAGATCTCTTTATGTAAAGCCCTGGTGTGCGCTTGGGCATAAGGAACGGCCTCGAAGGAGGCCACCATGAGTCCCAGGACTCTCATGCAAAAGCGGATTGACGACCATTTTCGGGACGTCAGCACCCGTACTGCAGACTGAAGTGTCAGTAGTTTGTCTGGAGGTAGGAAGACTCTTGCCTCCAAGGAGTCCAGAATCAGACCTAGATACTCCAGACGCTGAGTCGGGACTAGAACCGACTTCTGAACGTTCAGGAGCCACCCAAACTCCCTGAGGGTCTGACTGACGATAGTCACACTTTCTTCCAATTCTGAGCCACTGTCTGCTCTTAGAAGAAAATCGTCCAGATAGCCTACGATAGCAATGCCTCGCTGTCTCAGCAAAGCTAGGACCGGAGCAAGCACCTTGGTGAACACCCTCGGTGCTGAGGCTAGGCCGAAGGGAAGAGCCACAAATTGATACTTGGACTTCGCCGACCGCAAAGCGCAGAAACTTCTGGTGGCTTGCGCAGATCGGAACATGCAAGTAGGCGTCCTTGATGTCCAAGGATGCCAGAAAATCCCCTTGATGGAGTGTAGCGATCACCGTGCGAATGGATTCCATGCGGAATTTTTGCACCTTCACGAAGGCATTCAGGGCCTTGAGGTCCAGGATTGGCCGAACCCCGTCCTTCTTTGGAACAACAAACAGATTCGAGTAGAACCCCTGAAACCTCTCCTGGGACGGAACCGGCACAATTACTCCGGACCCGATCAAATCCTGTACAGCCCCCAAGAGGGCTGCCCGACGGGCAGGAAGGAGAGGGAGATTTGAGGGAAAGAATCTGTCTGGGGGCCAGGAGCGGAACTCTATTCTGTATCCTGAGGTGACCACCTCGCACACCCACCGGTCGGAGATCCGGGAGGTCCACCGATCCGTGAACCTGCGAAGTCGTCCCCCCACCCCAGAGACGGGCGGGGGCAAGACTTCACGCGGAGGCGGGCTTGGGAGCCGGCTTGTTTGGCTTACGCACCCAGGGGCGCTTGTGCCCGCCAGCCGCACTGTTGTCAGTCTGGGATGGCTTACCCGTGGACTCTGACTGACGAAAAAAAAAAACTTTTTTGCTGGAAAGGAAGGACCCGGTTTACGTCGGGCCTCCTTACCCTTGATAGTTTGAGGAAGGAGAGTGCTTTTACCTCCCGTGACATCCTTGATGATGTCATCCAGAGCAGCACCAAAAAGTCTACCACCCTTAAAAGATAGATCCGTCAGGAGCTTCTTAGAGGCTAGGTCAGCAGACCAGCATTTCAACCAGATGAGACGACGCAATACCACCGCCGAGACAGAGGCCCTGGATATTAAAGGGGCCGCGTCCAACGTGGCGTCGCACACATATATCAGACCCTGCACCATCTGGTGGGCCAGAGCAATAGTGTCTGGAGGAAGGTTATACTCCTGCACAGTTTGGTGCAAAAAATTTTTTTGCCCATTCCGTGAGTGTCTGAGACACAAGGGTCGCCGCTACTACGGGCCGTAGGGAGGATCCCAACAAGGCGAACATGGCTCTACTCACCACTTCTGACCTCCTGTCAGTGGGGTCCTTAAACGCAGGAGTCCCCTCCATCGGGAGAGTGGTGGCCTTGTTTAAACAGGCGACTGGAGGGTCGACCACCGGGGGAGAAGCCCACTTTTTAAGCAGGGCGTCTTCAAAGGGGTATCTAATAGACAAACGCCGCGGGACCATGAAAGTCTTCTGCGGCTTTTCCCAGACCTGGTCAATGAGCTGGTCAAAGAAAGGTACATATGGAAAAACCTTTTTAGAAGGCTTGGTCTTAAAAGAACCAAAGGAGACTGTATCCGCCTGAGGTTCTGCAGTCGCAGCATTTAGCTTGAGAGTGTCCCTCACAGCATCAATGAGTTCACTAACAAGCGCCCTGTCATTTACTGACTCAGAACTGGAGTCTTCCTCACAAGGAATGTCCTGTTCAAAACCATCTAAATATTCAGAGTTAGGGTCCTGAGCAGCAGCAGCTAGGCCCATATCTGAATCAGAGCACTCCCCTTGTGGAGATAAAGTGGGGAGAGGGCGCTTTTTTGCTCCCTTGTGCTCACACACAGCTTCCATCCTGGTCAGAAATGATTCCAGGACTGCCGACAACTGGTCCATAGGGACCGCAGGTGCTGGAGCACTGGCTGCTGCCTCTGGCATGTTAGGGGAAGCTGGTGACTCTGACTCCATAATGTCCCCCTCTGAGACCACCCACAGGCTGTGCTGACTGAAGTAGGGGAATGCCCAGGGGACCCACCAACCTGACCAGGACCGCTCGGTTCCGCTGCCCTGTCTCTCCGCGCCGCGCTGCTCAGCGTGAGTGAGCTGAGAGGAGAGAGACTGTGAGGAGATTCGCGCCGTTCCTGAGCGGCGCTAGAGGCCAAACTAGAGCTAGAAGAAGGTGCGGCTACAAGAAAATGGCCGCCGCAATGTGCTCTGGCGGACCACAGCAAGATGGCCGCCAATGTAAAAAACAGCACAGTCACCAAACATGGCGCCGAACGGCGCCCAGGCCCCTCACTCTCAAATAAACAGCCCCAGCGAAATGCAGAGCAGCATGAGCCCCCCCAGGACAGTATGGCCCCCAGGCACCCCACACAGTACAGCGCCAGCGAAGTGCACAGAGAGTGACATTAAAAAACACAGGGGGAGACAGGGAAATCCCCCACACAAGAAACACACAGCATGTACTCACCTGCAGCCAGGAGAGACTACTTACCCGTCCCCTGAGGGACCCACTGGTGTGTTTCTGACAGAACTATCACAGTGCGGTACTGAGTAGCTGTCGGCCCGGTCCACCGCGAAAGATACAGCCGGACTGTTCTATCTTGAGAGGACCGCGGAGCTGGAAGCCCACCGGCCACCCCTGGAGTCGTGGGGCATGTCGTGAACTGAGTCTCACGCACACAAGGCGAGGATCAGCACGCTCGATGGTCGGACAGGGAAGACTACGAGGATATCTTGTACCCAACCTGTTGCCCAGCCGACAGTTGATAGAAGATCTCAAAAGAAAAAAAATAGGAAAAAATTCCAAAAGGAATAAAAAATAGGTCAGGAGACTGGCTCCTGAGAGAGCCACGTCTTCTCCTTCTGCTAGGCAGAAAAAAACTGAGGTCTGCTGACTGCAGTGGGAGGGTTATGTCCGGAGGGACCGCCCCCCTGGGCGGGGCTGTTCAGCTCTGGCTGTTTAGAATGTATGTATAACATCTCACATTCTGCCTAGGTCTTCTCCTGCAAGCAGGGACATAACCCACGTGTAAAGGTGTATAAGACACGCTGTGTCAGTCCATGGATGACAAGAGAAATTGTTTTACTGGATTTACGCTATGGTGGCTTTCTTTCCCTTCGCACTTTAATATCTGTGATATATGGAGAGAATTGGCGTTGGATCCTGGAGGAAGCTGATAGCGATATAGAGACCCTGGCAGGGGATTGGCCATATGTTTGCATTGATCCGTGAACGGATCTTTCGTTCTGGTAAGTGGCAGTGAGAACTAGTGGTGGTGGAACCTTTTCTATCGAATATCTGGCACTTTTCAAAGGGTGTTTGTGTTTGAAGTCACCAGTGGTCAAATGTGAAGATTTGCATCTGCACCATACTGTCATCTTGGATTTCAGGACTTTATAGCTCTATACGTTTTTTATTATTATTATGCTTTATACAGGATTGCACTCTTTTTTTGTTTTATATTTGAATGTATTAGAATGGCCCAGTCAAAGTCCAGACCTAAATCCAATTGAGAATCTGTGGCAAGTAAAGAAAATTGCTGTTCACAGACGTTCTCCATCCAATCTGACAGAGCTTGAGCTAGAAGAATGTGCAAAAATGTCACTCTCTAGATGTGCAAAGCTGGTAGAGACATCCCCAAAAAGACTTGCAGCTTTAATTGCAGCGAAAGGTGGTTTTACAAAGTATTGACAAAGTATTGAATACAAATGCACGCAACACTTTTCACATATTTGTTTGTAAAAAAAAATTGAAAACCATTTATCATTTTCCTTCCACTTTACAATTATGTGCCACTTTGTGTTGGTCTATCACATAAAATCCCAATAAAATACATTTACGTTTTTGGTTGTAACATGACAAAATGTGAAAAATGTCAAGGGGTATGAATACGTTTTCAAGGCACTGTATTTATGTATCTGGTTAAGGGTTTTACACATGTACTGTATGCACACTTAGACCTGACACCACTGTTTGTATACGTTAGGCCTGGAATGGCTCAATAAAGCCTCTCTGGAAAATATCAGAGGTTGCTCATCCTAAATTACTTAGCGGTAGCTTGTGTGGACTCTCTAAAACTTTGAGTCACATCAATATGCATCCCAATAAATATTTACTTCAGAAATCAGATAAGTCAGCCACCTCTAATTAAGAAAATCGAAATCAAAAGAGTTTACCCATTTTATTTGCTTCTAGTGCAGAAATGTCCATGCCAAGAACTAATTTACCATCATTGTTGTGGATTATGATTTACAGATGGAAACCAAGATATAAACAATCTGAATTTTTTTTTTAAAAAAATTGAAAAACAATTGAATATAAAAGGGGTTCTTAATTTTTTTGCCGTTCAACAGCAAACAACAAATTTTAACTTTTTTTTTAAAAGGAACGTTTAAGTTTTATGTGCACTGCGAGAAAAAGGTATTATTTATTTTGGAGCTTTAGTCCAGCATTCTGAACATGGAAAAACATGTTTATAGCTCAGATTATGCTGCTAGGAAAAATGTATGGAATAAATGTATGTTTTATAAATAAAATACAAAAAGCATATGGGGCATTTGTAGATTATGGAAACATTTTTGACCTTTTACTTATTAATTACTTTTACGGAAATTCAAGAAAGCGTCAAGAGGACTTAAGACGTTGTCTCAAAGGGTATGTTATTAGTCTACCAGACTAAACTTGAGAATCACTGGTTTTTAAAAGTTTTCACTCTAACAAAATGTTATCCCATTTGTTCTGGCATATTGATACATGCTTCATTAACTTGCTGTATAAAGAGAATTATTAAAAGGTTCTTAAACGCATTAGAAGCCTTGAGAATTGTCCATATGTTTACATCCACTTAAATAGACCTTCTGTGTTTATTTAACATTCAAATCCCAGTTGATTTATTCTTTCTACTTGCATGTGTTTTACAGTAAGGCACTGAGTATGTGCCAAGAGGCACAAGACAAACATACTGATATAGCTCATTGGTTCTCAATCACCATTGTGAGCTGTGTTGGCGGTCTACAGACTAATTGCTGTTAGTCTGTAGTCACCTTGCTAGACACAATCCTGTATAATGTATAAGTGCAATTTATAAAAAAAATACATCTCTGACAATTTTTATTTTCAGTTGTAGTTTACCACTAATTTTCTGTTCATTTTGAAATTAAATTTGTTTAAAAAAAAAATGTAAAAAAAAAGCGTATAATAGCAATTTATATTGATGCTGCACTTTAACCCCATGAAATTGTAATACACAACTAAAAGTCTCAAATACTTTAGTGTTAGTAAAATCTTTTCAGCAAACCATCATTTAAATTTAAAAATGGACTGCATATTTATATTGTAACTAATGGTGACCATAAAATAATCTGTAAAGGATAGTATATGTTTTAATCCAGGGAAACTATCAAACTGAAATGACAGTGCTGTTTTAGAGGAATCTGTTAGGTTCATGTATACCCATCATTAGATGTGGGTGGATGCAGGGTGATATTCTAATGGTGGGCATACCACTGATCAATCAATGTGAATGGAGGAATCTGTTAGGTTCTCTTTTTTCATTTACAGTGCCTTGAAAAAGTATTCACACCCCTTAACATTTTCCACAATTTGTCATGTTACAACTAAAAACATAAATGTACTTTATTGGGATTTTGTGTGATAGACCAACACAAAGTGCCACATAATTGTTAAGGAAGGACAAAGAATAAAACGTTTTCAAAATGTTTACAAATAAATAAGTGAAAAGTGTGGTGTGTATTTGTATTCAGCCCCCCTGAGTCAATACTTTGTAGAACCACCTTTTGCTGCAATCACAGCTGCAAGTCTTTTTGGGGATGTCTCTACCAGCTTTGCATATCTAGAGAGTGACATTTTTGCCCATTCTTCTTTGCAATGTAGCTAAAGCTCTGTCAGATTGGATGGAGAGTGTCTGTGAACAGCAATTTTCAAGTCTTACCACAGATTCTCAATTGGATTTAGGTCTGGACTTTGACTGGGCCATTCTAACACATGAATATGCTTTGATCTAAACCAGTTTATTGTAGCTCTGGCTATATGTTTAGGGTCATTGTCCTGCTGGAAGGTGAACCTCCACCCCAGTCTCAAGTCTTTTGCAGACTCTAACAGGTTTTCTTCTAAGATTGCCCTGTATTTGGCTCCATCCATCTTCCTATCAACTCTGACCTGTCCCTGCTGAAGAAAAGCATCCCCACAACATGATGCTGCCACCACCATGTTTCACTCTGGAGATGGTGTGCTCAGGGTGATGTGTAAAGGGGGCTGAATCCAAATACACACCACACTTTTCAGATATTTGTAAAATATTTTGAAAAATCATTTCTCATTTTCCTTTCACTTCACAATTATATGCCACTTTGTGTTGGTCTGTCACTTAAAATCCCAATAATATACATTTACGTTTTTGGTTGTAACATGACAAAACGTGGAAAATTTGAAGGGGTAGGAATACTTTTTCAGAGCACTGTAACCCACAGGCTGCATGAAAAAAAAAAAAAAAAGAACATTACATTATATTCCCAACAAGGACCAGTGATGTACCGGTATGTTGCTGGACTTGGAGTGGTTATACCGGAATGATGCCTGTAGGTTTAGGTATCATCTTGGTATCGTTTTTTCATCCGGCTTTGATGTAAAAAGCAATTCTAGTGGCCAATTAGCCACTAGACTGCTTTTACAAGCAGTGGGAGGGAATGTCCCCCCTCCCTCCATCTTTCACGGTTTTCTTGGGCTCTCCTGTCCCACCAGGGAACCTGAGAATGCAGCCGGTTGTTCCGCCAGCTGACTATAGAGATGATCGGAGACCAGAACGGCTCCAATCATCTCTATGGCTTAAGAAACCAGAAGCTACGAGCATTTCATGACTTCGGTTTTGCCAGATAAAAACAGCGCAAGTACCTGTCACTACCTATTGCAGCACCTATTTACATTCCCTGTGATAACAATAAAAATGATAAAAAAAGAAAAAAAAAAGGAACAGTGTAAAAATAAAATAAAAAAGCAAAATAAATAATCAAAAAATCAAAGCACCCTGTCCCCTCCGTGCTCGCGCGCAAAGGTGAGCGCAAGCTTCGGTCTCGTGCCGTATGCATGTGAGGTATCACTGCAAACGTCAGATCGAGGACAGTAATTTTAGCAGTAGACCTCCTCTGTAAAACTAAAGTGGTAACCTGTAAAGGCTTTTAAAAATGTATGTAGTAAATGGTTGCCTGTCGGACGCCTTCTCTGTTTCGAACGGGACGCACCTCTTATCTTTGTTCTGACATTAAAACCTATCCTTCGCAGACTTAGAGCTAACCCAGACATCAAGGGAGTGGAAATTAATAATAAACATTATAAACTGGCTGCTTATGCTGATGATATTTTATTATTTCTTACTGATCCCATCACCACACTACCCAACCTTTTAAAAGATTTTTCTTTTTTTAAACTGATATCCAACCTGCAAATTAACTTTAGTAAATCCAAAGCTCTGAACATTTCTTTGCCTACTAATATAATGTCACTCTGTCAACAAAACTTCCCCTTTGGATGGGACACACATGCCCTGACATATCTTGGTATTCAAATCCCTATAAAACTAGATAATCTTTATTCATCCAACTTTGTCCCTATTCTAAAAACTATTCAGGATGATTTTCAGGAATGGAATAAGGGTTTCTTTTCGTGGTTCGGGAGAGGTGCAATAATAAAAATGAATGTTCTTCCTAGACTTCTTTATCTCCTTCAAACTATACCAATTAAATTACCTACCTCTTTTTTTGCTACTTATAAAAGGATTTGTCTTAAATTTGTCTGGGCATCTAAACAACCCAGAGTGAAATGGGACAAGTTAACTACTCCCAAATTATTGGGTGGAATTGGCCTACCCGACATTCAAAAATACTACTGGTCCTGTCACTTATCCCGTATAATTGACTGGCACCTCCATAATGAGACCAAGGCATGGATAGGACTGGAAGCAGCAGTTTCCGATATATCATTGCACCTTTTACCTTGGATTAACCCTCACAAAATTCCTGGCGGATATAAAAAACACCCCCTTACTGGTTCTACCTTACTGATCTTTCGTTCACTTTGTAAAAAAAATAATATTGCATCATTTCCTGGACCCATTACTCCTATTGACCGTAATCCAGACTTTCCCTTAAATATCTCTAAACTTGACATACATGGTTCCAGTGGCGGCTGGTGCTCAAATTTTTTGGGGGGGCGCAAACAAACTGAAAAAAAAAAAACACATCAATTGCCGCCACTGTGCCCATTAAACGCAGCCACTGTGCCCACTAGTTTCCCCCCATATACAGCCAGTTTGTCCCCACAATACAGCCAGTTTGTCCCCACAATACAGCCAGTTTGTCCCCCATATACAGCCAGTTTGTCCCCCATATATAGCCAGTTTGTCCCCCAAAATACAGCCAGTTTGTCCCCAAAATACAGCCAGTTTGTCCCCAAAATACAGCCAGTTTGTCCACCATATACAGCCAGTTTGTCCCCCAATTTGTCCCCCAATAATACAGCCAGTTTGTCCCCCAATAATACAGCCAGTTTGTCCCGCAATAATACAGCCAGTTTGTCCCCCCAATAATACAGCCAGTTTGTCCCCCCAATAATACAGCCAGTTTGTCCCCATTATACAGCCAGTTTCCCCCATTATATAGCCAGTTTGTCCCCCATATACAGCCAGTTTGTCCCCCAATTTGTCCCCCAATAATACAGCCAGTTTGTCCCCCCAATAATAAAGCCAGTTTGTCCCCCCAATAATACAGCCAGTTTGTCCCCATTATACAGCCAGTTTCCCCCCATTATACAGCCAGTTTCCCCCCAATATACAGCCAGTTTGTCCCCCATAATACAGCCAGTTTGTCCCCCATAATACAGCCAGTGTGTCCCCAATATACAGCCAGTTTGTCCCCCAATATACAGCCAGTGTGCCCCCCAATATACAGCCAGTTTGTCCCCCATAATACAGCCAGTTTGTCCCCAATATGCAGCCAGTTTGTCCCCAATATGCAGCCAGTTTGTCCCCCATATGCAGCCAGTTTGTCCCCCAATATACAGTCAGTTGCCCCTCAATATACAGCCAGTTGCCCCCCAATATACAACCAGTTTGTCCCCCAAATGCAGCCAGTTTCCCCCCCCCCCAATATACAGCCAGTTTGTCCCCCATAATACAGCCAGTTTGTCCCCAATATGCAGCAAGTTTGTTCCCCAAATACAGCCAGTTTGTCCTCATAATACAGCCAGTTTGACCCCCAAATGCAGCCAGTTTGTCCCCCCCCAGCCCTGCACTTACCTTCCTCGAGTCAGCGCCATCCTTCTTCCATCCTCGATGTCTTCTCCCGCCCTCGATGTCGCTTCAGCTAATCAGGTTACCGGTAACCAGATCCGGTGAACCTGATTGGCCAGGGAACGCACCCCTGTGCGTCCTCTCATTAGATATTTAGAAGCCGATTACAGCCCTCAGGCTGTAGTCGGGAAGCCTATCAGAGCCTGCTGGCTCTGATAGGCACTTCTAAAGGCCAACCAGACACTGTTATTCAGATGGCCGGCGCTCAAGGGGCCGGCCATCTGAATAGTGGGCGGCAGCAATACATAGGTTCATGCAATGCATGAACCTATGTATTGTTGTGAGTGACGGCCCGGCGCAGAAGCGAGCGGCAGCGGCGCTTCTGCGCCCACTAAGGACGCACCGCCACTAATTGTGTGAAGAAAAGGACATTTAAAAAAAAAACTCTTAAAGGGCCCGTTTTTTTAATATTTTTTTGGTGACCACAGGAGGGGGGGCGGCGCCCGGGCGCCCCCTATGGACGGGCCGCCACTGCATGGTTCGCCTTTTACTTCTTCCATTAGAGCAAAATCTATTTTTGATAAAGAGAAGTTCATTTCATTCGACGGCTTTACTGCACTGATTCTAGGCAGAGGTATCTCCTTTCTTGAATATATCCGGAATAAGTCTCTATTACTTGATTCTGTTTCGCCTTCTCAATGGTACAAAGATCTGACACCCTTTGAAAAACTATGCACAAAATCGAAACCACAAAGACACTATATCGACCATTTATGCTCTGACTTTTGCTGAGATCAATCCTAAAGATGACATAATTAGCCAAAAATGGAAAAGATAACTTATTATGGACCTTACTAGAAATGAATGGGAACATATTTTTACATACATTCATAAAGGTTCCCTAAATGTCTTAACACAGGAGAATGGATTTAAGATATATTCCAGATGGTATAAAACACCAGACATAATCCACAAATTTAACCCTGATACTAGTCCTCTGTGTTGGTGATGTGCGGCTGCCCAGGGAACACTCCTTCATATTTGGTGGGATTGCCCTCGGATACAACCCTTTTGGAAGGAAATACATTGCCTTATATTCCACATAACAACATATAAACTTGATTTTACTCCTGCTCAATACTTGCTACACCACACATCCTTACCTATTTCACTTTACAAAAAATCTCTTGTTATGCATCTTATTAATGCGGCTAAACTGTGTATACCTATTCATTGGAGGGATGTTTCACCCCCATGTGTATCTGAATGGTTAAAAAAAGTCCAAACTATTGCTGAAATGGAAGATTTAGTACAACAGGCCAATGACACACCATTTAAATTCAATAAAACCTGGGCTAACTGGATACAATTTACTAATTCTTCAGAATATCGTACCTTAACCTCTTTTATTCCTTAACTTGACTTGGGGATGTTTACACTAATAGTAATCTTAATATAATTAATATTTTATTCTTTGTACAATTATGCACTCTTCCCCTTATTTGACCTTATTCCCTTTTATTTCTTTTAATATATACTACATTATCACATGAGATATTTAGATTATCTTGTTTAATTTATTTTATTTAGTTCTGTATATTTTATTTTTCAATACATTATATGTTTTACTTGCTCATAATATATATTTAATACACTTTATATTTATGAACACTATTCTGAACATGGAATTTCTTGTACTATTTCTAATGCATTTTGTTATATAATGTTATTTATACCCCCTTTTTTTTATGTTGAAAAATTTAATAAAAACATTGAAACCTTAAAAATGTATGTAGTTTGTCGCCGCTGCCTGGTTGTGCATAATTTTAAAGCATGTCCTTTTTGGTATCTATGTACTTGGCATAAGATCATCTTTTATATCTTGCCAAACATTTGGGAAAATTTTGTGATGCTCGCAGGATGACGTAGCCACTGCGACTCCTTCCCTTGCTGAAGAAGTCATTCAACGTAACGCGTATAGGGGGGAAGGAGTCGCAGTGACTACATCATTCCGTGAGCATCTTGTCGTTTCTATGCATCCTGAGCCCGCACTGCTTAAGTGCTGCGTTTGTGAGTAACGTTTTAAAGTTTTAATGAGCAAATAAACCGTTTTGATAATCAGAGAGCACTAGATTTTGCCTTTTCTATTCCTATGTGCACCGGACCCCATTGAGGGAATCTGTACTGGCTAGTATCCATCTAATCAGCCGAAGGCAGCACGGAAGGAATAGGAGCTCCATGACCAGTTGATCCGTTTATATCCCTGAGAGGGAACCTGCTTTTTCTGACCTTCTGGTGAAACAGGGGTCAGAACATGAGGCGAGCGGCTAGGATATAGAGGTGGAGGAGAGCACTTGCATTTTCAACATTCAGGCACTAGTGGTGTGTTGTGCGTTTTTATGCAGAAGACTGAGGACTATACTTGTGCATTTGGACTCTTAATTTCTTTTTAGTGTGTGGACTTTATTGTTTTGTTTATTGTTCACTATTCCAAATCAGGGAACACCTATTTTTCATTTTTGGTTTACTATTCCCAGTCAGGGAACACGAATATTTGATTGTGCACTCAGTATCTTGCAAGTTAATCACTTATTCTCATTTAAGGATTTATGGGGAGTTATTTTGTACCCGTATTTGCCGGCGTATAAGGCGACTGGGTGTATAAGACGACCCCCTATTTTCCAGTGAAAACATAGGTTTTGGGCTATACTCGCCGTATAAGACTACCCCCCTTCTGAGGCAACACCATTTAAAAAAAAAAAAAAACATTAAAAAACACAAAGCAAGAATGCCAGCTACTCATCTGCCATGCTGTGATATGTCATACAGTAAATCAAACATTAATAACACAGACAGAGATCTCTTGAATGCCACACCTCTGGAAAGTAGAATTTTTACTAACCAAACCTATGCCACTTTTGGGTTACATTCTATGGGAATCGTCCACCAAAAGGCATTTAATAAATGTATTAAAATTCACTAGTAATACAACCACCCCCCTGTCCTATGTCCCAGATTCACCTGTTCCTCTTGGGTGCCTGGGACCTCAAAGGCAAACAGCAGGATGTATAGTAGTGGGAGATCAGTGAATGGATTTACCCTGTGAAGTATGGTGAGCGATGTATTCTCTTAATGAATACAAATCCTGCTTGGATTGGCAGAGGCTGTAGCATCATCAGCCAGTGCCTCTCTCTCTCCCTCAAAGCCAATCCGAGCAGGCTACTGTATGTAGCCTGCTCGGATTGCCAGAGGTTGTTACTCCAATCCAAGCAGGCTCTGTATTCATTAATAGAATACATCGCTCGCCGGGATTGGCTCAGCGGCGAATACTGTATGTGGCTAAAGCCACATACAGTATACCCGGCGTATAAGACGACCCCCTATTTTTGGCCATTTTTTTTACGTGTAAAAGGTAGTCTTATACGCCAGAAAATATGGTATTTAGGAAGCGCAACACTGTTTTTTTTTATATTCTACATGTGAAGTGAACGCATTTTCTGTGGGTGCAGCAGCCAGGTGGGGGGGTATTTTTTTAATTTTTTCACTTCTTGTTTTTTGGTGGGATTTTGCTAAATCATCCACTACACATATCACTATTTAGTGAATAAGGACATTATTTTTTGCGCTGATAGAAATGTTGTTTTATTGTTTGAAAGGCATAAATTAGCCGATACTGTCCCTACGGAGCCACCAACGCATCTGTCGCATCCGCCCAAGGATCTTTTGACCTGGCCACAAACCTCAATACCTTCCAATTGAGTCGAGAAGCCAGGAGATCCACGCCTGGCGAGCCCCATCTAAGGCAAAGGAGTCGAAACACATCTGAGTGTTGCGACCATTCTCCTTGATCCAGCATCTGGCGACTTAGGTAGTCCGCTTGCCAGTTTTCTACGCCCGGAATGTATACGGCCGATAGAGCCGGCACGCTCCATTCTGCCCACCGCAGGTTCAGAGCAACCTCCGATGCTGCAGCCGAGCTTCTTGTTCCTCCTTGATGGTTGACATATGCCACCGCCGTGGTGTTGTCTGACTGGAACCTGACTGGACGCCCCTGTAGCCTCTGTGACCATGTGAAGAGGCACTGCCTGATCGCCCGAAGTTCCAGCACATTGATCGGCAGGCGGGATTCTTCCTGCGTCCAGCGACCTTGTGTCGACTGAACACCCCAAACTCCCCCCCAACCGGTCAGGCTGGCGTCTGTTGTGATCACCGTCCAGTGAAAGGGAAGGAACAACTTTCCGGACTGAAGGGCCGGAGATCTCAGCCACCAAACCAGGGAAGACCTGACTAGTTGGCTCACCCAGATTTGACAATCCAGGGACAACGGAGACTTGTCCCACTTGGACAGGATCTCCTTCTGTAAGACTCGAGTGTGGAATTGAGCATACGGTCAGCCTCGAAGGAGGCTACCATGAGACCCAGGACTCGCATGCAAAAGTGCAGCAACGACCACCTGCGGGATGCCAACAGCTTCACCGCCGCCTGAAGAGTCTGCAATTTTTCCAAAGGGAGAAAAACTCTTGCCTCTGAGGAGTCCAGAATCAAGCCCAGGTATTCCAGGCGCTGAGTCGGCACCAACACCGACTTCTTGAGGGTCAGTACCCAACAAAATTCTTGAAGGGTCTGCCTGGCAATCGCCACATCCTCCTCTAATTCTGAATCTGAAGCAGCTCTCAGAAGGAGGTCATCCAAGTAGCCCACGATAGTGATTCCTCGCTGTCTCAGCAAGGCCAGAATCGGGGCGAGCACCTTGATGAAAACCCTTGGTGCCGATGCCAGGCCAAAAGGGAGAGCCAAAAATTGGTAGTGATCATCCACGACTGCAAAGCGCAGAAATCTCTGATGCCCGACATATATGGGGACATGCAGGTATGCGTCCTTGAAGTCTAAGGATGCCAGAAAATCCCCTGGATGGAGTGCAGCGACCACAGAGCTAACTGATTCCATCCTGAACCTTCGTAGTTGAGGGCCTTGAGGTCCAGGATTGGACGGACCCCGTCCTTTTTTTTCTACAAACAGATTGGAGTAGAATCCCTGAAACCTTTCCGGCAGCGGCACAGGTACTATTACCCCGTGCCTCAGCAGGTCCTGCACTGCCCCAAATAGGGCGTTCCGACGAGCCGGAACAAGATGAAGGTTGGAGGGAAAAAATCTGTTTGGTGGACAAAAAAGAAATTCTATCTTGTACCCTGATAAAACCACTTTGCAAACCCACTGGTCGGAAAGCAGGCAGGTCCATCAAGCTGCAAACTCGCAAAGGCGAGAGTCGGGCGGGGGCAAACTTTCATGCAGTAGCAGATTTGTTTGCAGGCTCATTTGGTCTGCAAACCCAGGGACGCTTTTGTCCCTCAGCTGGCCCCTTGTCGGCCTGGGAACGCTTACCTGCGGGTCCAGACTGACGAAAAAAACGCTTCTGAGCGGAAAAGGAGGGCCCTGGCCTACGGCCTGGCTCCTTACCTTTTCTGGATTGTGGGAGCAGCGTGCTCCTACCCCCAGTGACATTCTTAATAATGTCATCCAGCGAGACTCCAAATAGCCTCTCTCCCTGGAAGGGCAAATCCGCCAGAGCCTTCTTGGAAGTCTGGTCCGCGGACCAGCATTTTAGCCAAATCAGGAGACGCAGTACCACAGCAGATACTGAGGCTCTGGAAATCAGGGGAGCTGTATCCAGGGCTGCATCGCAGACATATTTAAGGCCATGCACCAACTGGTCGGCCAGTTCTACGCAGATCGGAGAAACCTGTTGCTTCTCCAAGTCCCGATGCAACAATTTTGCCCATTCATTAAGTGTCTGTGACACCAGGGCCGCAGCCAATAGTGGCCGTAATGCTGGCCCAGCATGGTGAACATGGACCGGGCCACCGCTTCGGACCTTCTATCTGCAGGATCCTTAAATGCAGGGGTCACCTCTACCGGAATCGTGGTTACCTTGTTTAACCTGGAAACCGGGGGGTCCACAACCGGGGGAGATGCCCATTTTTTCAGAAGGCTCTCCTCAAAAGGGTAACGGACCGCCATACATTTTGGGACCGAAAAGGTCCTCTGCGGTCGTTCCCATTCTTTGTCTATAAACTTATCAAAATAAGTTACATAAGGAAACACCTTAGTAGTGCGGGTCAGCTTGTGGGACCCAAAAAGGGCCGACACCTCAGTAGATGCCCCAGCTGCATCCTCCAGCTTGAGGGTTTCCCGAACTGCGGTGATAAGTGCTCCAACAAGCGCCTTCTCTTGCGCTGACCCGGACACAGAGTCTTCTTCATCGTCCGAATGGTCCTGGTCCGCATACTTTGACTTTTCAGAACAGGGGTCCTGTGTCACAGCCAGGCCCGAGTCGGAGTCAGAGCTTGCCCCAGAAGATGGTGGGGGGAGGGGGTGTTTTTTTACCCCCCTTTCGCCCACACACCGCCTCCACCCTGGCAACAAATGATTCCAGGGCCGCCGACAAAGCGTCCATAGGTACCGCAGGTGCAGGGGCACCGGTTGCTACCACCGAAATGTCTGGAGAAGAAGCACCAGCTTCTGACGCCATGCTGACCCGCTCACCTGACAGCCACTCAGGGACTAAGTCAAAGTACAAAAAAGGCCCACCCTCCTAGCTGCTACAGACCGAGGGGTATTCCCAGAGGACTCATCGCCCTGACCCAGGCACTGCTCAGCGCTGCGATCCGCTCTAACTCCTGCACAGTGTGTGCCTGAGGTGTCTCTGAGGTGATCTGCGCCGTTTAGAATGACAAAACCAGAGCTAGAGGCCAAAACCAAAGTTAAAGCCACAAAAAGATGGCCGCCGGCTGCCTCAGGGAAAAAGAGCGTGAGCTACAAGAAAATGGCCGCCCGCTGTATGAGCAATAGAAACACTGGGGCTACAAGAAAATGGCCGCCAGCTGTATTAGCATTAGGAACAGCGCGGCTACAGGAAAATGGCGCCGATCATTCTGAGGTAAAAATAAAAGGCCACGAAAACACTGGGCATCTGAGCGGAGGACCCCACAAGGCAGACCACCCACACTAGAGCGGACCTGAACACACAACGCAGCCCCCAGCCAGGACCCGGAGCCCCCCCTCAGGGACCCCCCCGGTGAGGTACACAACAGGCCCAGCAATGCATGGGGAGGAGGGATGGACAAGGAGATAGGAAAGGGAGGGCGAGAGACCCCCTAATCGACCACCCCAGGAATGCCCAGCTGTTCCATCCTGCCAAGACAGGAGGAACCTTATTTACCCGTCCCTGCGAGGACTGCTGGACGCATTCCTGACAGACCCATCACCGAGCAGTACGGAGTGGCTGTCGGTCACGGCCCACTGTGACTCGGACAGCAGGTCATATGTGAGGCCAGGAGCATATAGCTCACTGGCCACCCCTGGAGCAAACAGGGTATGTCGTGGCTGACCCAGCGCGTAGCTAAAGGCCTGCTCACGCTCGATGGCCGGACTGGGGAGACTACAAGGATCTATATTATCAAGCCTGTCACCCAGCCGGCAGTTGATAGTAGATCTCAGGATCAAAAAGTAAAAACAAAAACAAAAATAAAAATAAAAAGTTCCTGTAACGCCGAGTGCTCCGGGTATCCCATCCAGCCCGGAGCACTCACGGCGTCGTCCCCTCCCCACCGTGGGCGCTGCTCCGCTCTCCTCTCCACTTACCTTCCTCTTCCTGCTTCCTCCCGGCGCGCGCGGCCCCGCTGTGTTCTAGGGCGCGCGCGTGCCGGTCTTCTAAAATTTAAAGGGCCAGTGCACCATTGATTGGTGCCCGGTCCAATTACGGTTCCACTACCCAAAACCTATTTAAACCCACTTCCCCTTCCTGTCCTTGCCGGATCTTGTTGTCCTAGTACCTTGCAGAAGTATTTTGAGTTTACCTTGCCTGTGTACCTGACCTTCTGCCTTTGTCTCTGACCTCGAACCATTGCCGCCTGCCCTGACCTTTGCTACGTCTGACCTTGCCTCTGCCTAGTCCCTTTGTACCGCACCAGCCTCAGCCGCCAGAGAGGTGGAGTCGCTACTGGGGGACACGACCTGGTTGCTACCGCCGCAGCAAGTCCATCCTGCCTTGCGGCGGGCTCTGGTGAAAACCGGTAGCTGCTTAGAACCGGTCCCTCGGTGTGATTCGTACCATCCCCTCTCTGGTACAGTGGATCCACCTCCTGCCTCCTCTATAGTCGCCTGTCCGGCCCGTGACAGTAGATCCGGCCATGGATGCCGCTGAGGTGCCACTGCACAATCTCGCTGATCTCACTACCGTGGTTGCCCAGCAGTCGCAATTGATTGCCCAACAAGGACAGCAGCTGGCGCAGTTGACCGCCATGGTCCAGCAGCGTCTGCCGCGACAAGCTCCAGCATCTCCTCCTCTCCGAGCAGCCGCGTCTAGTTCAAAGATCCGCTTGTCTCTTCCGGAGAAATTTGACGGGGATTCTAAGATGTGCCAGGGATTCTTGTCTCAATGTGCCCTGCATCTTGAAATGATGTCGGACCAGTTTTCCACAGAACGCTCTAAGGTGGCATTTGTGGTCTGTCTGTTGTCTGGGAAGGCCTTGGCCTGGGCCACGCCACTCTGGGACCGCAATGACCCTGCTATGGCCACCGTTCAGTCCTTCTTTGCTGAGGTTCGTAGCGTTTTTGAGGAACCAGCCCGAGCATCATCCGCTGAAACCGCCCTGCTTAACCTGGTCCAAGGAAACTCCTCTGTGGGCGAATATGCCATACAGTTCCGCACACTGAACTCAGAGCTAGCCTGGAATAATGAGGCTCTCTGCGCAACCTTCAAGAAAGGCTTATCCAGCCACATCAAGGACTCTCTGGCCGCATGAGACATACCCTCCACCCTGACAGAGCTTATCCACTTAGCTACCCGCATTGACATCCGCTACGTTGAAAGACGCCAAGAGCTTCGCCTGGAGAAAGATCTTGTTCGTACCAGGCGTTATCCGCGCCTGGCTCCTCTCTTCCTGAATCCTACGCATCCTGATACCATGCCTCCTGTCGAGGAGGCCATGCAAGTCGACCGATCTCGTCTGACCCTGCAAGAAAGGTCTCGCCGTAGGAATGAGAACTTATGCCTCTATTGTGCGAGCTCTGAACATTTCCTAAAGGACTGCCCCATTCGTCCTCCACGTCTGGGAAACGCTCGCACCTAGTGAGCGTGGGAGAGGCGTTACTAGGTGTGAATTCTTCCTCTCCACGTCTGACTATTCCTGTGCGGATCTCTCCTTCTGCCGGCTCCCCCTTCTCTGCGGTGGCCTTCCTGGACTCCGGTTCTGCAGGAAACTTTATTGAAGCCTCCTTCATCAACAGGTTCAACATTCCTGTTATCCGTCTCATCAGACCCTTCTTCATTTCCTCCGTAAATGGAGAGAATCTGGATTGTACCGTGCGTTACCGCACCGAACCCCTGCTCATATCCGTTGGGGTCCTTCACCAAGAAAAGATTGAATTCTTTGTTTTACCGAACTGTACTTCTGACATCCTTCTTGGCCTACCCTGGTTCCAGCGTCATTCTCCTACCCTCGACTGGACCACGGGAGACATCAAATCCTGGGGCTATTCCTGCCACAAGCATTGTCTTAAGTCTATACCTACCAGTCGAATTCCCGTTTCTACTCCTTTGCCTGGCCTTCCCAAGGCCTATCAGGACTTTTCCGATGTTTTTTGCAAAAAACAGGCGGAGGTCTTACCTCCACATAGACCCTACGACTGCCCCATTGACTTGCTCCCAGGTACTACACCACCCCGTGGCAGAATTTACCCTCTCTCCTCTCCCGAAACCAAGGCCATGTCCGATTACATACAGGAGAACCTCAAGAGAGGGTTTATTAGGAAATCATCCTCCCCAGCCGGAGCGGGGTTCTTCTTCGTTACCAAGAAGGATGGTTCACTACGCCCTTGCATAGACTATCGTGGTCTTAATAAGATCACTGTTAAAAATCGCTACCCTCTGCCTCTCATCTCGGAGCTCTTTGACCGTCTGCGCGGAGCAAAGGTTTTTTCAAAATTAGACCTCAGGGGCGCTTATAACCTCATCAGAATCCGTAAAGGAGATGAATGGAAAACCGCATTTAACACCAGAGACGGCCACTTCGAATATCTCGTCATGCCTTTTGGACTTTGCAACGCCCCTGCAGTCTTTCAGGATTTTGTCAATGAAATCTTTCGGGACATACTATATACCTGTGTGGTTGTCTATCTTGACGACATCCTAATTTTCTCTACAAACCTTGAGGAACATCGGCTCCATGTCCGTCAAGTACTCCAGCGCCTCCGTGTAAATCATCTTTACGCTAAATTTGAAAAATGCCTTTTTGAGTGTAGCAGCCTTCCTTTCCTAGGTTATCTGGTTTCAGGACAAGGTCTTCAAATGGATCCTGACAAGCTTTCTGCAGTCTTAGATTGGCCACGTCCCTCTGGACTCCGTGCTATCCAGCGCTTCCTTGGATTCGCCAACTACTATCGCCAGTTCATACCCCACTTCTCCACCATCGTTGCACCGATAGTGGCGCTGACTAAGAAAAACGCGAATCCAAGGTCCTGGCCACCTCAGGCGGAAGAAGCCTTTACTCACCTAAAGACCGCCTTCTCTTCGGCACCTGTTCTATCTCGACCAGACCCCACTAAGCCGTTCTTCCTTGAAGTTGACGCCTCCTCGGTAGGAGCCGGAGCCGTTCTTCTTCAAAGAAATGCTAAAGGAGGAAACGTCACGTGTGGTTTTTTCTCTAAAACCTTCTCCCCTCCTGAAAAGAACTATTCCATAGGTGACCGTGAACTGTTGGCCATCAAGTTGGCATTAGAAGAGTGGAGACATCTCCTGGAAGGTTCTCTTCACCCCATCTCCATCTACACTGACCATAAGAATTTGTCCTACCTTCAGTCCGCTCAGCGCTTGAATCCTCGCCAGGCCAGGTGGTCATTGTTCTTTGCCCGGTTCAATTTTCAGATCCATTTTCGTCCCGCAGACAAGAATGTCAGGGCGGATGCCTTGTCCCGTTCCTCTGATGCCTCCGAAACCGGGAACCCCCCACAACACATCGTACCCCCTGAGTGCCTGATTTCCTCTGCTCCCGCTGCTCTGGTGCCAGTCCCTCCAGGAAAAACTTTCGTTCCTCCAGGCCTTCGTCTCCAGATACTTAGGTGGGGCCATTCCTCCCATCTAGCCGGCCATGCTGGGATCAAAAAATCCTTACAATTGTTGGCCAGACACTATTGGTGGCCTACCCAGGAAAGAGATATGACTGACTTTGTACGAGCCTGCACTATCTGTGCACGTGACAAAACTCCACGCCTGAAGCCTGCAGGTCTTTTCCTTCCTCTACCGGTGCCTGAACTACCATGGTCCCACATTGCCATGGATTTCATCACGGACCTTCCGTTGTCTCATGGTAACACTGTCATCTGGGTGGTCGTTGACCGCTTTTCGAAAATGGCTCATTTTGTCCCTCTTCCTGGTCTGCCTACTGCACCTCAGTTGGCGAAGCACTTTTTTCTTCAAATTTTCCGTCTCCATGGCCTTCCCTCACATATCGTCTCGGATAGAGGCGTTCAATTTATCTCAAAATTTTGGAGAGCTCTCTGTACTCAACTTAAGATTAAATTGAAATTTTCTTCTGCTTATCACCCGCAATCCAATGGACAGGTGGAGAGAGTTAACCAGGTCCTTGGTGACTACTTACGACATTTTGTCTCCGCCCGTCAAGACGATTGGGTCGACCTATTGCCCTGGGCGGAATTCTCATACAATTTCAAGAACTCTGAATCGTCCTCCAAATCACCTTTCTTTGTGGTCTACGGCCGCCACCCTTTGCCCCCCCTCCCCATTCCCACTTCTTCTGGAGTTCCTGCCGTGGATGAATTAACCCGGGACTTTTCCTCTATCTGGAAAGAGACTCAAAACTCGCTATCTCTGGCCTCTGCCCGCATGAAGAGACATGCAGATAAAAAGAGAAGAATTCCCCCTGTCTATCTCCCTGGTGACAAAGTGTGGCTCTCCTCCAAATATGTTCGGTTTCGGGTACCTAGCTACAAGCTGGGCCCTCGTTACCTCGGACCTTATAAAGTCAAAAACCAAATCAATTCTGTCTCTTACAAACTCCATCTTCCTCCTTCTCTTCGCATCCCCAACTCTTTTCACATGTCTCTCCTTAAACCCCTCATTCTTAACCGATTTTCCCCCAAGGTCACCGCTCCTGCTCCAGTCTCTGGTTCCTCCGATGTCTTTTCGGTGAAAGATATCCTCGCCTCCAAGGTCGTCCGAGGTAAAAAATTATTTTTAGTTGATTGGGAGAACTGTGGTCCTGAAGAGAGATCCTGGGAGCCTGAGACCAACATTTTAGACAAAGAGCTCATCCGTAGTTTCTTGGGCTCCAAGAAAAGGGGGAGACCTAAGGGGGGGGTACTGTAACGCCGAGTGCTCCGGGTGTCCCATCCAGCCCGGAGCACTCACGGCGTCGTCCCCTCTGCGGCGCTCCGGCCAGCCCCCCTGGCCGTGGGCGCTGCTCCGCTCTCCTCTCCACTTACCTTCCTCTTCCTGCTTCCTCCCGGCGCGCGCGGCCCCGCTGTGTTCTAGGGCGCGCGCGCGCCGGTCTTCTAAAATTTAAAGGGCCAGTGCACCATTGATTGGTGCCCGGTCCAATTACGGTTCCACTACCCAAAACCTATTTAAACCCACTTCCCCTTCCTGTCCTTGCCGGATCTTGTTGTCCTAGTACCTTGCGGAAGTATTTTGAGTTTACCTTGCCTGTGTACCTGACCTTCTGCCTTTGTCTCTGACCTCGAACCATTGCCGCCTGCCCTGACCTTTGCTACGTCTGACCTTGCCTCTGCCTAGTCCCTTTGTACCGCACCAGCCTCAGCCGCCAGAGAGGTGGAGTCGCTACTGGGGGACACGACCTGGTTGCTACCGCCGCAGCAAGTCCATCCTGCCTTGCGGCGGGCTCTGGTGAAAACCGGTAGCTGCTTAGAACCGGTCCCTCGGTGTGATTCGTACCATCCCCTCTCTGGTACAGTGGATCCACCTCCTGCCTCCTCTATAGTCGCCTGTCCGGCCCGTGACAGTTCCCCAGGACCAATGGGCCCCTAGGGAGCCAGGTCCTTCTCCTACACTAGGCAGAAAAAAACTAAGCTGCTGAGTGTAGGGCGAGGGGTTATGAGGAACGGGGCTGTTCAGCTTTGCTATAGTTACATGTTTTTAAATATCTAACATGTCTGCCTAGTCCTCTCCTAATAGACGGAACATAACCCTAATGTCAAGAATATAAGGAAGCTGTGTCCGTGCATGGATGAAGGAGAAAGTGTTTTTTTTCCCCAAAAATTACATCTGAAAAAATGTTGCGCAAATACTGTGTGTAAAAAAAAATTGCAACACCCACCATTTTAATCTGTAGGGCCTTTGCTTTTAAAAAATATATATTATATATATATATATATATATATATATACACACACACATATATAAAATGTTTGGGGGTTCAAAGTAATTTTCTAGCAAGAATTTTTTTTTTCATGTAAACAAAAAGTGTCAGAAAGGGCTTTGTCTTCAAGTGTTAGAAGAGTGGCTGATGTGTGGTATAAGGTTCTAATGTTGGGCATAAAATACCAGGACAGTTCAAAAACCCCTAAATGACCCCTTTTTGGAAAGTAGACACCCCAAGCTATTTGCTGATAGGCATGTTGAATCCATGGAATATTTTATATTTTGCCACAAGCTTCAGGAAAATTAAAAAAAAATTTAAATCTTTTTCTTACACAAATGTGTCACTAAATGATATATTGCTCATACATGGCACCGCTATATGTGAAATTACACCCCAAAATACATTCTGCTGCTTCTCTTGAGTATGGGGATACCACATGTGTGAGACTTTTTGGGAGCCTAGCCCTGTACAGGACCCCGAAAACCAATCACCGCTTTCAGGATTTCTAATGCCCCGTACACACGATCGTTTTTAATGTCATTTTTTAAACCGACGTTTTTCTCCTCGTTTTTTTTCATGTTTCCTCTCAAGCCTGCCTTGCGTACACACCATCATTAAAAAAACGATCAAGCAAAGCGCAGTGGCGTTCAACACGTACGACGGCACTATAAAGGGGAAGTTCCGTTCGAATGCCGCTACCCTTCATGTTAGTAAAGTGTGTTGAGCGACGATTCGCGCTTTTCAGTCCGTTACTGTGTAATGAATGTGCTATCTCCATTACGAACGCTAGTTTTACCAGAACGAGCGCTCCCGTCTCATACTTGATTCTGAGCATGCGTGTTTTTTTCACGTCGTTAAAGCATACACACTATCGTTTTTCACGTCGTTAAAAAAAACGACATGAAAAACGACGTGAAAAAAGAGAGCATGTCCGGAATTTTTAATGGCCGTTTTTCACGTCGTTAAAAATGCTCTGGAGCATACACACGATCATTTTTCAGGGCCATTTTTTAAAATGGCAGTTTTAACGGCATGAAAAACGATCGTGTGTACGGGGCATTAGGGCGTAAATTGTTGATTTTATTCCTCGCTACCTATCACAGTTTCGGAGGCCATGAAATGCCAAGATAGCACAAAACTCCCGAAAATCTAAAAGTGTAACTGCAGAAAGAATTTAGCAACGTTAAATTCCTTAACCACTTAACAACCACCTGCCGACAAATAACGTCGACAAGGTAGTTGCTTAACTCTGGGAGGACGTTATATAACGTCCTCCCAGAATCGCGCTCCCGCGTGCCCCCTGGGGCGCGCACACGGGAAACTCCGTGACCGGCGGATCACGAATCGCGGTAAATCGCCGCCGATAGCGGCCGTTTACCACGTGATCGCTCCGTCAAATGACGGAGCAATCACTTCTAAACAGACCGGCGTCATTTGATGACGCCGGTTCCTCCCTCCCCTCTCTGTACCGATCGGTACAGTGTGAGAGGAGAGGGGAGGGAGCGGATGGCAGCAGCAGCTCTGTGGGCTGGATCTGTGACAATTGCAGTCACAGATCCAGCCATCCATCCATCCCTGCTCAGCCATCCCTGGTGCAATACCCTGCCAATACTCTGCAATACACCCTGCCAATACTCTGCAAAATACCCTGCCAATACTCTGCAATACCCTGGTGCAATACTCTGCAATACCCTGGCGCAATACTCTGCAATACCCTGCGCAATACTCTGCAATACCCTGCGCAATACTCTGCAATACCCTGCGCAATACCCTGCAATACCCTGCGCAATACCCTGCAATACCCTGCGCAATACTCTGCAATACCCTGCGCAATACTCTGCAATACCCTGCGCAATACTCTGCAATACCCTGCAAAATACTCTGCAATACCCTGCCCAATACTCTGCAATACCCTGCGCAATACTCTGCAATACCCTGCGCAATACTCTGCAATACCCTGCGCAATACTGCGCAATACTCTGCAATACCCTGCACAATACTCTGCAATACCCTGCACAATACTCTTCAATACCCTGCAATACCCTGTGCAATACCCCGTGCAATACCCTGCCATACTCCGCAATACCCTGCCATAGTCCGCAATACCCTGCCATAGTCCGCAATACCCTGCCATAGTCCGCAATACTCCGCAATGCCCTGCAATGCCCGGCAATACTCCGCAATGCCCACTTCCCGCCCGCCGGCCGTCATATGACGTCCTTGACTTTGTGCGGGGATATCTGAATGATGGGAGCAGCTACAGGCATCATTCAGATATTCGCTTTTTCAGCCGGCGATTCCCTACACCATAAGAACAATCATAGCGGCTGTTCCGCTGCTTGATCATTCTTACGGGAGGCGAGAGGGGATGTCCCCCCCTCCCGCTGCCCTCCGGTGCTTCTACCGACTCACCGCTACGATCAAAGCCAGGATTGTTTTTTTTTTTTTTTTTTTTCAGGCTTCCCAGCCTAGAGGTGAGATTTGGGGTCTTATTGACCCCATATCTCACTGTAAAGAGGACCTGTCATGCCATATTCCTATTACAAGGGATGTTTACGTTCCTTGTAATAGGTATAAAAGTGATCAAAAAAATTTTTGGGGCGGAAAAACATGTCAAACTAAAATAAATAAAGTAAAATGAACAATAAAAAAAAATATATTTTTTTTAAAGCGCCCCTGTCCTCGTGAGCTCGCATACAGAAGCGAACGCATACGTAAGTCCCGCCCACATATGAAAACGGTTTTCAAACCACACATGTGAGGTATCTCTGCGAACGTTAGAGCGAGAGCAATCATTTTGGCCCTAGACCTCCTCTATAACTTAAATCATGTAACCAGTAAAAATATTTAAAGCGTCGCCTATGGGGATTTTTTTAAGTAGCGAAGTTTGGCGCCATTCCACGAGTGTGTGCAATTTTTAAGGGTGACATGTTAGGTATCTATTTACTCGGCGTAACTTCATCTTTCACATTATGCAAAAACATTGGGCTAACTTTACTGTTTTTTTTTTTTTAAGCACAAAACATTTTTTTTCCGTAAAAAACGCGTTAAAAAAATTGCTGCACAAATATCGTGCGAGATAAAAAGTTGCAACAACCACCATTATATTCTCTAAGGTCTTTGCTAAAAAAACATATATAATGTTTTGGGGTTCTATGTAATTTTCTAGCAAATAAATGATGATTTTTACATGTAGGAGAGAAATGTCAGAATTGGCCTGGGTGCTCCAGAACGCCTAAAGGTGCTCCCTGCATGTTGGGCCTCTCTATGTGGCCACGCTGTGTAAAAGTCTCACACATGTGGTATCGCCATACTCGGGAGGAATAGCAGAATGTGTTTTGGGGTGTAATTTGTGGAATGCATATGCTGTGTGTGAGAAATAACCTGCTAATATGACAATTTTGTGAAAAAAAAAAAGAAAAAAAAATCTTGATTTTGCAAAGAATTGTGGGAAAAAATGACAACTTCAAAAAACTCACAATGCCTCTTTCTGAATACCTTGGAATGTCTTCTTTCCAAAAAGGGGTCATTTGGGGGGTATTTGTACTTTTCTGGCATGTTAGGGTCTCAAGAAATGAGATCGGCCGTCAGTACTTCAGGTGTGATCAATTTTCAGATATTGGCACCATAGCTTGTGGACTCTATAACTTTCACAAAGACCAAATAATATCCACCAATTTGTACTTATTTTTACCAAAGATATGTAGCAGTATAAATTTTGGCCAAAATTTATGAAGAAAAAATAGTAATTTGCAAAATTTTATAACAGAAACGAAAAAAAAATAATTTTTTTACTAAATTTTCAGTCTTTTATAGCGCAAAAAATAAAAAACCCAACAGTGATTAAATACCACCAAAAGAAAGCTCTATTTGTGTGAAAAAAAGGACAAAAAATTCACATGGGTACAGTGTTGTATGACTGAGTAATTGTCATTCAAAATGTGAGAGCACCGAAAGCTGAAAATTGGTCTGGTTATTAAGGGGGTTTAAGTGCCCAGTGGTCAAGTGGTCCTTAAACATAAACTTGATTTTTTGTAATTACCCAGATATTATGCACAATAATTATTTGAAACATATTAAAAGGAAAAAATATTTAATACATTTTTGTAACAATGATTACTTAAAATTCTGCCTTTTTAAATATCTGTGTTTGCTTTCTATGCATCATCACTAGTCATAGACAGCCAACAGATATTCAAATTGTCCATGCCAATACAGACCGCTTCAAACATCAAAGCACACCTTTATTTCAATGCATTCTGTCATCTTTGCAATGACATCTGGATTAGCTTAAAGCAGAGGTAAAGCTGTCTAGCTTGCATGTCATCGCCCGTTGAGTTGGGAATATGGTTTACTTAGGTCATTCAGCAGTTTGGCAGATCTTCTGTATGCAACTTGTCACACGGAATTAACTCTTGTTCTCAATATGACCACTAAATAGCACAACCATTGCACTAAAATAAGCTTGTATAGCTTATAATCACGTTGAATAGGCCTGCCAGTTAGTTCCATCCTTTACTGTATGTACAATACTGTCATGTTTTAATGATAATGGGCAGACTGTCTGACAGTCAAAAATCAGGCGTACTATACACAAAAACTCTGTTTTTGTCTACTAATTCATCATAGATCCTAATGAATTGACAATATTTTAATTTAGCTGACTCATTGGGTTGTTTCTTATAGAAAGTGGATACCGCAGGTTTACTTCACACTGTAATGTGGAGCACAGCGGCACTGTTCTCCACATTATATATCTACAGAGCTGCTTCCTCTTCCACAGCCGGCTGCACCTCTAGAGCGCTATATACATCCTTAACCCATCGAACTTGTTCTTAACCCATTTAAGCCTGAACTGAACTTTTCCACAATCCAAGCCACCCCTAAATCCACTAGATTTTTTATCATATCCACCTTTACCTATAGTTTTGTTTCCCACCCATCTCTCTCCAAGCGCCCCCCCCCCCCTCCTCTCGTTTACTTCACACTGTGCCTTCATTTTATAAATCATTTATGAGTAGCAAAGAGGACTCCATGATAGGAAAGCCAAGTCATATCATCTTTTAAAAGAATATGTAATCTGGGATCTCCTTCTCCCAGACCTTTTTTTTCTACTGTTGTAATTTTTGTATTTTTTTTAATATTGTTTCAATTTTACCTCTGAGAAACTGTGGATTTCATTGGAGATATCCTCCATAAAAAGCTGTAGCAAGATGTTGGGACCCTTCTGTAATTCCTTGGGAGAACTTTTCTGCAGTGCTCTCAGGTGCTTAGATGTCTATAATGCATCTGTGTAGGATCCAGTATGTCTTCTGCTGTGGGCTCGGGGCACCTTTTTGGGGAAGTCTGTGTCATAATGAGAAACAAAGCTCTCCCAAAATTGTAGTGGTTACTTTGGCACAGACATGATATATAAATACCTTGTACTGTATCACAGGAGGAGATTCCTGCATGGCAACTAAAGAGGACAGCCGCTATTATATGAAACGGAGACTTTGATCCACGTGGCCACCCCTGGCAGGGAGTAGGTCTACTTCCCAACAAAGAAGAGTATTTTTCAGGGAAATAGAATGAGCCACAATTTAGGGCTAAGGCTCATTTTACAAGTGGGCTTTCTTTTTGGAGGAAAGCAGAACTCCAGGAGGAGAGAGACTTAAAGTTGATCTTCAGGAACAAAAAATAGGATTTTTATACTCACCGTAAAATCCTTTTCTCTGAGTTCATGGACGGACACAACCTTAATCTTGACAAAGTGGGTATTAGCCTTCCTTCAGGAGTGACTAGGCAGAAAGTGTTAACAACTTCAAAGCTGAACAGCCCCGCCCAGGGGGCGGTCCTACTGGCTATATCCCCTCAGCCTGCACTAAGCAGATCAGTTTGTCAAAAGCAGTACAAACTTAAAAAAGGAGGGGTGGGTGCTGTGTCCATCCATGAACTCAGAAAAAATGATTTTACCACGAGTATAAAAATCCTATTTTCTCTTTCGTTCATGGACGGACACAGCCTTAATCTTGACAAATCTGTTGCTTATAGTAACCGCTTTTCGGTCTGCTCTAAACAGACTGATTCCCTTCCCTTTCCTTTCCCTTTCCCTAATTCCCCTCCCCCTTCCCCTTTCTATCACTTAATTATGTTAATCTTGACAAAGTGGGACATCCCAAAGCAGTGTCAAAAACGAGGGGTGGGAACAGCATTAAAACAACTTCACCCCAAAATAAAAACAGAGCTCCTCAACGGAGGAGTTGCAACACTAAACAGCCGCCTGCAATACCTTGCGGCCGAAAAAGAAGCACCCGAAGATCTCACACACATCAACTTGTAAAGTTTAGTGAAAGTGTCGCCGTCTTACACACCTGGGAAACAGACGCTTGATGCTCTCAGAGCTCGGACAGCATCCAAGAAATACAAAGTCGTCTCCTTAGGATTCGACGGATGAGGACACAAGGATGGCAGTACAATGTCTTCCTTGAGATGGAAGGTCGAAACGACCTTAGGAAAAAAAGAAGGCTGCGGACGCAGCACCACCTTATCCTTGTGGAAGATCAGATAGGGAGCCTTGCATGACAAGGCTGCCAGCTCAGAAACCCGTCTTAACTAACGTAACAGCCGCCAAAAGGACCACTTTCTGAGAAAGTGTCAACAAGGGAATCTCTCTGATGTTCTCAAACGGTGGTTTCTGAAGTACCGAGAGACCATGCCGTTACCCAAGAGGCACCTCTTGCCCTGGTCGAATGCGCAGGGAAAGGGAGGCGCCCGACCCTTTATGGCGTAAGCCTGAATCACGATCTGTCGGATCCACCTCGAACGCTGGGCCCTTCTTGGGACCAGCCACTGAAACAAACAGTGAGTCTGAACTCCGGAACGGAGCAGTAACAGACAAGTCTACTCTCAGAGCTCAGACAAGGTCCAAGGAATGCAACATCGTCTCCTTAGAGGACACAAGGATGGCAGTACAATGTCTTCCTTGAGATGGAAGGTCGAACGACCTTAGGAAGAAAAGAAGGCTGCGGACGCAGCACTACCTTATCCTTGTGGAAGATCAGATAGGGAGCCTTGCATGACAAGGCTGAAAGCTCAGAAACCCATCTTAACTGACGTAACAGCCACCAAAAGGACCACTTTCTGAGAAAGTGTCAACAAGGGAATCTTCCTATGTTCTCAAACGGTGGTTTCTGGGGCACCTAGAGGCCATGCCGTTAACGCCCCTAACTGTAAAGCAGGATGGCGTATGAGACCTTGCGACAGCAGGTCCTCTCGTAGCGGTAGCGGTAGACGCCAAGGGACGTCTGCTATACAAGCCCCACGGAGGTAGTTGAGAGCGGACCGGAGGGGCCGCATGCCGAACCCCCTGTACAAATGTTCTCACTAGAGAGTGAGCCACCAGGGGTCATTGAAAAAAGACAGCCAGGGCAGATATCTGCCCCTTAATTGTACTTAAAGTAAAATTTTTGGTCCACCCCACGCTGTAAGAACAGCAGGACACTGGAATCAAATAAGTATGCGGATGCCACCTCATTTCCTCCAAATGGATATGTAGGTCTTCCAAGTGCGATGGTAAATCTTCGATTTCCGAGCACTCCTCATGGTAGAGATCACAGAGTCTGACAGGCCCCGGTCTCTTAGCACCTGGCTCTCAATAGCAATGCCGTTAAAGCCAGTGACTGTAAAACAGGATGGCGTATGGGACCTTGCGACAGCAGGTCCTTCTTAGCAGTAGACGCCAAGAGGCATCTGCTATCAGACGAACTAGATCGGCGTACCAAGGATGTCGAGCCCAATCTGGAGCAATAGGGATCATTGGAATCCTTTCTGCCTCCAGTCTGCGAAGCAGATGAGGAAGGAGCTTTAGAGGAGGGAAGGCATAGACTAGCCGGTATTGACTCCACGGTGCCACCAACGCATCTGTCGTGAACAATGAGAATGAGCAACAGAGACCGGTCTTTATTACATGGGGCCCCTGACAGAGGCAGTTTCACACTTGATTACCTTAAAGATCTGAAAGAAATACTCAAAGCACACCAAGATTCAAATACGAATACACATGCCTCTTGAATTTAGACAATATTTGGTTATCCCAAAGATCAGATTTAAAAGCACTGGGAGCACCATAGCTGTTAAGGGCCTTTATCCTTAGTTTGGGAGACTCTTCTGTGGAAGACAGAGTTACTAACTTTTTAACCACTTAAGCCCCGGACCATTTTGTTGCTAAAGGACCAGGCCCATTTTGGCGATTCGGCACTGCGTCGTTTTAACTGACAATTGCGCGGTCGTGCGACGTGGCTCCCAAACAAAATTGGCGTCCTTTTTTTCCCACAAATAGAGCTTTCTTTTGGTGGTATTTGATCACCTCTGCGGTTTTAATTTTTTGCGCTATACACAAAAATAGAGCGACAATTTTGAATAAAATGCAATATTTTTTACTTTTTGCTATAATAAATATCCCCCAAAAATATATAGTTTAGGCCGATACGTATTCTTCTACATATTTTTGAGGAAAAAAAAATAATCGCAATAAGCATTTATTGATTGGTTTGCGCAAAAGTTATAGCATGTACAAAATAAGGGATAGTTTTATGGCATTTTTATTAATAATTTTTTTTTTTACTAGTAATGGCGGCGATCAGCGATTTTTATCCTGACTGCGACATTATGGCAGACACATTGGACACTTTTGACACTATTTTGGGACCATTGTAATTTTTACAGCGATCAGTAGTGCTATTAAAATGCACTGATTACTGTGAAAATGACGATGGCAGTGAAGGGGTTAACCTGTAGGGGGCGCTAAAGAGGTTAAGTGTGACCTAATGTGTGATTCTAACTGTATTGGGGCGTGGCTTGGCGTGTGATGTCACTGATCGTCGTTCCCTATGACAGGGAACAGACGATCAGTGACAGGCTCACTAGGAAGCAAGGGAGAGGTTTGTTTACACTTACCTCTCTCCGTTCTTCAGCTCTGTGACCCGATCGGGGGACACCGGCGGCGATCGGGTCCCACGAGCGCGGTCACAGAGTACCCGACCGACGGCTGTGCATATTAAAGGGGACATACCTGTACGCCAATATGTATGCCCAGCCGTGCCATTCTGCCGACGTACATCAGCGTGTGGCGGTCAGCAAGTGGTTAACAGATTAACTGAGCATCTGTAACACTGTAAGCACATAAGTACTATCAATTCTAAAAGATGTTTGTTCTATTACGTTTTCTTAAACCATCATATTAAAAAAGCCTCTTTGTAATGAAAATATTGCTTGTTAACAAATTACATTAAAGTAAAGTTGTTAAACTGCAATTTGAACCTGACCGGACTATACATGTCTGTAATGGGCTGGGACAAAGAGTGGGAGGAGAGTAGGAAAGCTGCTTGACACCATAGTAAGCTCTGGTTTTAAATGAGGTAGATGGCCTGGCAATAGATCACTACTATTGTGGCAATGGTGATTGAGTTCCCTTCTCCTGAAATGTATTGTAAACCTTGTGCCCTATCATATCCTGAACCTTAGTGTTGCAGTACAAACACTTTATTAAAACATTGTAAGTTGCACTCAAAAGAGCAAGTAGGAGACAGGCGGAAGTGACAAGACTCGCAGCACCAATGCTTAGCGTTCTAGGGAAGCCAACAGGTGACAGCCAAAGAGATGGTATAGGATGTTGGGTGTCGCTGTATAGAAGCCATCCAATCAGAAAAGCGGCCGCAATGACAGGAAACATTCTCCTCCACCTGGTGCTGATGTCACTTAAGGAGTGAAGTAGTCAATGAAGTAGTCATTTACATAGAAAATGACTGCTTGAAATAGGCAGGACAGCACATGGCGGGGCTTCGCCATCTTTATGTGCCTGTTTAAACTGACACATTGTAATAACACGTTATAGTGTGCTACACTGCCATTCATCCTGAATGGAACCACAAAGCAATACCATTGTGGTGCGCTGTTGTTGAAAAAAGTAAGTGTACATTTTATTGGTAGGTAAGGCAGCCCCAAAAGCACCACAAAGATGTAAGTGGGCCTTATGCTGGGAGGGAAAGAGTCTGGCAAAAGGGGAAAAAAGAACATATACCACATGGGACTCACTTGCTAAGCTAAGGTTAGTTTCACATGGGTTTCAGTTTGTATAAGAGCAGTGTGAAAAGCAAGTGTTTTTGAAACTTTCAGCAAACGCTTGCAAAGCTTTCGACAAGCTTCGAGCAGCTTTCCCTATGCCTTAGAAGCATAGGTGTGTGCAGCCTATTGCATTAGGGTGTGCACCTCAAAGCTCAAACACACACGCCTTTCTCTGCAGTCTCAAGTGAACAGGACAGTGAATGAATGGGAAGTGCTCTGTGCTGAGAGGCTTCCTGTTCATTCACAAACTGAAGCATAGTAAGCACAGTTTACTATGCTTCGGTTATGAATGGACACAGTGAGTGAGGGTGTTAACTGTGTTCATTTAGAAAAAGAAGGGGATGGTAAATTACATATCTATAAGACCCTTCCCCTGCTCTCCATCCTGAAACAGCCAGGAGCACTGTGGGGCAGGGGGTCAACAAGGAGGGGGGGGGCTGGGCAGTAGGAGGAAATGGCACTGCTCATAGTGATTAGGGTGTGCCCAGGCACGTCTTCTGCGTACGCCTATGCCTAGAAGTGACCTTCAGCTTTACATGTCTGTGGCTATGTCACTGGTCATCTGCCATACATCTCTCCCAGGGTTTCCAGATAAATAAGTGTATCCTCTGGAAGTTTGTAACTGATAATGAGGGGGGACAGATCATAAATATTACTATCATAGTTACTCTGATTGGTGATGGGTGCATGTTTTTTCTGCTTGTTGGGGGGGGGGGGAGGGGGGAAGGGGAGGTTGTAGGTGTAGATGGACTATGTTAGTTCTAGTAGGTTGGGCCTAGCATGTATGTTGCCTGCCCGGGTTTGTGTTTCATTGTTGTTTTGTTTTGTACTGTATGAAAAAACAAATAAAAATAATAAAAAATAAAAATAAAAAAAAAGAAGCGACCTTCAGCTCCTGCTTGGAAATGTTATATGTAGAGGTCGACCGATATATCGGCCGATTTTTCGCACTTTTTAATTAATCGGCATCAGCCGATTTATTCTGAAAACAAAAGCCGATATATAAAAAAAACAAAAAAAACTTCAGCGCGGCTTGCAAATAACATCTTTCATAGAAGTCAATGCAAGTTGCCTGAAGTTTCCCGTGGAGGTGGAGTGACTCATCTCTGGGCAGCCTGCCAAGTGAGAGAACAGAAGAAACATTGGGGCTGATTTACAAAACGTTTGCGCCATGAGTATTGGCGCATCTGCGTGCGCAATGGCTGTTTTGGTATTTACAAAACATTAGCGCCTGTAGCGCAGCCCTATTTGCCATTTACTATAGTGTTGTCGGCGGACGGGAGGAGGCGCTCAGTGCGCCACTAGGGACCTGGCGCACGGCATGTTAAACACTAAATATAAAGAAGCTGGAAGTGAGAATATAATGGAGGTGATGTGGGGTAATGTGAGGAAGGGTAGGGACACCTGCCCAAATAACAAACATGCCCGAAATAGTGTGAGAAAGTAACTTTTTCAAAACCAGCCCGCTGCGCCGGCAATTCCGATTCGAGCTGCGGGAGGTTCTTTTGAGCTCAGTGCGGGAATTTCAATGGTTCAAATGCGCCGGTTCACTGCGCCGGCAAAATCTTAGTAAATGTCAAGTCACCTAAGTCAATTTGCATAAGTTGAACAGGCGCAGCTCTGAACTTCCCATTGCGCCAGCAAAATGACATTTCTAAAGGTAAAAAAAAAACATTTAAAAGCAGCCGCGGCTGTAATGAATTGTCGGCTCCCGGCAATATAGAGAAAAGTCATTGAAAGTCATTGCTAACCAAAAAAAAAAGCGTGGGGGTTCCCCCAAATTCCATAATCAGGCCCTTCAGGTCTGGAATGGATATTAAGGGGAACCCCGCTGCAAATTTTTTAAAAAAATGACGTGGGGTTCCCCCCAAATATCCATACCAGGCCCTTGAGATGGATTTTAAGGGGAACTCCACCCCAAATTTTTAAAAAAATGGCGTGGAGTCCCCCCAAAAATCCAAACCAGACCCTTATCCGAGCACGTAACCTGGCCGGCCGCAGGGGAAGAGGGGGGGACGAGAGCGGCCCCCCTCCCTCCTGAACCGTACCAGGCCACATGCCCTCAACATGGGGAGGATGTCCCCATGTTGATGGGGACAAGGGCCTCATCCCCACAACCCTTGCCCGGTGGTTGTGGGGGTCTGCGGGCGGGGGGGCTTATCGGAATCTGGAAGACCCCTTTAACAAAGGGGACCCCGAACCGCTGGCCGTTAACTTACAGCAAGCTTTCCCATTCCGTTGGGCCAAATCCTCTATTAAGTATTTAGGAATTCAACTTACAGACCAATTTGGCACACTATACTCAGCCAATTTCCCTACTCTTCTGGGCACGGTGCGTAGAGACTTGCAGAACTGGACCAAGACCTCTTTCACGTGGCTAGGCAAAGTTAACATACTTAAAATGAATGTCCTCCCGAGGGTCCTTTTCTACCTGCAGATGTTGCCTATCCCCCTTCCCAAAAGCTTTTTCACACAGCTTCAAAGCCTAATGATTAGTTTCATATGGCAACATAAAAAACCCAGGCTGGACATGTCCCTACTGCAGAAACCTAAGGAGATGGGAGGTCTAGGCCTCCCGGACATGTGTCGCTATTATAGAGCCATAGCTCTCCAACACATTCTCAACTGGCGCCACCATACCGGCTCCAAAATGTGGGTCTCCCTCGAGAAAAGCCTAGCAGGTCGCAACCTATCGTATGCACCTTGGCTGCCCCGGGAATATAGAGGGCTCTCACAGACAGCTTCTCCACTGACCACGCATGTCCTCCGTGTCTGGGACCGCATTAATGCTCTGTATACCTTAGCACCCCCCGGCTCCCCCGCTAACACCGCTGGGAGGATTCCTGTGGTTCCCTCCTGGGGAACAGGCAGCCTTTTTTGGATCCTGGGTCACGGATGGTAACTATAGCTGCGGCAAATTCTTGGATGGGGACAGGCTGATACCCCTAGACACCTTGAGGGACAGACATGGTCGATTCCCAATGGACTGGTGGAGGTACAAACAGCTCCATCACTTCATTGCGACCCGTGGTGCTTCTATAAGAGGGTTAGACACTCTTACCCCCATTGAACGGATGTTCGTGGAAGAGGAACCCACTCCCCATCTGATTTCCCAACTGTACCAGCTTCTGGGATCAGCTCCTGCTGACTCCAAACCGGCCTTTATGCGCGAATGGGAGCGAGACTTAGGAGTCGAGTTCTCAGCAGAGCAACGGGCACACATGTATAGATTCGTGCACTCCAGCTCCATTGATTCCAAGATGCAGGAAACGAATTACAAACTGCTGACCCGTTGGTACCGTGTGCCTGCGGCATTATCTCGTATATACCCTTCAGTCACAGACTGCTGCTGGCGTGGATGTGGCCAGAAGGGTATGCTCCTCCATATTTGGTGGGATTGCCCAGTGATCAGGCCATTCTGGCTCGAAGTTCGCGACCATATCAAAGATGTCCTACAGGTCGACATCCCGTTTTCCCCAACTCACTTTCTCCTGCACCTCCCTGCCCTTCCTCTGAGCCGCTACAAGAAAAGCGCACTCCCTCATCTCTTGAACGCTGCTAAACGGCTTATACCTCTCTACTGGAAACGCCCGCAGATTCCTTCTGTCACAGAGTGGCTGAAGAAGGTAGGAGACATTAGGGAGGCGGAGGAGTGGGTGGCGAGGTGCAAGGACAGGAGTGACCTTTTTGAGGGGATCTGGGCACAGTGGCAGGCTTATGCTACTGACCCGGACCCTATGCCATCTAGCCTGGATGTTGCGCTGCTGGAGTTAGCGGAGCCCTCACTGAAGCTGAAGAGACCTGCTAGTGGTGATGCGCATACCTGATTGTGCCCTCTCATACACCCTGCTTGCAGATATGTAATATGTGCCCCTTTATCTCTCTCCCTCCACGGTCTATATGGCCAATATTGGAGACCTTATCCTATTGTGCACCACGTTCTTTGCAATCCGTTGTTCGGTTTCCCTTTAGTTGATTTATTTTTGTTAATTTTACAATGGTTAGAGAACTCAACTTGTAACCCTGGTGCCCCGACGGGACCTGCACTTGTGAGGGCCGCGGAGGGGGCGCGGGGGGTGTTCCCCCTAGATGGAGGTATGATGGAGGCTTTTTTTTTTTTTTTTAGCCCCCCTCCTGGGGGGGATGCCTGCCGGGCCCCCGCTGGCTTAGGGGCGGAATTGCGCCCCAACACATTGGCTGAGAGCTATAGCGAGGTGCGGGCCCCTGCTGGGATCACGGAGATAGCACTTTCAATATGCATTGCAATGATACCGTTTTTTTTTCCCCCCTTTTTTTTTTTTGTTTTGTCCCCTCTCCCTCTCCCCATTTCCCTTCCCATGCTTTCCCAGTTATGCTGTTTTTTTTGCTTTACTTCAACTACAATGTTGTGGTACATGATTTAAAAACGAAAATATTAAAATAAAGATTATATAAAAAAAAAACAAAGGGGACCCCCAGATCCTGGCCCCCCCTATGTGAAATGGTAATGGGGTATATTGTACCCCTACCATTTCACGAAGAAAGTGTCAAAATGTAAAAAATGTCAAGAGCCGGTTTTAGACAATTCCTTTATTAATGTCTTCTCCTTTCTTCCATCTTCTTCTTCCTTCTTCTTCTTCCATCTTCTTCTTTTCTCCATTCGGGTTTCTTCCTCTTCATCTTCATCTTCCTCTTCCTTCTTCTTGTCCGCATCTTGCTCCGGCGTCTTCCCTTCTTTCTTCTTCGGCCGCTCCGTTTGAATTGGAGGTTCCCGCTGTGCGACACCTCAGTTCCCCACTTGGTCCGCTGCCCCCCGGTGGCTCCGCCTCCCTCTGAAACCACGGGGAAAGTCCCCGTGAAATCCATGTGCGTCAGAGGGGGGCGGGGTCACCGGGTGTAAGTGGACCCAATGGGGAACTGAAGAACTGAAGCTTCGCACAGCGGGAACCTCCAATTCAAACGGAGCGGCCGGAGAAGAAAGAAGAAGGGAAGACGCCGGAGCAAGATGCGGACGAGAAGACCGAAGGAAGAAGGAAGATGAAGATGAAGATGAGGATGAAGATAAAGATGAAGATGGAGGAAGAAACCCGAATGGAGAAAAGAAGAAGATGGAAGAAGATGAAAGAAGGAAGAAGAAGATGGAAGAAGAAGATGGAAGAAAGGAGAAGACATTAATAAAGGAATTGTCAAAAATGGCTCTTGTCATTTTTTACATTTTTGACACTTTCCTTGTGAAATGGTAGGGGTACATTTGTACCCCATTACCATTTCACACGGGGGGGCGGGATCTGGGGGTCCCCTTTGTTAAAGGGGTCTTCCAGATTCCGATAAGCCCCCCGCCCGCAGACCCCCACAACCACCGGGCAAGGGTTGTGGGGATGAGGCCCTTGTCCCCATCAACATGGGGAAATCCTCCCCATGTTGAGGGCATGTGGCCTGGTACGGTTCAGGAGGGAGGGGGGCCGCTCTCGTCCCCCCCTTTTCCCCTGCGGCCGGCCAGGTTACGTGCTCGGATAAGGGTCTGGTGTGGATTTTTGGGGGGACTCCACACCATTTTTTTAAAAAATTTGGGGTGGAGTTCCCCTTAAAATCCATGCCAGATCTGAAGGGCCTGGTATGGATATTTGGGGGGAACCCAACGTAATTTTTTTTTAAAATTTGCAGCGGGGTTCCCCTTAATATCCTTTCCAGACCTCAAGGGCCTGGTTATGGAATTTGGGGGAACCCCCACGCTTTTTTTTTTTGGTGTAATCAAAGACTTTCAATGACTTTTATCTGTATTGACGGGAACCAGCAATTCATTACAGCCGCAAGGACTTTTAAATTACTATTATTTTACTTTAGAAATGTCATTTTGCTCTCCAACTGTTACAAACATGGAAAACATGCGCTACTTTACAGGCATACTATAGACACCCCCCCCCCCCCCGGTATGATATTTAGGGGCAGTTCACACCGGATGCAGTGCAGTGCCTTTTTTTGATGCCTGAAAAACGCAAAGAAAGTTGATCACATTAATGCCAATGGCATAGTTCACACCACTGCAGTCCGTTCCAGTGCGTTTCAGAAAGCAAAAAAAAAATTGGTCATGCTGCATTTTTTAGGTACAGAACTGTACTAGACCGCAGTAAAACCCATCAAAAACGCAACGGAACGTACCAAAAATGCACTGGAATGCACCGGAACGCACCTAAATGCACCCAAGACGCACTGCAACACACTTTTCCTAAGTGAAAAGAGGGGGAAAAAAACACTGGACTGCATCAAAAACGCCTCAAAAATGCACTGGAATGTGTCAAAAACGCGCATGCAGAAAAGCACCTGGAACGCACCCAGACTGCGTTTCTATGGTGTGAACTAGGGCCAGTTCACACCATAGAAACGCAATCCGGATGCGTTCCAGGTGCTTTTCTGCATGCAGGTTTTTGATGCGTTCCAGTGCATTTTTGGTACGTTTTTGATGCAGTCCAGTGCTTTTTTTTCACCCCTCTTTTTTATTAACCATAGATAAGGACAAGTGTGTTCCAGTGCGTTTTTGGTGCATTTAGGTGTGTTCCTGTGCGTTCCAGTGCGTTTATGATGCGTTCCAGTACAGTCCAGTGCAGGTAAAATGCAGCATGTTCTACTTTTTTGGTGGAACTGGAACGCACTGGAACAAACACTGCCATTTAGAGCCATATAACCAACTTTCCATGCATTTTGGATGCATAAAAAACGCAATGCACTGCATGTGGTGTGAAATGGCCCTTAAGCAATTTGGCATATTTAAAGGCACTTCTCCTTGTTTTGTTTTTGGTGTTTTCCAAATTGGTGACATTGATATATGTCCCTTAGGGTGGGACCTGGGCCCCCATTTTAAGGCCAATAACTAGAAGATAAGCCAGCCAAGTGGGGACTAGCAAAATTAACACGTCAGTTCCCATAGACTGCAATGGTATTTGTTGGTGGGGGGGGGGGGGTGATTGTCCCATCTCTAATTTTGTAGCATGCTGGATGATGTGCTTAATTTTGGACGGGGGGAGGGGGGGGGTTATTTTTTGCTAGCTGCATTGGTGTTGTTCTGCACATGCCCAGCCAGTTAGTTTTTTTTTTGTTGGGTGCTTTTTGTGTGTGAACAGCACCTGGGTATTTCTGGGCATGCTCAGAGAGTGTTTTTATGGGTTAGTAATTTAACAGGTGTAGCCACTTTGAATTTCAGTCTCTACATTGAGTGAACTTGCATTTTGGGTGTTTCATGGACTGTGCATGTGTTTTCAATTGCCTCATTAGCACACAAACATATGTTATATAAAGCTCACAGAGCATTCGGTCGCTTGCCCTGAGAAGAGGCAAGTGTGTGGGGGGGTAAAATGTACATGTTGGTGGCCTTATCGAGTTTGTAGCACATGTATTTTATTTTTTATGTCTTTGCAAAACAAGTGATTGGTTAACTTTTGGTGTATTTTTTGGTGTGGGGGAAATGTTCCCCTGAAATAATTCTGATGTTGTTAATGTGTGTTTGTTCACTTTCATTTAATTGTCTGTGCTGCATTATTTTTGGCCAAAAATTGCTCAAGATGTTGTGAGTCTGTAACTGTTTAAAATTGACCATGTTTTTTTATTTTGCCTTCCCTTTTGTTTTGTTGAACAATAAAATATGATGCAAAGTTTTGATGTTTGTTTTGTGTTTTCTTTGCAACAAATGTGACAGCTGATTGGCATGTCAAAACAAAACAGGTGTAATTTGTCTACCCTGGTGCCTTCATGGTAGTATATGCATGTATTGTATTGTGTGCTGCCATGGAGCGTTACCAGGAAATGAAAAATACAGAGTGGTAAGTATTCAATTTTACTTTTTTACTGCAGTGGTTCTCAGCCTCAGTCCTCAAGTACCCCCAACAGGACATGTTTTGTGAATTTTTCTTATCGAGAATTGCTGTCCAAAAATCAAAACCATTGACTGTGATTTAAAGCACATGTGCAAGATGAAGGAAAACCTGCAAACATGGCCTGTTGGGGGTACTTGAGAAGCACTGATTTAGAGCACTGCACTTAAAAATAGCTCAAGGCCATACAATTCTAATTGTGGGCATTTTGAGGGAAACAAAGTAAGTGTTAGAACCCCTGCGTGTGTTTTTTTTATTTAGATTTATTTTTTGTAGTTTGGCTTTTGTGTCTCCTTTTCTTAACATTGGCTTCACTTCCTGTCACACAGCTAAACAGGAAGTGAAGGTAAAACCCTACCAATGTCTTTTCTTGGGGACACACAGATCAATCTAACTAGTGTCCCCATTGAGCAAATTGCACTCTAGCACTTTGTTGTGTACACCCTAAATCATTAGGTAGTTTGGGGTTTATTAAAGACAAATCCACTCTGCAGTAAAAGTGTAGCTGCTGAAAATCTGAGGGAAAGTACTGGTGATTGGATGTTGCAATCATGTAAACGCAAAGATGGTGTTTTTTTTTGGCTTGCGTGTCCCCCTCAAATATACAGCAAGTGCACTTGTAGTGCAAAGTAGATTTGCCTTTAGTAAATAAACCCCACAGTCCAAACTACCTAATAAATTGTGGTGTACCCCGCAATATGATGGAGTGCAATGTGCATAATGGGGAAAGTATTTAGACTGACCTGTGTGTCCCCAAGGAAAGACATCGTTAGGGATTTTCCCTCACTTCCTGTGTGGCTATGTGACAGGAAGTGAATTATTTGGAAGGATAAAGTGGCCAAATTATTTAGTTTAACTTTTCAAAGACTCATTCCTAAGTTGAATTGTGATGCATGTCAATGGCCCTTTTAGACCCTCTTTAATCACTTGAGATCAGCGCTATAACTGATCGACGGCCACAGCATGGTCCTCAATTGCCGGGAGTCCGTCAATAAACGTCCTCCCCTTCACGTGCGCGCTGTGGTCATCGAGTCACTGAGACTCAGGTGATGACAGATCCAAGTAAGGGGCCGATACCTGCCCTTTACCATGTGATCAGCTGTCAGCCAATGACAGCTGATCACGTGATGTAAACAAAAGCTGGGTTATGGTTTTTGTTTTCTTCTTGTGCTGACAGCGTGAGCATAAAAAAAGGCAATCACCGGCTTATGTGCAAGGGACATGGGGCCCGAAGAGGAAGAGACAATTCTGCATCATCTGTGACAATTAGTAGCCCCTGCCAGTGCCACCTATCAATGCCCACCACTGGTGCCAATCAGTGGCGCCCATCACTGCCAACTATCATTGCCACCTAGCAGTGCCACTTCTCACTGCCCACCAGTGCCAAATAGCAATGCCACCTCTCAGTGCCCATCAGTGCAGTCTCATCAGTGTACATCAATGAAGAAGAAAAATTACCTTTTTTAAAAATATTAACCAGTTTCCTACCGCCCACCGTCAAATGACATCCTTGGCTTTGTGCGGTGACATCTGAATGATGCCTGCAGTTGCAGGCATCATTCAGATATCATTCTTTTCAGCCGGCGATTCTGTGCACAATAAAAACGATCATAGTGGCAGTTCCACCGCTTGATCGTTTTTATAGGCGGGGGAGGGGACGTTCCCCCCCCCCCTCTTGCCACCATCCGGTGCTTCTCCGGGCTCTCCTGTGCCATCTGGGGCTCGGAGAACGATTTGGAGATGACTGGTGACCAGGTGGTCATCAGTCATCTCTATGACCGTCAGAGGCGCGAGCACGACGTTATGACATCACACCGTGTTCCCGTATGTTAACCAAGCCGTGATCTCGGCTGTCAGCATGAGATTGGTGTTTTTTTTGGACCAATATCATGCTTTCCAGCCTGGAGGAGAGATGCGGGGTCTTATTGACCCCGCATCTCTCCATAAAGAGGACCTGTCACACACATTCCTATTACAAGGGATGTTTACATTCCTTGTAATAGGAATAAAAGTGATCCAAAAAAATAAAAAAAAAGAGTAAGAAATACAAAAAAGTAAAAAAACAAAATAAAAAAAATAAGCAAAAATAAGAAAAAACGCCCATGTCCCCGGTAGCTCGCGCTCAGAAGTGAACACACACGTAAGTCCCGCCCACATATGTAAACGCCGTTCAAACCACACATGTGAGTTATTGCTGCGTGCGTTAGAACGAGTGCAACAATTCTAGCACTAGACCTCCTCTGTAATGCCAAAATGGTAACCTGTAAAAAAATGTAAAGCATCGCCTAGGGAGATTTTTAATTACTGAAGTTTGGTGTCATGCCATGTGTGTGCGCAATTTTAAAGCGTGACGTGTTAGGTATCTATTTACTCAGCATAACAACATCTTTCACATTATACCAAAAAATTGGCCGTAACTTTACTGTTTTGTAATATTTTTAGCAAACAAAAGGCGTTTGAAAATTTATTGCGCAAATACCGAGCGAGATAAAAATTTGCAATGACCACCATCTTATTCCCTAGGGTGTCTGCTCCAAAAACATATATAATGTTTGGTGTTTTGAAGTAATTTTATAGCCATAAATTTATGATTTTTACATGAAGGAGAGAAGTGCCAGAATAGGCCCAGTGCTGAAGTGGGTAAAATATCCATTTATTTATTTTTTAAACTCTGTCTTTTGTATTTATCGGAAAAAATAAAAAATAAAACACAAAGGTGATCAAATAGCACCAAAAGCAAGCTCTATTTGTGTGCCAACAAATAAAACATTTTCATTGGGTTACAGTGTTGTATGAGCGCGCAATTGTCATTAAAAGTGCATCAGCGCTGAAATGTGAAACTTGGTCTGGGCAGTGCGCAAGTGGTTAATATAAGGCTGCATGCACACGGACGTTTTTCAAGCCGCTTGTTTGAGCGTTTTTTGCAGCTTAAAAACATCTCTCCATGTTAGCCTATGGCCTCATGGCCACCATGGCGTTTTTGAGCTGTAAATGGCATAGGCGTTTTTAGGCCCCATGTAGACGGGACGCTGGTGCAAAGTGTTCAGAACTAAGGTTGAATGTGGCGTTTAGAAAGGCGCGCTTTGTGGCGTTTGCATGCCGTGTTTTACCACATTTGCGTGTATATGATAAGGAGCCGCCCTAAGCTCCAAAAACAGTATTATTTACAATTTTAGCTATTTAGTGAGACCAGAGTGATATCAGCAGCTGAGAGCAGCAGTGTAGTTGTATTTAGTGTGTCACTTGCCACATCACTTGCCACAAGTTGTGGATTGTCCACTTGCCACGTCAGCTGCCACAAGTTGTGGATTGTCCACAATGCAATGGAAGCAATTTCTTTTATATATATATATATATATATATATATTACTCTTTCGTCCATGGACCGACACAGCTTCTCTATTGACAAAGTGGGTATTATCCGTTAATTAGGAGTGACTAGGCAGAAAAACTTGTAAAAAGTGTTGCATCACACCTTCTACAGTACCGCCCAGGGGACGGACCCTCTCAGTCTGCATCTTCGCAGATCAGTTTTTTTCTGTCTAGCAAGGAGTAGGACATGGCTCCCTTCGGGCCCATTGGTCCGGGGAAAAAAGATATATATTTATTTTTTTTGCTACATTTGTTGTTTCCTGCGATCTTCGATCAACTGCCGACTGGGTGACAGGCTGGATCCTCGATCCTTGTAGTCTCCCCAGTTTCGGCCATCGAGCGTGTGCCGACCCTAGCTACGCGCTGGGTTTTCCACGACATGCCCGTCGCTCCACGGGTGGCCGGTGAGCCTACGCTCCAGGGCCTGCATCGGACCGCTCAGCTTCGGCTGACCTTACGGCCGAGTCGCAGCAGCCTGTCCGGTGAGCGTCATGCTCCAGGGCATACATATGATCGTCCCTTCTGGGTCCAATCACAGCATGCCTGGCCAACAGTCACCTTCCGTGCGCGGACGATGATCTGTTTGGAATGTCTTCCAGCAGAATACATGCAGGATAGGTAAGTAAAACTCCCCTGCCTCGGCTGGGTGATTTAGCTGGACATTCCTGGAGAGATCAAGTAAGTGGTTGTGGCCCCTTTCTTCCCTCTCTCCCTGCCTTTCCCTCCTCCCTGGGCTTCTAGCTAAAAGTTGCTGGGTGCTGGGGGTCACCTAGGGGGTCCCACTGGAGCGGGGCTGGCTGTAACTAACATTTAAAAGAAATGTCATTTTTGCTTACCTGTGTTTCTGTGTCTCCATGCTGTCGGCGGCCATTTTGAGGTGGTCCATGCCAAGTTTGGCCTCTTGTAACTGCCTGGCGGCCATCTTCCTGTGGTTCGGCCACACCCACTGGCCCCTATCAGGTGATCGGCGGCCATGTTTGTCCACCCTGTATGCAGATATTGCCGTTCGGCGGCCATCTTTTTGTGGGCTATGGCTGCCTGACCTCTATCTTCTGTCGGCGGCCATTTTCTTAGAGCCCACATTATCTTCCATACAGACGTTTTTGGCAACCATTTTGCGAGAGCCTCCGGCCTCTAGGGTGCATTACACTGGCGCGAAAATTCACACAGGAAGTGCTGATAAAAGAAGCAGACTGACACAGCAGCAAGGGGACAGCATCACAGGCGCAGCATAGCAGTACCTATCCAGGGTGGTGAGTCCTCTGGGTAACCCAGCATCTCTGCAGCGCAGGAGGGTGGCCTATTGATATCTTGCCTGGAGCCCTGTGAGTGTCAGCGTGTGGTCAGCATGACATCTGAGCCAGATGTCTTCTCCCCTGAAACACCAGATTTAGCAGCTGGTGTCCCTGAGGTGTCTATGGACGCTATGTCGGCAATCCTAGAGGCGTTTGCTGCCAGGGTGGAAGCAGCACACGGGAATACAGGGGGTAATAAACGCCCCCGTCCCCTGCAATCTTCTGGGGATATTTCTGATGCAGAACCAGGTCCAGCTACGGCTCATGGCCCAGATTCTGATGCATCAGAGACTGCAGACCGTGACCAATCGGACAGTGAGGAGGACTCCAAGTCCAGGTCAGTACGCGAGACGGCTTTGGTATCTGACCTTATTACTGCAGTGCGGGATACGCTAAAGTTGGAAAGGACTGAAGAAGTAGCAGATACTCCAGTCCCCTTTGGGTTTCGTAAACCTGCCCGCACTGCTAAGGTGTTCCCTTGTGTGTCTTATTTTGACAAACTCTTATACAAGGAATGGGAGAACCCACTGAGGGTCTTTACAGCCCCAAAGAGGTTTGCAGTACGGTACCCCTTTGAGGAGAGTTTTCTGAAGATATGGACCTCTCCCCCTATAGTGGACCCTTCGGTGTCCAGACTTAATAGAGCCACCACTATTCCAGTAGAAGGGGCTCCTGTTTTCAAGGACCCTGTGGATAAGAAGGCTGAAGCACTCGCTCGCTACCTATACTCAGTGGTAGGCTCGGCAGTACGCCCGGCATTGGCGGGGGCCCTAGTGTCTCAGACACTTACTGAATGGGCAAAATTGCTACTCCAGGGGTTAAAGGAGCGAGATGCTCCTCCTAATGAGATAACTTTGGCCGACCAGTTGGTCCAGGGCCTTAAGTTTTGTCTGCGAGTCAGACATGGATACTATTCCCCTGCTGTCAAGAGCTTCGGTTTATGCAGTAGCAATACGCCGCCTGATCTGGCTAAAGGGCTGGTCTGCGGACCAGACTTCCAAGAAAGCCCTATTGGATCTGCCTTTTAAGGGCGACAGACTTTTTGGGGCTTCTCTGGATGACATCATCAAGGATGCCACAGGAGGTAAAAGCACTTTGCTTCCCCAAACTAGCAAGGGTAGGGGACCACGCCAAGGGCAAGGGCCCTCCTTTACTGCACTTAAGCGTTTTTTTCGCCCCCTTAAGGCGACAGGGAAAAGACCCCAGGCCGATAAAGCGCCTGCCCAAGGACAAAAGCGTCCTTGGTCCCGCAGACCCAACAAGCCTGCGGACAAATCTGCGTCCACATGAAGGTCCGCCCCCACCCAGCTCTCGGGTGGGGGGACGTCTTCGCAAATTCGCGACTCAGTGGACTGCTCTAGTCTCCGACAGGTGGGTTTGCGAAGTAATCTCCTCAGGCTACAAGATAGAATTTCTCTCTTGTCCACCAGACAGATTCATCACCTCCAATCTCCAGCTACTACCGACCCGTCGGGAGGCCCTGTATGGGGCGGTCCAGGGTCTACTGGAACGCGGGGTAGTTATTCCAGTTCCAGAACAGGAACGGGGTCAGGGTTTTTACTCAAATCTGTTCATTGTGCCAAAGAAGGAGGGGGTTCGTCCAATCTTGGATCTCAGAGCCCTCAATTGCTTTGTGAAGGTACAAAGATTTCGGATGGAGTCGGTTCGATCCGTAGTCAAGGCTCTCCATCCGGGGGACTTTCTGGCCTCCTTGGACATCAAGGACGCATACCTGCATGTCCCCATATACTCCAGACACCAGAGGTTTCTGCGATTTGCTATCGGGAAGAACCACTACCAGTTTGTGGCCCTCCCGTTTGGCCTTGCCTCAGCACCCAGGACGTTCACCAAGGTGCTCGCTCCGATTCTGGCACTTCTAAGACAGCGGGGTATCGCTATCACAGGTTACTTGGACGACCTTCTGCTGAAGGCCCCTTCAAGCTCAGAATTAGAGGTAAGCGTGTCCATTACCTGTCAGACTCTTCGAGACTGTGGTTGGATACTAAACACGCAAAAGTCAGTATTGGTGCCCACTCAACGCCTAGTGTACCTGGGGTTGATTCTGGATTCCTCAGAGGCAAAGGTATTCCTCCCTGTGGAGAAGTTGCAGACCCTCCGGGCTGCAGTACGGCAGCTGACTTCCAGGAATTGGTCGTCACTCCGTTTTTGCATGCGAGTGTTGGGCCTCATGGTGCCTCCTTCGAGGCGGTCCCATATGCTCAATACCACACTCGAGTGTTACAGAAGGAAGTTCTGTCCAGATGGAACAGATGCCCTTCATCTCTGGATTATCAAATCCGAGTGAGCCACTTAGTCAGGAGATCCCTGGTATGGTGGCTGACAGCACCGGCTCTAATGGCCGGGAAGTCATTTCTTCCGGTTTACTGGATAGTGATCACGACGGACGCCAGCCTTACAGGTTGGGGGGGAGTCTGGGGTGTCCAGTCGGCGCAAGGTCGCTGGACCCCAGAGGAAGCCCTCCTGCCGATCAATGTCCTGGAGATCCGGGCGATCAAGCTGTGCCTCTTCAAATGGTCTCAGAGACTGCAAGGGCGTCCAGTCCGGATCCAGTCAGACAACGCCACAGCAGTGGCATATGTCAATCATCAAGGAGGAACAAGAAGCTCAGCTGCAGCATCGGAGATCGCTCACATCCTGAAGTGGGCAGAGAGGAGCGTACCGGCACTGTCGGCCGTGTACATTCCGGGTGTGGAAAACTGGCAGGCGGACTACCTGAGCCGCCAGATGCTGGACCAGGGAGAATGGTCCTTACACCCGTAGGTGTTCCAACTCCTCTGCCAAAGATGGGGCACACCAGACGTAGATCTTCTGGCTTCCCGACTCAATCGGAAGGTATTGAGGTTTGTGGCCCGGTCAAGAGACCCATGGGCAGACGCAACGGACGCGTTGGTAGCATCGTGGGGTCAGTATCGGCTAATCTATGCCTTCCCTCCCTTAAGGCTTCTTCCTCTTCTGCTCCGCAGAGTGGAGGCAGAGGGAATTCCAATGATCCTAATCGCTCCAGATTGGTCTCAGCGTCCTTGGTACGCCGATCTAGTACGTCTGGTAGCAGACGTCCCCTGGCGCCTACCACTACGGAAGGACCTGCTATCGCAAGGTCCCATATTCCATCCTGCTTTACAGTCATTGGCTTTAACGGCATGGCTGTTGAGAACCAGGTACTGAGAGATCGGGGCCTGTCAGACTCAGTAATCTCTACTATGAGAAGTGCTCGGAAACCGTCCTCTAGGAAGGTCTATCACCGCACTTGGAGGGCCTACATCTCCATGTGTGAGGAAATGAAATGGCATCCGCGTACCTATTTGGTTTCCAGAATCCTGCTGTTTTTACAGCATGGGGTAGACCAAAGGCTTGCCCTAAGTACGATTAAGGGACAGATATCTGCCCTGGCTGTCTTTTTTTCAGCGACCCCTGGCGACTCACTCTCTCGTGAGTACATTTGTGCAGGGGGTCCGACATGTGGCCCCTCCGGTCCGTCCCCCGTTACCTCCGTGGGACTTGAACCTGGTCCTCTCGGTGCTTCAGAAGGCACCGTTTGAGAATATTAGAGATATTCCCCTGTTGACACTTTCTCAGAAAGTGGTCTTTTTGGTGGCTGTTACGTCAGTTAGACGAGTCTCTGAGCTGGCAGCCTTGTCCTGCAAGGCTCCCTATTTGATTTTCCACAAGGATAAGGTGGTGCTGCGGCCGCAGCCTTCCTTTCTTCCGAAAGTCGTTTCGGCTTTTCATCTCAACGAAGACATTGTACTTCCATCCTTGTGTCCTCAGCCGTCGAATCCTAAGGAGTCGGCGTTGCATTCCTTGGACGTTGTCCGAGCTTTGAGAGTATACCTATCTGCTACTTCCCTGTTCCGGAAGTCAGACTCACTGTTTGTTTCGGTGGCGGGTCCCAAGAAGGGCCAGGCAGTCTCATCGGCCACCATCTCTAGGTGGATCCGACAGATAGTAATCCAGGCTTACGCCTTAAAGGGTCAGGCGCCCCCCTTTTCTGTCACGGCGCATTCGACCAGGGCAATAGGTGCCTCTTGGGCTTTCCGACATCAAGCGTCTGTTTCCCAACTATGTAAAGCGGGGACTTGGTCGTCCGCTCACACTTTCACAAAATTCTACAAGGTTGATGTAGGTGCATCTTCGGATGCCTCTTTCGGCCGCAAGGTTTTGCAAGCGGCTGTTTAGAGTTGCAACTCCTCCGTTGGAGGAGTGCTGTTTTTGTGTTTTGGGGGTGAAGTTTGTTTTTATGCTGTTACCACCCCTCGTTTTTTTTCTCTGACACTGCTTTGGGACGTCCCACTTTGTCAATAGAGAAGCTGTGTCGGTCCATGGACGAAAGAGTAAATAGGATTTTTTACTCACCGTAAAATCCTTTTCTCTGAGTCCATGGACCGACACAGCACCCACCCCTCCTTTTAAGTTTGTACTGCTTTTTGACGAACTGATCTGCGAAGATGCAGACTGAGAGGGTATACCCAGAGGGTCCGCCCCCTGGGCGGTACTGTAGAAGGTGTGATGCAACACTTTTTACAAGTTTTTCTGCCTAGTCACTCCTAATTAACGGATAATACCCACTTTGTCAATAGAGAAGCTGTGTCGGTCCATGGACTCAGAGAAAAGGATTTTACGGTGAGTAAAAAATCCTATTTTTATGGTTTTTCATCATTTCCATAAATTTGGAGTTTATCAATGTAAAAAAATAGGTCACCTTTAAAAACGCTTCTAAACTAAAATGCGGCTAAACGCCGGTACCCCGCGTCTGAAACGTGGAAATCTTTGGCGTCTGAAGGCATTTCGAGGGTTTGGTTTGTGAAAAACGATTTTAAACGCAACTGCAGATTTTTTTTGCCAGGCCAAAAACAGTGTTTTGGATGTAATAGAATTCAATGGACCCGCATCCAAAACGCAAGTACCGCAATTTTGCGGCGTTTTTTTGTTTTACCTGTTTATAGCTGATTGTTAAAGGAAATGTTAAAAAAAAAATAAAAAATAAAAAAAAAAAACAGCGTGGGGTCCCCCCCCAGGTCCATACCAGGCCCTTGGGTCTAGTATGGATTCAAAGGGGACCCCCCCCCCAAAAAAAAATGAAAAAAAAACTGGCGTGGGGGTCCCCCCGGAATCCATACCAGGCCCTTCAGGTCTGGGATGTATTTTAAGGGGAACCCCGCGCCAAAAACAAAAAAAATTTGCGTAGGGTCCCCTAAAAATACACACCAGACCCTTATCCGAGCACTCAACCTGGCAGGCCGCAGGGGAAAAGGGGGGGACAAGAGAGCGCCCCCCCTCCCTCCTGAACCGTACCAGGCCACATGCCCTCAACATGGGGGGTTTGGTGCTTCGGGGCAGGGGGGGGCGACCTGCGGCCCTCCCCACCCCAAAGCACCCTGCCCCCATGTTGATGGGGACAAGGGCCTCTTCCCGACAACCCTGGCCGTTGGTTGTCGGGGTCTGCGGGCGGGGGGCTTATCGGAATCCGGGAGCCCCCTTTTAAAAAGGGGGACCCCAGATACCTGCCCCTCACCCTATGTGAATGAGTATGGGGTACATCGTACCCCTACCCATTCACCTGGTGGCAAAATAAGTCAATAAAAAAAGACAACACTGGTTTGAAAAGTAATTTATTGGGCAGCTCCGGGGGTCTTTCTGCCGGGCCCCTGCTATCTTCTGCTAGCTCTTTTGCTAGCGGGGGTCCTGGGCTTCCTCGCCGTCTTTTTCCGACTTCGGGGGTCTCTTGTTCTGTTCTCCGGTTCTTCTCCACGATCTCCGGTTCTTTCTGCCTTCTGCCGGGCCCCCGCTATCTTCTTCCAGCTCTTTTGCTAGCGGGGGCCGGTCTTCTACGTCGCCTTCTTCCCTCTTCTCTTCGCCCGATGTTGCCTCGTCGCTGTCCACCGTTGCAATGATCTGTCCGAGCAGCGGTGCCACTTTTATTGGCATGGGGCGTGGTCACCGGATGCTGACCCCGCCCCCGTTTCACGTCACAGTCCCATCATTCCCCGGGACTGTGACATCATACGGGGGTGGGGTCAGCGATGGCATCATCCGGTGACCACGCCCCATGCCAATAAAAGTGGCACCGCTGCTCGGACAGATCATTGCGGCGGTGGACAGCGACGAGGCAACATCGGGCGAAGAGAAGAGGGAAGAAGGCGACGAAGAAGACCGGCCCCCGCTAGCAAAAGAACTGCGAGAAGATAGCGGGGGCCCGGCAGAAGGCAGAAAGAACCAGAGATCGTGGAGAAGACGTCGGAGAGCGGGAGAAGAACCGGAGAACAGAACAAGAGACCCCCGAAGTCGGAAGAAGACGGCGAGGAAGCCCGGGACCCCCGCTAGCAAAAGAGCTAGCAGAAGATAGCGGGGGCCCGGCAGAAAGACCCCCGGAGCTGCCCAATAAATTACTATTCAAACCTGTGTTGTCTTTTTTTATTGACTTATTTTCCCACCAGGTGAATGGGTAGGGGTACGATGTACCCCATACTCATTCACATAGGGTGGGGGGCCGGCATCTGGGGGCCCCCTTTTTAAAGGGGGCGCCTTGATTCCAAAAAGCCCCCCGCCCGCATACCCCGACAACCAACGGCCAGGGTTGTCGGGAAGAGGCTCTTGTCCCCATCAACATGGGGGCAGGGTGCTTTGGGGTGGGGGGGCCGCAGGTCACCCCCCTGCCCCGAAGCACCAAACCCCCCATGTTGAGGGCATGCGGCCTGGTACGGTTCAGGAGGGAGGGGGGGCGCTCTCTCGTCCCCCCCTTTTCACCTGCGGCCTGCCAGGTTGCGTGCTCGGATAAGGGTCTGGTTTGGATTTTGGGGGGACCCCCAAACCGTTTTTCGGCTTAGGGGGGGTTCACCTTAAAATCCAGACCAGACCTAAGGGCCTGGTATGCTCCTGGAGGGGAACCCATGCTGTTTTTTTCATTAAAACTTGGCCTGGAGTTCCCCTTCATGATTTATACCAAACATGGGACAGCGAGGCTGCCGAGGACCAGCGCGATGACATTGCGCCGGACACATTCTCGGCCGGCTAGTCTCCTCTAGGACACGACTTGAGCGGCTGCTTCACGCGCTCAGGTCGTGTCCAGGTCGCCTGGCAGAGTCGCGCTGTCCCTGTGTCAGCCGGCACACGAGTCGCCCGCAAGTCGGATCCGACTTCCCGGGCGACCTCTATTCGAATCAATGGGCTCCCATAGGGAACCATTCATTTTCAATAGAGCGCCGCTGACATTTCTATTTGCTATAACAGTGCACCGCTGCTTTCTGCGCCCAGTGAAGGAGTTATCAGGCGCACCAATTAAGGTTAGAAGCAGCGCAGCGCACTGTTATTAGTAAATCAGCCCCATTGTATCTCTTATCAATGAACTGAACTCCGTGTGTAGAAGTTCTCAGTTTAACCATTTAAAGGCTAAATCTTTTCTGACACTTGTAGCTTACAAGTACAAATCCTGTATTTTCTGCTAGAAAATCACTTGGAACCCCCAAACATTATATATTTTTTTTAGCAGAGACCCTAGGGAATAAAATGGCGGTTGTTGCAATATTTTATGTCACACGGTATTTTCGCAGCAGTCTTTCAAACGCAATTTTTTGGGAAAAAATACACTTTAATGAATATTAAATAAAACTAAAAACCTTTTTTTTTTCGTCAGTTTTGATTACCTGTTTTTGTGCCTGCTTCCTGATTCCCTTACCGAAGATGGCGGCGGCAGCACGCGAGAGCCGAGAGAGAGATCGGCTTCGGGTGCCGACATCGCGTGCGCCCAGGACAAGTAAGTGTCCATATATTAAAAGTCAGCAGCTGCAGTATTTGTAGCTGCTGACTTTAAAAAAAATTTTTTTTGGCGGAACTCCGCTGCTTTCACACTGGAGCGGGCAGGCGTTGGCGGTAAAACGCAGCTAGTTTTAGCTGCGCTTTACCATCATTTTAGTGGCGATATTCGGCTGCTAGCGGGGAGCTTATAACCCAGCTAGCGGCCGATGAAGAGGTTAAATGCGCCTGTGTAGCACCGCTGCAGAAGCGCTTTGCAGGCGCTTCGGCAGCACTGCCCATTCATTTCAATGGGCAGTAGTGGTGGAGGAGCGGTATACACCGCTCCAAAGATGCTGCTTGCAGGACTTTTTTTTAAACGTCCTGCCAGCGCACCGCCTCAGTGTGAAAGCACTCAGGCTTTCACACTGAGACTGCAGGGGAGCTGTTTTGCAGCCATTTTTACAGGTGCTATTTTTAGCCCAAAAGTGCCTGAAAAACTCCCCAGTGTGAAAGGGGTCCAACTGTTAGTTTTTTTTTTTCCCCCTTCATCTCATAAAATCTAAAAAAATCGGCCTAACATATCGGTCCAAAAAAAATGGGCATCATAGATCGGCCATGGGCCGCAGCGATTTCTAAATATCGGCATCGGCCAGAGAAAAACCCATATTGGTCGACCTCTAGTTATATGCAGATCTTAATGGGAGTGCTGATTGTCACTTTAAACAGGCCTCTAGCAAACTTCAGCAGGCTTTCAAGAAGCTTCAAAAAGTGCTGAAGCCTACTAGCAGCTTGTTTATAGTGGCAATCAGCACTCAGCACCGTTAGGATCTGTGTTCAACATTTAAAAACTGTAGCTGAATGTTACAATAAAAATAAAAAAACAGCAAAGCTTGCTGAAAACTCTGCAAATGCTTTGTAAAAGCTCACTGTTCACATTGCTCCTATGAAAGCTGAAGCCTATGCGAAAAAGGCCTTATAAGAGAAAACTGGGATCAAAACCGTGAGACACCATCTTTCAGTCCTGCATATCCACGTAGCCCACAAAACAATGTATGATCATTCAACATAGGATGTCTAAAACAGTTTAACTGATGTCAAGGGACAAATGAACAATCATTTTACAGATTTCCTTACGTTTGTTTAGACTAGGAATAAGCCACTTGACCATAAAGAATGCTGTACATACAATATTTTCTAGAGTTCCTGCCCATTGAACAACTATTTTGTTCTGTTCTGTCTTCCGCTTGTAAAAGACCAGTGTATATAGAAAACTTCACAAAGCATTTGCAAATCTTTAGACAGACCTGGAGTAGCTTTGTTGAAGACTTTAAAGTGGTTGTACATCCTGTACAACCACTTTCACCTACAGGTAAGCCTAGATTAAGGCTAATACCCTGTACACACGATCGGATTTCCCGATGAAAAAAGTCTGAAATTCCGATCGTGTGTGGGCCCCATCGGACTTTTTTCCATCGGAGTAAAAAAATAGAACATGTTTTAAATACGAGGGGAAATTCCGATCGTCTGTGTGGAATTTCATCTGAGAAAAATCCACTGATGCTCAGAATCAAGTCGACGCATGCTCGGAAGCATTGAACTTTATTTTTCTCGGCTCGTCGTAGTGTTTTACATCACCGCGTTTTGGACGGTCGGAATTTTTAGTCTGACAGTGTGTATGCAAGGCTGATGGAAGTCAGCTTCATCGGATTTTATTCCATCGGAAATCCGATCGTGTGTACAGGGCATTACCTGTAGGTGCTGGAAATAGCTCCTAAACCTACACAGTTTAGGAGATATTTGCAATGTCCCCGAACAATGTCGTCTTCTGCGACTTCATGCGCACTTTAGAAAGGGCCCGCTGTGCTGTTTCTAGAGGGGGTCATGCCGTAACTGGCGGCTCCCGCGCGCATGTGCGGGAGTGACATCACGCGACTCCGGCCAGTCACAGAGCCAGAGTCAGCGGAAGAAAGAGGGCTCAAGATGAACGCTTCCAGCCAGCGGGGACATCGCAGGCTTCGGTTTCAGGTAAGTGACACATAATGGGCTACTATGCGATGCATAGTAGCCCATTATGCTTTACCTTAGCAGGGAAATAAAGAGGAAGTAAAACCCATCAGGGTTTACTTCCTCTTTAAAGGCATAGTTTGTTTTTTACCAAAACATTTGCTTATCCAGGTACTGGAAGGGGTACCTGTAGATAAAAGCAAACTGTTCAGCTCTGACGAAAGTTGAATAATGCCCTTGCTATAAGTGTAGGCCATTTCTGTACATCACAAAGCCTGGCTGTAAAACTCTCATAGATGACATCATCCCAACCTGCCTTGTTGCAAGGACATAGGTACTCCCAGCTGTTACTGTTTACCCCCATAATCACAGGATCAAGCTCTCAAATGCTGAGCTCAGAGCTACTACATCAGGGAAGAAAACGTGAGGGGGTTTCAATCAGAGTAAACGCTCACTCCTGTGATGGTGGATGTCTAGAGAGCAGTGGGTCCCATGTATTAGGCACCACAATCTATAAAATGGACTTTTTGAGGGCTGAATGATAACAAACTAAAAATTATACATTTTTAACAAAGTTTATTCACATTAAAATACAAAAGCCATATCAAGACAAAACTAAAAGGAATCTCGTTCCAATTTTAAGTCCCTTATTAGTGCATTGCACCTCCCTTGTTTAACCAAAGTTGTACATAACATGACAATCATAGTACACATATGTAAGCATTTCACGGTGTATACCCACTTCCTTAGAAGGGTTTCTATATTTAGTGGGAATGCTCAGTAGCATTCCCACTATTGTTATTCGTTTTTTGATTTCCGTACGTTTTTTGGCTCTGCGTAACTTCTGCATACTTTCAGCTATTAAAACCATTCAACTTTTTAAATGTTCAGCTCTTTCAGCTAATGATGGGACTTCTTCAACTTTTTTTCTACCATTTATACTTTTTAAAATATTAAGCTTTTTAACACTTTTTTTTAACATTGAAGTGAATGAGAGCATGCTTCAAATCCTTAAAATCTTCTTTCGCTCCCAAAAGTTTCAGCTCCTTCATACTTTCACCTACAGATGCCAAACAAACTTTAAAATGTTCACAAAATATTCAGCTATCCAGCTATATCTTTTCAGTTTGATATCTTTTACAGTTTTTGTGAAAAAGCTGTTTAAGTTTCGTGATCATTTCAGGAAATGTTATCGATTAAACAGAGTGTGTATTGGGCTTATTCTTTGCAAACTTAAAGCCAACAATTCAGTTTAGTGTCAGCTTTTCAAAAAACCTTTAAATATTCCACATCTTTCATACATTAGTGGTGGTGTTAAACTTTTTAATGAAATTTGTGTTTATTTTAAAACCATTCCTACTTTTCCAACTATTCTCACTTCTTCAACTTTTTCTTACGGATTTAAGCTATTCATCCAGTTAGCTTTAGCAATTCAGCTATTCAGCATTCCCACGCATTTTCTGCTGGAAATGCATTTTCTAGTTGGAGTCAAAATCCCTCTCATTATAAATCCCACACAACCAAGGCCCCCGGGGGACAAGCGTGGGGGAGGGGGGGTTTGACTCTGGACGAATAATGTATTATATTAAATAGCAGGTGGAGCTTACATGGGCCGATATGAAGGATTAGACATATCGACTGGCTACAGTTCTATACTTTTTTTTTATGCAGGGGCCCATTAACCTATTTCCTACCCATGGGATTCTAACGGGCAAGTCCATTTGGCCCTTGCAAGGAAGATAACCCAACTTATTGAGCTTTGTGTATAATTTTCCTTCTGAAGAAACCAACAATATTCTGTATCCTTCAGCACCTCAAACATCCACTGTTTCCTTCACTTTTTTGTTTTCTTGTGATAGTGGCAGTGAACAGTAACAGCTGGGAGTGTCTGAGCAATGTCCTAATAACAAGGCAGGATGGTGTGATGTCATCTTTGTGGGTTTTCAGATTTTTGAGAGGTATGTAAATGACCTACACCTATAGAAAGGTCTTATTCAACTTTGATCAAAGCTGCACTGTCTGTTTTTAGCTACAGGTGCAAGACACTTTTTTTGGTAAAGGTGAACTTTGCATTTAATCCTTTGGCTACAAAGAATGTTTCCTTCACCCCATGGCAGACAAGATCATGGCTGCGAGAACTTGGTTTAAAATGATATTGTAGATCATTTATCCACTTGTCCACCGCCCACTGTCAATTGACGGCGGGTGGAGGATACTCTCGTTCTGGGAGGACGTCATATGACGTCCTCCCTTTAAAACGAGCTAGAAGGTGCGCGCGCCCGCCGCGTTCACAAGGCCCCGGTGCGCGTGCCCGGCGGCCGCGATTGCCCGGGAAACGAGCAGGAAAGTGGGTCTCTGTGTGTAAACACAGAGATCCACGTCCTGTGAGGGAGAGGAGGCTGATGGTGTGTCCCTTGTACATAGGGACAACCATCAGTCACCTCCCCCAGTCAGTCCCCTTCCCCCCCACAGTAAGAACACATTGAGGGAACATATTTAACCCCTTCCTGCCCCCTAGTGGTTAACCCCTTCCCTGCCAATCACATTTATACAGTAATCAATGCATTTTTATAGCAGGGATCGCTGTATAAACGTGAATGGTCCCAAAAATGTGTCAAAAGTGTCCGATGTGTCCGCCGCAATATCGCAGTCACAATAAAAAAAAATCGCAGATCGCCGCCATTACTAATAAAAAAATAAAAATGCTATAAATCTATCCCCTATTTTGTACACGCTATAACTTTTGCGCAAACCAATCAATACGCGCTTATTGCGATTTTTTTTTTTTATTTATTTTTTTTACCAAAAATATGTAGAAGAATACGTATCGGCCTAAACTGAGGAAAATTTTATTTTAAAAAAAAAAATGGGTATTTATTATAGCAAAAAGTAAAAAATAGTGTTTTTTTTCCAAACTGGACGCTCTTCTTTTGTTTATAGCGCAAAAAATAAAAACCGCAGAGGTGATCAAATACCACCAAAAGAAAGCTCTATTTGTGGGAAAAAAAGGACACAAATTTTGTTTGGGAGCCACGTCGCACGACCGCGCAATTGTCATTCAAAGTGTGACAGCGCTGAAAGCTGAAAAATGGCTTGGGCAGGAAGGGGGTTTTCGTGCACAGTAGAGAAGTGGTTAAACACATCTCCAAACAGGACCAATACATGAAAAACATGCAAATATGAAAGCAATTTGAAAAACAGCGTACAAAATACATTCCAAAATGTGAAGGGATTTTTAAAATGACTTTTACCATTCTGCCATTAAATTACAGGATCATACACTGTGAATACACTACAGTTATCTAAAAATAAGGTAGGCAACCAATAATAAAAGTAAAAGTTCCCTTATTCTTTAAAGTGAAACTCCAGTTCAAACTTGTTTTCAGCTTTGCACATAGCAGGTAGCAATTAGAACCCCTGAGAGGCTTTTATTGCTGTTGGTTTCCCTCTACAAAAAATAAATAAATGGCTGAAGCTACTTTAATCTATATCACATTATGACTACCGTATATACTTGAGTATAAGCCGAGATTTTCAGCCCTTTTTTTGGGCTGAAAGTGCCCCCCTCGGCTTATACTCGAGTCAGTGTACCTGAAAATATTGAGAGGCTGCGGGCGTCCATCGTTTAAATTTTGCAGTCTCCTCCTGGTCCCTTCCGTGATAGGTGGAACTGTGTCTGCTGAGAATCGCCTATCACGAACGTTCTCTCATCCTCACCCATCCCAGCAGACACTGTGTTCAGTGTTCCGCCAATCACGGAAGCCTTTTCATCCTCGGACAAGAGGACGCCTGTGATTGGCGGAACACTGAACACAGTGTCTGCTGGGAAACTGAGGATGAGAGAACGTTCGTGATAGGCGGAACTGTGTCTGCTTAGAAATGCCTATCACAGAAGGGACCAGGAAGAGACCGCAAGTTTTAAACAATGAATGGACGCCCGCAGCCTCTCAATTTCAGGTACAATTTCAATTTTAGGGGCACAGTGAGGATGGGCACAGTAAGGATGGGCACAGTAAGGATGGGCACAGTAAGGTGGCAATGGGCAGAGTGAGGTTGGGCACAGTGACAATTGGCGTGCAAATGGGCATTGTTGACCCTCTTCCACTTACAGTAGCTGCTGCATTCTCACCCTAGGCTTATACTCGAGTCAGTAAGTTTTCCCATTTTTTGTGGTAAAATTAGGTACCTCGGCTTATACTCGGGTCGGCTTATACTCGAGTATATACAGTATTTTGTGTAATAAAGATATTACTAGCTAGATGCCCCCAGTACTGAATGTGCAATCCCTGACAGTATTTCACAGCTGGTTTTAATTACAGTTTCTTCTGCTTTATTTATTGGTTGGAGTATCCATTGCACAAGATTGTTGGCACTCCACCCTGCTTAATTGTACTTTATCCAAGGTAACGTTATCCAGCATTAAAGAGTCTGCTTCACAGTAAATTACATATTTATTAGATTTAGCCACTCATTTCATTCTGGATAGTACATCTAACACAGATTGACGCACCATGTTCACAGCTGCCTTCATGTCTGCCAGGCTAGAAAATATAATGCAGTACTCGTTATTTTACTAACCTTTTCTCATGATCTTCCATATGAACCACAATCCTATCAAGCTATTGCTGTCTAAAATATAAGCATGATAAATTCCATAGAAGGAACAATGACCAAATAAATTTAATTAACTGTGGGGAAAAAACTAAGTTCTGTATCTTTGAAAATTAAGTATTGGTTATTTCTGGTGCCAGTATCTAGAGCTGCATGATTTTGCAGAAGGACTGTTTCCTATCATTGCAGAGGCTCCTGGCAAAGGACTAAGAAAGTATGTAGCAGAACATGAGTTTATGCAAAGGATTTAGTATCAGGCCTCGTACACACGACCGATTTTCTCGTCGTAAAAAACACGTCGTTTTTTTCGACGAGATTCTTGTTAAGCTTGTCGATTTTCTCGTCAAGCTTTCTATGCGTACACACTGTCATTTTCCAATTTCCTCGTGGTTCTCTGCGCTCACGTCCAGCACGTACGACGGCACTATAAAGGGGAAGATCTTTTTTCTTGGCGCCACCCCTTGGGCTGCTTTTGCTGATCTCGTGTTACCGCGTGTGAAGTAAAAGTTTGGGAAGAGACGATTCGCGCTTTTCAGTCTTCGTACTTTTCAGATCGTTTTCTGCGGTTCAGTTTGTGCTTGTGGGTTCGTATCTTGACTTTCAGGGCGTCTAGACAGGTCGTATCTGTTTTACAGTGCGTTATTGCCTGTTCGTTTCTGAATTTCAGTTCGTTATTCATAGGCCTTGCTGTTCTAAAGTGCGTTCTGTTCTGTACATTCTGATTAGACGACCGTTTCCTAGCCATGTCGCCTGGACGTTCTCGTTGTCGAGTTCGTGCTGTGCGTGCGCTTGGTGTTGGTCTGCTTGTTTTGGACCAAGACCAGTCCATGAATGGTGTGAGGAGGAGTTCATGGACCAAGAATTGGTTGCTCCAGCGGGACCAATTCTGCCACATGCCTCTGCTGCGGGAGATCGTCGAGAATAATCCTGAGGACTACAGGAATTTTCTGAGGATGTCTGACCCCGTTTTTCAGGAACTGTTGGCTTTGGTGTCCCCCTATATTACCAGGAAGGACACCGTTATGCGGGAAGCCATCAGTGCTGAGCAGAGGCTCATCGCCACGTTGCGTTACCTGGCGACAGGGAGAAGTCTTCAGGACTTGAAGTTCACCACAGGCATCTCCCCCCAGGCTCTGGGCCTCATAATCCCAGACACCTGTTCTGCTATTATACAAGTCCTGCAGGAGGACTATATTAGGGTAAGTTTTCTCCCTTAACATCACATTTTATGTATTACATGTATGCTAATGTATCGTATTTCTTTCATCCTTCCCTAATTACCATGATTGTAATATGCTGAGAATGTCCCCTTTGTCCCCATGCATGTTGGAAGCTTTAGATTGCCCCTTTTTTATCCTCCCTAAATATTTCCCCTCACTAACTTTTCCAGCAGGGGCGCCTGTTGCTCCAAATGTTGGGGGGTTCCAACCCCAATTTCGGAAATAAACTTCCTCCTTTTTTGCTCTGTTGCCTAATAAACGCCCCCAGTTGTCCCCTCCAATGCAGCCATTTAGTCCCCTCTAATGCAGCCAGTTTCCCCCCAGCCCTGCACTTACCTTCTTGTGGTCAGCGCCATCCTTCTTCTGTCCTTGATGTCTTCTCCTTCCCTTCATGTTGCATCAGCCAATCATGTTACCATTAAACAGACTTGGTGAACATGATTGCCAGAGCAGCCTGTCAGTGTTTACACAAGGAATGCCCCCTCCTTGCGTCCCCGATTTTTCTTTGAGGAAGCCAATTACATCCCTCAGGTTGTAATTTGCAAGACTTTTTTAATACCTGTTTCTGCTCTGCAATTTTAACCCCCTAAATGACGCAATTATTCATATGTCGGTCGCTTTACAAGAGGCCATCCACCTGAATAGTGTGCGGCATAGACAATACATAGGTTCATGCAACGCATGAACCTATGTATTGTTCTGAGTGATGGGCACAGGAGAGAGGGGACAGTGCTCCAGCGCCCACTCTGGACGCACCGCCACTGCAATGCTATCCTGTGGCCAAACACATCTCCCCCCCCCCCAAAATAATTTAGTAATGGCCCATCAGAGGTGGTGATGAATATGATAAATGAGCCTTCCATTATACTTTTTTTACACACCTTAATAAACGTATAATTAGATTGATGTTGGTCTCTAATTTTTTGGTTTAGAATTTGCTTGTAATGTATGCCTTTGTTTTTCTAATATTATTTCATCTTGTTTCACTCCACAGCTTCCTTCCACGCCACAGGAATGGCAGACTGTGGCATCGGAGTTTGCCACGCGGTGGGACTTCCCCAACTGCGGTGGTGCCATAGACGGGAAGCACGTCCGCATCGTGCCGCCACCCCGTTCTGGGTCCTACTACTACAACTACAAGGGGTTTCATAGCATTGTGCTGATGGCGGTGGTGTCAGCACGGTATGAATTCCTCTATGTTGATGTAGGGAAGAATGGCCGGATGTCCGATGGGGGATCCTTCATCCAGACGGAGTTTGCCCTCCGTCTCCAGAGTGACGACCTTGCATTGCCACCGGATGCAGGGAATATTGAAGGACTCCCCTTTGTTTTCTTGGCTGATGAAGCCTTCGGACTCGGACGGCATCTTATGAGGCCATTTCCACAGAGGACCCTGACCCCAGAGAAGAGTGTGTTCAATTACCGGCTGGCCAGGGCCCGAAGAGTCGTTGAAAATGCCTTCGGCATAATGGCCAGCCGGTTCCGCCTTTTTATGACTTCCATCCACTTGGCGGACTACAAAATAAACTATGTAGTGTTATGCTGCTGTGTGCTACACAACTTTCTGAGCCAAAAATCTAATTCGTATATGGCCTCAGTTTTGCCAGAGGCTGGACTTTCCCCTGCAAATCCCCTTCCGGGCCTGGAATCTGCCCGTCTTGGCTTGCCCCCCCAAAATGCCCGTGTGGTTCGGGACAAATACATGGAGTATTTCACGGGTAGGGGGGCAATTCCTATGCCAGCCTATGTCTAAGTATCCCAATAAAAATCTTGTTTAAACCTTTAATTATTTGTTCTTTCCTGTCTCCTAGTTTGTCTTTGTGCATTTGTAGTGGCAAGTGTATTTTACTTTAGTAAATAACAACCAATTTCACTATGTTACCTTACAAAAGAACCAAATAAGCTTAGAGAGTATTATAAAAAGAAGCTACACGTTGTTTGTGGTCAAATATTTTACTCTCTGCACTTTTTTTTTTTTTTTTACTTTGGGGTTGGCCTGGCCACAACCCGGCAAATTTTGGCTTATGAAAATACAAAAATACCACTTGCATTTCTAAAATGACAACATTGGATACCTCTGAGCAATCTGAGACATTCAGTTACACAAACTATGTCTCTATGTGCCCGTCCTAATATGGGGTCCTGCCACATCTTGCCCAGCCAAAAATTCAATATGCACACATTTTTAATTTTTTGCAAATAGGAAGTTTACAATCCTGATCCCTATTGTCAACATGTGCTATCTGCCATCAGGGGTGATCAATGGACGTGTTTTGGGGGTGCATCCCCTTCCTCAGTTCACCGACTTTTGATACGAGGAAGGGGTTGCACCCACAAAAGACGTACATGGATATCCCCTGATGGCAGATAGCACATGTTCACACACTGTGTGCATATTCAATTTTTGGCTGCTTTGTTACTCAAAAAATTAGTAAAAATATAAAAACAAACATGTAAAAACAAATGTGTTTGGATGGCTTATTGAATTCTCCCCAAAACATCGAGAATGTCTTTAAATGTTTGTTCCATCACATGGATTCTTTGTTTAATTAGGTCCAGTTCCGTGCTACATTCCATCACTTGCTGGATGAGGCGGAGGGCACTGTCAGCAGAGAACGGTGTGCTATCCTTCACAACATTTCCATCCCCTAAAAACCATAAAAAAAATTAATAAAACTCTGCAGGCCTACCTCGCTTACCTTAAGCTGTGGTGTCAGATACTGACCTGTTGTGGTGACCAGATCCACAACGTCATCCACCTCTCCTTCCTGCACTTCTCCTTCCTCCACCTCAACTTCCTGCACATCTTTCGGTTGTGGATCTTTGGGAGTTTGGGGTTGCTTGGAAGTTGTGGGGTGCATGTGCTCCCTGGAGTGTCCTCCTCCCAGTCTTCTCTCCCCTATGAGAATAAAACCAAAGGTCTATTTATCACACTGTAAAAATCTCATTTTTAAACTTAAAACAGGCTAAATTGTTTGGAAGTGGGGTACAAGTGTGTGTTTGTGCGGAATTTAAAGAAAAATGCATTATTTATGACCCCAAATATGTTTAGTATTCACATTTGGATGTAATTTTTTGGACATGGAGGCACCACAAATAAACTCTGATGCACCTGTGTGGGACACCCAAAAAAGGCGGGTCTGGTGGCCCACACTATAGTGCTCCAAAGTACAGATGTGGAAGCAGCTGCTGAGTGTCCTCTCCTTTACACTGATTAAAGTTTGCATTTCATTCTCCTTACAAACACATCATCTAGACTTAAAAATTAGCCACAATACTTGATCAAAAATGGCAGATGTCTAATTACTTTTGGGGGTCTTAAATAAGCCAAAACCGCGGATAGTGGCCGAACGAAGTGTCGGTAACGTAACGAACGATTACTGTGCCCAACCTAGTTCAAAATATTACATTTTGGAAGGGAGTCCAATATGAAAAAAAAAAAAAAAAGTCAGTTTCTAAAAAGATTAATAGCAGAAAGGTCGTCATTTTACTTACTTTTAGCGAGCATCCTCTTTATGCTCCTCAACTGGTCTGGCTCCCTCAGTTTGAGGTCTGACCACCTCTTTCTGAGCTGCTCATTTGAGCGTTTCACCCCGAACTTCGCCCTCAGACTCTTCACAACTTTAGTGAGGATTTTGGCCTTCCTTCTATTTGGTTTGCTATACGGCCCATGCTTGGCATCATAATCAGCCTTGACCAAGATGTCCACCATCTCCGCCATCTCCGCCAAAGACATATTCGATGCCTTGAATCTCCTCCTTGATCGTGACGTGTCCTCGGTCTCCGGGCTTGTCTCCTCGCTAGTTGCAGAATTATCAGACACCTGCTGTAACTCCGCCATATCTGTCTGCGCGCCGAAAGAGAAGGGGCGGGGAAAAGATGTTAGTTAGAACGTCATGGGCGGGCGACGTGTGCGGAGCGACGTGTTCGAATTTGGACGCATGCGTGGTGTGTATATAGCAAACACACATGTGACTATAGTACGTTCGGTGTGCGGAGAGAGGAGTTCAAGTGACGGACGTGCGAACGAAGGTATGTGATTTTGTGAGACTTGTAAAAATTGTGGGCCTATACTGTCTTGAGATTGGTGGAGGATATATATGGTGACTAGGATGTGAAGGAGGTTAGACTGTTTGCCTCACATTATTTAAATATAAATTATTTTACTTGCAGATACAATATGAATGTCTTTATTAGCGACAAAGAGTTCCTGGCGGAATTTATTGACCGGGTAAGGGAGCTGCCGGCTCTGTGGGAGACCAAAAACCCCATCCATAAAAAAAAAAGGGGTGAGAAAAGCAGCGCTGGAGAAGCTGCTCCCATTTGTGCATACCAAGGTGCCCACAGCCACAGCAAAACAAGTGGACACTAAAATTGGGAGCTTGAGAGGTACCTACAGGACTGAACGCTCTAAGGTGCTGGCTTCTCAGAGGTCAGGAGCAGCAGCAGATGATGTTTATGTCCCGGTTTTGTGGTACTACAGCAGGATGTCCTTCCTGGATGACCACATTGAGCCAAGGCCATCACTTTCCACTCTTCCCCCCAGACTTCCCTGCAGCCAACCTGAGCCTTCTCTGGAGCAAGAGGAGGCAGCCATCCTGGATGATCCTGATTTGTCCATCTGGAGCCAGGTATAGTATTAACTGAAAATGTAGTGGGATAAAATTAATGTTTCCCAAATATGTCAGGATGAGAAACATACATTATTTTGTATTCCACAAGTGAAATCATGATCTGTAGACATTATTCTGCACTTAATTGTGTGGTAAAAAGTCAAGCTGATGTAGTGGTAAATTTAAAGCAAGGATTTATGCATTTACATTCTAATTGCTTCCATCAGGATTACAAAGTTTGAGGCAAAGATTAAACCAACATATTAAACTATGTTTCTTTTTCATACACAGGATGAAATCAGCCAGGAGGAGGGTCTGGAAACTGTCAGGCAGGAGGAGGAAGGGCCCAGTGGCAGCCAGGAGGTGGCAGGGCCCAGTACCAGCCAGGAGGTGGCAGGGCCCAGTGGAAGCCAGGAGGTGGCAGGGCCCAGTACCAGCCAGGAGGTGGCAGGGCCCAGTGGCAGCCAGGAGGTGGCAGGGCCCAGTGGCAGACAGGAGGTGGCAGGGCAAAGGAGAAGCACCAGATCCCAGGTGCCTCCCATCAGGCTTCACAAAAGAGGCAGGAGGGACAGGACCACCAGTGACGCAGCAATGGCCCTTATTAAAGAGGCCCATGCCACCCTCAAGGAGCCCACATCCCCTGAAGAGGCCATTGCCGGCCTAGTGGAGGCTAAGTTCAAGGTGATGAGCATGGAGCAACGCCTCCTATGCGAACCCCTGCTCATCACCTTGCTCAACAAGGGGGTGATGGAGCAAATTACCCCCAATACCGCCATATGTGAGGTGGCCCAACTGACCCAACCTCAACCTCCACCTCCACCTTCCTCTTCTGCCCCACCCCCTTCTGCTACCCCTCCACCTTCTGCCCCACCCCCTTCTGCTACACCTCCACCTTCTGCCCCACCCCCTTCTGCTACACCTCCACCTTCTTCTTCTGCCCCACCCCCTTCTGCTACACCTCCACCTCCTCCTCCTGACAGGAGTACCCCTCCAGTGGGCCAGCCTCCAGCTAAACGAAGAAGGAAGGCTGCAGGAAAGGCTGCAGGAAAGGCTTCAGGAAAGGCTTCAGGAAAGGCTGCAGGGAAGGTTGCCAGGAAGAAGAGGAAGTGATGGCCTTGCTTCATTGTGGTCGCACTGGTCGGACAGAAGGCAGCCTGTTGTAGTACCACACACTTGGGACATATATCTCACCTGCTGCTGTTCCTGACCTCTGGGAGGCCAGCATCAGATTGTGTTCTGAAATGTGGGCCTTCTCAAGCTCCCAATTTTAGTGTCCACACAGGGTTGGTGTGTGCTCTGGGGTCCCTGGGATGCACAAATGGCAGCAGCTTCTCCAGCGCTGCCTTCTCTTTATTTAATTTATAAACATGAATAAATGTGTTTTTTGTTTAAGTTCATACTTGACTATGTGTATTTTTAAATAAAAAAAAAAAAGCTTTGGAGTAAGCAGATACATTTGACTGACAATAAAAGGCACAGATATCACCCCCCCAAAAGAATAACTAAATCTGATTAACTCAAAAACATGGTGTGAAATTTTAAAAATATAGATTAGAAAATTAAATGTGAGATCGCTATCAAAACATTGAGAAATTATAATTAACATCATTTTGAAAAATCTAACCATTTAAATTATTCCTAAAAACTTGCACGATATAATACACATAAATCTTATAAAGAGCAGCATGAAAAAGGTTAAAAATAAGGCAGAACTCTGTGTGAATATCAGCAGCAAAAGAAGGTCTCTCGTTTTGATTAATGTAACATTCTAACGAAGAATTCAATGCAGAACATTTAAACGATGAAATATTTATGAGCGTGACGAATGTGCTCTCTCCATTATGAAGGCTTGTTTTACCAGAAGATGCGCTCCCGTCTCATAGTTGCTTGTGAGCATGCGCGCTTTTGGAAGAGTCGTAAAAGCATACACACGAACCATTTTCTAGTCACAAAACAGGCCGACGAGAAACACGACGAGGAAATCTGGAATCCTGACGAGAAAATAGAGAGCAGGTTCTCTATTTTCTCGTCGAGATTCTCGTCAAGTTTCTCGTCGTAAAACCATACACACGAACGTTTTTCTAGACAAAAAAACTCTCGCGGCACTTTTCTTGACTGTTTACGACGAGAAAATCGGTCGTGTGTACGAGGCCTGAGATTTAAATATTGTTTAGGTTAAAGGCAGTGGCGGCTGGTGCTCAAAGATACTGAAACAAAAACATCAAATGCAGCCTTACTGTGCCCAGCAAATGCAGCCAACTGTGCCCAGCAAATGCATCCACTGTACCCCCTCATATGCAGCCAACTGTACCCCCTCATATGCAGCCAACTGTACCCCCTCATATGCAGCCAACTGTACCCCCCTCATATGAAGCCAACTGTGCCCATCAAATGCAGCCACGGTGCCCATCATATGCAACCAACTGTGCCCATCATATGCAGCCAACTGTGAACACATCTAAATAAACCATTATAATACTGTACTCAGCGATGCCTTGGCTTTCTCTGCAAAGATCTACACCTAATTGGAATATTTTGTAGGCTTTGGCAACCTAAACTGTTTTCTCTTACTTTAGACAGTTTACTGCTTACCTTTATACCATTCAGGCTATTTACTTAGCTTGAACGGCTCAAATTTTAAAATGAAAAAATGGTGATGTTTTAACCACTTGCCTGATGATGGCTACAGCGCAGTCAGCTAGTTCTGGGAGGGCATACTATGAAGTCCTCCCAGACTCGCGCTTCCCACGTGCACCCGGAAGCGTTCATAATCCCGGATCAGAGTAAAGGGCCGACGACAGCGGCCCTTTACCGCGTGATCGCTCCGTTCAAAGACAAAGCGATCACTTGTCAACAAACAGGCGCATGTCCGGTTCAGCTCTCTACTCACACTGATCGGTACAGCGAGTGAGGAGAGAAGGAAGACGGTGCAGCAGCATGAGTAAGCTGTCTCTGGAGTGCCCACAGCGCTGATCTGTGCCCATTCATGCCTCATCTGTGCTAGACATGTGCACACTGAAATATTTCGTTTCGGAATTTCGTTTTCGTCCGAAAAATACATTTATTTAGTTACTCCCGAAATTTGTTTTTATTTATTTTGTTTCGTTAAAAAATGCATTCGTCCGAAAATCAGAAATAATTAAGGTTGAATCTGTCATTGAAGGCTTATGGTGTCTGTCGAATGTTCTAAGAAGATTTGACGGAGCAGCTTAACTGTACGACGCCACACTCGTACATTTCCAGTCGAATGTCCCGCCTACAAGCTATAGAAGAATTCTAATGTTGTATGACACTAGTAATAATTATATTTATAAATTATTATTACTAGTCAACCAACATTCAAATTCTTCTATAGCCTATGGGCGGAGCATTTGACCGGAAATGTACGATTGCGGCGTCGTACAGTTTAGATGCTTGTCGAATCTTCTTAGAACTTTCGACAGACACCATAAGCCTTCAATGACAGATTTGACGTTTGTATGTTTTTCGCAGCTTCGTCGAATCTTCGTCGTTCATGTTGAATGGTCTACCCCAACACTGTCTCTATAATGTCGAATCTTTCCTCTCTATGTAAAATAATCTAATGTAAAGGTAAAAGTTTTTTCAACTTAATGCATTCTATGCATTAAGGTGAAAAAACATCCGACAATACCGGCTCCCCCTGGCCCCCCGTTTAGCTTACCTGACCCCTCGAAAGTCCCACGCTCACCCCCGACATCCTCTTCGCCGCTCAGCCTGGCCGTTGATTGGTTACAATGGATGGATTGAAAGCAGCGCAGCCATTGGCTCTCGCTGCTGTCAATCACATCCAATGATGGGGGGGCAGGGCTGAGTGATACAGTCAGCGGCAATAGCCGCTGGCTGTATCACTGGAGCACGCCCGCAATGACTCACCACCATGCTCGCTCGCTCGCATATAGGTGGTGAGTGATTGCGGGGAGGAGCCGAGACAGCCGCTGAGGGACCCCAGAAGACGTGGATCGGGGCCACTCTGTGCAAAACGAGCTGCACAGCGGAGGTAAGTATAAAATGTTTGTTATTTTTTTATTTCTTTTTTCTTTAGTGATCCTTTTAAGGTTAGGCACATTCGACCGCAGGTTCGATAGACACAGATCGCTATTGTCAGCGTCATGTCGAATCTCCTATCTATAATCGAACTGTTGTCACAACGAAAAAGAAAATAAATAACATATTTTTTATGTCGGATCTTTCGGATTTCGGATTCTGCGCGTTCGTTTTCGTTTGTTAAAACAATAACGAAAATACCCAAAATTCGGACGAAAATGCGTTCGGACGAAAACGAATGCACATGTCTAATCTGTGCCTCATCCGTGCCTCATCCGTGCCTCATACATTGTCCATCCATGCCACATTAGTGCTCATTTATGCCCATCCATGCTCATTAATGCCACTTCAGTGCTCATCCTTGCCACATCAGTGCTCATCCATGCCTCATCCATCCCACACATTCATGCCACATCAGCGCTCATTCCGACGGTTCTCCCTGCATGTTGGCCCTCTGTATGTGGCCAGGCTGTGTAAAAGTCTCACACATGTGGTATCACCATACTCAGGAGGAGTAGCAGAATGTATTTTGGGATGTCATTTTTGCTATGTACATGCTATGTGTTAGAAATATCTTATAAATTGACCGCTTTGTGTAAAAAAAAATAATAATAATGCGTTTTCATTTTCTTTCCACATTTTCCCAAAACTTCAAAAGTGTAATAGGTAGTCAAGAAATTAAAGGTGTCATTTATGTCCCTAGAACACCTGACGGTGCTCCCTACATGTTGGGCCTCTGTATGTGGCCTGACTGTGAAAAAGTCTCACACATGTGGTATCGCCATACTCAGGAGGAGTAGTAGAATGTATTTTGGGGTGTAGTTGCAAGTATGCATATGCCATATGAGAGCGATAACCTGTTAACATGACAATTTTGTGAAAGAAAAAAAATAATCTTAAATTGGAAAGAATTGTGGGGGAAAATTATAGCTTCAATAAACTCACCATGCCTCTTACTAAATACCTTGGAATGTCTACTTTAAAAACAGTAAGGACTTTAACATTGGAGCGGTGTGCTGGCAGGATGCTAGAAAAAGTCCTGCAAGCAGCATCTTTGAGGCGCTGTAGGAGTGGTGTATACACCACTCTTATAGCACCCCTGCCCATTGAAATCAATGGGCAGTGGCGCTTTGTGGGCGCTTTTAACCCTTTTCGGCCGTTAGCGGGGTTTAAAAGTGCCCGCTAGCGGCCGAAAAGCGCCACAAAAATTACAGTAAAGCGCCACTAAAAATAGCGGTGCTGTAACCCCGACGCCTGGCGCCGCTCAGTGTGAAAGTGCCCAAACTTTCACAAAGACCAAATAATATACTCTAATTTGGGTTATGTTGACCAAAGATATGTAGCAGTATAAATTTAGGCCAACATTTTTGAAGAAAAATTACTAATTTGCAAAATTTTATGACAAACAAAGAAAAAAAATTTTTTTAACAAAATGTTCAGTCTTTTTTCATTTATATTACAAAAAAAGAAAAACCCAGTGGTGATTAAATACCACCAAAAGAAAGCTCTATTTGTGTGAAAAAAAAGGACAAAAATTTCATATGGGTATAGTATTGCATGACTGAGTAATTGTCATTCAAAATGTGAGAGCACTGAAAGATGAAAATTGGCCTGGTTAGGAAGTGGGCCAGTGGTTAAAAATGTTTACACATTTTGCTCATGGAAAGCAGGACCCCTTCACACCTCTGTGTATTGCAAAAATTGCTGCTAGAGCTCACAGTAAAGCCTCGTACACACGACCGAGTTTCTCGTCAAAAAACTACAAGAAACTTGCTGGCAGAGCTTTCTTGCCGAGTAAATCGGTCGTGTGTACGCGGCTATCAGGTTTCTCGTCAAGAAAACCGACAAGAATCTCGATGAGAAAAATAGAGAACCTGCTCGTCAGGATTCTCCATTTTCTCGTCAAAATTCTCGTCAGCATGTTTCTCGACGAGAAAAGTGTGTGTGTGTACACTCACCTGTCGCCATGGAAACCCGCGCATGCTCGAAATGACTGACGCATGCGGGGTAGCTTCCTAGGCATAGGTAGGGTGTAGCAAGATGGCGGCGACGGCATCGAATGTGACGAGCGCACGCTCGTCGTAGTCGATTACGTCACCGCGTTCGCTCCATTCAAAGAACCGCGGGTTCTTTGAATCGAGCGTGTGTACACTCGGCCGGGACAAGTTTCTTGTCCAAGAATCTCGTCAAGAAAAACGAGTTTTTTCCTGACGAGATTCTCGGCCGTGTGTACGAGGCTTAAGTGTTGATGACGTCAAAGTTTAGAGTGCAATGCACATTGGCACTGCTGGCATCACATCTTACACCAGTGGCTAAGCGGTAGTTCTGGAGGGAAACATGGGAGACTAAAGCTTGGTATATATGACCAACTTTTGGTATGTGTGTACTGCTGTCTGTTCAACAGAAGCTTGTCTAATGATCGGCTTCTGTCAAAGGTTTTACTGGAAAACCAGCTTACGATCAGCATTTGCAGCCAATGGCTGCAGCACTTGATCTGTGTATTCTGGTGGTGGTGGTGGGTGAGTCCCCGCTGTCAGGAGGGATTCCTGCATACACACTGTTTGTGTTAATGCAGGGATCTGTGAGTATACCCAGCTTTGCACTGCTGGCTTCTTTGAGGAAAGTTGCCAGGCTGATCTCTGAACAGCCATAAAATCTGCATTTTCAGGAGGAAAGCAATGTCAGTGCCATGTATTTTTCTTTTGTATAGTTTACTTTAAAATAGAGCTTTTATTTCAGTGAACTTATTATAATGCGGATAGGGAACTTTTGGTTTTTCACAATAATTGGCAAGCATTTGGGTCAGAGGCCTCCCTCATCCCCTTACTCCCCAACCCAGAAACAAGTAGCAGCAAAAAACAACACACACTAATATCTAAACTGCAAGCATCCACAAATGAACGGCTTGTGGGAGACCCTGCTACTGAAGCCTCTAGTCAGTAGTACACACTGTGCTTCAGCAGACTGGCATACAGGATTTGCAGCCCGCACACACTGCTCTCACCAGTTGTTACAAGTTAGATAAACCAGGCAGTACCAATTATAGAGTTAAACTGGCCATACAAGGTTCCATTTTTTTTTCATTAAGCCAACGGGCTGAACAAAAAAAACTGAACAGATTATCCCATCCACACAATCGAGGTGCAGCTGCAGGCATCACCCCAGTACGTTTTTTTTTTAGAGCGGGCAGTCGGCTCTTTAGGGATAACAACCGATGCGGCTAAAAGCCACTCGGCTGTCATCCTAAAGTAGCAGGAGGGAACATCCCCCCTTCCCCACCTTTCACCGCTCTTTCCGGGCCTCCTGTCCCACCGGGAGACCTGATCTACGATCCGGCACTTCCGCCGGGTAGGCGGAGACTGGAACAAAGCCGGAAACGGCTTTGTTCCAGTCTCCTATGTAAAAACACGGAAGCGACGTCACAATGTCACTTCCGGTTTACTCGGCTGCCAATGGCGCAGATTTAAAAAAATGTGACAGTATTCAAAATCGCCGATTTTTTGGGCAATCTGAATACTTTGAATTGCAAAAGAGGGATTTGGGATCTTTTAGACCCCCGATCCCTCCATAAAGAGTACCTGTCACTAGGGTTGTCCTGATACTGAGCATTTGCGCCAGTACTTGTACTCGAGCAAATGCTCCGATGTTTGATCTGATACTTAGACAGTCAGGGATGATGGAGGGGGGGGTAACAAGCACCGATCTCTCTGTATAGATTTCAATATAGCAGCTGACAGCTGCTTCTCCTCCTCTCCCTCCTCCCGTGGCTTTCAGCTGCTATATTGAAATCTATACAGGGAGATCGGTGCTTGTTAAGCCTCGTACACACGGTCGGACTTCAAACAAACTTTTCCGTGGATTTTTGTCCGAAGGGAGTTGGCCGGGCACACCCATAGCATACACACGGCAGGACTTTTCTGCAAACTTTCCCAAAACTTTCCCAACATCACGTGGTTTTTTCTGCTCTTTACCGCCACCCATTAGTCAACTTCTGGTATTGTTGGTCGAATTTTACATGGTTCTGGGCATGCTTATTTGTACTTCAGACAAAAGTCCGATGGATTTCTGTACACGCGGTCGGACTTTGCACCATCGGACTTTTGTTGCCGAAAAGTTTGTCCGTTTGCAGAGCGAACTTTTGTCCGATGAAAACCGAAAATGTTTGTCCGATGGAGCGTATACACAGTAGGATTTTTTGGAAAACGTGCTCATTTTGAAGTTTGTTGGCAAAAAGTCAGACCGTGTGTGGGCCTTAACTCCCCCCACCGCCGCACTGATCACCCTTGACTGTCCCCATATCCTCCTCCACTCCCCCACTGTGTACTCCTCCAGACTCCTCCGGTCCCCCTCCGTGCTACTGTCCCAACTCCGTGCTCCTCCGCCCCCTTTGTCCTCAATCTGTCAGGATGGAGAGCAGAGGAAGGAGCCGGTAAATCTGTAATTTACTGTCTCCTTCCTTTTCCGAATGTACAGAGTCATTGACTCTGTCCATTCATAACTGAGCATCGTAAACTGTGTAAGCCTCTGTCTCCTGTCCAATCATCTCCAGTGCAACTGAGGCTGCAGAGAAAGGGACTGGGGAATTTGTGTACTCAGTCCCTTTCCCTGTTTCAAAGGGGAGATTTCAGGGGTCTGTTAGGACCCCTGATATCTCACCAAAGCCCCCAACAGGGCTGATAAAAATAAAAGAAATAAGAATTGTAATAAATAATTAAAAGGTTAACCACTTCCATACCGGGCCTATTCTGGCACTCCTCTCCTACATGTAAAAATCATAATTTTTTTTGCTAGAAAATTACTCAGAACCCCCAAACATTATATATGTTTTTTTAGCAGACATCCTAGGGAATAAAATGGCGGTCATTGCAACTTTTTATCTCTCACGGTATTTGCGCAATAATTTTTCAAACGCCTTTTTAAAAACAAAACAAAAATCATAAATTAAAAAATAACAAAACAGTAAAGTTAGCCCAATTTTTTTTTGTATAATGTGAAAGATGATGTTACACCGAGTAAATAGATACAGAACATGTCACGCTTTAAAATTGCGCACACTCATGGAATACTTAAAAATCTCCATAGGTGACCCTTAATTTTTTTTTACAGGTTACATTGACACTTTAAAAAAACAAATTCTGATCACTTTTTATTGCTGTCACAAGGAATGTAAATATCCCTTGTGACAGTTAGGTGATCGATAGGGTTTCCAATAGGAAAAAATAGGATTTTTTGTACTCACCGTAAAATCCTTTTCTCTGACATCCATGGACTGACACGGTGTCTCTTTACACTTTACACGTGGGTTATGTCCCTGCTTGCAGGAGAAGACCTAGGCAGAATGTGAAATGTTATACATACATTCCAAAAGCCAGAGCTGAACAGCCCCACCCAGGGGGCGGTCCCTCCGTACATAACCCTCCCACTACAGTCAGCAGACTTCAGTTCGTAACAAAGCAGTACAAACTTAAAAGGAAGGGTGGGTGCCGTGTCAGTCCATGGATGCCAGAGAAAAGGATTTTACGGTGAGTACAAAAAATCCTATTTTCTCTTACCATCCATGGACTGACACGGTGTCTCTTTACACTTTACAAGTGGGATGTCCCAAAGCAGTGTCAAGAGGGATGGGAGCAGTATAAATGGAAAAACCAAAAACTTCACTCCAAGAAGGCAGAGCTCCTCAACGGAGGAGTCGCAACTTTAAACAGCGGCCTGCAGCACCCTGCGGCCGAAGGAAGCATCCGGAGATGCAGCCACATTAACCTTATGAAACTTAAAAGGCATGAACAGACGACCAGGTCGCCGCCTTGCACACTTGTGCAACCGACGCTTGATGTCGGAAAACCCAGGAAGCACCAATTGCCCTGGTGGAATGCGCCGTAACCGGAAAGGGAGGCGCCCGCCCTTTGAGAGCATAGGCTTGAATGACGGTCTGTCTGATTCCCCTAGAAATGATGGCAGACGAAACCGCTTGGCCCTGTTATGGACCAGAGACAGTCACAAACAGTGAGTCGGACTTTCGAATAGAAGCAGTAGCAGACAGGTACACCCGTAAGGCTTGTACCACATCCAATATGTGCAGCGCAAACTCTCTGGGATGCGATGGGTGAGGACACAAGGACGGGAGGACAATGTCCTCATGTAGGTGAAAGGTCGACACCACCTTTGGCAAAAAGGAAGGTCACGGATGCAACACCGCCTTATCCTTATGGATGACTAAATATGGCGACTTGCAGGACAAAGCCGCCAACTCAGACACCCGTCAAACAGAAGTGATTGCCACTAAAAGGCCACCTTCTGAGACAAGACAAGAGGGGAATATCCCGGATATTCCCAAAAGGAGGTTCCTGGAGGACCGAGAGCACCAAATTCAGATCCCACGGTGGGAGAGGAGGCTTGACAGGAGGGAGCACATGGCGAACCCCCAACACAAGGTGCTAACCAAGAAATGACCCGCTAGAGGTCGCTGAAAGAAGACGGCCAAGGCCGAAATCTGATCCTTGATGGTACTCAAAGCAAGCTTTTGGGTCACTCCACACTGCAGAGGACGCAGGATTCTGGGGACGGAATACGTCCGAGGACGCCAGTCCAGCGCTTCGCATATGGCGATATAAGCTTTCCAGGCACGGTGATAGATCTGCTTGGAGGAAGACTTCCGTGTCCTTAACATGGTCAAAATGACCGAGTCCGAGAGACCTTCGGACCCTCAACACCTGGCTTTCAACAGCCCTGCCGTTAAAGCCAGAGACTGTAAGCCGGATGAAACATAGGACCTTGAGACTGAAGGTCCTCCCTCATCGGCAACCGCCAGGGAACGTCCACGACGAGACGTACCAGATCAGCGTACCAGTGATGCTGAGGCCAATCAGGAACAATTAGGATCACCAGAGTTTATATCAGGCGATAAGGACCCTATGGGGCCACCAACGCATCCGAGGCATCGCCCAAGGATCCCTGGATCTGGCCACAACCTCGACCCTTGCGATTGAGTCGAGAGGCCATCAGGTCCACATCCGGCGTGCCCCACCGTCGGCAAAGGAGTTGAAATATGCAAAGGCCACTCTTCTTGGTCCGGCGATTGGCGACTCAGATAGTCCGCCTGCCCATTGTCTATGCCCAGAATGTAAATAACCTACAGAGCCGGCACGTTTCTTCCGGCCCACTTCAGGATACGGACTACCTCGGAAGCCGCAGCTGAGCTCCGAGTCCCCCCTTGATGGTTTACATACGCCACCGCCGTGGCGTTGTCCGACTGGCTCCTGATGGAGCGACCCCGTACTCTCTCCGACCTGAGGAGAGACACAGTCCGATGGCCCATATTTCCAGAACAGTGATTGGTAAACGGACTCGTCCGGAGTCCAAGGCCTTGAGCCGACAGGACTCCCCAGACTCCACCCCAGCCCGTCAGGCTGGTGTCCGTCGTGAGTACCGTCCATTGGATGGGAGGGGAACGACTTTCCGGACCGAAGAGCCGAGGATCTCAACCACCATGTCAGGGGCGCCCTGACCAGGTGAATCACCTGGATCTGAAGATCCAAGGACAACGGGGATTTGTCCCAGGTGGACAAGATCTCCTTTTGCAATGCCCTGGTGTGTGATTGGGCATACGGAACGGCCACGAAGGAGGCCACCACAAGTCCCGGGACTCTCATGCAAAAAAACGGATTGACAACCATTTTCGGGATGTCAGCACCTGCACCGCAGACTGAAGTGTCAGCAACTTCTCCAGAGGTAGGATACCTTTGCCTCCAAGGAGTCTAGAATCAGAACTAGATACTCCAGACACTGAGTCGGGACCAGGACTGACTCCTGAATGTTCAGGAACCACCCGAAGTCCCTGAGGGTCTAACTGACGATAGTCACCTTTCCTCTAAGTCTGAGCCACTTTCTGCTCTTAGCAGAAGATCGTCCAGATAGCCCACGACAGCAATACCTCACTGTAACAGAAGGCTAGAACCGGAGCAAGCACCTTGGTGAACACCCTTGGTGCCAAGGCTAGGCCGAAAGGAAGAGCCACAATCGATAGTGGACTTCGCTGATCGCAAGCGCAGAAACTTCTGGTGACTTGCGCAGATCGGAACATGCAAGTAGGCGTCCTTGAAGTCCAAGGACGCCAGAAGAAAATCCCTTTGGTGGAGTGTAGCGATCACCGTGCGAATGAATTCCATGCGGAAATTTCTGCACCTTCTCGAAGGCATTCAGGGCCTTGAGGTCCAGGATAGGTCGAACCATGTCCTATTTTTGGGACGACAAACAGATTCGAGTAGAATCCCTGAAAACTCTCCTGTGACGGAACCGGCACAATCACTCCGGACCTGATCAAATCCTGTACAGCCCCCAAGAGGGCTGCCCGACAGGTAGGAAGGAGAGGAAGATTCGAGGGAAAGAATCTGTCTGGGGGCCAGGATCGGAATACTATCCTGTATCCTGAGGTGACCACCTCGCACACCCACCAGTCGGAGATTCGGGAGGACCACCGATTCGTGACCTGCGAAGTCGTCCCCCCACCCCAGAGTCGGGCGGAGGCAAGACTTCACGCAGAGGCGGGCTTGGGAGCCGCTTGTTCGGCTTACGCACCCAGGGGCACTTGTGCCCACCAGCCGCACTGCCGTCAGTCTGAGAGGACCTACCCGTGGACTCTGACTGACGAAAAAACCCCGTTTTGCTGGAAAGGAAGGCCCCTGTTTTCGGCGGGCCTCCTCACTCTTGCTAGTCTAAGGAAGAAGAGTGCTTTTACCTCCCATGACATCCATGACGATGTCATCCAGAGCAGCACCGAAAGGTCTACCACCTTTAAATGGTAGATCTGTCAGGAGCTTCCTAAGGCTAGGTCAGCAGACCAGCACTTCAACCAGATAAGACGACGCAATACCACCGCCGAGACAGAGGCCCTGGATATTAAAGGGGCCGCGTCCAACGTGGCGTCGCACACATAAACCAGGCCCTGAACCAGTTGGTGGGCCAGAGCAACTGTGTCTGGAGGAAGATTATGCTCCTGTACAGCTAGGTGCAACATTTTTGCCCAACCTGTAAGTGTTTAAGACACAAGGGTCGCCGCTACCACAGGCCGTAGGGCGGATCCCAACAAGGCAAACATGGCTCTGCTCACCACTTCTGACCTCCTGTCAGTGGGGTCCTCAAATGCAGGAGTCCCCTCCATCGGGAGAGTGATGGCCTTGTTCAACCGGGCGACTGGAGGGTCGACCCTGGGGGAGAAGCCCACTTTTTAAGTAGGGCATCTTCAAGGGGTATCTGATAGACAAACGCCGCGGGACCATAAAAAAATTCTTCTGCGGCTTTTCCCAGACCTTATCAAAGAGCTGGTCAAAGAAAGTACATATGGAAAAACCTCTTTAGAAGGCCTGGCCTTAAAAGAACCAAAGGAGACTGTATCCGCCTGAGGTTCTGCATCCGCAGCATTTTAGCTTGAGAGTGTCCCTCACCGCAGTCATGAGTACACTAACAAGCGCCCTGTCATTTACTGACTCAGAACTGGAGTTTTCCACATAAGGAATGTCCTGTTCAAAACCATCCAATACATTCAGAACTAGGGTCCTGAGCGGTAGTGGCTAGGCCCATATCTGAATCAGCGCACTGCCCTCATGAAGTAAAGTGGGGGGAGGGCGCTTTTTTGCTCCCTTGCGCTTGCACACAGCTCCCATCCTGGTCAGAAATGATTCCAGGACTGCCCACAACTGGTCCCTAGGGACCGCAGGTGCTGAAGCACTGCCTGTTGTCCACTGACATTTAGGGGAAGCTGGTGACAGAGACTCCATATTGCCCCCCTCTGAGACTCCTCAGATAAAAAGTCCACCCACAGGCTGTGCTGACTGAGGAGGGGGCGCCCAGGGGACTCACCAAACCGGACCAGGGACCGCTCAGTTCCGCTGTCTGTACCGCGCTGTGTCAGCGCTGGTGAGCTGTGAGGAGATTGTGAGGAGATTCGCGCTGTTACAGCAGCGCTAGAGGCCAAAACTAGTGCTGAAGAGCGCGCGGGCTACAAGAAAATGGCCGCCGCACTTCACTGAGGCGATCCACGGCAAGATGGCCACCATGACTCAGCAAAAGTGAAAAAAACAGCACACACACAGCGCCACTCGGCGCTCAGGCCCCAAAACACACAAAAAAAGGCCCCAAGCATATCTGCAGACCAGCATTAGCCCCTCCAAGAACAGTGTGACCCCCAGGCACCCCACACAGCACAGCGCCAGCAATGGTGACAGAGAGTGACAATGAAATACAGGGGGAGACAGGGAAAATCCCCCACAGAGAAACACACAGCTTTTTGTACTCACCTGCAGGCAGGAGAGACTACTTACCCGTCCCCTGAGGGACCCACTGGTGTGTTTCTGACAGGACTATCACAGTGCAGTACTGAGTAGCTGTCGGCCCGGTCCACCGCGAAAGATACAGTCAGTCAGGAACTGTTCAGTCTTGAGAGGACCGTGGGAGAATGAAAGCAAACCCGGCCACCCCTGGAGTCATGGGGCCTGTCGTGAACTGAGTCTCACGCACACAAGGCGAGGATCAGCACGCTCGATGGTCGGACAGGGAAGACTACGAGGATATCTTGTACCCAACCTGTTGCCCAGCCGACAGTTGATAGAAGATTCTCAAAAATAAAATAAAAAAGAATTCCAGAAAAGGAATAAAAATAGGTCAGGAGACTGGCTCCTGAGAGAGCCACGTCTTCTCCTTCTGCTAGGCAGAAAAAAACTGAAGTCTGCTGACTGTAGTGGGAGGGTTATGTACGGAGGGACCGCCCCCTGGGTGGGGCTGTTCAGCTCTGGCTTTTGGAATGTATGTATAACATTTCACATTCTGCCTAGGTCTTCTCCTGCAAGCAGGGACATAACCCACGTGTAAAGTGTAAAGAGACACCGTGTCAGTCCATGGATGGTAAGAGAAAAAATGTTTTTTTTATATATTTTTTGGGGATATTTATTATAGCAAAAAGTAAAAAATATTGATTTTTTTTTCAAAATTGTCACTCTATTTTTGCTTATAGCGCAAAAATTTAAAAAATGCAGAGGTGATCAAATACCACCAAAATAAAGCTCTATTTGTGGGGAAAAAAAGGACGTCAATTTTGTTTGGGAGCCACGTCGCACGACCACGCAATTGTCAGTTAAAGTGACGCAGTGCCGAATCGCAAAAAGTGCTCTGGTCTTTGGCCAGCCAAATGGTCCAGGGCTTAAGTGGTTAACAAATGCAGTAAATCTTTATGCTTTGTAATATGGAGCACTTAAATCTAGTGTTATTTTTTACATTGTCTTATCAAAAAAAAAAAAATCACATGCCAACTACACCAGAGGGAGGTTGTTCTGTGAATGAAAAAATATTCTAGTGTGCCTTCATTCACACAATGATCTCCCTCTGGTATACAAAATGGGAAGAGGAAGGAAAAAGCACTCACATTGCCACATCCATGTATTGAGGAAAATTGGTTTGTTGCTCAAGAAGGAGCAAAACAAGGTAGGACTTTGCAGGCAACACACAAAAATGGAATACAAAAAAGTTTATTGAATCGATGCGAACTTGTACCTGGGGGGGTGGGAACGTGAGTTGTTCTCCAATGACGAATTTGGACACCTTTTCTGTTTAGTTTTGGGGTGGTTTCGTTTTATTGATGACGTACTGATGCTATGGGCGGGATCTCTGACCCTTTTGAATGAATTTATGCAAATGTTAAGTACTAACGGACATAATCTTAAATTCACCATGGCATATAGCCAAACGAGGATTGCGTATCTAGACATATCGATTTACGTTACAGAAGACCAAAACCACTCTGTACCGTAAACCGACGGCGGGGAACACGATTCTACACGCTGCAAGTTCACATCCTCGTTCACTGATCCAAAGCATACCATTTGGGCAGTATTTACGTCTAAGACGGAACTGCACCGATGATACCAAATTCAAGGAGGAGGCCGATCTCCTCTATACACGTCTAAGAATGAGGGGCTACAGCAAAAATTGCCTTAAGAACGCTTTCAAAAAAGCCCTTATTAAACCTAGAAATACCATACTTGCCAGACCCCCAAAAAAACCACCCCTGATGTGGTGAGATTCATAACCACATACTCTGACCAGCATGCTAAAGTCAGGTCAATCATGCAAAAACACTGGCATATTTTGTCTGCTGACCCTGTTCTCAGAAAATATATTGGAACGAGTCCAGAGATTACCTTTCGACGGGCTGGTTCTATTCGGGACCGTCTGGTACAAAGTAACTATAGGAGGTCTGACAACAAACCCCGGGAACTAAAGGGACTGTACAAATGTGGCCAGTGTGATTACTGTGACCTTCTAATTGGGGGCCCAAGGATAACTCTACCCAACGGCCAGACTCACTTCCTCAAACATCATATCACCTGTCAGACTAAGGGAGTTATTTACATTATTTTTTGTTGTTGTGGATCCTTCTACATCGGAAAGACAATTTGAGCCTTCTGGAGAAGAATAAAAGACCATGTTTATTACGCAACTAGTGGTCTTCTGAATACCACCATTGGCCATCATGTGGCGTTTAGGCACTGATATGAACCCCAGGTCTTCAGGGTCGCCGCCCTGGATCGGGTCTACGAGGACCCACGGAGTGGCAACTTTGACCAGAGGGTATTACAACGAGAAACAGAATGGGTATACAAATTAAAGGCGACCAAGTATCCTGGTCTGAATGACATGGTCAGCTTTAAACCATTTTTGTAAAAATTACAGAATATTAATTATAGTGCTGTACCTTTTTCTTCCCCCTTTTTTTTTTTCTTTCCCTCCCTTCCCCTCCCAATGTCTGCCCTAGGATGTCCCCTAGGATGTATTCTCCCATTTTCCATGAGTTTGGAGTGTCTTTCGGTCCCTGATCTTGTTCTGGTTCCGAGAGAAACCTACTTATTTCCACAGGAAAGGTTCTCTGTTTCTTCGTATATTTGGAAAAATAAATCTTTTTGTATATGTAATTAAGCTATAGGAACTTATACAATTGTATGTATCGCACTAATGGAATTTATCCTAAGCGAATGACTGTCTCTACGGAGCTTGCTAGATTATGTATTGTGTTATCGTACAATTATGTCAATGTGAGTATATCTTTGTGTGCTTTTTGGCCCTTTTCTGTCCTCTCTGTGCATCTTAGTGATCCAATATGGCGATTGCCATGCTCAGTGTTTAATTTGACCTATTTCATGGTATTCATCTTGTATTATTTTTTAGTTCAATTTTTTCTTGTCTCGGATTCTTCTTTGCTTTATTGCGCTGTTTTCCCTATTCCAACATGGCGTGCTTTGCTTCATGTGGTTCGCGGACTCTTGCTGTCTTCCGGTTCGGGTCTCTTGCTCCGTTGCACTGTTTTCCTGCTCTGATGTGGCGTGCCTGACACTTCCGCCCATGATCTGAGTGCGGGGCGCACTCGAGTGATGTCAGCGCGCAGCGCACGGCGCAGACGCATGACGTCAGCACGCTAAGCGTGATTTTTGCCGCGTTTTTTTCTATTATAAATATGACAGCCAACACAGTCTGTCCCCTGTGTTCAGCATGAGGCTGACTCCCGGGGATGCTACCGTGTGACGTTCAACAGCCAGGTAAGCCGCCTCCTACATTTTGGCGATACCATACAGGCATGAGCTGCCTATTTAGTTATCACCTTTTTTATGTTCTTTATCTCCAGACCCTGTACGGTGATACATATACCACTGCTTTGGCTGGGCTTTTTGCACTCGTTTTGCTTACGATAGGACTTTGTGGTGAATAGAAAGTCTTCTTTTTTCACACCAAGAACGCCCCCTACCCCCGTTTTTGGCCATACCCCATTGGATGTAGCTGGTAATTATGATGATTATTATTATTATTATTACACTCCCTACACAATTTCCTTTTGTATGTATGTATCTGACTATACCCATTGGCATTTGTAGATCTGCTCAGCTATCTGTATTAGCTCTGAGCGTCAGACCCCTCCATCTATGGACTATATTCCTGTGAGAATATCAGGGTCTGATCATTCTTTTGACCAGCAGGTAGGATTTTCCTGTGTTATGTATACACATATAGATACATTGATATATGCCATATTGATTATTAAATACACATACATATATATTCTTTATCTTTTCTACTAGACCACACGTACATTCGTTACCATACCACATATATGAATTGGTAACATTTGAACAACATTTTACTATCCGGATGTCCTTCTGAGGTATTTTTTATTACTTTGGGGGTGGTGTGATTTGTTTTTTGCCCTTTTGCTTTTTTCTTTCTGTTTTCTGCTTTTTGTCTTCTGTCCTTTGGATCATGGTGCGCATGGAGGACAGTATATGTAGTCTTCTGGCTCCAAAGATATCTTTTTATTTACTTTTACCTTCACTTTTTAATTGTATATACTGTATATTAATTTTTGTGTATCTCATTCCAGATAGTGAGATTTGTCCCAAGCGTGCATAAAAACCATCCCCCCTTTTCTTGTCCGTCCTGACGAAGCCTCACGGCGAAACACGTCGACATTCAAAGGAACTCCTTACTGCTATATACATTGTATGGTCTTTTTTAATCTTTGTTTAATAATTTTGCGATTCAATAAACTTTTTTGTATTCCATTTTTGTGTGTTGCCTGCAAAGTCCTACCTTGTTTTGCTCCTTCTTGAGCAACAAACCAATTGATCTCCCTCTGGTGAAATGTTTACAATATGTTTACAATTTACTTGCATTTCTGAGCTAAGTGCATAACATTTCCACATTGATACATGGGGGTGAATTTACTGTGCAGTTGCTCTAAATCTTAGTAAATGAGGGGAAACTCTGCTGATTTTTAACATCCAATCATGTGCAAGCAAAAATGCTATTTTATTTTCCTAGCATGTGATTGAGTATTCTTTGCAAAGTGAAGCTTTACCTCATTTACTAAACTCTGGAGCAACTGCACTTGTAGTGCACAGTATAGTAAATCAACCCCTTTGTTTTCTTTTAACCACTACAGCCCCGGACCATTTGGCTGGCCAAAGACCAGAGCACTTTTTGCGATTCGGCACTGCGTTGATTTAACTGACAATTGCGCAATCGTGTGACGTGGCTCCCAAACAAAATTGACGTCCTTTTTTTCCCACAAATAGAGCTTTCTTTTGGTGGTATTTGATCACCTCTGCGGTTTTTATTTTTTGCGCTATAAAACAAAAATAGAGCGACAATTTTGAAAAAAAAGCAATTTTTTTACTTTTTGCTATAATAAATATCCCCAAAAAAATATATAAAAAAACGTTTTTTTTCCTCAGTTTAGGCCGATACGTATTCTTCTAAATATTTTTGGTAAAAAAAACCAAAAAAACACACGGTGGCAAATTTAAAGGGACGTACCTGTACGCCCATTTGCCTGTCCGCGCCATTCTGTCGATGTATAAATTAGTGCGACGATCGGCAAGTGGTTCTTACTGGCCAGTGCAAAGTTCCCCTCATTGTTTCTTTGTACATTCCTAGAATATCCACTATCCTTATATCATGAATCAAAAATATAAACATTTTCTTTAGTGAATTGAGCTGTGTTAAAGGGGTTGTAAACCCTCTGCAGTTTTCAGCTTAAGGCATTCTATGCCTTAAGCTGAAAAAATAGGATTTTTATAACAGCTTACCTGTAAAATCCTTTTCTTGGAGTACATCACGGGACACAGAGCGGCATAGTCATTACTATGTGGGTTATATAGATACCTTCAGGTGCTGGCACTGGCAACTTCCAAAACCGGAAGTACCCTCCCCTATATAAGCCCCTCCCATCCGGGAGCACCTCAGTTTTGTAGCAAAGCAATAAGTGTCCCCAAAGAGGGGTGGGAGCTCTGTGTCCCGTGATGTACTCCAAGAAAAGGATTTTACAGGTAAGCTGTTATAAAAATCCTATTTTCTTTCTCGTACATCACGGGACACAGAGCGGCATAGTCATTACTATGTGGGATGTCCTAAAGCAATGCCCAATGAGGGGGGGGATACACCATACATAAGCTGAGCGCTATCAGACATGAGGATCTTTTGCGGCCTGCAACACACTGCGCCCAAAGGCGACATCCTCCTGACTTCTAACGTCCACCTGGTAGAACCTAGTAAACGTGTGTACTGAAGACCATGTTGCGGCCTTACAGATTTGAGCCAGGGAGGCCTGGTGATGCACTGCCCATGAAGTTCCAACTGCTCTCGTGGAGTGCGCCCTAACTTTGAACGGAGGCGGTCTCCTTCTTAAGCCATAGGCTTGCATTATGACCTGTCGAATCCACTTGGCTGAAGTAGATTTTGACGCTGCCTGACCTTTTCTGGGGCCTTCCGGCAGAATAAACAAAGTATCCGTTCTGCGAATCTCAGCAGTGGCTTTTAAATAAGCTTTAACTGCTCTTACTACATCCAAAGAATGCAATAACTTTTCCTCTACCGAACTAGGTTTGGGGAAAAAAAGAAGGAAGAACCACATCTTGGTTCAAATGAAACCTCGATACCACCTTAGGAAGAAAGGCTGGATGAGGACGTAACACTACTCTGTCCTTATGGATAACCAGATATGGCTCCCTATAGGACATAGCTGCTAATTCCGACACTCTTTTAGCCGAACGAATGGCTACTAAAAAGATCAATTTCCTGGTGAGAAGAACCAAGGAAATATCTGTAATGGTTCAAATGGTTGTTTCTGTAGAACCGACAGAACCAGGTTTAGATCCCATGGACATATGGGAATATTAACCGGAGGACTAATACGCATCACTCCTTGTATAAAAGCTTTGACTAGTGAATGCGAAGCCAAGGGCCTTTGAAAAAATATTGAAAAGGCCGAAATCTGACCTTTGATAGTACTCAAGGCAAGCTTCCTATCTACAGCCCACTGTAGGAAGTCCAGAATCCTACCTATTACGTACTTACGTGGATGCCATTTCTTGGCCTCACACCACGCGATGTACGCCTTCCAGATTCTATAGTAGATCTGCCTGGATACCGGCTTCCTGGCATTGATCATGGTAGATACCACAGGATTAGAGAGCCCTCTCTTTTTTAGAATGTGGGCTTCAATAGCCAGGCCGTCAAACCTTAGGCTGGTAAGGAAGGGTGGTATATCGGTCCTTGCGAAAGCAGGTCCGGACGACGTGGGAGAGTCCAAGGACTCCCCACTGACATTTTACAATCTCCGCGTACCAAGCTCTTCGGGGCCACGCTGGAGCCACCAGAATCACTGGTTTCTTTTCTACCCTGATTCTGCGGAGTAATCGAGGTAACAATTGTGGCGGTGGGAATGCATATATCAGCTTGAACTGATCCCAAGGGAACACTAGGGCATCCGAGCCGCAAGCTAGGGGATCCCTTGTCCGAGAGACAAACCTGTCCACCTTTGCGTTGAATCTGGATGCTAGAAGATCTACATCCGGTGTTCCCCACCGCTGACATATTGTCCAGAAAACCTCGGGGTGAAGGGACCATTCCCCTGGGCATAATTGCTGGCGACTTAGAAAGTCCGCCTTCCAATTCTCCACTCCTGGAATGAATACCGCAGATATGGCTGGGACATATCTTTCTGCCCATTTCAGGATGTAATTTACTTCCCTCTGGGCTGCACGACTCCTGGTGCCACCCTGATGATTGATATATGCCACTGCTGTGGCATTGTCTGATTGAATTCTGACAGGGGACCCTTGGAGTTTGGATGTCCATGCTACTAGGGCATACCGGGCTGCTCGTATCTCTAAGAGATTGATGGGCAGGGCCTTTTCTGCATCCGACCATCTGCCCTGGAGAGACCATTGCTCCAGTACTGCTCCCCAGCCTATAAGGCTGGCATCTGTAGTGACCACCTTCCAAGAAATCGGACTGAAGGATTTCCCTTTTTCCAGATTCTGGAGAACCAACCACCAACGGAGGCTCTCGCGAACGGAAGGGGACAAGGACATTGTAAGTCTAGGGCCTGAACTTTTTTTCTTCCAGGCTGACAGTATGGCCCTTTGTAAATTCCTTGAATGGAATTGACCGTAGGGTACTGCTTCGAATGATGCCACCATTTTTCCCAGCAGCCTCATGCACAGGCGTATGGACGGCTGTCTTTTTGTACCCACTAAGTGGATCAAATCTTTCAAAGACAACACCTTTCCTCGAGGCAAGAATATTTTTCTCTGGCCTGAATCCAACCTTAGCCCCAAGTATTCCAGACTTTTGACTGGTTTTTAGGGCTGACTTGTCTCGGTTGATAATCCAACCGTGAGATTCCAGATACTTGATTGTCTTGTGAACGACCACGTCTAGTTTTTTTCACTGAGTGGTCTATCAGCAACAAGTCATCTAGATATGCCATTATCATTACACCTTGTGTTCTTAGATTGGCCAATAAAGGGCCAGAATTTTTGTAAACACTCGTGGTGCTGTGGCCAGACCGAAGGGTAAGGCTCTGAACTGAAAATGGCGCCCTTCTACTGCAAAGCGTAGAAATTTTTGGTGGACTGGAAAGATGGGAATGTGCAAATAAGCATCTTTGATGTCGATCGCGGCTAACCATTCCTCCCCTTGTAGGGCAGTGGCCACCGATCGGATCGACTCCATCGGAAAGTCCTGATATACAGGAATTTGTTTAGCCCTTTTAGAATTAATATGGGCCTCACGTCCCCGTTTGCTGTAAAGAGGTTTGAGTAAAACCCGAACCCCCATTCTTCCAGGGGAACCTCCATAATTACTCCTTGGAGCAATAGTTGTTCTAGTGCCAACAGGAGGGACTCTCTCTTCCGGGGATCCCTTGGCACGTTTGACCTCAAAAAATGGGAAGGAGGAGAGTCTTTTAACTCCAATCTGTATCCCAAACATACTGCGGAGAGCACCTATCTGTTTTGATCGTGTCCCGCCAGGTCTCTGCGAACAACTGGAGTCCTCCCCCCACCCGACTGAGTGGGGGCAACCCTTCAATGAATTTAACTTTGGGGGAGGTTTTGTACCTCCCCTGACCCAGGGTTTCTCATTACCCTGCGATTGTCCCTGTTTTTTACCCCCGGGAATTGACCGAGGAGGCAGTCGGAACTGTTTCACAGCCGATGCCCCAGGGACTGGAGAAGCAGGCCTCTTAAAAGAGGGACCTCTAACTCTGTTTTTAACCGGCAAGAGTGTATTTTTACCGCTGGAAATTTTCTGGATATATTTGTCCAGGTCTTCCCTGAATACGCGTTCACCATAAAAATGGGACGCTAACCAGCCATTTTTTACAGGGAGCTTCAGCAGACCAGTTTTTGAGCCATAGAAGCCTACGCATATGTACTACAGACAGCGTAAGGCGGGAGGCTTGATGGATTGAATCCTTTATGGCGTCAACCGCAAAGCTTAAGGCTCTAGGTAGATCAGTAAGGGCAAGGCCTGCTGATCTGGCAAGTCCCTCAAGACCTGTTTCAACTGATCCTTCACTGCTTAGCAGACCCCACTGCTGGTTGTGTCACCAAGCTTGCTGTTGAAAGAAGCAGATTTTCATAAGGACTCCAATTTTTTATCTATTGGGTTCTTGAACATTTGGACATTATCCACTGGACATGTCAGTGATTTATACACACAAGAGATGGCTGCGTCCACTGTAGGGACCTTCCATTTTTTGATGAACTTATCCTCCATGGGATAGACCACCGGAAATCTCTTGGGGGGGAATAAATATTTTCTCAGGATGTTCCCAATCCTGGTAAATGAGCCCTTCCAGTAAAGGGTGAAGTGGAAAAGAACAGACAGTCTGGTGGCTTCTAGCGACCCCAACGAGGATACAGTAGTGGTTGATGGTTCCGCAAGGTGCATTTTAAATGCTGATCGGACCATGTTAGTCAGAGACTGAACCCATAATCTTTCAGCTTGAGATGCTGAGAAAGGTTCCTCCACTGTTGATTCCTCTATAACAGAATCAACCTCATCCTGATCCCCTTCAGGCAGGTCGATCCCTGTATGGGACTGTTGCTCTGCTAACAGGCACTCTGAAGGAGGAAACGGAGATCGGGCGTGCTTTCCCTGACAGGGAGGCAGCGATCAATGTTGACAATCTCTCTCTAATCCTCCCAGAGCTGAGGAAAAAACCTCCTCTGTTACATACACAGGAGCAGGTGAACTGAGGACAGCCACAGTACCAAGTACCCCTGCGGGGTCTCTACGGTCACTTACCTCTGAATTTTCAGGGGAGACTGGTGCAGCAGAAGCATGCCCAAGATCCTCAGAGCCCGATGAGACCCCCTTCGCTTCCTGGAAGATTCAGTTCCGGAGCTTCTGGACGGCATATTCCTAAGCCTAAAGCTGAGGTATTCCAGCCGTAAAAACACCACTTTTACTGAGAATAGTCTAGCACAATTGCTGCTATATAACAGTTGGTGTCTACTAAAGTGCCTTTCTAGGGGATGCCTGCATCAACCGCCTCTGTGTGCCTTTTTACTGTTGCTAGCTCTGTCTGTGCACTTCAATAGCCAGCTGTAATTGTGCTTTAAAACACGCTGGACGCCCGCACATGCGCAGTAGCGCCGCGGCGCACACCGAGCGTCATCCACCCGCTCCGCCCCTTTTTCCAGATCGCCTCTATATATTAGAGGCGCGTGCACACGCTCGCGCGCGGGCACGTGCGCCTTCGGCGCCTTTTTTGAAAAAATAAGGAGCTAGATGGGAGCCAGGGTCCCTGCCACAGGGCCCTGGGATGGATGAGCGCAGCAACAGGGCAGAGGAGACAGCTTCCCAGCAGAGAACTTACCAACTGCCTGGATTTGATTTTGGAAGAAAAAAATCCACATTACAAGAAAAAGAACCATAGCGGCCTCTAGTGTCTAACACAGGTACCGCGGTCTTACACATTTTTTTATTTTTCTTGCCTACTATTAAAAATGTTTACATTTTCTCAGTAGTAACAGGCATACACAGAATATTAGCGGGAATACCTTAGGTAACAGGCAGAAAGACAAAATAGGCTTGGGGGTCCCCCAATAGAACCAAGTTCCTGAGGGCCCCCACTTACCTTTTCCTCGCCGCAGGACTCTGTTTGGTCCACAGAAGCCCAAACTTCACCTATCACGGCAGGCATTGTAATTAATCCTTCAGGGACCGGGTTCCCAAGGATTCCACTCCCCTGGACCTGTATAGCACCCTGCACAGAAAACATCTTGGTCGTGGGTATGACCAGAGCTCTGGATCCCAGGGTCCAGCCCTCCTAAGAGAGGCATTACAGGCAAAACCTTGCTCTTCTCTTTGCAAGGCCCGGGTACCGACTGTTTAGCTATGAAGCTTTTTTGGTCGGATCCGGAATAGCTTACTGAGGCCCAAAAGAACCTGTACGCAAGCTCAGTGAAAAAACACATGTTACTTCTTGGCTAACACCTTAGACACTGGCAAAAAACTGAGGTGCTCCCGGATGGGAGGGGCTTATATAGGGGAGGGTACTTCCGGTTTTGGAAGTTGCCAGTGCCAGCACCTGAAGGTATCTATATAACCCACATAGTAATGACTATGCCGCTCTGTGTCCCGTGATGTACGAGAAAGAAACCTCCTTTAGGGTGAAAACAGCCCCTCCAGTGCCCCCGTTTTACTTACCTATACCCGGTCTTTCCAGCGCCGGGAAACGAGCACACCCGCTCTTGCCGGTGTCTCGGGTCCTGATTGGATAGATTGATAGCAGCGCAGCCATTGGCTCCCGCTGCTGTCAATCAAATTCAATGACGTGGGGCCGAGTCCTACTGTCTGTGTCAATGGATGCAGCAGTAGGACTCGAGAGCGCACCTGCACAGGTGTCCCTAGGGAAGCTTCCCCGGGGGGCACTTGATGCGGGGAGGAGCCAGGAGCGCCGCTGAGGGACCCCAGAAGGGGAGGATAAGGGCCACTCTGTGCAAAATCCTCGCACAGAGGTGGTAAGTATGACATGTTTTTGTTATTTATTTATTTTTAAACAAACCTTTAGGCCCCTTCCACACGGGGACGAATTCGTCATCTCTCCGTTGATCTCCGCTGAGCCGGCGGATGACAGGTCCCTCTCTGCTCACTGAGCGGGGAGGGGCCTGTCGAGCGCCACTGCTTGCTATGGAGAAATCGGATGAAAACGGACAGCATGTCCGTTTTCATCAGCTCTCACCCGATCCGATCCGCCAGGACGGATGGCAACGTATCGCCATCCGTCTGATTTTAACGGATCAGATCGGATCGGATGTCAGCGGACATGTCCCAGCTGACATCCGACGCTCCATAAACAAGCATGGAGCGCCCGTTCAGGTCAGACGAAAAAACTGACAGGCGGACCTAAACGTGTGAAATGGGCCTAGGTGTCCCATTAAACCCAAAACGTAATATATTGCAGCTCACCAATCATAAGATGCAGCGGATGCATTTGTTTTCCTTTTTTAGGCCCCTTTCACATGTGCCTTCCGTTTGTTTAATCAGTTCAGTCACGTTTTTTTTCAAAGAAAAAAACGGATCAGTTGACATCAGTTTTTTTCCATGTGTTTGTTTTTTTTTTTTACTATTTTATTGCTATCACATAGGGGACCAATAGTCCCCTATGTGATGGCAGATATGTGACAGGTCCTCTTTGGGGAGGGGGGCAGTGTGTGCAAGGAGAGAGGCAGGACAGGTGAAGAGCAGTATACAAAAGTGAGGGGGGCAGTCTGTACAGACAGGCTCCCTCCATTGCCAGCGCTGACTGTCATTGTTAACTTTTTTTTTTCTTTATTCTGGAGCTGTCATTTTTTATTTTTTTTGGGTGGGTGGGTGGGGGGGCAGTGTGTGCAAGGAGAGGGGGAGAAGAGATATACATTTAGTGAGGGGCAGTACAGACAGGTTCCCTCACTTGCGGACACTGACGGTCATTGTCGGCTCTTTTTTTTTCTATACTTAACCACTTAAGCCCCGGACCAATACGCAGCATAAAGACCACAAGTGATTTTACAATTTGGCACTGCACTGCTTTAACTGGAAATTGTGCGGACATGCAATGTTGTACCCAAACGAAATTTCCGTCCTTTTCTTCCCACAAATAGAGCTTTCTTTTAATGGTATTTGATTGCTTCTGCGATTTTTTTTTTTTTTTTTGCGATATAAACGGAAAAAGATATTTTCTACTTTTTGTTATAAGAAAAATCGAATAAACTAAATTTTAGTCATACATTTAGGCCAAAATGTATTCAGCCACATGTCTTTAGTAAAAAAAATGTCAATAAGCGTATATTTATTGGTTTGCGCAAAAGTTATAGCGTCTACAAACTAGGGTACATTTTCTGGAATTTACACAGCTTTTAATTTATGACTGCCTATCTAATTTCTTGAGGTGCTAAAATGTCAGGGCAGTACAAACCCCCCCCCCCAAATGACCCCATTTTGGAAAGTAGACACCCCAAGGAAATTGCTGAGAGGCATGTTGAGCCCATTGAATATATTTTTTGTCCCAAGTGATTGAATAATGCCAAAAATAAATAAAAAAATTCAAAAAGTTGTCACTAAATGATATATTGCTCACACATGCCATGGTTATATGTGGAATTGCACCCCAAAATACATTTTGCTGCTTCTCCTGAGTATGAGGATACCACATGTGTGGGACTTTTTAGGAGCCTAGCCGCGTACGGGACCCCGAAAACCAAGCACCGCCTTCAGAATTCCTAAGGGCGCAAATTTTTGATTTCACTCCTCACTACCTATCACAGTTTCGAAGGCCATAAAATGCCAAAATAGCACAAACCCCCCCCCCAAAATGACCCCATTTTGGAAAGTAGACACCCCAAGGAAATTGCTGAGAGGCATGTTGAGCCCATTGAATATTTTTTTTTTGTCCCAAGTGATTAAATAATGACAAAAAAAATAAAAAATTACAAAAAGTTGTCACTAAATGATATATTGCTCACACATGCCATGGTTATATGTGGAATTGCACCCCAAAATACATTTTGCTGCTTCTCCTGAGTACAGGGATACCACATGTGTGGGACTTTTTAGGAGCCCAGCTGCGTACGGGGCCCCGAAAACCAAGCACCGTCTTCAGGATTTCAAAGGGCGCTAATTTTTGATTTCACTCCTCACTACCTATCACAGTTTCGAAGGCCATAAAATGCCAAAATAGCACAAAACCCCCCCAAATGACCCCATTTTGGAAAGTAGACACCCCAAGCTATTTGCTGAGAGGCATGGTGAGTATTTTACAGCTCTCATTTGTTTTTGAAAATGAAGAAAGAAAATTTTTTTTTTTTCAATTTTCAAAACTTTGTGACAAAAAGCGAGATCTGCAAAATACTCACCATACCTCTCAGCAAATAGCTTGGGGTGTCTACTTTCCAAAATGGGGTCATTTGGGGGGGTTTTGTGCCATCTGGGCATTCCATGGCCTCCGAAACTGTGATAGGCAGTGAGGAGTGAAATCAAAAATGTACACCCTTAGAAAGCCTGAAGGCGGTGCTTGGATTTTGGGGTCCTGTACGCGGCTAGGCTCCCAAAAAGTCTCACACATGTGGTATCCCCGTACTCAGGAGAAGCAACAGAATGTATTTTGGGGTGTAATTCCACATATGCCCATGGCATGTTTGAGCAATATATAATTTAGTGACAACTTTGTGCAAAAAAATAAAAAATAAAAAAATACAAATATTTTTTCCGCAACTTGTGTCAACATATTAAATATTCCATGGACTCGACATGCCTCTCAGAAAATAGCTTGGGGTGTCTACTTTCCAAAATGGGGTCATTTGGGGGGGGGGATTTTAACTGTCCTGGCATTTTATACACAACATTAGGAAGCTTATGTCACACATCATCCACTCTTCTAACAACTTGAAGACAAAGCCCTTTCTGACACTTTTTGTTTACATGAAAACATTTTTTTTTTTTTGCAAGAAAATTATGTTGAACCCCCAAACATTATATATTTTTTTTAAAGCAAAGGCCCTACAGATTAAAATGGTGGGTGTTGCATTTTTTTTTTCACACACAGTATTTGCGCAGGGATTTTCAAACGAATTTTTTGGGGAAAAAATACACTTTTTTTAATTTTAATGCACTAAAACACACTATATTGCCCAAATGTTTGATGAAATAAAAAAGATGATCTTAGGCCGAGTACATGGATACCAAACACAACATGCTTTAAAATTGCGCACAAAGGCGCAGCGGCGACAAACTACATACATTTTTAAAAGCCTTTAAAAGCCTTTACAGGTTACCACATTAGATTTACAGAGGAGGTCTATTGCTAAAATTACTGCCCTCGATCCGACCTTCGCGGTGATACCTCACATGCATGATGCAATTGCTGTTAAACATATGATGCCAGACCGATGCTTGCGTTCCCCTTTGCGCAAGAGCAGGGCGGGACAGGGGTGCTTTTTTTTTAATTTTGCTTTTTTATTTAATTTTTAAACTGTTCCTTCCATATTTTTTTTTTTTTTATCATTTTTATCTCTTTTTTTGAAAAAAATGGGGTCTATTAGACCCTAGATCTTTCCTCTGCCCTCAAAGCATCTGACCACACCAAGGTCAGTGTGATAAAATGCTTTCCCAATTTCCCAATGGCGCTTTTTATATACGGGGGGGGGGGGACATTCCCTCCCACTGCTTGTAAAAGCAGTCCAGAGGCTAATTAGCCGCTAGGATTGCTTTTACATGAAAGCCGGGCGCTGGCTGAAAAGAATGATACCAAGATGATACCTAAACCCGCAGGCATCATTCTGGTATAACCATTCAAAGTCCAGTAACATACCAGTATGTTGCTGGTCCTTGTTGGACATGTATTGTAATCTTTTTTTTCATGCAGCCTGTTGGCTGAACGAAAAAAAGAGATTGATCGGTGGGTATACCCACCTTTAGAATACCTCCCTTCATCCACCCACTTCTAATGATGAGCATACATGCACCATTTATTAGGGTTGTCCCGATAACACTTTTTTAAGACCGAGTACAAGTACCGATACTTTTTTTCAAGTACTCGCCGATACCGATTACCGATACTTTTTTTCAAGGTCATGTGACAGTTTGAAAGATGGGGACTGATAGGTGGCACTTATGGGCACGGATCGATGGCACTTATGGGCACTGATAGGTGGCACTTATGGGCACTGATAGGTGGCACTGATAGGTGGCATTTATGGGCACTGATAGATGGCACTTGTGGGCAGTGATAGGTGGCACTTGTGGGCAGTGATAGGTGGCATTTGTGGGCACTGATAGGTGGCACTGATAGGTGGCACTTGTGGGCACTGATAGGTGGCACTTGTAGGCACTGATAGGTGGCACTGATAGGTGGCACTTGTGGGCACTGAAAGGTGGCACTTGTGGGCACTGATTGCACTATCAGTGCAATCAGTGCCATCTATCAGTGCCCACAAGTGCCACCTATCAGTGCAATCAGTGCCCATAAGTGCCACCTATCAGTGCAATCAGTGGCATCTACCAGTGCCACCTGATAGGTGGCACTGATAGGTAGCACTTGTGGGTACTGATAGGTGGCTGGCACTGAAATGCTGCGGGGGGTGGGGGGGAAATGACACAGGATTTAAGAAAAAAAAAAAAACTGCTGCAACGCCCATCTTGGTACACCCTGCACTCGGCTGCAGTAAGCAACAGCAAACATCTTGTTACACCCAGCCCATATAGCTCGGGCTGGGTGTAACAAGATGTCTGCTGCTGCTTACTGCAGCCGAGTGCAGGGTGTACCAAGATGGGCGTGGGGACGTTCAGCCGCTGACGGCGACCGAATGTGACAGCACCGGTCACCGATCCTGATGCGGCTGCGCCCTGAACCCCTGCCAGCTTACCAGGTTCAACTGCAGGTGAGGGACTCGCTCTCCGCCCGCGGACTCCGTCCACCGACTGTGCCCGCCCTCTTCAGCCAGACTCCGCCCACACTTTCCTCTCCCGCCCTCCCCAGCCACTGACTCCTCCCGGCCAGACTCCGCCCGCACTCCCCCGCCCTCTCTCCTGCCCTCCCCAGCCACTAACTCCTCCCGCCCTCTCCGGCCAAAAAAAAAAAAAAAGTATCGGGTGAAGCATCGGGAGCATTTGCGCGAGTACAAGTACTCGCGCAAATGCTTGGTATCGGTCCCGATACCGATACTAGTATCGGTATCGGGACAACCCTACCATTTATATATGCCGAAGCATGGGGGCATCCTCCCGCAAAAGTTATGCCGCGTACACACGGTTGGACTTTTCCACGGGCAAGCCTCCGTCGGAATTTCGACCGTATGTACACGGCATTAGGAGCAAAATCGCTCCTTCGCCCCTGCTGCCCCCATGCTTCGGCATATATGCTCTTTTTTTTAACTGTGGTGGTGAAATCACCTCCTACAGCACTGGAGTCGCAGGGATCAGGCCTGTCTCTGCGAACGCTGCAGTTATGCGTGTTGTGTTTTGTAAGTGACAGTGATCGATCGATACTTTACTTGGGTGGCCTGGGCTGGACGGAGGGGCAAAACGCATTTTCTGCACATTTTTTGGCATTGCCCGCACATCGGGTAGTTCTGGGTGGAGGTGGTGGACTGTGTTGGGTCGGTCACGACGTTCGCTATAAGATCATCTTTAGAGGTCTGTCTGTTAGGCCTGGTAGATACGTTGGTACCCAAGCAGGTAATTTGCACTTTGCTCATCCTGCTCCTGTATTACGCACGCAAAATTATTATTTTGTCCTGAAAAAAGTAGACGGCCCCCACCATAATGGCCTGGAAGGCATTGATAAATAAGGCTTTGCCGTTGTATGAAGCCACACATCTAAACAGAGGGGTACCTGATAAGTTTAAAAAGGTATGGGGTGGTTGGAAAGAAAATAGCTCCACAGCATCTGATTAATTGCCCCCTGGTTAGGGGTCCCCCCTTTTTTTTGTGACGAGATGCTCGGTCTATGTGGGTCTTTGATATCTCTTGGTATTGCAAGGAGGATTTTTGTTTTTATTCTTCTTTCTTCATTATTTGCTCTGGGAAGGTTGCTGCTTTTATTTATCTGGGAGCTACATTGTACACTGGTGCTGTTAAACGGTAGTGCTGAAGGTTTATTACGTTTTTTATGTTTGTAACTTTTATGTGAAAAACCTCTAATAAAAATAATCATAAGACCCCTTTCACACTGGGGTGCTTTGCAGGCGCTATAACGCTAAAAATAGCGCCTGCAAAGTGCCCTGAAACAGCCGCTGCTGTCTCTCCAGTGTGAAAGCCCTCGGGGCCTTCAAACTGGATCGGTGCGTTAGCAGGGCGGTAAAAAAAGTCCTGCTAGCAGCATCTTTGGAGCGGTGAAGGAGCGGTGTGTTTACCACTCCTTTCCATTGAAATCAATGGGCACCACAACTATACCGCCAGCAAAGCGCCTCTGCAGAGGCACTTTGCAGTGGTTTTAACCCTTTCTAGGCCACTAGCAAGGGGTAAAAGAGCCCCGCTAGCGGCCGAATTGCGCAGCGAAAATTACGGTAAAGCGCCGACGCACCCACCGCCCCAGTGTGAAAGGGGCTTAAGTGACATTTAATAGGATTCTATTCACCACAGTGGCATTGTGTTTTGCATCTCAACCTGCTGCAATAAAAAAAGTATTGCAAGCAGTACTTTTTCATTGCATACCACAGTATTGCTGTGGTGTTTACTGGCATCACAGGAAACCTTGCCTTGTCTACGCTTTTGAGGGTGAGCTGGAAATAACTACCAGCACAGTTCCACTGTATCTGGCATAAACAGCCCTTAAGACAGACATATAAATATGAATGATTAATCCAAAATATAAACCGGCACTTATGGGCTTAAAAGGTGAACACCCAACGATAAGCTTTATTTTGACGCAGCACAAGCTCATCTTTCTCAGGATGTGCCTCATCAAAATGCCAAATCACTCAGTGTTGACCTTAGAATCCCCGTGAGTGCTGCTTTGTATGTTGGATTATATGCATCTTCTGCTCTGCTTTAGATCTATCTATCCATCTAGAACTTATTTGCCCTCCATAAGATTACAGTATACAAAAAAAAAAAAAAAACTATTACTGGGCCACCTTAACCACTTCAGCCCTGGAAGGTTTTACCCACTTCCTGGCCAGGCCATTTTTTGCGATACGACACTGCGTCGCTTTAACTGACAATTGCACAAATTGTCGTGCGAAAATTGACGTCCTTTTTTCCCACAAATAGAGCTTTCTTTTGGTGGTATTTGATCACCTCTGAAACACGATCGCTCTCTTTGTGTGCTTTGTTTACGTCGGCACTTTTTCGTGGGAAATGGCTTCCTAACAAAACTGACGTTCTTTTTTTTCCCACAAATAGAGCTTTCTTTTGGTGGTATTTGATCACCTCTGCAGTTTTTATTTTTTGCGCTATAAACAAAAAAAGAGCGACAATTTTGAAAAAAAAGCAATATTTTTTACTTTTTGCTATAATAAATATCCCCCAAAAATATATAAAAAAACAATTTTTTTCCTCAGTTTAGGCCGATATGTATTCTACATATTTTTGGTAAAAAAAAAAAAAAAAAAAAAAATCGCAATAAAGCGTATATTGATTGGTTTGCACAAAAGTTATAGCGTCTACAAAATAGGGATTGTTTTATGGCATTTTTATTAATATATATTTCTTATTAAAAATGGCGCCGATCTGCGATTTTTATAACGACTGCGACATTATGGCAGACACATCGGACACTTTTGACGCTATTTTGGGACCATTGCCATTTATACAGCGATCAGTGCTATAAAAATGTACTAATTACTGTAAATGACACTGGCAGGGAAGGGGTTAACCACTAGGGGGCGAGGAAGGGGTTAAGTGTGTCCCCTAGGGAGTGATTCTAACTATGAGGGGGCTGGGCTACCAGTGACATGACATTGATCACTGCTCCCGATCACAGGGAGCAGTAGATTAGTGTCCTATCACAAGGCAGAACAGGGAAATGCCTTGTTTACACAGGCATCGCCCCGTTCTGAAGCTCCGTGACACGATCGTGGGACACCGGCGGACATCGAGTCCGCGGGTCCCGCGGGAACGGTCAGGGAGCTTGCGGAAAATTTAAAAGGGACGTAAAGGTACGTCCCTTTGCGCAACCGTGCCATTCTGCCGACGTAAATGTTCGTGCGGCGGTCGGCAAGCGGTTAAAGGGGTTACTTTAAAATGATAACTTAAGGCAAAACTTTTTTTTTTTTATACGTTTTGGATAGAGTGGAGAGGGATTAGGACACCTGTCAAGTTTTTTTGCGGTCTATGTTCTCATTTGGAAGATTCCCCCTCTCTATTTGTCCTGATTATCGTTAATACTAAAAGTGAAAATAAAATAAAATTTCAAATTTTGGGTTGTTACCAGAACAGGTATAGAGAGAAAAAACTTCCAATGGGGATCCTAGTTCTGGTGATAACCAGGGACTGCCTCTCACTTCCCGTTTTGGCTATAGGACAGGACATGAAGGGAAATCTCTCCAATGGGACACATGGCAAAAAAAATGGCAGGGGTTATAGCACTCTCTTCCTATCCAAAATAAAAGAAAAAAAGAAAAAAAGTTTTGCCTTTACATAGTTACATAGTAGGTGAGGTTGAAAAAAAGACACAAGTCCAACCTATGTGTGTGGTTATATGTCAGTATTACATCGTATATCCCTGTATGTTGTAGTCATTCAGGTGCTGATCTAATAGTTTTTTGAAACCATCGATGCCCCCCACTGAGACCACCGACTGTGGAAGGGAATTCCACATCCTTGTCGCTCTTATAGTAAAAAACCCTCTACGTAGTTTAAGGTTAAACCGCTTATCTTCTAATTTTAATGAGTGGCCACGTGTCTTGTTAAAAAAAGTTTCAGCCCTATTGTGAGGTCACCAGTATGGTATTTGTACATTGGTATTTGTACATTGAAATCATATCCCCTCTCAAGCGTCTTTTCTCCAGAGAGAATAAGTTCAGTGCTCACAACCTTTCTTCATAACTAATGTCCTCCAGACCCTTTATTAGCTTTGTTGCCCTTCTTTGTACTCACTCCATTTCCAGTACATCCTTCCAGAGGACTGGGACAGCATACTCCAGGTGCTGCCGGACCAGAGTCTTGTAGAGTGGGAGAATTATTGTTTTATCTCTGGAGTTAATCCCCTTTTTAATGCATGCCAATATTCTGTTTGTTTTGTTAGCAGCAGCTTGGCATTGCATGTCATTGCTGAGCCTATGTTCTACTAGGACCCCCAGGTCCTTTTCCATCCTAGATTCTTCCAGAGTTCTACTTTAAACCTGACGAAACAAAGGATCGGATGCAAGTCACATGAGGGAATTTTTTGCGCAATCTCAATCACTTTCAACTGAAAAAACAACCTAATGAAGGCAACATACCACCAAAAGTTTTTATCAACAACATGGTAGTAGTTCAATGGTAGTTTGATGTCTTTAATAATTACAAAAAAAACCCCACTAAAGTAGGACTAAAGGCAAACATTTTTCCCAGAGTAAGGCAAGGTTACAACTTCCATCAGGTTTTTTTCGGGGGTTCTTTTCCATCTGTTTCCCATTGGGGAGATTCCCATTCACTTTCTGCCCCTTGGCTAAGAGGAAGTGAGGGAATCCTTCCAAAGTTAAGGAATGGCTGGTTGTCACCAGAACTAGTGTGCCCAGTAGAAGATGTCTCCTCAATTCCTGTTCTGGAGACAACACAAAATTGGGGATTGTTTTTTCACACTTCGCTTTCAAAAATGTAAACATGATAAACAGAAAGGGCAAATCTCCCTAACATGAACAAAGACAGCAATAAAACCCTGAGAGATGTTCTAATCTCTACTCTATCCAAAACTGAAAAATAAAATTTAGCCTTCAGTTATAAGTGGTTCTAAAGGCAGGACATTTTTTTTTACCTTATTGCATTCCCTGCATTAAAGGATAAGTTCACTTTTAAAGTGGTTGTAAAGTCAAAAAATCTCTTATCTTAATGCATTCTATGCATGAAAAGGAAAAACCTTCTGTTTGCAGCAGCCCCCCCCCCTCCCCCTCAGCCCCTCTAATACTTACCTGAGCCCCATCTCAAACCAGCGATGTTGCAGGAGTGTCTCGGCTGCCCAGAACTCTCCCTCCTCATTGGCTGAGACGGAAGCAGGGCGCGGAGGAGAGGGAGGGGGCGGGGCTGAACCGCGGCTCCATGTCTGAATGGACAAAGAGCAGCAGCTTGGCTTGGGTGCCCCCATAGCAAGCTGCTTGCTGTAGAGGCACTCGGCGGGGGGGGGGGGGGGGGCAGAAGTGCCGGTGAGGGACCCAAGAAGAGGAAAATCCCGGCTGCTCTGTGCAAAAGCACTGGACAGAGTAGGTAAATAGAACATATTCGTTATTTTGAAAGAAAAAAAAAACTGACTTTAATATCACTTTTAAAAAAAAAATCACATTTTTTGCAGATATTTTTTTGGGGGAGCCTGGAAAGCATTGCACCAGCAATCAGCAGATTGCTGATGCCATACAGGTCTCCTGTAGATTGCCAGTGTGAGCCATCTGCCCCGAACATCATACAGCCAGACAGCTACACACTGACAGGAAGTCTCAATGAACTACCACAGCGCTCAACACTTCGTAGTAGTTCATTAAGAACTACAAGCTGACAGCCGCAAAGGATGTCGGGGCTTGTAGTTCATTCACAGAGCTGCTTGAATGAATGATGCGGCTGTGTTTTTACAACATGACAGCTAGTACGGGAACTTCTCCCTGTACTGCTGTCACAGGGATCGAGAGGAGCAGGGAGCGGCTGCAGCAGTGGGAACATGTTCCCAAAAACCTTTAAGGTAAAAAAATGTCCCAGTAGTTGTATTTCTTCATAACCTTTCTATGAGATTACATGAGTCCTATCTCAATCCAGTGCTGTGCCCATCTGCAGCGGCGCTGGTCTGTGTTACTCTCCTCACAGGACAGCAGTGACAGCTATTGACTTCTGCTGCTGTCAATCAAATCCTGTGAGGAAGGAGAAGTGGGCAGGGCTACACCACACTGTGTGTGTCTATAGATGTACACAGCCAGGATCAGGTGCGAGCCTGCAGGTGTGCCCCCATAGCAAGTGGCTTGCTATGGGGGCACACACAGTAGAGGAGGAGCTGAGATCGCAGGCGGCAGACCCAAGAAGAGGAAGTTCCGGATGACCTGTGCAATATCATTGCAAAGAGTAGGCAAGTACAACATGTTTATACTTTTACAACCACTTTAACTAGTTCTGCTGCACTGCTTTGAAAAATATTCATATCCCTTGAAATTTTCCACATTTTGTCATGTTACAACCAAAAACGTAAATGTGTTTTTTGGGGATTTTATGTGACAGACCAACACAAAGTGGCACATAATTGTGAAGTGGAATAAAATAAATATGTGAAAAGTGTGGTGTGCATTTGTATTCAGCCCCCACCCCCCCCCCCCCGGAGTCAATACTTTGTAAAACCACCTTTCACTGCAATTACAGCTGCAAGTTTTTTTGGGGATTTCTCTACACATCTAGAGTCAAATTTTTGCCCATTCTTCTTTGCAAAATAGCTCAAGCTCTGTCAGATTGGATGGAGAGCATCTGAACAGCAATTTTCAAGTCTTGCCCCAGATTCTCAATTAGATTTAGGTCTGGACTTTGACTGGGCCATTCTAACACATAAATATGCTTTGATCTAAGCCAATCTATTGTAGCTCTGGCTGTATGTTTAGGGTCGTTGTCCTGCTGGAAGGTGAACCTCCACCGCCCCCATTCTAAAGTCTTTTGCAGACTCTAACCGGTTTTCTTCTAAGATTGCCCTATATTTGGCTCCATCCATCTTCCCATCAACTCTGACCAGCTTCCCTGTCCATGCTGAAGAAAAGCATCCCCACAACATGATGCTGCCACCACCATGTTTCACGGTAGGGATGGGTTGTTCAGATTGATGTGTGGTGTTAGTTTTCTGCCACACATAGCGTTTTGCTTTTAGGCCAAAATACTCCATTTTGGTCTCATCTGACCAGAGCACCTTCTTGCACGTTTGCCGTGTCCCCCACATGGCATCTCGCAAACGGGACTTCTTATGGTTTTCTTCTTGCCACTCTTCCATAAAGGCCAGATTTGTGGAGTGCACGACTAATAGTTGTCCTGTGGACAGATTCTCCCACCTGAGCTGTAGATCTCTACAGCTCCTCCAGTTACCATTGGCCTCTGATTAATGCACTCCTTGCCTGGCCTGTCAGTTAAGGTGACTTGTAGGTTTGCAGTTGTGCCATACTCTTTCCATTTTTAGATGATGGATTGAACAGTGCTCTGTGAGATGTTCAAAGCTTGAGATATTTTTTTTATAACCTAACCTTGCTTTAACCACTTAAGCCCCGGACCATTTTGTAGCTAAAGGACCAGAGCTGTTTTCAGAATTTTGCACTGCGCTGCTTTAACTGGAAATTGTGCGGACATGCAATGTTGTACCCAAACGAAATTTGCGTCCTTTTCTTCCCACAAATAGAGCTTTCTTTTAATGGTATTTGATTGCTTCTGCGATTTTTATTTTTTGCAATATAAATGGAAAAAGACAGAATTTTTTTTAAAAAAATTATATTTTCTACTTTTTGTTATAAGAAAAATCGAATAAACTCAATTTTAGTCATACATTTAGGCCAAAATGTATTCAGCCACATGTGTTTAGTAAAAAAAATGTCAATAAGCGTATATTTATTGGTTTGCGCAAAAGATATAGCGTCTACAAACTAGGGTACATTTTCTGGAATTTACACAGCTTTTAATTTATGACTGCCTATCTCATTTCTTGAGGTGCTAAAATGGCAGGGCAGTACAAAACCCCCCCCAAATGACCCAATTTTGGAAAGAAGACACCCCAAGGAAATTGCTGAGAGGCATGTTGAGCCCATTGAATATTTTTTTTTGTCTCAAGTGATTGAATAATGACAAAAAAAAAAAAAAATTACAAAAAGTTGTCACTAAATGATATATTGCTCACACATGCCATGGTTATATGTGGAATTGCACCCCAAAATACATTCTGCTGCTTCTCCTGAGTACGGGGATACCACATGTGTGGGACTTTTTGGGAGCCTAGCCGCGTACGGGCCCCCGAAAACCAAGCACCGCCTTCAGGATTTCTAAGGGCGCAAATTTTTGATTTCACTCCTCACCACCTATCACAGTTTCGAAGGCCATAAAATGCCAAAATAGCACAAAACCCCCCCAAATGACCCCATTTTGGAAAGTAGACACCCCAAGCTATTTGCTGAGAGGCATGGCGAGTATTTTACAGCTCTCATTTGTTTTTGAAAATGAAGAAAGAAAATATTTTTTTTTTTTTTCAATTTTCAAAACTTTGTGACAAAAAGCGAGATCTGCAAAATACTCACCATACCTCTCAGCAAATAGCTTGGGGTGTCTACTTTCCAAAATGGGGTCATTTGGGGGGATTTTGTGCCATCTGGGCATTCCATGGCCTCCGAAACTGTGATAGGCAGTGAGAAGTGAAATCAAAAATTTACACCCTTAGAAAGCCTGAAGGCGGTGCTTGGTTTTGGGGTCCCGTACGCGGCTAGGCTCCCAAAAAGTCTCACACATGTGGTATCTCCGTACTCAGGAGAAGCAACAGAATGTATTTTGGGGTGTAATTCCACATATGCCCATGACATGTTTGAGCAATATATCATTTAGTGACAACTTTGTGCAAAAAAAAAAAAAAAAATTGTCTTTTTTCCGCAACTTGTGTCAACATATAAAATATTCCATGGACTCGACATGCCTCTCAGTATATAGCTTGGGTGTCTACTTTCCAAAATGGGGTCATTTGGGGGGGTTTTGAACTGTTCTGGCATTTTATACACAACATTAGGAAGCTTACATCCACTCTTCTAACCACTTGAAGACAAAGCCCTTTTTGACACTTTTTGTTTACATGAAAACATATATTTTTTTTTGCAAGAACATTATGTTGAACCCCCAAACATTATATATATTTTTAAAGCAAAGGCCCTACAGATTAAAATAGTGGGTGTTGCATTTTTTTTTTCTACACAGTATTTGCGCAGAGATTTTTCAAACGCATTTTTGGGGGGAAAAAACACTTTTTTTAATTTTAATGCACTAAAACACACTATATTGCCCAAATGTTTGATGAAATAAAAAAGATGATCTTAGGCCGAGTACATAGATACCAAACACGACAAGCTTTAAAATTTCGCACAAACGCGCATTGGCGACAAACTACATACATTTTTAAAAGCCTTTAAAAGCCTTTACAGGTTACGCCGTTAGATTTACAGAGGAGGTCTACTGCTAAAATTACTGCCCTCGATCTGACCTTCGCGGTGATACCTCACATGCATGGTGCAATTGCTGTTTACATATGACGCCAGACCGACGCTTGCGTTCGCCATTGGGCAAGAGCAGGGCAGGACAGGGGTGCTTTTTTTTTTATTATTAATTTTGCTTTTTTATTTTATTTTTAAACTGTTGCTTCCATATTTTTATTTTTTTATCATTTTTATTGTTATCTCAGGGAATGTAAATATCCCCTATGATAGCAATAGGTAGTGACAGGTACTCTTTTTTTTGAAAAAACTGGGGTCTATTGGACCCTAGATCTTTCCTCTGCCCTCAAAGCATCTGACCACACCAAGATCGGTGTGATAAAATGCTTTCCCAATGGCGCTTTTTATATCCGGGGGGGCATTCCCTCCCACTGCTTGTAAAAGCAGTCCAGAGGCTAATTAGCCACTAGGATTGCTTTTACATGAAAGCTGGCCGCTGGCTGAAAAGAATGATACCAAGATGATACCTAAACCCGCAGGCATCAATCTGGTATAAACTTTCAAAGTCCAGCAACATACCAGTACGTTGCTGGTCCTTGTTGGACATGTATTGTAATCTTTTTTTTTCATGCAGCCTGTTGGCTGAACGAAAAAAAAAGATTGATCGGTGGGTATGCCCACCATTAGAATACCGCCCTTCATCCAGCCACTTCTAATGATGGGCATACATGCACCATTTATATATGCCGAAGCATGGGGGCATCTTCCCGCAAAAGTTATGCCGCGTACACATGGTCAGACTTTTCCACGGGCAAGCCTCCGTCGGAATTTCGACCGTATGTACGCGGCATTAGGAGCAAAATTGCTCCTCCGCCCCTGCTGCCCCAATGCTTCGACATATATGCTTTTTTTTTTTAACTGTGGTGGTGAAATCACCTCCTACAGCACTGGAGTCGCAGGGATCAGGCCTGTCTCTGCGAACGCTGCAGTTATGTGTGTTGTGTTTTGCAAGTGACAGTGATCGATCGATACTGCACTTGGGTGGCCTGGGCTGGACGGAGGGGCAAAACGCAGGTGCTAGCAGGTATCTGGGCTGATCCCGCTAACACTGCGTTTTTGAGAACCCTAAACTGCTGGGGACGCTAGTATAGATCTGATCAGATCAGATATTGATCTGTTCAGATACTATACCACTAAGGGAGGTGTATGCTTCACGCGTGGGTGTTAGCGTTACTGGCACTAACCTGACACTGCCTGGGGTGTGACGCAGACCCTCTCTGACGCTAAAACCTAATTGATATCACCCGCCGGGCGATCAGGGGGTTAAACCTTTATTGGGTTATATACGGCGGGTGCCCTGACACTATAAAAAGCAAACTAACTAACCAGCGTCACCCGTAACACTTATATGGTGATTACTGGTGAAAGGGTTAACTAGGGGCAATTAGGGGGTTGAACCTTTATTAGATAATATATGGGGGTACCTGACGCTATAAAAACCTGCGGCGAACCTAAAAAAAATTACTGGCTACCGATCGGCATCACCAACACTAAGACAGCGATCAGAAAAACGATCGCTTAGCGACAGTGGTGATAGGGGGTGAAAGGGTTACCTGGGGGGCGATCAAGGGAGTTAAACCTTTATTAGATAATATATGGGGGTACCTGACGCTATAAAAACCTGCGGTGAACCTAAAAAAAATTACTGGCTACCGATCGGCATCACCAACACTAAGACAGCGATCAGAAAAACGATCGCTTAGCGACAGTGGTGATAGGGGTGAAAGGGTTACCTGGGGGGCGATCAAGGGAGTTAAACCTTTATTAGATAATATATGGGGGTACCTGACGCTATAAAAACCTGCGGCAAACCTAAAAAAAATTACTGGCTACCGATCGGCATCACCAACGCTAAGACAGCGATCAGAAAAACGATCGCTTAGCGACAGTGGTGATAGGGGTGAAAGGGTTACCTGGGGGGCGATCAAGGGGGTTAAACCTTTATTAGGTAATATATGGGGGTACCTGACACTATAAAAACCTGCGGCGAACCTAAAAAAAATAACTGCCTACCGATCTGCATCACCGACGCTAACACAGCGATCAGAAAAATGATCGCTTAGCGACGGCGGTGCTAGGGGGTTAAAGGGTTATCTGGGGGGCGATCAGGGGGTTAAACCTTTATTAGGGGGGGTTAGGGGGCTACACTGGACCTAAAACTAACTTTAGTGACACTTTTACAGTCACAAATGTCACTGATTGCAGTGATCAGTAAATAAATGGTCACTGCAATCAGTGACACTGCGACTGGGGGCTGGGGGGTGATCTGGGGTGGCGATTTATGTGCCTATGTGTCCTGGTGTCAGTGTAGTGTTTTGTGCACTAACCTGCATCTTCTCCTGTGCGGCGCTCGGTATATGTGAGCGCCGCAGGAGAGATGACATCACTTCCTCTGCCTGTGTAAACATTACACAGGCAGGGGAAGGATTCGATTCGCTGGGAGCGATCGAGAGGGGGTGGCCGGAATCGAACGGCTGTCCCCTCATCCCTGATCGCTCCCAAACGAATAACGGCCGCTCACTGTAAAGAAGGGGGGTCCGATCGGACCCCCCAACTATACAAAGGCAGTCACGTAGATATACGTGATTCTGCCTGTCGGTGCCATTCTGCCGACGTATATTTACAGTGGGCGGTCGTTAAGTGGTTAAACTTCTCCACAACTTTATCCCTGACCTGTCTGGTGTGTTCCTTGGTCTTCATGATGATGTTTGTTAACTAATATTCTCTAACAAACCTCTGATGGCTTCACAGAACAGCATTATTTATACTGAGATTAAATTACACACAGCCGGACTCTATTTACTAATTAGGTGACTTCTGAAGGCAATTGGTTCCACTAAATTTTAGTTAGGGGGCTGAATACAGATGCACACCACACTTTTCAGATATTTATTTGTAAAACATTTGGAAAACCATTTATCATTTTCCTTCCACTTCACAATTATGTGCCACTTTGTGTTGGTCTATCACATAAAATCCCAATAAAATAAATTTACGTTTTTGGTTGTAACATGACAAAAATAGGATTTTTTGTACTCACCGTAAAATCCATTTCTCTGACATCCATGGACTGACACGGTGTCTCTTTACACTTTACACGTGGTTATGTCCCTGCTTGCAGGAGAAGACCTAGGCAGAATGTGAGATGTTATACATACATTCTAAAAGCCAGAGCTGAACAGCCCCACCCAGGGGGCGGTCCCTCCAGACATAACCCTCCCACTACAGTCAGCAGACTTCAGTTTGTAACAAAGCAGTACAAACTTAAAAAAGGAAGGGTGGGTGCCGTGTCAGTCCATGGATGTCAGAGAAATGGATTTTACGGTGAGTACAAAAAATCCTATTTTCTCTTATCATCCATGGACTGACACGGTGTCTCTTTACACTTTACACGTGGGATGTCCCAAAGCAGTGTCAAGAGGGATGGGAGCAGTATAAATGGAAAAACCAAAAACTTCACTCCAAGAAGGCAGAGCTCCTCAACGGAGGAGTCGCAACTTTAAACAGCGGCCTGCAGCACCCTGCGGCCAAAGGAAGCATTCGAAGATGCAGCCACATTAACCTTATAAAACTTAAAAGGCATGAACAGACGACCAGGTCGCCGCCTTGCACACTTGTGCAACCGACGCTTGATGTCGGAAAACCCAGGAAGCACCAATTGCCCTGGTGGAATGCGCCGGAACCGGAAAGGGAGGCGCCCGCCCTTTGAGAGCATAGGCTTGAATGACGGTTTGTCTGATTCCCCTAGAAATGATGGCAGACGAAACCGCTTGGCCCTGTTATGGACCAGAGACCGTCACAAACAGTGAGTCGGACTTCCGAATAGAAGCAGTAGCAGACAGGTACACCCGTAAGGCTCGTACCACATCCAATATGTGCAGCGCAAACTCTCTGGGATGCGATGGGTGAGGACACAAGGACGGGAGGACAATGTCCTCATGTAGGTGAAAGGTCGACACCACCTTTGGCAAAAAGGAAGGTCGCGGATGCAACACCGCCTTATCCTTATGGATGACTAAATATGGCGACTTGCAGGACAAAGCCGCCAACTCAGACACCCGTCAAACAGAAGTGATTGCCACTAAAAGGCCACCTTCTGAGACAAGACAAGAGGGGAATATCCCGGATATTCCCAAAAGGAGGTTCCTGGAGGACCGAGAGCACAAAATTCAGATCCCACGGTGGGAGAGGAGGCTTGACAGGAGGGAGCACATGGCGAACCCCCAGCACAAGGTGCTAACCAAGAAATGACCCGCTAGAGGTCGCTGAAAGAAGACGGCCAAGGCCGAAATCTGATCCTTGATGGTACTCAAAGCAAGCTTTTGGGTCACTCCACACTGCAGAGGACGCAGGATTCTGGGGACGGAATACGTCCGAGGACGCCAGTCCAGCGCTTCGCATATGGCGAAATAAGCTTTCCAGGCACGGGCAGATCGCCCGGGGGAAGACTTCCGTGTCCTTAACATGGTCAAAATGACCGAGTCCGAGAGACCTCGGTCCCTCAACACCTGGCTTTCAACAGCCCTGCCGTTAAAGCCAGAGACTGTAAGCCGGATGAAACATAGGACCTTGAGACTGAAGGTCCTCCCTCATCGGCAACCGCCAGGGAACGTCCGCAACGAGACGTACCAGATCAGCGTACCAGTGATGCTGAGGCCAATCCGGAACAATTAGGATCACCGGAGTTTATATCAGGCGATAAGGACCCTATGGGGCCACCAACGCATCCGAGGCATCGCCCAAGGATCCCTGGATCTGGCCACAACCTCGACCCTTGCGATTGAGTCGAGAGGCCATCAGGTCCACATCCGGCGTGCCCCACCGTCGGCAAAGGAGTTGAAATATGCAAGGACCACTCTTCTTGGTCTGGCGTCTGGCGATTGGCGACTCAGATAGTCCGCCTGCCCATTGTCTATGCCCAGAATGTAAATGGCCTACAGAGCCGGCACGTTTCTTCCGGCCCACTTCAGGATACGGACTACCTCGGAAGCCGCAGCTGAGCTCCGAGTCCCCCCTTGATGGTTTACATACGCCACCGCCGTGGCGTTGTCCGACTGGCTCCTGATGGAGCGACCCCGTACTCTCTCCGACCTGAGGAGAGACACAGTCCGATGGCCCGTATTTCCAGAACAGTGATTGGTAAACGGGCTCGTCCGGAGTCCAAGGCCTTGAGCCAACAGGACTCCCCAGACTCCACCCCAGCCCGTCAGGCTGGTGTCCGTCATGAGTACCGTCCATTGGATGGGAGGGGAACGACTTTCCGGACCGAAGAGCCGAGGATCTCAACCACCATGTCAGGGGCGCCCTTGACCAGGTGAATCACCTGGATCTGAAGATCCAAGGACAACGGGGATTTGTCCCAGGTGGACAAGATCGCCTTCTGCAATGCCCTGGTGTGTGATTGGGCATACGGAACGGCCGCGAAGGAGGCCACCACGAGTCCCGGGACTCTCATGCAAAAAAAACGGATTGACAACCATTTTCGGGATGTCAGCACCCGCACCGCAGACTGAAGTGTCAGCAACTTCTCCAGAGGTAGGATACCTTTGCCTCCAAGGAGTCTAGAATCAGAACTAGATACTCCAGACACTGAGTCGGGACCAGGACTGACTCCTGAATGTTCAGGAACCACCCGAAGTCCCTGAGGGTCTAACTGACGATAGTCACCTTTCCTCTAAGTCTGAGCCACTTTCTGCTCTTAGCAGAAGATCGTCCAGATAGCCCACGACAGCAATACCTCACTGTAACAGAAGGCTAGAACCGGAGCAAGCACCTTGGTGAACACCCTTGGTGCCAAGGCTAGGCCGAAAGGAAGAGCCACAATCGATAGTGGACTTCGCTGATAGCAAGCGCAGAAACTTCTGGTGATTTGCGCAGATCGGAACATGCAAGTAGGCGTCCTTGAAGTCCAAGGACGCCAGAAGAAAATCCCTTTGGTGGAGTGTAGCGATCCCCGTGCGAATGGATTCCATGCGGAATTTCTGCACCTTCTCGAAGGCATTCAGGGCCTTGAGGTCCAGGATAGGTCGAACCACGTCCTATTTTTGGGACGACAAACAGATTCGAGTAGAATCCCTGAAAACTCTCCTGTGACGGAACCGGAACCGGCACAATCACTCCGGACCTGATCAAATCCTGTACAGCCCCCAAGAGGGCTGCCCGACAGGTAGGAAGGAGAGGAAGATTCGCGGGAAAGAATCTGTCTGGGGGCCAGGATCAGAATACTATCCTGTATCCTGAGGTGACCACCTCGCACACCCACCAGTCGGAGATTCGGGAGGACCACCGATTCGTGACCTGCGAAGTCGTCCCCCCACCCCAGAGTCGGGCGGAGGCAAGACTTCACGCGGAGGCGGGCTTGGGAGCATCCAGGGGCACTTGTGCCCACCAGCCGCACTGCCGTCAGTCTGAGAGGGCCTACCCATGGACTCTGACTGACGAAAAAACCCTGTTTTGTTGGAAAGGAAGGCCCCTGTTTGCGGCAGGCCTCCTCACCCTTGCTAGTCTAACGAAGAAGAGTGCTTTTACCTCCCGTGACATCCATGACGATGTCATCCAGAGCAGCACCGAAAGGTCTACCACCTTTAAATGGTAGATCCGTCAGGAGCTTCCTAAGGCTAGGTCAGCAGACCAGCATTTCAACCAGATAAGACGACGCAATACCACCGCCGAGACAGAGGCCCTGGATATTAAAGGGGCCGCATCCAACGTGGCGTCTCACACATAAACCAGGCCCTGAACCAGTTGGTGGGCCAGAGCAACTGTGTCTGGAGGAAGATTATGCTCCTGTACAGCTAGGTGCAACATTTTTGCCCAACCTGTAAGTGTTTAAGACACAAGGGTCGCCGCTACCACAGGCCGTAGGGCGGATCCCAACAAGGCAAACATGGCTCTGCTCACCACTTCTGACCTCCTGGCAGTGGGGTCCTCAAATGCAGGAGTCCCCTCCATCGGGAGAGTGATGGCCTTGTTCAACCGGGCGACTGGAGGGTCGACCACTGGGGGAGAAGCCCACTTTTTAAGTAGGGCATCTTCAAGGGGTATCTGATAGACAAACGCTGCGGGACCATAAAAAAATTCTTCTGCGGCTTTTCCCAGACCTGGTCAAAGAAAGTACATATGGAAAAACCTCTTTAGAAGGCCTGGCCTTAAAAGAACCCAAGGAGACTGTATCCCCCTGAGGTTCTGCATCCGCAGCATTTTAGCTTGAGAGTGTCCCTCACCGCAGTCATGAGTACACTAACAAGCGCCCTGTCATTTACTGACCCAGAACTGGAGTTTTCCTCATAAGTAATGTCCTGTTCAAAACCATCCAATACATTCAGACCTATGGTCCTGAGCGGTAGTGGCTAGGCCCATATCTGAATCAGCGCACTGCCCTCATGTAGTAAAGTGGGGAGAGGGCGCTCTTTTGCTCCCTTGCACACAGCTCCCATCCTGGTCAGAAATGATTCCAGGACTGCCCACAACTGGTCCCTAGGGACCGCAGGTGCTGAAGCACTGCCTGTTGTCCACTGACATTTAGGGGAAGCTGGTGACAGAGACTCCATATTGCCCCCCTCTGAGACTCCTCAGATAAAAAGTCCACCCACAGGCTGTGCTGACTGAGGAGGGGGCGCCCAGGGGACTCACCAAACCGGACCAGGGACCGCTCAGTTCCGCTGTCTGTACCGCGCTGTGTCAGCGCTGGTGAGCTGTGAGGTGATTGTGAGGAGATTCGCACTGTTACAGCAGCGCTAGAGGCCAAAACTAGTGCTGAAGAGCGCGCGGGCTACAAGAAAATGGCCGCCGCACTTCACTGAGGCGATCCGCGGCAAGATGGCCCCCATGACGCAGCTAAAGTGAAAAAACAGCACACACACAGCGCCACTCAGGCCCCAAAACACACAAAAAAAGGCCCCAAGCATATCTGCAGACCAGCATGAGCCCCTCCAAGAACAGTGTGACCCCCAGGCACCCCACACAGCACAGCGCCAGCAATGGTGACAGAGAGTGACAGTGAAATACAGAGGGAGACAGGGAAAATCCCCCACAGAGAAACACACAGCTTTTTGTACTCACCTGCAGGCAGGAGAGACTACTTACCCGTCCCCTGAGGGACCCACTGGTGTGTTTCTGACAGGACTATCACAGTGCAGTACTGAGTAGCTGTCGGCCCGGTCCACCGCGAAAGATACAGTCAGTCAGGAACTGTTCAGTCTTGAGAGGACCGTGGGAGCATGAAAGCAAACCCGGCCACCCCTGGAGTCATGGGGCCTGTCGTGAACTGAGTCTCACGCACACAAGGCGAGGATCAGCACGCTCGATGGTCGGACAGGGAAGACTACAAGGATATCTTGTACCCAACCTGTTGCCCAGCCGACAGTTGATAGAAGATTCTCAAAAATAAAATAAAAAAGAATTCCAGAAAAGGAATAAAAATAGGTCAGGAGGCTGGCTCCTGAGAGAGCCACGTCTTCTCCTTCTGCTAGGCAGAAAAAAACTGGAGTCTGCTGACTGTAGTGGGAGGGTTATGTCCAGAGGGACCGCCCCATGGGTGGGGCTGTTCAGCTCTGGCTTTTAGAATGTATGTATAACATCTCACATTCTGCCTAGGTCTTCTCCTGCAAGCAGGGACATAACCACGTGTAAAGTGTAAAGAGACACCTTGTCAGTCCATGGATGATAAGAGAAATTGGTAAATTTCAATGGGTGTGAATACTTTTTCAAGGCACTGTATTTGGGTGTATGTAATACGTCCAAAGAGTGAAGAGTTAAGCACCAGCAGATGGTTACAATATTATTATTATAGCAGCCATAAGTTTGTGCTCCATTTCTATAGCCAACTCCTGGCAGTAAATTTTAGAGTTAGGACTGCAGTACACAGGGAGCCTTGACGGGGCCTGCAGCTTACACATGTATTTGCAAATGCGTGCAACTAAACCCCTGTTTTTAAACGCACTGTTAGACAGGTGAATTTGTTTGGTTGCTGATTGGTTGGTAAGTTGAGCTTGGATATTTTGTGTTTTTTGTCTAAAAGGATAATTGACACCTGCAAAACCCATTCAACCTTTTTTTTAGGGTTGTCCCGATACCACTTTTTTAAGACCGAGTACAAGTACCGATACTTTTTTCCAAGTACTCGCCGATACCGATTACCGATACTTTTTTTTAAATGTCATGTGACAGTTTGAAAGATGGGGACTGATAGGTGGCACTGACAGGTGGCACTTATGGGCACTGACTGGTGACTGGCGCTGATGGGCACTAATAGGTGGATGGCACTGATAGATGGCACTAATAGGTGGCACTTATGGGCACTGATAGATGGCAATGGTAGATGGCATTGATAGGTGGCACTTATGGGCACTGATAGATGGCACTGATAGGTGGCACTTATGGGCACTGGTAGCACTAATAGGTGGCACTTGTGGGCACTGATAGGTGGCACTGATTGCACTGATAGGTGGCACTTGTGGGCACTGATTGCACCGATAGGTGGCACTTGTGGGCACTGATAGATGGCACTTGTGGGCACTGATAGATGGCACTTGTGGGCCCTGATAGGTGGCACTGATAGATGACACTTGTGGGCACTGATAGATGGCACTGATAGGTGGCACTTATAGCACTGAAAGGTGGCACTTGTGGGCACTGATAGATGGCACTGATAGGTGGCACTTGTGGGCACTGATAGATGGCACTGATTGCACCATTAGTGCAATCAGTGCCATCTATCAGTGCCCAAAAGTGCCACCTTTCAGTGCAATCAGTGCCACCTATCAGTACCCATAAGTGCCAACTATCAGTGCAATTAGTGCCATCTACCAGTGCCACCTGATAGGTGGCACTGATTGTACTGATAGGTAGCACTTGTGGGCACTGAAATGCTGCAAAAAATGACACAGGATTTATAAAAAAAAAAACTGCTGCAACGTCCATCTTGGTACACTCTGCACTCGGCTGCAGTAAGCAGCAGCAGACATCTTGTTACACCCAGCCCATATAGCTCGGGCTGGGTGTAACAAGATGTCTGCTGCTGCTTACTGCAGCCGAGTGCAGGGTGTACCAAGATGGACGTTCAGCCGCTGACGGTGACCGAATGTGACAGCACCGGTCACCGATCCTGAGGCGACTACGCCCTGCCAGCTTACCACGTTCAACTTCAGGTGAGGGACTCGCTCTCCGCCCGCCGACTCGGTCCACTGACTGTGCCCGCCCTCCCCAGCCAGACTCCGCCCGCATTTCCTTCAAAGACTCTGCCCGCCCCATCTCCAGCCAAACTCCGCCTGCACTCTCCGTCCACAGGCTCTGTCCGCCCTCTCCAGCCAGACTCCGCCCGCACTCCCCAGCCACTGACTCCTCCCACCCTCTCCGGCCACTCTACACTGAAAGAAGAAAAAAAAAGTATCGGGTGAAGCATCGGGAGCATTTGCGCGAGTACAAGTACTCACGCAAATGCTCGGTATCGGTCCCGATACCAATACTAGTATCGGTATCGGGACAACCCTACTTTTTTTACTAAGACTGACAAGGGAAAATAACAGGGGACTGTTTTTAGCAATATAAAGATTGGTATTTGAGCCTAAGAATTAAAAGCACAAAATTAAAGTGATTGTAAAGTCTATTTTTTTTTTTTTTGTTGGTTAAAAAAAAAAAAAACATGTTATACTAACCTCCTCTGTACAGTGGTTTTGCACAGAGCAGCCTGGATCCTCCTCTTCTCGGGTCCCTCTTCGGTGCTCCTGCCCCCTCCCTCCTGTTTAGTGCCCCCACAGTAAGCAGCTTGCTATGGGGGCACCCGAGCCGAGCCACAGCTCTCTGTTTCCATTCATACACGAAGCTGCAGCCCGGACCTGCCCCCTTTCTCTCCTCACTTCCTGATGATGGCCCTGTGATTTGTCGAAACATCAAGGTATTACTTCCGCCCCAATTGAAACCACCAGGGAATCATGCACCAGGACACTGCTATTAGGATTATCCCGTTCAGGGCCGATTACCCTTTAATCAATCGCCTGCTATACATGCCGGGTGCCAGGACTATCAGGCACTCAGCAATGTAAGTGTAACCTTTTTTTATTTTTTGGAATTAATAAATGTTTTAAACGGCATTGCGCAATGAGGCTCTTTCTCTCTTGATCCCCATTTATCCCTATGAGCAACATCTCTATCAACAAGATGTCATCCTAAGGATCTGAGTTCGGGGTATCCCCACATGCCTAATAGACCATACTAGCGATAGTTGGTCCACACATTGAGGTGAGTGCAAATCTATGTGGGGCACCCAGTTTGAGCACCAGTCCATAGGAGTCTTTATTGGGCACAAGCACCATATTTGTCTACCAGTTTGTTATATATCCTAGTAGTTGATTTCTAGCGCAATTTTCTCTTTCTTTCAACCTATATTGCTCTGTTGGCACATATCAGCTGCAAAATAAACTTGCTATCAGGTACTCTGGGTACTTATTCATATCCAAAGGCGCTTTTTAGTTTATATATTCTCTCCTCATTGGCTCACTGACTTTGATTGACAGCAGCAGGAGCTAATGGCACCACGCTGCTTTCTCAGCCAAATGCGTGCAGACAAACCCCTGTTTTTAACGCATACTGTTAGACAGGTTAATTGGTTGTCTGCTAGCTGGTCGGTAAGTATGCTTGGTTTTTTCCTGGGCATTCCCCAGGCCTTTGTTGTTTTCTCAGCCAATGAGGTGGGGAGCCCCAATTATACAACATCGCTGGATCTAGGGGCCTCAGGTAAGTATTAGGGGGGCTGAGGGGGACTGCTGCACACAGAAGGCATTTTCTCTTAATGCAAAGAATGCATTAAAGCGAATTCTGCCCCCCCCCCATCAAAAATGTAAAGTCAGCGGCTACAAATACTGTAACTGCTGACTTTTAATAATAGGACACTTATCTGTCCTGGGATCCAGCGATGTCGGCACCCCAGCCAATGTTTCTATCGGCTCTCAGGTGCTGCCGCCACCATTCCTTGTAAGGGAAACCAGAAGTGAAGCCTTGCGGCTTCACAAACGGGTCCCTACTGCACATGCGCGAAGCACGCTGCGCTCTCTTACTGGCCCGGCAGCAGGGGAAGGAGGAGGGAGGGGCCGAACTTCTGACATACGTCGCCGCAGCGAGGTCTGATGGAAGTGGGGACAGGGTAACTGTCAAAAACAGGTACACGCTCCCTCCTCCCCCCAAAAGGTGCCAAATGTGGCAGTGGAGGGGAGGGGGGGGGGGGGGAGACAGATTTTTAAGATAAAAAAACCTTCTGTCTTTACAACCACTTTAAAGTATATAAAGAGTACCTGTCACCTGCTCAATGCCATCACATGTTCCGCCGCGTTCTTGTGCAATTCACATGCGGTTCCATGTGGTGGGACTGGAGCACATTCATTTTGATTGCACAGAATCGCACTAAACGTAGTGCATGCAGTACTTTAAAAAAAAAAAAAACGCACAGCAACCTGGATCGCATGATACTTCTCAAATGTGATATTTTACTTTGTTTTTTTATTATTATTATGTGATTTAAAAAAATAATATCACGTGATAATCGTTAGTGAACTGACCCCCTCCCAGACAGCAATAAAAACCTGACAGGGGTTCTAATCCTTCTCCAAAACTAAAGAGAAGTTGTCGTTATAGTGTGTGTTCCTCCATAGTCCTCCTCACTAATGTCCCTTACCTCAGGGATGAGTACTGCCGCCTCCTCACACTCGGGAGACTCGTCACCTAGAAGCCGGTAGGTGATCATACGAACACTCACAGGCACATGGAATCCTGCCTGTGTTTACAGTTGCCATTGGCAACCAAATCAGAGGTGTTACATTTAACTGAGTCCCCCGGCTACTGCTGCCCCTTCCTAAGGATCCCGCTATCACCTGAGAGCGCCGTGTGACCGGACGGACTGAGCTGATACCGGAATATAGCAATCACCTTACAAGCTCCTTCCTGACCGCATTACACAGAACACTGCGGATTCATACCCTGTACATAGGGGAAGTGTCTGTGAGGGGACACCCAATTCATTTACCACAGGCTGTGCTGAGTCCAGGCCCCGCCCTTTCCGGCCTTTGGACCCGCACTTCCTGTGTCCCCAGAGGTCTGCATGGGAACCTGCAGGCTCGGGCGATTTCTGGTGAAAGAGGTGTGTCACTCTATACAGCCGCATGCTGCTGCTGGTAACTTTGTCTGCTTTTATTTTCAGGTAACAAGGTGTTTTTTCCAGCCATGTCTTTTCAGAAGATAAGAATGAAGGTCTATGGAGGGGATGGTGACAGGAAGATCATGCTGCTGCAGTGGAGGTTCCATAGTTCACCCTTATCATAGGAAATGCATGGTGGAGGCTCTGATTACATGGAGGTTTATCCACACAGTGAATGCCAGCAGATGGGAGTGACAGCTGTGTGCGGAGAGCTGCAATCACTGCAGGTAATGAAGAGCCGAGACCACCGACAGCCTGTCATTACAGCGTCCCCGGCCGCAGCTATTCACACGCAGCTGTCATTCCCAGATGCAGGATTCAGTAGATTCTTCCTGCTGGGATTCGCAGTGTGACTAAACACCCAGGGGATTGGAATCTGAGGCTCGTTTTAAACCAAGTCCGCTGATCTGCCTAGAAAACGATTGTTTCCCATGCCATCAGCCATACCAATATGACAGACCACCATCACCCATCAAGGCATGGACTCCACTAGACCTCTCAAGGTACGCTGTGGTATCTGTCACCAGGCCTTCAGTAGCAGATCCTTTTAAAGCGGAATTCCACCCAAAAGTGGAACTTCAGCTTTAAGTACTCCTCGCCTCCTGACATGCCACAATTGGCATGTCATTTTTTTGGGGGGGAGTGGGTACCTGGTTTTGAGAGGGACTTCCTGTCCCACTTCCTCCTTCTAGCCGCCTGGGCAACTCCTCTTCCTCTAATCTTCCTCTCCTTTTAAGCGACCCCTCCCTGCAATCTTCTGGGACACGTCACAGGTCCCAGAAGATCTCCTGACTACTTACAGAGCGCAGCGTGACTCGTGCGTGCCCTGCTGTGAAGTCGCAAGCTGTCACAGCCAGGCAACCCGCACTTTCAATGCTGGAACAGGGGAGAGAAGCGAGGCTTCGGGCGGCCACCTCCCTGGACCGTGGGGCAGGTAAGTGTCTGTTTATTAAAAGTCATTAGCTATTCTTTTTGTAGCTGCTGACTTTTAAGAAACTGAACAACCAGTGGAACTCCTCCTTTTTAAGTCCTGTAAGTTGCAAGGTAGGGCCTTCATGGATTGGACATGGTTTTCCAGGGCATCCTACAGATGCAGAAGTTGGAGGTCAACACAACACCTCAAACATTTTTGGATTCATCAGACCAGGCCACCTTCTTCGGATGGTCCAGTTCTGATGGTCATGTCCACTTTGTAGGCACTTTTGTCTGTGGACACTGGATCAGCATGAGCACCCCGACTGGTCTGCAGCTACACTGCCCCATACACAACAAACTGCAATGTAATGTATGTTCTGATACCTTTTTATTAGAACCAGTATCGAAGTAATACTAAAAGTAAAAAATTTTTTTTTTTGTTATAAATAACAAGCATGTTATACTTACCTGCTCTGTGCATTGTTTTTGCACAGAGCAGCTTAGGTCCTCTGCTGGCGTGCCTGGCTCCTCTCCCTGCTGAGTGCCCCCATAGCTAGCGAAGGATCCTTTTCTTGGGTCCCCCTGGCGCCTTACCCCTGTTGAGTGCCCCCATAGCTAGTGGCTCACTCCCGAGCATGGATCTGTGTGTACATAAGACACACAGAGCGTGGCTTAGTTCCTCACTGGCTGTGATTGAGAGCAGCAGGAGCCAATGACTCCCGCTGCTGCGCTCGTGCACATCGCTGGATTGAGATGGGGCCCAGGTAAATATAAGATGGGGGGGGGGGGGCTGCACACAGAAGGTTTTTTGCCTTTAGAACGACTTTTCAGCAGTTTGAGTTACAGTAGCTCCTCTATTGGATCATACTGCACGGGCCAGCCTTCACTCCCCATGTGCAATAATGAGCCTTGGCCACCCATGACTCTGTCGCTAGTTGTCCTTCCTTAGACCACTTTTGGTAGGTCCTGACCACTGCAGACGGGAAACATCCCACAAGAGCGGCAGTTTTGGAGATTCTATGACACAATCACCTAGCCATTAGAATTGAACTCTTATCAAAGGCACTTGAATCCTCATGCTTGCCCATTTTTTTTTCTGCTTTCAAAACATTAAGTTCAGGGACAACATGTTCATTTTGTGTTGTTTTTTTTTTATTGTAAGAGCCCATTCACACAGGGGGCAACACGACTTCCAGCACGATTTTATGAGGCAACTCAGACACGACCTGAGTATGAATCACAGCGCAACCTGGAGCTATTTACAAGGCAACTCCAAGTTGCCTGCAGGACAGGAGACATTCCAGTGGCCAATCAAACAAGAATCAGCTCTGTGGGAGGGAGGGGGAGGGAGAGTTTTTCCTGATAAATGTATGTTTTCTTCCTGGAGAGTTGCTCCTATTAAGACAGTGAGAGGCGACTCCCATTGAAATGAATGGGTACAGGTCGCCTAGGAGTCGGATTGAAGTAGTACAGGGACCTTTTTTGAAGTCGGAGCGACTGCAGTAGTGTGCATAAGGACGGCTTCATTAACTTACATTGATTTCTTCAGCCAGCGCGACCTGAGGCGACTAGGGGCGACCTGGGGTGATTTGGAGTCGGATCCAAAGACGCCCCTGTGTGAATGGGCTCTAAAGATTGTTTATTTTCTTGTATTCTAAATAAAAACAACAAAAAGCTGAACAGGTGACATATTAGGCAACAAATGAACCGCACTTATATTTCCCCCTCACTTTCAGATGCCATTGTAATGAGATAATCGATGTTATTCATTTTACCTATCAGTGGTCATAATGTTATGGCGGATCGGTGTATGGTGCAGGACTGGTAATGCCTCAGCCGCTTATGATTGGCTTTGTAGAGGTGACATCTTATTGGCAGGATAGAATGCCGCAATATACATCAGCAAGGCAGCTCTGCTGCACCAGATCATGAATCTAATATGTGATCTGGAACTTCCAGGTAGGCGGTGCACCGCCGGGGACCTGGCTCTGCTATGACTTTACACAGCAGATGCTGATCAGTGGGTGCTAGCTAATAGATGACTGCTGGCACCTGCTGATTGTCCGGATCACACACAGGACAGGACTCTGCCTATGTAAACAAGGCACGGCCCTGCCCTGTCATCGGGGAAGTAATGGATTTACTTTCCCTGCAAAGCAGGGACTTAAATTGATTACTTTCCCTAGTAAAAGCACCTCGCACTGTACATATAAACACTGGCTAGGCACACATTTAACCCTTTGATTGCCCCTTCCCAGCCAGTGTCATTGGTACAGTGACAGTTCATATTGTTAGCACTGAACAGTGTATTAGTGTAAATGGCTCCCAAAAAGTGTCAGAATGTCCACCGCAATATCGCAGTCCCGTTATTGCCACCATTACTAGTAAAAAAATAAGCAAAATATCCCATAGTTTGTAAATGCTAGAACTTTTGTGCAAAACAATAAACGTACACTTATTGTTTTTTTTTTTTTCTTTTTACCAAAAACATGTAGCATAATACATATTGACCTACATTTATGAAGAAGTTAAATTTTTTTTCAATTTTCATGTTATTGGATATGTTTTATAGCAGAAAGATTATTATTAAAAAAAAAATTAAATGTCAGACTTTTTTTGCTTGTAGCGCAAAAAAAAAAAAAATGCAGTGGTGATCAAATACCACCAAATGAAAGCTCTACTTGTGGGGGAAAAAAAAGGACATTGATTTTATTTGGGTACAGTGTCGCACGACCGTGTAATTGTCAGTTAAAGTAACGCAGTGCCATATCGCAAACAATGGCCTGGTCATGCAAGGGGGGTAAATTATCCGGCAGGCAAGTGGTTAATCACCATTAGTGAAGAGTTCCGGCATGCTTGGACTGGGATCCAAACTCGCCTGTATGGATCAATCTTCTGCAGTCATGGCATTCCCTGCCCCACAGCCATAAATGTACATGCTGCTGCGGAGTAGGGAAAGCATCGGCCGTAGATGATTCGCTCACACATGTGAGCTCCGATCCAAGCCTTAACGCAACCGAGCTTGTCATTGATCGCCATATTGAGTTGAATGAAATGTAATTCTGTAAAGCTTCAATAAAAATAAAAAATATAACTTAAAGGAGCACTAAAGCTTCCCTTTTTTTTGCTTAAAAATAACAAACATGTTATACTTACCTCCACTGTGCAGCTCGTTTTGCACACAGTGCCCCCGATCCTGGTCTTCTGGGGTCCCTCGGCGGCTGTCTTGGCTCCTCCCCGCAAGGACTCCACACCTTAATGCGAGTGAGCTCGCATGGTGTGGAGTGATTGCGGGCGCGCTCCCGTGATACAGCGGCGGCCATAGCCGCCGACTGTATCACTCGGCCCCGCCCCCCGCACGCCGCGTCATTGGATGTGATTGACAGCAGCGCCAGCCAATGGCTGCGCTGCTTTCAATCCATCCAGTGTAGCCAATCGGCGGCCAGGCTGAAAAACGAAGAGGATGACGGGGACGAGCATGGGACTTTCGAGGGGCCAGGTAAGAAAAACGGGGGCTCGGGGGGGGCGGTATTGTCGAATTTTTTTTCACCTTAATGCATAGGATGCATTAAGGTGAAAAAACATGTAACTTTACTACTCCTTTAACAGTGTGACTTGTTGTAACAACACATTGCACTGCCCTTAGGGCACCATTCAAACCTGAGTGATTTGACAAAAATAATTTCCTGTCCCTAGTAACCTGGCTTATCGCTGTTCTTGTATTCATTTACCAGCTTGTCCCTACTCAATAAAGGGATAGGCAGCTTCTTGTTTTGGGTCACAAAGCATTCTATTACTGCCTTGCCATTCTTCTGTGTTTCATCACATATGTGGGAGTGCAAATGTGATGAAAGACTGCACAGTGATCTCTTTAATTGCTTTGCCTGCTTGGTCTGTGTCAGATCTATTTACTGATTAGCTCTCACCTGAAGATCACTGGGCTGAAAGACCCAGGGATTGTGGGATATATAGTTTCTTCATAGAAAGCGTCAGTTCTTAGACTACAGACAGAGGTCATGCATTGATCTGTGCAGTGCCATGCTGCATGCCTCTTGTTTGAACAGAAGCTGCTGACACAGGAATGTGAAGATCTACTGTATGATAGGTTGTATGTACAGGCTAACAAATGATACCAAGAAACTACATGATCAATGCATATCTTATGCAAGTGAAAAACACACGGTGCAGGTAAGAAGGTTTATAATGCCTTTAGGCTGGGTTCACACCGCAGCACGGAGCGGCTCTTGGCTGGGGTCCTGCGCATAGTAAACACAGGGGGTTGTTTGCTTTGCACAGGTGCCATTCACAGAAAACCTCTTTTATCAGTAAATGCAGTGTTCCCTGATTGGAGGAGGTGGAGATTGTGACATCACCGCACTGCCTCTATTACTTTTTTTCAGTCAGAGAATGTCTTGTATTCATTGAGGAAGATGCAAGGCATCCTGTGAATGATACCTGTGCCAAGTGAGCTCCCCTCTGTTCATTATACAGAAGGGCAGCCACTCTGCTTAGGACTGGGCAGACCGTGGCGATCACTGTAATACCCCCAACTATTACAGTCATTCTCTGCTTCCCCATTGGTCCCACAGATATGGCATCTGCATCATATTTACATTGGTTTAAGCTGAAATAATAGAACTATAAAAAAATAATCCATATCTGGAATTCAGCTTTAAAAATAAATTGCCTCTAATGAAGTGTGTGGCTGTTGCTGGGTTTGGTAGAATTCTTACTTTTTTAGCCCATTCACTACAGTAGGTGCTGAGAGTTACAGTTCCAGCAGGAGTTCAGCAAGTCACTCGATCAACATTTTGGCCATCCAGAAAATGTCTTGCATTCTTTTCACATAAAACAAGGTGTTACAAATGTCCACTTACAATTGTTTGTCTTTAAACTGACTAAACTAGTATTTAACAATTTCTGAAACTCTGGGTGCCAAAAAAAATTCTATGCAAAACTCTTACAGTCTCTGCACAATTGGAACTGGAGAGAGAGTCCAAAGAAGGGCAACAAAACTAATAAGGGGACTACTGCAAACACTAAATCTATTCTCGCTGGAGAAACAATGCTTGAGAGGAGATGTGATAGGGATTTACAAATACCTCAATGGTGATCCCAGCGTAGGAAAAAAAACGATTCAGTCTCAAGGAGTGTAAGAGGACACAGGGACAGTATGAGATTGGAGGAGAAGCGGTTTAACCTTAAATTGGGCAGGGGGTTTTTCACTGTCGGCAATAATAATGTGGAACTCTCTTCCACAACTGGTGGTGGCTGCGGGGCGTATGGATATTTTTAAGAGACTCTTGGATGTGCATCTTGAACACAACATACAGGGATATGGGAAATAATTATAGACAGACGTGCACCTACACAGGTTGAACTGGATGGACTAGTGTCTTTATTCAACCTTACCTACTATGTAACAAAGATGTTGGTATCAAGCCAACATGAATGCTGGAGACCAGCGATAGTACACATTGATAGTGCCTGGCTCTTAGAAAAAGAGTTTAACTCAGCAAGTTTAAAGCAACTTTGCACACAGTCTAATTTTCTTTTAGCTGACCCCCATTTTACGCTCAGCATTTCCCCTGCCTCTAAATCAAAGTTGATTGTGTATATGAAGTGCAAATATTCAGTTTTCTTGCACAATGATCTCCAGCCAGTGGTTTAGTGCCTACATTTTGCTGTCGGGTTTCTCCAATGTTGGTTGTCATGGCCTCTTTGGAAATGTCTGTCTTTTGAAGTGCCTTTTGATTGGTGCTGTTATTCACTAAAATGATGCCTTAAATTTCCCTTTCATCTTGTAGGCCAAATGCATTGTATGAATAATGTCAACTGACAAACAAATGAAAAATGTTTCTGGATCCTCAGAAAGTGACCTTTTGGAAAATTTGCAAGTCTCCGCTCAAGAAGTGCTTGAAGTAGCCCAAAAGAAGGGAAGATCAAAGTGTCCAAAGTGTAAAAGCTCCCGAATGTTTTATTGTTATACTTGCTATGTACCAGTAGAAAGTGTACCAACAGCTGAAATCCCATCTGTGAAGGTAGGCAAACTCTGTCATTGAACACGTTCTCTACTTACCTCTGACAGGACACCTGATGATTCTGAAAACATTCCTACATTTATTGAACACAGTGGGGTTGATTTACTAAAACTGGAGAGTGCAAATCTGGTACAGCTCTGCATAGAAACCGTCAGCTTCCAGGCATAATTGAACAAGCTGATTGGCTACCATGCACAGCTGCACTCTCAAGTTTTAGTAAATTAAAGTGGTTCTAAAGCCTTAGGGCCCTTTCACACAGGCTGTCCGATCAGGTCTGCCTGTCAGTTTTTTAGGTGGACCTGATCGGACCTTGCAGTCTCCTATGGAGACTGACACCCATCCGAACCTTTCCGACAAAACCAGGTAGACGGTGGTCCTATTTTCCATCCATCTGGCGTATCGGATGGAAATATATAAGCGGGTCCGTTTCCATCTGATTTTCCCATAGAGGAGAACGGGACTGTGGAGAGTGATCCCCTGCTGAGCAAGTGGTATCCACTGCACGGAGGTGCCCGTTTCAAAGGGGCCTCAAGGTTAAGCATGCAATAAGGTAAAAAAAACCTTCTGTGCTGCAGCTTCCCCCTTTTTCTTACCTGAGCCCGATCCAATTCAGTGATGTGCACAAAAGCAGCGTCTCTCGCCACTGTCTCCCTTCTCGTTGAGCAGATGGATGGCAGCGGGAGCCATTGACTCCAACTAGTATCAGTCAACTGCTGTGATGCAGGGGGTGGGGCCGAGCCACCTGCTCTGTGTCAATGGACTCAAGCAGGGCGGCTCGGGAGCGAGCATGCACGGGTGCCCCATGTCTTTCCATGGGGGCACGTGTTGAAGAGGGGCCTGGAGCGTGGGACCCCAGAAGAGGATTGTGCAAAAGCATTGCACAGAGCAGGTAAGTATAGACATGTTTTCCTCAGTCATCTTCCAGGACGGCTTACAGAGAGATAGGCTCCTCCCACCTAGCACAAGAAACACTTGATCCACATCATAAAAAGCACTGCACCTGCATCAGCTCCTCATTATTTTTGTTTCCTCAGGCCAGACAGGAACTATCCAGTGGATGTTTGTTATTTTGGCCGTCGTGCTAGGCGGCAGGGGCCTCCCGACGTCCATACCCAGTGCAACAGTGTTTAACGATTGATCGTTAATACCTGCAGGTGTTTGCCTTCTGATTGCTCCTATTGCACACTGCGGGGCTTATCCAAAGGTATCAGAAGCTTGCATTTGTCTCCAACCTAGGTGTGGGCTATATAAAGCAAGGATAAGTGTACAGCGATCTCTGTTAACATACATTGTTTAAATATGTAGTTTAAGGAGACTCACTTTTTACTTCTGTTCCAGACAAAATATTTGGTTATGTCTAATTTGCTGAAGCTGCACCTATTATGGGGGTAACAGTATCTGCTATGCACTCCAGTTGGTGTGCCCAGACTTCTATCACCTGGAGCACCCTGGGTTCCTCCACTAAATAGATGTATAATAGATTGGTAGCCAGAGGTTAGGCTATATCTATGACACATGTTTATACGAACGGTGCATATTATTTGCGCATGAATTGTGTGTGTGTGTGTGTGTGTGGGGGATTAGACTAATACTCTCGGTCTTGGACCTCACACTGTTACAAGCATGTTATACATCTATATATTTAAATACACAGACATTGGAGCTTATGTTTGTGTTATTTGAGTGATATTCTTTTGGTACCATTTGTAGTTCATGCCTCATATATGATCCAATGTTTGGACTCTCCGAGGCTACGTTTCCGCTGTGGCGACTTTGGAATGCAGCTTTGACCCAACTTTACAGCCTCTGGATCGGGGTTGCATCAGAGGTCGCATCAGGGTTGTGCTGGGACCTTTTTCTAGGTTGTTGCAACTCTGAGTCGCATAGATTGGAACAAGTGCCATTGAAATCAATGGGCCGTGACTCGTCATGCGACTTTGTATCCAGGGTCGCACGGCATGTCGCACTAGTGGAAACTGAACCTAATGTCCTGCTTAAGGTCTTGCCCTTATTTGTCTATGTGGCTGTAGGAATCGGGAGGCTTTTACCTGACCTTTGCCTTGTACGAGACAATCTTCAATAGATTGTCTTAGATGCTCATAGACAGCAGATGTGCAAATGTCTTTTGCATATATACAGCGAAGGCTCGTGTTCTAGTTTTTTTGCTGCTGAGCCTTCATTCGGAGAGGATCAAATCCCTTTCGTTCAGCATGCAATATTTGCTGCTGATTATTATGAGGTGTAGCTGCCTTAGCCTACAGGGGCTAGGTACTCTGAGATCCCATGCACACGAGACGCTGTTATTTGCTGTTAAACGCGCGTTCAGAGGCAGTTGGACACTTTTTTCAACTGCTCCTGAACCCATTCAATGTTATCCTATGTGTCCATGCACACAGTCTCGTTTATTGCCGTTTTTAGGCAGTTGCGTTTAACCTCGTTTTTCCAGAAGCAAAAAAATGGGTTCAGACGCAAAAGTTTTCCACGTTTCAGACGCAAAACGCGGCACCAGCGTTTTGCCGCGATTTTGTTTAGCGTTTTTAAAGGTGACCTATTTTTTTACATTAGAAATCTCAAAAATGATGGCAAATGATGAAAAACCATCAAAAAAAAATGAAATTGCTTGCATTGCACTGTAGACAATCCACAACTTGTGGCAGGTGACGTGGCAAGTGGACAATCCACAACTTGTGGCAGGTGATGTTGCCAGGTGACGTGGCAGGTGGAAATCCACAAATTGTGGCAGGTAACGTGGCCAGGTGACGTGGCAGGTGGACAATCCACAAATTGTGGCAGGTGACGTGGCAGGTGGACAATCCACAAATTGTGGCAGGTGACGTGGCAGGTGACGTGGCAAGTGGACAATCCAAAACTTGTGGCAGGTGACGTGGCCAGGTGACGTGGCAGGTGGACAATCCACAAATTGTGGCAGGTGACGTGGCCAGGTGATGTGGCAGGTGGACAATCCACAAATTGTGGCAGGTGACGTGGCCAGGTGATGTGGCAGGTGACGTGGCAAGTGGACAATCCACAACTTGTGGCAGGTGACGTGGCCAGGTGAAGTGGAATGTGACGTGGCCAGGTGATGTGGCAGGTGACGTGGCAAGTGGACAATCCACAACTTGTGGCATGTGACGTGGCCAGGTGACATGGCATGTGACGTGGCCAGGTGACATGGCAGGTGATGTGGCAAGTGGACAATTCACAACTTGTGGCAGGTGACGTGGCCAGGTGACGTGGCAAGTGGACAATCCACAACTTGTGGCAGGTGACGTGGTCAGGTGACATGGCATGTGACGTGGTCAGGTGACATGGCATGTGACGTGGCCAGGTGACATGGCAGGTGATGTGGCAAGTGGACAATTCACAACTTGTGGCAGGTGACGTGGCCAGGTGACGTGGCAAGTGGACAATGCACAACTTGTGGCAGGTGACGTGGCCAGGTGACGTGGCAGGTGACGTGGCAAGTGAACATTCCACAACTTGTGGCAGGTGACATGGCCAGGTGACGTGGCCAGGTGATGTGGCAAGTGGACAATCCACAACTTGTGGCCAGGTGACGTGGCAGGTGACGTGGCAAGTGGACAATTCACAACTTGTGGCAGGTGACGTGGCAAGTGGACAATCCACAGCTTGTGGCAGATGATGTGGCAAGTGATACGCTAAATACAAGTACACTGCTGCTCTCTCAGCTGCTGGTCTCCCAAAATGGCTGAAATGGTTAAATAATAATGTTTTTTGAGCTTAGGGAGGGTCTTATGTTTCTTAACTAAACGCATATAGACGCAAACGCGGTAAAACGCCGCTAAAATCGCGGCAAAACGGGCGTTTTTAAACGCCGGTTTTAGCCTTTAAAAACGTGTGTTCAGCAGAGTTTGCACCGGCGTCTCGTGTGCATGGGGCCTGAAGGTCAGTGCAGCCATGGGAAACTTCCTGGAAGATGTTGGATGTTGTTCTAGCGTTGGCCTATGACCTTGGCCAAATCACTTTAAAAGATGGAGCATGGCTGCTAGCTTCCCCAATTCTTTTGATGGGAGTATTACATGGTTGGAGCAGAGGCATCCCGCGTCCCTGACTACCTCCCAGATGGGGGGAGGGGTGCATGTCTGCTGAGGCAGGTAAACTAGGTTTGTAACCAGGACAGTATGCAGCCTGCTATGCTGCAGACCCCACTGAATGGACAGCTATAGGGTCATTTTGTGAATTATTCTCTGGTGCCATCATCAACTGACACCAGGGAGGGAGCAGGTTCAGGGAAGCAGTTCACTGACCTCAAACTTCCCAGGAGTATTACAGCAGACTTCTTCTGATTTACAAAGCTACACCATGTACTCTGGTTCCACCATGACACCTGCTTTAATTTGGGTAGATGGCCACAAGGTGGTTACCCTTAGGAGGATATCCTCTTCGGGTACTGGTTACTGTGGGTGTTTGCAACAGCTCTAAGGGGCAGGAATATGGCCTGTAGATGTGGGTTCACGTCTTGCTACATCTCTTTTTCCTATGCCTGACTGGGTATGGCTTAGGTTCAGTACTTTGTATATGTTAAAACATCATTGCCAGCGCCATCTGCTGATGCAGGCCCTAAGGTAAGAAAATAGGGGGCAGACTGCTCTCTCCCTTTTTCTTATCCTCCTGTGAGGGGGGCACATGGGGCGTTATGTTTTTTTCCAGAGCCGGTTTATTGTGTATGCTTAGGGTGGACAGGTGTCACACATACTAGCATAGGCTCTGGTGCTGGGTACTTTTTTTAAAAAAAAAAAAGAAAGAGAAAAAATTCCTAGATTAGAATTTTTGTTATCCACAGAGTGTTTGTTTTTCTGTTAACGGGTATTTACTTCACTGGAAGTAATGGGCTGGCACCTGTCTTTTCAGTCATTACTGAACAAAGCCCACAAGCCCAAAGATAACAAAACAGAGACACCCAGAAAAAGGTGCCCGATGTGCACCAAGAAAATGCCTCATGGGTGGAAGAAAGAGACACAAGGTGCCTTATGAACTCAAAACTTCCAGCTTTGGGCAGAGCTCCTGTCATTCATAAAGTTGCCAGGTTAATTTTTACCCAGTTCCTTTCCAGACACTGATAGCTGCCATTCCAGCATTCAGAGGGTAGAAAGGTCATCAGTATGGGCATATGCGTTTTTGCTATGGATGAAGATATCGATATATCCAGCATTAGGGCAGAAATCTTCCTGGATAATTAATAGGACCTATTATCCAGGGTGACCAGACATTTCCGGTGACAGTCCCTGGATTCAGGACACTTTCCCCGGACCAACTGTCAATGGTTTTGTCCCTGGATTGGATTTGAACAGGGGCCGGGTCAATTTCAAAGACGCTCGGTGCAGACTAAAGATCTGAATTGCACACCCCCGCTCCCACTAACTTAGGGGGTGTATTTTTTTCCATTATCTGTGCCCCTTTCTGATGATCAGGTGCTGGTTGGAGCGGAAAGAATATTTCTTCCGTTTCGGGTGCATGGCCATTCAGCTCCGCTCGCATGGTTTTTCTGCCTTGGCTCAAGTACCGGCCAACCGCCTGGCAGATTATCTCCTTGCCTTCCCTGGCAGAGTGATCTTCCTTTATTCCCCACCCAGTAGTAGCCGGGGCCCGGAGATTAAGACTTGACAAGTTGTGGGGCCGGCGGCGGTGACGGGCAGAGAGTCGCCTATTGCCGCCATTCCTAGTAAAATTATGTCCCCAGATTTATTTTGAAGAAAAAAAAAAAATCTGGTCACCTTACTATTATCTAAATGTCCATGGGTAGACATCTCATTGAATGAAAATTGTGTAAGATGAGATCCATAGTTTGGAGATCAACCTCTAGCCTTGCTTGTTCTGTAGCCCAGAAGAGGTAAAATTATTGACGTCAGATTATTACTATCACAGGGTGATTGAAATATGCAATGATGGAAGCCTGCCAGGCATCATTGCTGTTTACCCTGGAAAACATCGAAGCTCATTCACACAGAGCAGGGGCCATTTCCTGAGCTGGAAAGGTTAGCGCTTCTCTTTTCAGGTTCTTTAAGACCGCATCCGGGTCCGGTTTCCAAAAACTTCATAGACGTTACCTACCAGGCCTCTTCTCTAGCCAGAAACAGGCGGTTGGGAAGTAGGTGCTTAAAGCTGTGGTCCCGCCCTGATCGAATAGTCCTATTTTGTCCTCTCTGTAAGCCGTCCTGGAAGATGACTGAGGAAAAACAGTGTTATTACCTGATAACTACTTTTTCCAGGAATCTTCCAGGATGGCGTCAGTTCCCTCCCTTATGTGTTGGTGAGAGGCAATGTAGAACATGGAGTAAGAATAAAGCTGCGCTAATGAGGGTTTAATGATACTTATTCTGAAGCCTTCGGTTATATGTTAAATACTGAGGAGCTGATGCAGGTGCAGTGCTTTTTATGATGTGGATCATGTGTTTCCTGTGCTAGGTGGGAGGAGCCTATCTCTCTGTAAGCCGTCCTGGAAGATTCCTGGAAAAAGTAGTTATCAGATAATAACACTGTTTTCTTGTTTATTTTTTATTTATTTTTTGTTTTGTTTTTTATATAACATAAAAAACAAAGGTTTAATAACACTTAAATCCTATGGGTTTTATTATGTAAATCTAAAATATTGTAGAATCTAATAAAAGCTTCAGTCTTAAGCCCTGTACACACGGTCGGACTTTTGGCCAACAAACTTCATTTTGAGCAAGTTGGACCAACAATCCAACCATGTGTACGCTCCATCGGACAAACTTTTTTGGTTTTTATTTTGTTTTCATCGGACAAAAGTTGGGTCTGCAAACGGACAAACTTTTGGCCAACAAAAGTCCGATGGAGCAAAGTCCGACCATGTGTACAGAAAACCATAGGACTTTTGTCCGATGGACAAAACAACTAATGTTAAAATCAGCCAACAATAGCAGAAGTTGACCAAAGGGTGGCGGTAAAGAGTAGAAAAGAGCAAAAAAAACACATGATGTTGCAAAAAGTTTTGGGAAAGTTTGCAGAAAAGTCCTGTGGTGTGTATGCTATGGGTGTGCCCGGCCAACTCCGTTCGGACAAAAATCCAGGGAAAAGTCAGATGGAAGTCCGACCGTGTGTATGGGGCTTTAGAGGCAATATCCAGGGCTGTCCTACCACGAGGCAAGGTAAACCTGTTGCCTCAGGTGGAACTCAAGGAGGGGCAACACTTAGAGCCCTTTCACACTGACAGCGCAGCTAGTTTTAGCGGGGTTTTACCGTAGTTTTAGAGGCGGTTTTCAGTCACTAGCGGGGAGCTTTTTCACACTGGAACTGCAGGTGAGGTATTTTTCAGGCGCTATTTTTAGCGCTAAACGCCTGAAAAACGCCCCAGTGTGAAAGGGGTCTTAGACGGGAGCACTGTTCTGTAAGGCTGATGCTGATTAAATTCGATTTTAAAAGTGGTTCACCACTATATAGCTGCTAGATCGTCCCGTGCTTCATTCAGTGTGAACCAGCTTCTTAAGGGCTAAGTTCACAATTTCAGGCAGAATTTCACTTTTCATAATCAATAGAAGTGTTTTCCAATGTCTTTTCTGCCCAAGCACTCCCAATGTGCTTATCTGTCATCTTACCTAGTCAATGACTGCATTGAATCTGCACTTCTCTGTTAAAAAAAAAAAAAAAAGCTTTCTGAGCCCATCACTTGTATAATCATGTGACCATCCAGGAAACTTCATATCCCATCATGCACTGCATCACAGAATAGGGTGTGTTTACCTCTGGACCATGCCTCCCTCATCACTATACCACCTCCCCTTCTTTTTTTTTTTTTCTTTTTTTCTTTTTTTTTATTTGCACCCATTGTACAATCTCCCTTTTTAGATCTACCATCTACAAAGTAGTGTAAGGGCCTGCCTGATTTCATACAAATTGAATTGATTGTTCACGTGGGTCCTCCTATTACACAGTTTCGGTAAATCTATAGGAAATTGTACTGAGATTATACAGTCAGATTGCATAGTGTATGGCCAGCTTTATACAAGTACATGGAGGGAGTGGGTGGAGACATCCAACAGCAAATAACCACTTGCCTACTGGTCACCTTTTCCCCCCTTCCTGCCCAGGCCTGTTTTCAGCTTTCAGTGCTGTCGTACTTTGAATGACAATTGTGTGGTGCTGTACTCAAATAAAAATTTTTTTTTTTTTTTTTAGGCAGATAGAGCTCTCTGTTGGTGGGTTTTTTATTTTTTCGCTAAAAACAAGTTTTTCTTAGTTTCTGTTGTAAAATTTTGTAATAAAGTAATTTTTCTCCTTCACTGATGTGCACTAATATGCAGCACTGATAAACACTGATAGGTGACAGTGATGGGCACTGAAACGTAGCTTTGACTGGCATCAATGCTGGGCACTGTTGAGGCTGCACTGATAAACAGGGCACTGATGATCAGTGCCCTGATTATCTGTGAAGATCTCCCCTGTGAGGACATGCTACCGATTGGGCTCTCCTCACTCGCTGTAATCCTGAGGAGAGGAATGCAGATAACTGGCATTTCCTTGTTTACATGTGATCAGCTGTGATTGGCAGGCCCATGCACTACAGTTGATGGTAGATCTAATGCCCCATACACACGATCGTTTTTCATGCCATTTTTAAAACTGACGTTTTTCTCGTCATTTTTTTTCTTGTTTCCTCTCAAGCCTGTCTTGCGTACACACCATCATTTTAAAAAATGTTCAAGCAAAGCGCAGTGACGTACAACACGTAAGACGGCACTATAAAGGGGAAGTTCCATTCTAATGACGCCACCCTTCATGTTAGTAAAGTTTGTTGAGTGACGATTCGCGCTTTTCAGCCTCGTGCTTTTCAGTCCGTTACAGCGTGACGAATGTGCTATCTCCATTACGAACGCTAGTTTTACCAGAACGAGCGCTCCCGTCTCATACTTGATTCTGATCATGCGCGTTTTTTTTCACGTCGTTAAAGCATACACACTATCATTTTTCACGTCGTTAAAAAAAACAACATGAAAAACGACGTGAAAAAAGAGAGCATGTTCGAAATTTTTAATGCCCGTTTTTCACGTCGTTAAAAATGCTCTGGAGCATACACACGATCAGTTTTAATGGCCATTTTTAAAAATGGCATTTTTAATGGCATGAAAAACGATCGTGTGTATGGGGCATAAGAGATTGTACAATCAGATTGTATGGTGAGCTTTACAGACTTCCAGGGACACACTTCTTCTGTTTTCAGTACTACAGCTCTGCTCCACATAGGTCGTTATGTGATCGCTCAGCTCTTGCACACTCTGCCAAATTAACAATCTATGCAAGGTAACTTCCAAAATGATTAATCGGCTGAAGAAAACCCTGGCTGTGTTTTCAGTTAGAATGATGCTCACTAATAATGTCTGCATTGGAAAAGTATGTAACCGCAGAGGTGAGCGGAGCAATCTCCTGTTTTGCAGTTCCACCAGTTCATATTCTGAATATCATTCAGGGGTAAGAGTCAAAGGATAAATCTGGTCATACACTATGCAAATTTCATCCAGTTTTTGACGAACTGGCTGAAATTAACTCCATGGACGGCCCTGTTGCCACCTTTCTATCCAACATCCTTCAACTGAAAAATCAAAGTATCTGGACGCTAAATTGTTGGCCAAGCAGTAGCTGCATCCAATTAGATGTAGCTGATGATCAGGTATTCTGACAGCTGCTGATGCTGACTGCCAGCGGTAGACTCGTCCATCCACTCTGTATACAGGTAGCATTAGTATAGGAATCTGTTATATTTTAATTTTTTTCCTGTTCAGCCCGCAGGCTGTGGTCAGCTTTACATACTCCTTTTTCTGTCGAGGCTCGTTGCACTAGGGCTGCAAATACTTCTTGGGTCTTTTGTCATTAGACTCAGTGAAAGCACTGATTGAAGGCCAAGACACTGCCTCACAATCTTAAAGAGGAGCTCCAGTCTGGACAAAAAAACTTAAAAGTCGGCAGCTACAAATACTGTAGCTGCTGATTTTTAATATAAGGATGTTTACCTGTTTAGGAATCCAGCGATGTCGGCACCCCAAGCTGATTCTTCAATCCGCTTCGGGTGCAGGCGACGGCATCTTCACTAATTGATACTGGCACTCAAGCCTTCACAGCCAGTCTCCCACTGCACATTCCCTATTTGGGTGGAGCTTCCCTTTTAAGTTCCCCAGGTTCACTTTACGGTGACTAGCAAAGTTTTATAACAGACTTTCACGTGTTATTATGCTTGCTGTTCTGTGTTTCCTATATACAGTAGATTGTAGAGTCTCGCTGTCTGCAAGCAGGACAGTGCATTTAGCATTATATACAGTCATCTATGCTATATTTGGATATATATTGTGCAGTTATAAAAATGCAATAAGTTGGTTGTGATCTCTGTTTGTTTACATTCAGCTTCCGGTGAAAATTGAAATTATTAAACACCCTAATGAAACTGATGGAAAAAGCACAGCTGCTCATGCAAAACTTTTAGCATATGAGGATGTTACCGTATACACCTACCCTTGTATTCCAGATTATGACAATCACAAGCATGAGGTGTGTATTGCACATTAAAAAAAATTTAAATGGGTTTTTATATTTTTTCTTAAATATCCTACATTTTCAAATTGTGTGTGTTTTTTTTACTTTTTACATATGCAGATCATATACCTGCATCACCAGTCAGTAGCTATCTGTAGTCGGTGCAAAAAGGAAAACACATATATACAGCTTGTGTGAACTTACCTTCATCTCAGAGTATTTTAGAGAGTGGGGAACCCCAAAAACAATGAACTGGGCAGAGTCTGATTAGAAGATTTTCTCCCCCATTCACAGATTGTGTTACAGGCAGTGTAATTGGTGAAATAACTTTCTCAATGGAGGAGAGGGCAGGAGGCAAGTGTGTCCCTGTCGGATCATCTTTAGTGTAGTTGAGCCCAGAGACCCAAAGCTGTTAACCCCTATGGCGCTGGAAGGTCCGCAACAGGAAGAGGACAGGGCAGCCTTGCAGGGAAGATTTCTATAGAATACAGCAGCCTGCACACCGTGGACATACTTCATTGCAAGTAATGTAACTAGAGCTGTAGAATTTTTTATTTTTATTTATTTTTTTTAGCTAAATTTCATCTTTAACCACTTAACGACTGCCCACTGTAAATATACGTCAGCAGAATGGCACCGACAGGCAGAATCACGTATATGTACGTGATTGCCTTTGTATAGTTGGGGGGTCCGATCGGACCCCCCTTCTTTACAGTGAGCGGTCGTTTTACCTTCGGGAGCGATCCGGCATGAGGGGACGGCCGTTCGATTCCGGCCACCCCCTCTCGATCGCTCCCGGCGAATGAGAGAGCTTCCCCTGCCTGCCAGGAAGGAGGAAGTGATGTAATCTCTCCTGGGGCGCTCACATATACCGAGCGCCGTACAGGAGAAGATGCCAGGTTAGTACACAGAACAGCACACTGACACCAGGACACATAGGCACATAAATCGCCCCCCCAGGCCCCCCCAGATCACCCCCCAGCCCCCCCCAGTCACAGTGTCACTGATTGCAGTGACCATTTATTTAGTGATCACTGCAATCAGTGACATTTGTGACTGTAAAAGTGTCAGTACATTTAGTTTTAGGTCCAGTGTAGCCCCCTAACCCCCCCTAATAAAGGTTTAACCCCCTTGATCGCCCCCCCAGGTAACCCTTTCACCCCCTATCACCACTGTCACTAAGCGATAATTTTTCTGATCGATGTCTTAGCGTCGGCGATGCTGATCGGTAGCCAGTAATTTTTTTTAGGTTCGCCGCAGGTTTTTATAGCGTCGGATACCCCCATATATTACCTAATAAAGGTGTAACCCCCTTGATCACCCCCCAGGTAACCCTTTCACCCCCTAGCACCGCCGTCACTATGCGATCATTTTTCTGATCGATGTCTTAGCGTCGGTGATGCTGATCGGTAGCCAGTAATTTTTTTTAGGTTCGCCGCAGGTTTTTATAGCGTCAGGTACCCCCATATATTATCTAATAAAGGTTTAACCCCCTGATCGCCCCCCAGGTAACCCTTTCACCCCCTATCACCACTGTCGCTAAGCAATCGTTTTTATGATCGTTGTCTTAGTGTCGGTGATGCCGATAGGTAGCCAGTAATTTTTTTTTTTTAGGTTCGCCGTCAGGTTTTTATATAGCGTCAGGTACCCCCATATATTACCCAATAAAGGTTTTAACCCCCTAATTGCCCCTAGTTAACCCTTTCACCAGTGATCATCATATAAGTGTTACGGGTGACGCTGGTTAGTTAGTTTGCTTTTTATAGTGTCAGGGCACCCGCCGTATATAACCCAATAAAGGTTTAACCCCCTGATCGCCCGGCGGGTGATATCAGTTAGGTTTTAGCGTCAGAGAGGGTCTGCGTCACACCCCAGGCAGCGTCAGGTTAGTGCCAGTAGCGCTAACACCCACACGTGAAGCATACACCCCCCTTAGTGGTATAGTATCTGATCAGCTCAATATCTGATCTGATCAGATCTATACTAGCGTCCCCAGCAGTTTAGGGTTCCCAAAAACGCAGTGTTAGCGGGATCAGCCCAGATACCTGCTAGCACCTGCGTTTTGCCCCTCCGTCCAGCCCAGGCCACCGAAGTGCAGTATCGATCGAACACTGTCACTTGCAAAACACAACACACATAACTGCAGAGTTCGCAGAGACAGGCCTGATCCCTGCGACTCCAGTGCTGTAGGAGGTAATTTCACCACCACAGTTAAAAAAAAAAAAGCATATATGCCGAAGCATTGGGGCAGCAGGAGCGGAGGAGCGATTTTGCTCCTAATGCCGCGTATATACGGTCGAAATTCCGACGGAGGCTTGCCCGTGGAAAAGTCTGACCATATGTACGCGGCATAACTTTTGCGAGAAGATGCCCCCATGCTTCGGCATATATAAATGGTGCATGTATGCCCATCATTAGAAGTGGGTGGATGAAGGGCGGTATTCTAATGGTGGGCATACCCACCGATCAATCTTTTTTTTTCGTTCAGCCAACAGGCTGCATGAAAAAAAAGATTACAATACATGTCCAACAAGGACCAGCAACGTACTGGTATGTTGCTGGACTTTGAATGTTTATACCAGAATGATGCCTGCGGGTTTAGGTATCATCTTGGTATCATTCTTTTCAGCCAGCGGCCGGCTTTCATGTAAAAGCAATCCTAGTGGCTAATTAGCCTCTGGACTGCTTTTACAAGCAGTGGGAGGGAATGTCCCCCCCCCCCCCCCCCCGGATATAAAAAGCGCCATTGGGAAAGCATTTTATCACACCGATCTTGGTGTGGTCAGATGCTTTGAGGGCAGAGGAAAGATCTAGGGTCCAATAGACCCCAGTTTTTTCAAAAAAGAGTACCTGTCATTACCTATTGCTATCATAGGGGATATTTACATTCCCTGAGATAACAATAAAAGTGATAAAAATAAATAAATATGGAAGCAACAGTTTAAAAATAAAAGAAAAAAGCAAAATTAATAATAAAAAAAAAAAAAAAAAAAAGCACCCCTGTCCTGCCCTGCTCTTGCCCAATGGCGAACGCAAGCGTCGGTCTGGCGTCATATGTAAACAGCAATTGCACCATGCATGTGAGGTATCACCGCAAAGGTCAGATCGAGTGCAGTAATTTTAGCAGTAGACCTCCTCTGTAAATCTAACGGGGTAACCTGTAAATGCTTTTAAAGGCTTTTAAAAATGTATGTAGTTTGTCGCCAATGCGCGTTTGTGCGAAATTTTAAAGCATGTCGTGTTTGGTATCTATGTACTCGGCCTAAGATCATCTTTTTTATTTCATCAAACATTTGGGCAATATAGTGTGTTTTAGTGCATTAAAATTAAAAAAAGTGTATTTTTTCCCAAAAAAATGCGTTTGAAAAATCGCTGCGCAAATACTGTGTAGAAAAAAAAAATGCAACACCCACCATTTTATTCTGTAGGGCCTTTGCTTTAAAAATATATATAATGTTTGGGGGTTCAACATAATTTTCTTGCAAAAAAAAAAATGTTTTCATGTAAACAAAAAGTGTCAAAAAGGGCTTTGTCTTCAAGTGGTTAGAAGAGTGGATGTAAGCTTCCTAATGTTGTGTATAAAATGCCAGAACAGTTCCAAACCCCCCCAAATGACCCAATTTTGGAAAGTAGACACCCCAAGCTATATACTGAGAGGCATGTCGAGTCCATGGAATATTTTATATGTTGACACAAGTTGCGGAAAAAATATATATTTTTTTTAATTTTTATTTTTTTTGCACAAAGTTGTCACTAAATGATATTTCTTTCTCGTACATCACGGGACACAGAGCGACATAGTGATTACTAATGGGTTATATAGATACCGTCAGGTGCTGGCACTGGCAACTTCCAAAATCGGAAGTACCCTCCCCTATATAAGCCCCTCCCATCCGGGAGCACCTCAGTTTTTTGCCAGTGTCTAAGGTGTTGGCCAAGAAGAAACATGTGTTTTTCACTGAGCTTGCGTACAGGTTCTTTTGGGCCTCAGTAAGCTATTCCGGATCCGACCAAAAAAGCTTCATAGCTAAACGGTCGGTACCCGGGCCTTGCAGAGAAGAGCAAGGTTTTGCCTGTAATGCTTCTCTTAGGAGAGCTGGACCCTGGGATCCAGAGCTCTGGTCATACCCACGACCAAGATGTTTTCTGTGCAGGGTGCTATACAGGTCCAGGGGAGTGGAATCCTTGGGAACCCGGTCCCTGAAGGTTTGATTACAATGCCTGCCGTGATAGGTGAAGTTTGGGCTTTTGTGGACCAAACAAAGTCCTGCGGCGGGGAACAGGTAAGTGGGGGCCCCCAGGAACTTGGTTCTATTGGGGGACCCCCAAGCCTAATTTGTCTTTCTGTCTGTTACCTAATGGTATTCCCGCAAAATTCTGTGCATGCCTGTAACTACTAAAAAAATGTAATAATTTTTAATGGTGGTCAAGAAAAAAAAAAAAATATTTTTTTATATATATATATATATATATATATATATATATATATATATATATTTAATATATTAGACTGCGGTACCTGTGTTTGTCCACTAGAGGCCGCTGTGGAACGTTTCTTGTCATGTGGACTAGTTTCTTCTCATCAGAGCGAGTCCAGGCAGATGGTGAGTTCTCTTATGGGAAACTGCTTCCTCTGCCATGTTGCAATGCTCGTCCATCCCCCGGCCTGCGGCAAACGGGGCCCTGGCTCTTGTCCCTGGTTTCCATTTTCGAAATTAGCGCCGAAGGCGCACGTGGCCACGCGCGTGCGCGTGCACGCGCCTCTATATATAGAGGTGAGCCGGGAAAGGGGGCGGAGCCTGGGGGATGACGCTCTGTGCGCGCCGCAGCGCTTCTTCGCATGTGCGGGCGTCCCAGCATGTTAAAAACCACAATTTTGTGTGGTGAGCTGGCTATGAAGTACAGAGACAGAGCTGGCAACATTTAAAGAAGGCATACAGCAAGCGGTTGATACAGGCATCCCCTAGAAAGGCACTTTAGTAGACACCAACTGTTTCTTATAGCAGCATTTATGCTAGACTATTGTCAGTAACTGGTGTATTTCGGCTGGAATACCTCAGCTTTGTGGCTTAGGAATATGCCGTCTAAAAACTCCGGGACTAGAAATTCCAGGAGGAATAGGGGGTCTCCATCGGGCTCTGAAGATCTTGGGCATGCTTCGGCTGCACCAGTCTCCCCTGAAGAATCAGAGGTTAGTGACCGTAGAGCACCCTCAGGAGTACCTGGTACTGTGGCTGTCCTCAGTTCACCTGCTCCTGTGTATGTAACAGAGGAGGTTTTTTCCTCAGCTCTGGGAGGGCTGGAAGAGAGATTGTCAGCATTGATCGCGGCTTCCCTGTCACAGGAGAAAAGCGCCCGATCTCCGTCTCCTCCCTCAGAGTGCCTGTTAACAGAGCAACAGTCCCATACAGGGATCGACCTACCTGAAGGGGATCAGGGTGAGGTTGATTCGGTTGTAGAGGAATCAACAGTGGAAGAGCCGTTCTCAGCATCACATGCTGAAAGGTTATGGGTTCAGTCCCTGACTAATATGGTCCGATCAGCATTTAAAATGCCACTTGCGGAGCCATCATCCACTTCTGTCTCCTCGTTGGGGTCGCTAAAAGCTCCCCAGACTGTTTGTTCCTTTCCGATCCATCCTTTACTGGAAGGGCTCATTTACCAGGATTGGGAGCATCCTGACAAAATATTTACTCCCCCCAAGAGATTTCCGGTGGTCTATCCCATGGAGGATAAGTTCATCAGAAAATGGAGGGTCCCTACAGTGGACGCAGCCATCTCTTGTGTGAATAAATCACTGACATGTCCGGTGGATAATGTCCAAATGTTCAAGGACCCAATAGATAAAAAATTGGAGTCCTTATTAAAATCTGCTTTTTCTACAGCAGGATTGGTGACACAACCAGCAGTGGCAGCTATTGGGGTCTGCCAAGCAGTGAAGGATCAGTTGAAACAGGTCTTAAGGGACTTGCCAGATCAGCAGGCTCTTGCCCTAGCTGATCTACCTAGAGCCTTATGCTTTGCGGTGGACGCTATAAAGGATTCAATCCATCAGGCCTCCCGCCTTACGCTGTCTGTAGTACATATGCGCAGGCTTCTATGGCTCAAAAACTGGTCTGCTGAAGCTCCCTGTAAAAAATTGCTGGTCAGCTTCCCATTTCATGGTGAACGCTTATTCGGGGAAGACCTGGACAAATATATCCAGAGAATTTCCAGCGGTAAAAGTACACTTTTGCCGGTTAAAAACAGTGTTAGAGGTCCCTCTTTTAAGAGGCCTGCTTCTCCAGTCCCTAGGACATCGGCTGTGAAACAGTTTCGACGGCCTCCTCGGTCAAATCCCGGAGGTAAAAATCAGGGACAATTGCAGGGTAACAAGAAGCCCTGGAGCAGGAGAGGTACAAAACCTCCCCTAAAGTCAAATGCATGAAGCGTTGCCCCCACCCAATCGGGTGGGGGGAAGACTTCAGTTGTTCACAGAGACCTGGCGGGACACGATCCGAGACAGATGGGTGCTCTCTGCAGTAAATCTGGGATACAAATTGGAGTTAAAAAAACTCCCCTCCTTCCCGCTTTATAAGGTCAAACGTGCCAAGGGATCCCCAGAAGAGAGGATCCCTCCTGTTGGCACTAGAACAATTATTGCTCCAAGCAGTAATTATAGAGGTTCCCCTGGAAGAATGGGGGTTCGGGTTTTACTCAAACCTCTTTACAGTCCCGAAGCCAAACGGGGACGTGAGGCCCATATTAAATCTAAAAGGGCTAAACAAATTCCTACATATCAGGACTTTCCGGATGGAGTCGATCCGATCGGTAGCCACTGCCCTACAAGGGGAGGAATGGTTAGCATCGATCGACTTCAAAGATGCTTATTTGCACATTCCCATCTTTCCAGCCCACCAAAAATTTCTACGCTTTGCGGTAGAAGGGCGCCATTTTCAGTTCAGAGCCTTACCCTTCGGTCTGGCCACAGCACCAAGAGTGTTCACAAAAATTCTGGCCCCATTATTGGCCAATCTAAGAACGCGAGGTGTAACGATAATGGCATATCTAGACGACTTGTTGCTGATAGACCACTCAGTGGAAAAACTAGAAGTGGTTGTTCACGAGACAATCAAGTATCTGGAATGTCACGGTTGGATTATCAACCGAGACAAGTCGGCCCTAAAACCAGTCAAAAGTCTGGAATACTTGGGGCTAAGGCTGGATTCAGACCAGAGAAAAATTTTCTTGCCTCAAGAAAAGGGGTCGTCTTTGAGAGATTTGATCCACTTAGTGGGTTCAAAAAGACAGCCATCCATACGCCTGTGCATGATGCTGCTGGGAAAAATGGTGGCATCATTCGAAGCAGTACCCTACGGTCAATTCCATTCAAGGAATTTGCAAAGGGCCATACTGTCAGCCTGGAACAAAAAAGTTCAGGCTCTGGACTTACCAATGTCCTTGTCCCCTTCCGTTCGCAAGAGCCTCCGCTGGTGGTTGGTTCCCCAGAATTTGGAAAGAGGGAAATCCTTCAGTCCGATTTCCTGGAAGGTGGTCACTACAGATGCCAGCCTTATAGGCTGGGGAGCAGTACTGGAGCAATGGTCTCTCCAGGGCAGATGGTCGGATGCGGAAAAGGCCCTGCCCATCAATCTCTTAGAGATACGAGCAGCCCGGTATGCCCTAGTAGCATGGACATCCAAACTCCAAGGGTCCCCTGTCAGAATTCAATCAGACAATGCCACAGCAGTGGCATATATCAATCGTCAGGGGGGCACCAGGAGTCGTGCAGCCCAAAGGGAAGTAAATTACATCCTGAGATGGGCAGAAAGATATGTCCCAGCCATATCTGCGGTATTCATTCCAGGAGTGGAGAATTGGAAGGCGGACTTTCTAAGTCGCCAACAATTATGCCCAGGGGAATGGTCCCTTCATCCCGAGGTTTTCCGGACAATATGTCAGCGGTGGGGAACACCGGATGTAGATCTGCTAGCATCCAGATTCAACACAAAAGTGGACAGGTTTGTCTCTTGGACAAGGGATCCCCTAGCTTGCGGCTCGGATGCCCTAGTGTTCCCTTGGGATCAGTTCAAGCTGATATATGCATTCCCACCGCCACAATTGTTACCTCGATTACTCCGCAGAATCAGGGTAGAAAAGAAACCAGTGATTCTGGTGGCTCCAGCGTGGCCCCGAAGAGCATGGTACGCGGAGATTGTAAAAATGTCTGTGGGGAGTTCTTGGACCCTCCCACATCGTCCGGACCTGCTTTCGCAAGGACCGATATACCACCCTTCCTTACCAGCCCTAGGTTTGACGGCCTGGCTATTGAAGCCCACATTCTAAAAAAGAGAGGGCTCTCTAATGCTGTGGTATCTACCATGATCAATGCCAGGAAGCCGGTATCCAGGCAGATCTACTATAGAATCTGGAAGGCGTACATCGCGTGGTGTGAGGCCAAGAAATGGCATCCACGTAAATACGTAATAGGTAGGATTCTGGACTTCCTACAATGGGCTGTAGATAGGAAGCTTGCCTTGAGTACTATCAAGGGTCAGATTTCGGCCTTGTCAATATTTTTTCAAAGGCCCTTGGCTTCGCATTCACTAGTCAAAGCCTTTATACAAGGAGTGATGCGTATTAGTCCTCCGGTTAATATTCCCATATGTCCATGGGATCTAAACTTGGTTCTGTCGGTTTTACAGAAACAACCATTTGAACCATTACAGCATATTTCCTTGGTGCTTCTCACCAGGAAATTGATTTTTCTAGTAGCCATTTGTTCGGCTAAAAGAGTGTCGGAATTAGCAGCTATGTCCTGTAAAGAGCCATATCTGGTTATCCATAAGGACAGAGTAGTATTACGTCCTCAGCCAGCCTTTCTTCCTAAGGTGGTATCGAGGTTTCATTTGAACCAAGATGTGGTTCTTCCTTCTTTTTTCCCCAAACCTACTTCGGTAGAGGAAAAGTTATTGCATTCTTTGGATGTAGTAAGAGCAGTTAAAGCTTATCTAAAAGCCACTGCTCAGATTCGCAGAACGGATACTTTGTTTATTCTGCCGGAAGGCCCCAGAAAGGGTCAGGCAGCGTCAAAATCTACTTTAGCCAGGTGGATTCGACAGGTCATAATACAAGCCTATGGCTTGAGAAGGAGACCGCCTCCGTTCAAAGTTAGAGCGCACTCCACGAGAGCAGTTGGAACTTCATGGGCAGTGCATCACCAGGCCTCCCTGGCTCAAATCTGTAAGGCCGCAACATGGTCTTCAGTTCACACGTTTACTAGGTTCTACCAGGTGGACGTTAGAAGTCAGGAGGATGTCGCCTTTGGGCGCAGTGTGTTGCAGGCCGCAAAAGATCCTCATGTCTGATAGCGCTCAGCTTATGTATGGTGTATCCCCCCCCCCTCATTGGGCATTGCTTTAGGACATCCCATTAGTAATGACTATGTCGCTCTGTGTTCCGTTATGTACGAGAAAGAAAATAGGCTTTTTATAACAGCTTACCTGTAAAATCCTTTTCTTGGAGTACATCACGGGACACAGAGCTCCCGCCCCTCTTTGGGGACACTTATTGCTTTGCTACAAAACTGAGGTGCTCCCGGATGGGAGGGGCTTATATAGGGGAGGGTACTTCCGGTTTTGGAAGTTGCCAGTGCCAGCACCTGACGGTATCTATATAACCCATTAGTAATGACTATGTCGCTCTGTGTCCCGTGATGTACTCCAAGAAAAGGATTTTACAGGTAAGCTGTTATAAAAATCCTATTATTGCTCAAACATGCCATGGGCATATGTGGAATTACACCCCAAAATACATTCTGTTGCTTCTCCTGAGTACGGGGATACCACATGTGTGAGACTTTTTGGGAGCCTAGCCGCGTACGGGACCCCAAAAACCAAGCACCGCCTTCAGGCTTTCTAAGGGTGTCAATTTTTGATTTCACTTCTCACTGCCTATCACAGTTTCGGAGGCCATGGAATGCCCAGATGGCACAAAACCCCCCCAAATGACCCCATTTTGGAAAGTAGACACCCCAAGCTATTTGCTGAGAGGTATTGTGAGTATTTTGCAGATCTCGCTTTTTGTCACAAAGTTTTGAAAATTGAAAAAAAAAAAATTTTCTTTCTTCATTTTCAAAAACAAATGAGAGATGTAAAATACTCACCATGCCTCTCAGCAAACAGCTTGGGGTGTCTACTTTCCAAAATGGGGTCATTTGGGGGGGTTTTGTGCTATTTTGGCATTTTATGGCCTTCAAAACTGTGATAGGTAGTGAGGAGTGAAATCAAAAATTTGCGCCCTTAGAAATCCTGAAGGCGGTGCTTGGTTTCCGGGGTCCTGTACGTGGCTAGGCTCCTAAAAAGTCCCACACATGTGGTATCCCCGTACTCAGGAGAAGCAGCAGAATGTATTTTGGGGTGCAATTCCACATATAACCATGGCATGTGTGAGCAATATATCATTTAGTGACAACTTTTTCTAATTTTTTTTTATTTTTTTTGTCATTATTCAATGGGCTCAACATGCCTCTCAGCAATTTCCTTGGGGTGTCTACTTTCTAAAATGGGGTCATTTGGGGGGGTTTTGTACTGCCCTGTCATTTTAGCACCTCAAGAAATGAGAGAGGCAGTCATAAATTAAAAGCTGTGTAAATTCCAGAAAATGTACCCTAGTTTGTAAACGCTATAACTTTTGCGCAAACCGATTAAATATACGCTTATTGACATTTTTTTTACTAAAGACATGTGGCTGAATACATTTTGGCCTAAATGTATGACTAAAATTGAGTTTATTCGATTTTTCCTATAACAAAAAGTAGAAAATATCATTTTTTTTCAAAATTTTCGGTCTTTTTCCATTTATATCGCAAAAAAAAAAAATCGCAGAGGCAATCAAATACCATTAAAAGAAAGCTCTATTTGTGGGAAGAAAAGGACGCAAATTTCGTTTGGGTACAACATTGCATGTCCGCACAATTTACAGTTAAAGCAGCGCAGTGCAAAATTCAATATTCACCTCTGGTCCTTTAGCTACCAAATGGTCCGGGGCTTAAGTGGTTAAAATTATAATTTCCTTGTCAAACCGTCCGAAAACAATCGGAAGAGCAAGTCCACACGTGCTCAGAAATAAAAGAATACAATACAATACAATACAACACATCACATCACTTCCGAAGTTGTATTTTGTCGTATGAGAATTTTCCTAAGTTTAGTAACCGCTTAATTTGATATGAGACTAGCATGCAAAAAAATAAAATAAAAAGATAATCCTCCGTCCAATTATTCTCATTGTGCGTACATTATACAATTTGCTTGTACAATTTTCCTTTTAGATTTACAAAAAACATATAATATGAGGTCAAACTTAAACACTTTTATTGTATGCAATCAGGCAGGTCCTTGCACTACATAGTTGAAGTTAAATCTAAAGGAAAGTGAATAAGAAAATTGTATAATGTATGGCCAGCTTAACAGTGGCTGACACTGGTCAAATACAGCTGCTGCCGAGCAGGGAGAATTGTGCATCCATACTGCTTAGCGGGGATGGACAAATCTGTTAGATTTCTTTAACAGCATACGGTCCTCTTAGTAGTCACTGACCAATATAAGCATGCACATAAAGAGCTTCTACTTCCCTTTAAACTTTTTTTTATGTTTCAAGCTTGTTCTTGGCTCAAGATATTAAAGCCAGGTTTCTAGCATTTTTATAAGGAGGTTGTCAATGGCATCCAACATATTATTTCCTTTTTTTTTTTTTTCTTCTTCTTCTTCTTTCAGGTTTCCTTTTAAAGTGGGTGTAAACCCTTTACAACCACTTTAACCTACAGGTAAGCCTAGATTAAGGCTTACCTGTAGGTGCTTGAAATATCTGCCAGACCTGCACGGTCTAGGAGATATTTGCAAATCGATGTAGGGCGATTTATTCTGTGCATGTGCCGGAGTTAGAAAGGGCACGCTGTTTCAGGGAAACAAAGAGGAAGTAATACCCATCAGGGTTTACTTCCTCTTTAATTACTTTAATCTCAAAGCCATTTTCTTAATTTTGTATTACACATTTTAAAATGCACATTAAATGCCTTTTTAGATTTAGGTAAAACCCCCAAATATTATATATTTTCTGAGAGCAGAGGCCAGGAGGAATAAAATGGTTGTAGTTCCAATGTTCCCAATATCAGCGCACATTTTTATCAAACACATATTTTCAGTAAAAAAAAAATACACTACAGTGGAACCTTGGTTTACGAGCATAATCCGTTCCAGGAGAATGCTCGTAATCCAAAGCACTCGCATATCAAAGCGAGATTCCCGATAGAAGTCAATGGAAACGAAAATAATTTGTTCCCCATTGACTTCTATGGCGTGCAATACCGCATGTGGCCAGAGGTGGGGGGCACCGGAGATCCTCGGGGACAGCTTGGCTCGGGAACGGAGTAGAGTATTTCCGAACGGCGCCCCTGCACCTCTGGCCAAATGCGGTACTGCACACCGCTGCGGCTTGAATCCTGCTCGTTTTGCGGGACAACACTCACAAACCGAGTCAGGATTTTTATTTTTTTCTAAATGCTCATATTGCGAAACGCTCATTGACCGCATTACTGGCAATCCGAGGTTTCACTGTACAGTTAATTACAGTCCACACAAACACAAGTATGTGGTTGCGTCAAGTAAATAGAAACATGTCAGCGCCCATTAATGAGATTTACATGCATAGTGATACCTAAGATAAGTAACACAATTTAGTTCTCGTTTGTAGATACTCCCGATGTGTGCATTAATGTACATGTGGGCCGAGGGCTTTACAATTTTTTGTGTTTTTTTTTTTTTTTTTGTCTGTTACAGTTTAAAGTGAAATTAAGGCAAAAAATAAATAAAAATTACATATACAATATAGTCTGTCAGTAGCATTAACAGGTGTTTTTTTTTTTTTGAAGAGCCCCCTATATGATGGCATTTAAAGAGTAACAGGTTCTCTTTAATGAGACATTGGGGGTCTGTTAGACTCTTAACATCTCCACTGCACAGCAACTACTTGAGTACAGATTGTGTGTAGCTTGGAAGATCGCTAACATGACACACTGCACAACAAGCATATATGCTTGAAGCGCTTTTTTTATTGGTAAAATTAAATCGGCATTGACTGGGCACTCTACATAACACAATGTAAAAGAACTAATGTTTTTCTTATCGTCCATGGACTGACACAGCTCTAATACTGTAAACGTGTAGGTATATGTCCCTGCTTGCAGGAGAAGATCTAGGCAGAATGTTAGATGTTAGAAACATTCTAAAACAAAACCCTCTGGACATAACCCTCCTACCTGCAGCCAGCAGCCTCAGTTTTTTTCTGCCTAGCAGAAAGAGAAGACGTGGCTCTCTCAGGAGCCAGTCTCCTGGAAGATTTTATTTTTAAATTTTATTCCTTTGGGAATTTTATTTTATTTTTGAGACCTTCAATCAACTGTCGGCTGGGCAACAGGTTGGGTACACTAGTATCCTCGTAGTCTTCCCTGTCCGACCATCGAGCGTGCTGATCCTCGCCTTGTGTGCGTGAGACTCGGTTCACGACATGCCCCATGACTCCAGGGGTGGCCGGGTTGCTTTTATGCTCCTGCGGTCCTCTCAAGGTTGAACAGTACCTGTCTGTATCTTTCGCGGTGGACCGGGCCGACAGCTACTCGGTACTACTCTGGGTCTGTCTGAAACAAGCCAGTGGGTCCCTCTGGGACAGGTAAGTAGTCTCTCCTGCTGCAGGTACTGCTGGCTGTGTTTCTTTGTATGGGGGGCTTCTCCCTGTCTCCCACCTGTTATGCTGCTCTCTGCACCCTGTACTGGCGCTGTGCTGTGTGGGGGTACTTGGGGGTCACTCTGGCCTGGCAGGGGGCGCTCATGTCTGTGTGCTGGGAGAGAATTAGTGTTCTGGTATGTGTGGGTGTTTGGAGACTTCATTGCGTGCGCCATTAGCGCTGTGTGGTGATTTTATACTGCGCTCGGCGGCCATCTTGCCGTGGATCTCTGGCGCAGTATTAATGCGGCCGGCGGGCATTTTTCTTCAAGCCGCGGCGCTTTCACTTTTGGTTTTGGCCTCTATCGCCACTGCTGCGGCGCGAATCTCCTCGCACTCTCCTCAGGCTTCACTCGCCCTGGCAGCGCGGTGACATACAGCAGAGCTGAGCGGTCCTTACAAAGGTTGGTGGGTCCTCTGGGTATCCCCTCCTCAGCACAGCCAGTGGGTGGAATGTATTATTCACTTTATAGTGTATAAGGTCTCAGAGGGTGGCAAATATGGAGTCTGGCTCACCTGCTTCCCCACTCTTGTCAGAGGCAACTGGCAGTGCTCCAGCACCTGCGGTCCCTATGGACCAGTTGTCGGCAGTCCTGGGAAAAAAAATTGTCAGGATGGAAGCGAGCAAGGGAGCTATAAAGCGCCCTCACCCCACACAATCTCACACATGGGGAGTGCTCTGATTCAGATATGGGCCTAGCTGCTGCTGCTCAGGACCCTAGCTCTGAATATTTTAATGTTTTTGAACAGGACATTCCTTGTGAGGAAGACTCCAGTTCTGAGTCAGTAAATGACAGGGCGCTTGTAAGTGAACTCATTGATGCTGTGAGGGACACTCTCAAGCTGGATTCTGTGGCTGTGGTACCTCACAAGCTTTTCTATTACACAGCTTCCTCACTGTTTTCCTCACACGCTGCGTCGAGAGCAGCATGGATGATACAGTGGTACACAGTGCCTCCCCCCCCGGTGCAGCATGGGGGGGGCACTTTATTCATTTATTTCTATAGTCCCTGTGAGCCTTCTGTGTGATGTCTCTGAGGCAACAACAGGGTCTCTGCACCTGTGATTTCCCTCCATTTCCTGGGGAACGCTCTGACAGGACCTCGGTCTGCGGTGTCAGAGGTTACCTTTTACCTGCATACTGCAGGTTGGAATGATAACAGAGAAGATTATGCGCCATAATTAAAACTTATCTTATATCTCTACACTGGATACATTCACAGTGTATGTATGGGTTATTGATCTCTGTGTCTGCGTGGGTTTCCTCCCACGTTCCAATGCTGTGTCTTCAGTGCCATACACAATATGTTTATACACGACTCTAAATACATTCACAGTATATGTATGTATGTATGTATGTATGTATTATACTCTCTGGGTCGGCGTGGGTGTCCTCCGGGTGCTCCGGTGTCTTCTCACTGTATGTGCGCTTCAGCTCTCTGCACAGTATAAACATGTTCAATATGTTTATTGCACAGGCTATAAATACTTACAGTATGTGTATGCTGTCTGCGTGGGTTTCCTCCGGGTACTCCGGTTTCCTCCCACACTCCAAGGGTAATGCACAGCATAACCATGTGCAATATGTTTATTCACATACTATAATACCTACGCAGTATGTGTATGCAGTCTGAAACTTGTGCGATTTGATTATCCACATGCTAACATACCTACACGTTGTGTGTGCAGTCTGCGTGGGTTTCCTCCCACGCGCCAACGGTGTGCGCTCCTTCGGCGCTATGCACATATAGACATGTTCAAAATGTTCAACCCACATACTATAGTACCTACACGGTATGCGTATGCGGTCTGCGTGGGTTTCATCCGGGTGCTCCGGTTTTTCCCCTGCGCTCCAATGGTGTGCGCATTGTCAGCGCTATGCACGGCATAAAAATGTGCAATTTGTTTATTCGCATGCTAACATGCCTACACGGTTGTGTATGCAGTCTGTGTGGCTGGTTTCCGCCTACGCCCCAATGATGTGCGCGCCTTCATCGCTGACACAGTATAAACATGTTTAATATGTTTATCCACACATACTAAACTACATACGCCGTATGTGGTTGTACTATGCTCTTTGGGGCTGAGGGGGTTTCCTCCCACGCTCTAGTTGCGCGTTTTGACGCAATACACAGTATAAACTATGTGTTTGTACAATCCGCACTTATCAATGGAGCAGAGGCGCTAGCTTGGACTGTTTTCTTGGCCTGCTGAGGTTAGCGTTACGCCCGGTAGTGGCTGCGTCTCTGGCATTCCTGAAGCTCAATGACTGGGCAAAAGCCTCTGCTTCATCTATCAGTCGACCAGCAGGTGCACTACAACTGCTTTAGCCTCTATGGTCTTTGTGTCCAGGGTGGGTCTGTGCCACCTGTAGAGGCTGAGTTACTGGTCCTCTGACCGAGTTTCTAGGGAAGCTCTGTCAGGTTGCCTTTCTTGGCCAACAATTGAGGCACCCCGTAAGCCGGGGCCTCCCTTCTCCAATACATTGCGGGATCTCCTTGGGTTTATCACACCCATCCCGCTGCAGGACGGTCCTGTCGGCCGTGTGCATTCCAGGGGAAGGATCCTTACGTCCGGAGGTGTTTTCACCTCCTTTACCGGCGGTGGGGCACCGGATGTGGACCTTTTGGCCTCTCGACTCACTCGCAAGATGTAGAGATTCGTGGCCAGGTCCAGGGATCACTGGACAGATGCGTCAGACGCGTTGGTGGCCCGTGGGGGCAGTATCGCCTGATGTATGCTTACCCTCCGCTACTGTTGTTGCCTTGCCTGCTTCGCAGAGTAGTGGTCGAGGCCATTCCGGTGATCCTCATTGCTCCGGGATGGCGACATTGGTACGCCGATCTAGTTCGGCTAGCTGCAGACATTCCTTGGTGACTGCCTATTTGGGTGGACCTTCTGTCTCATGGTCCCATACCTCATCCTGCTTTGCAGTCCTTGGCTTTGGCACGGCTGTTAAAGCCAGGTGCTGAGGGACCGAGGTCTCTCAGATTCGGTCATCTCATCTATGTTGTGGCACGGACATCTTCCTCCAGAAAGATCTATCACCGTACCTGGAAGGCTTACATCGCTATGTGCGAGAAACTTGATGGCGTCCACGGACGTATTCCGTTCCCAAGATTTTGCTGTTCTTACAGGATGGTGTGACCCAAAAGCTGGCCTTGCGTACCATCGAGGGTCGGATTTCGGCCCGGGCTGTCTTTTTCAACAACCGCTAGCGGGCCGTTCCTTGATTAGCACCTTTGTGCAGGGGGTTCGCCATGTGATCCCCCCCTGTCAAGCCTCCTCCCCCTCCTTGGGATCTGAATTTGGTGCTCTCGGTTCTCCAAGGACATCCCTTTGAAAATATCAGGGAGATTCCTCTCTTGACCTTGTCCCAGAAGGTGGCTTTCTTAATGGCCATTACTTCTGTTCGACGGGTGTCTGAGTTGGCGGCCTTGTCCCGCAAGTCGCCTTACTTGGTCCTTCATAAGAATAAGGCGGTGTTGCGCCCACGACCGTCTTTCCTTTCAAAGGTGGTCTCGGCCTTTCACCTTAATGAGGACATTGTTCTTCCTTCCTTGTGTCCTCACCCATCGCATCCCTGAGAGTTTGCGCTTCATACATTGGATGTGATACGAGCCTTACGGGTGTACCTGTCTGCTACTCTTTCCATTTGGAAGTCTGACTCACTGTTTGGCCCTGTTTTGGACCAGAGACAGACACAATCGGTGTCGTCTGCCACCTTTTCTGGGTGGTTCAGACAGACAGTTCTACAGGCCTATGCCCTTAAGGGGCGGGCGCCTCCCTTTCCAGTTGCGGCACATTCCACCAGGGCAATTGCTGCTTCCTGGGCTTTCCGACATCAAGCGTCGGTTGCACATATGTGCAAGGCGGCGACCTGGTCGTCCGTTCATACCTTTTCTAAGTTCTATAAGGTTGACGTGGCTGCATCTTCAGATGCTTCCTTTGGCCGCAAAGTGTTGCAGGCCGCTGTTTAATGTTGCAACTCCTCTGTTGAGGAGCTCTGCTTGTTTGGAGTGAAGTTTTGGTTTTTCCTTTACTACTGCTCCCACCCTTTTCTGATACTGCTTTGGGACGTCCCACACGTTTACAGTATTAGAGCTGTGTCAGTCCATGGACGATAAGAGAAAATAGGATTTTTGTACTCACCGTAAAATCCGTTTCTCTGACGTCCATGGACTGACACAGCACCCACCCTTCTTTAAGGTTTGTACTGCTTTGTTACGAACTGAGGCTGCTGGCTGCAGGTACACATATGAGTGATCAATGGAGACTGTGTACTATCATAACGTCACTTGTCATTCAAAGGTTATGGCCCCATTTACACATATGTGTTTAAATATGTGTTCACACATTCATCATTCACATCTGTGTGGTGTGTTGGCCAAAAAGTTCATGCTTGTGTGTGTTTTTTTGTTTGTTTTGTTTTTTTTGGGGGGGAGGGGGTTTCAGCATGCGTTATAGGGTGTTTTGGTGGAAATAGCAGTGAAAGTCAATGCATGGCAACTTACCTGCCCAGAGCAATAATATTCATGAAATGCACAAGGACAGGTGCAATTCTAGCCTAAAACTTTATTGCCATCTACTACTTGGTCATTATTTCCTCTGACCAGTATGTTTCCTGCATTACATATTATTAAAGTGTTACTAAACTCACAACAGTAAAATCGGTCTGTATATGCAGCATAGCATGCTTGTTATACTCTAGAAGTAGGTCAAAAAAATCACGCGCACCCTGATTAATCAAACCACCACTGCGCACATGAAAAGGTGAAATGAATGAAGCCAACAGCTGCCAACTTAAACAAAGTAATATTGTGAACCGTATTTTAAGTAAAAAATAGTGGCGCTAAACCATATACGATGAGTATATAACTAAACAAATGTATATATCTCAAACCCACACCACGTGATAGTGTGCAAAAATAATATACATAAATATCATACATAAGTGATATATTAAACATATAACATCCTTTAGTGAGTCCCAAAGTAAAATGTGAGCTAAACTTTGACAAAAGAATATAAGAAAAAAAGGGGGGTAAAAATAAGTCCAAAAGCAAAAAGATATTTCTCAAGTCGTCTTCCAGGACGGCACAATGAGAGATGACTGGCTCCACCTGACAGGAAACACAATCAATTCAAAGAGGTTAAAGCACCCGCCCCTCCCCGTGCTCCTCAGTTCTTGATTGTGTTTCCCCACAGCGAAACCGTTTATTTTTTTCCACAGACTGAAGGCCTGGGGCGGGAAGTCCCCCCCCCCCCCCCCCGGGAGCTGAGCCGCATGCCTGGGAAGCCTCTGGGCCTAGCAGGACTCTATTTGTCCGTCCTGGGGGGTATCCCATTCCTTCTCAGGGAGGGCAGTTGAAGAGCCTCCCTGAGCACTGAAGCTCCCTAGGTGCGGGGCTGTACCCGGGACTTCAGGGGCCAGATATCCTCCTTCCTCCCTCCTACCTGTTTGGGTGTCCATCCTGGAGGGGGGGGGGCTGGCAGGTTCCTCCGTCCGCTCGCGCGGTCTGTTTGCTTAGGGCGTCTAGGACATTCGTCCTCTAGCGTCAAGGATGACACCATCGCGTGCCGCGTCATTTCCGGTTCCGGTCTCCGGCAAAATGGCGGCGGCCGGCGTCTGCTACCGCATTCAAAAACGGAGGGACGCCAGGAAGGAGGCGCCTTTTTTTCTCCTCCAGTGGAACTGCGATCGGGAGCAGAGCATCTCACCTACATGGAGCATGAGGAGAGGCCGACTACGGCCGCGGCTACAGAGGAGACCACAGGGGGTGAGTCAACCCAGCCAGCAGGGGTCATGATGGGGGATGGTACCCCGACTCTTTCCCCTTGCCTGTCACAGGGTTCTTTTTGTTAATGTATTCCTGTGTACTCTTACATTGCAGGAGAGGACGTCACTGCCCAGGGGGTTGCCAGTCGTTCCTCTAGAACCCCTGCCCGCTCCAAGAGATGCGGTTACTGTAACGAGAAATTACCCTCAACCCATTCCAAGCCCTTCTGCTTCAAATGTATCCAGAAGCTGGCTGGGAAGGAAACATCTCAGGTGATGAGAGACTTTCTCTCTGTCCAAACCCAGATGCTTGCCACCCTTAGGGATTTTCAAGCCTCCCTTAAAGCTAAGGAACCAGAGCCCCAGACAAGCAGGGAGGGCCCTTCCTCACAGGAGTTTTTCTCCTCAACCAGGAGAGGACACCCAGAATCCCTGAGATCCCTCCTGTCTCAGGACTCAGAGGCAGAAGAGGATTCGGAGATCCCTGATCAGGGACTATCCGATGAGGGCCTGATAGATAGTCAGGCTGAGGAGGAGGAAGAAGGCTCTAGGTCAGGAAGACACATCTTCTCAGCTGACGACATGGAAGGCCTCCTTGGTGCAATCTACACCTCTGAAGAAATTCAGGAGCCGACGGAACAGGTATCCGCACAGGATAGATTGTACCGAGGCTTGGTAAGGGCCCAACCCAGAACCATTCTGGTTCACCAGGCTCTCCATGAGGTGATTCTTAGAGAGTGGAAGGAACCTGAGAGGAAGCTTCTGAAATATAAAACTTGGAAGCGTAGGTGCCCTTTTAAGGGGGAGGATGAGGAGAAACTCTTTAAGATTCCCAGATTGGACGCCTCTTTGGCACAGGTGTCAAAGCAATCCGACCTCTCCTTTGAGGACGCAGGTAATATCAAGGATCCTATGGATCGCCGTACTGAGACGACCTTGCGTAGAGCCTGGGAAGCCAATGCGGCAGCAGTGAGCCCCGCTCTGGCTTCAGCTTGTATAGCTAGGAACGCGGATACATGGATAACCAAACTAATAGAACATGTTTCCCGTGTGTCCAAGTCCAGGGAAGTCCTAGACTCTCTACAGGTAATAGGTAGCGCAGTGGCATACCTAGCAGATGCTGCAGTTGAGACCGTGCGAACCACCGCAAAAACGGGTGCCCTCGTAAACTCTGCTCGCAGAGCCGTATGGGTCAAAACATGGGATGGGGATAACGCATCCAAGACCCGCTTATGTGGACTCCCATTTGAGGGCTCACTCCTTTTTGGTACAGGGCTGGACCAAGCCCTATCAAGATCTACCGAAAAGGGCAAGAAGTTCCCCACTAAACCTAAAAGGGACCAAAAAAGATTTTTTCGAGGCCCCCAGGGTAGAAATCGTTTCTCGAGCAAGAAGCCTACCGGTAATAGGAAGTGGGGCGTTGGAAAGGATAAGCAAAAAGGAGGTATCCTCTTTTCCAACCAAAAGTCAAATGAAAGACTTTAAGTGACGTAAGGGTAGGGGGAAGACTTTCCCAATTCCTTTCCAGGTGGGAGAGTATTACCCAGAGCCCTCATATTCTCAACATTATAAAGGAGGGCTACAGGCTGGAGTTTCTTCATCCCCCCCCTCAAAGTTCCTAGTAACGCATCTCCCCAGGGACCCCCTCAAGGCAGCAGGTCTTCTGCAAAACATTTCAGAACTAGCAGAACAGGGAGTTGTAGTCCCGGTACCTGCGGGACAACGCGGACTGGGGGTATACTCCCACATCTTCGTTGTCCCAAAGCCGTCAGGCAAGTACCGGTTGATAATAAACCTGAGACCCCTGAATACCTCCTTGCGTCACAAGAAATTTCGCATGGAAAGCATATACACCCTCAGAAGACTCCTTCTGAAGGAGGTATACATGGTAACGATCGACTTAAAGGACGCCTACCTTCACGTCCCGATCTTTCCAGGACATCAAGCTTTCCTCAGATTCGCAATCGGGTCTCCTCAGGGGATTCAACACTGGCAGTTTGCTGCCCTCCCCTTTGGACTGGCTTCCAGCCCAAGGGTATTTACAAAAATCGTAGCAGAGGTGGTTGCCTTCCTACACCTAGAGGGTATAACGATAGTCCCTTATCTCGACGACCTTTTACTTTACAACCAGAGTCGAGATCTCCTCCTCGCAGACCTGGCCAAGGTTGTGAGTACCTTGGAATCCCTGGGTTGGATCATCAACCGAGAGAAGTCCTCGATGATCCCGGACCAAAGAAAGATTTACCTGGGTTTCCTGATAGACTCCTTACAAAGGAAGCTTTGTTTACCCCAGGAGAAGGTCCAGGGCCTCATAACAGCGGTCAGGTCTCTGTTGGAGGTAAGGGAGTCCTCTTTCAGAGGCATCATGAGGGTACTGGGTCTAATGACCTCTTGTATACCTGCGGTTCCGTGGGCTCAGCTCCACTCCAGACCCCTCCAACAATTCCGTCCCAGGAGGATAAGAGGAACAAGAGGAACATTAGACCACAGAATCTCCATCCCAGAGGTAGTAAAGGACTCTCTGAGCTGGTGGCTTCTTCCTCAGAAGTTGCAGGTGGGTCATCTATGGACTCAGACAGACCCCCTCAGGATAACGACGGACGCAAGCTCCTGGGGTTGGGGGGCCCACTTAGGCGAACTCCGAGCCCAGGGTTCCTGGAATCAGGATCAGAGACACGCCTCCTCAAACTTCCGGGAATTATTGGCGGTCGGGGAGGCCCTAAAAGCGTTCGAGGAAAGGATCCGAGACCGGGAGGTTCAGATCCTCTCCGACAATGCGACCACGGTGGCCTTCATAAATCATCAGGGGGGAACCAGGTCTCCCTCCCTGCTGACCTTGTCTCTAGGGATTCTGGGCTGGGCAGAGCTTCGGATTGCCTCTATTACGGCAGTACACATAAAGGGAAGGTACAACATAGAGGCGGACTATCTAAGCCGTCATCGGATTCTCCAGGGGGAATGGGAGCTGAACCCAGAGGTGTTCAACCTGGTGTGCCAACATTTTGGAAGGCCAGAAATAGACCTCTTTGCCCGCAAGGAGAACAGGAGAGTAAGAAGATTCTTTTCCCTGTCCCGGGAGTGGGGCTCAGGGGGGGTGGATGCACTGGCTCAGGTATGGAGTTTTCACCTGGCTTATGCTTTTCCCCCTCTGAGTCTCATTCCAAGAGTCCTACAAAAACTAGGTCTCTCAGAGACCAGACTCATTCTAATTGCTCCTTGGTGGCCCAAGAGAGCCTGGTTTCCCGCTCTACAGAACTGGTCCGTAGCACCTCCCCTCCATCTACCAGTTCGGGTGGACCTTCTTCGGCAGGGACCAGTCTTTCACCCAGATCCCAGCTTCTTCAAGCTGACGGCCTGGTGCTTGAGAGGCAGAACCTGCGGGAGAGGGGATGTTCCGAGAGAGTGATTAACACTCTCCTCTCAAGTAGAAAAGAAGTCACCAGACGTATCTACAGGAAGGTGTGGGGAGTCTTCTCTCACTGGTGTCTAGTGAGAAAGGTATCCCAGCAAGAAACCTCGGTCATCCTGGACTTTCTCCAGGATGGCGCCGACTTAGGTCTCGCTACCAAGACTCTAAGAGTACAGGTAGCAGCCTTATCGTATTTTTTGGACAAAAAGTTATCACTGGACCCTCTAGTTAAGAGATTTCTAATGGCCAGGGATAGATTGTCCCCGGTGCGGATCTCTAGAGTCCCGCCCTGGGATCTTACGTTAGTTTTGGAACAATTAACTAAGGCTCCGTTTGAGCCACTAGAAGATATTTCAGTTAAATTACTGACATTTAAGTTTGCTTTTCTTCTGGCAATTACTACAGCCAGAAGAATAGGCGATATGCAGGCTCTGACGATTAAAGAGCCTTTCTTTAGTTTATTCGAGGACAGAGTTATTCTTAGGCAGGACCCCCTGTACCTCCCTAAGGTAGCGTCAAAGTTTCATAGATCACAAGAAATTATTCTTCCTTCCTTTTGTTCAAATCCACAAAATGAAAGAGAGGCCTCCTTTCATTGTCTGGATGTCAGACGGTGTCTGCTAGCTTATCTGGATAGAGTGGGTGAATTTAGGAAATCCAGCCATTTACTAATTAATTTTTTTGGACAGAAAAAGGGCCAGCAGGCATCTAGAGCATCCATATCTAGATGGATCAGACAGACAATCTCCATAGCTTATGACAAGGCTGGTAAGACAGCCCCGAAAGTTAAAGCTCATTCTACTCGCTCTTTGGCAACCTCCTGGGCAGAAAGAGCCGGAGCTTCGGTGGAACAGATCTGTAAAGCGGCGACTTGGTCAAGCCAGAATACATTCCTAAGGCATTACAGAGTGGAGTTGCTGTCACCTCAGGACCTGTCCTTTGGTAGAAAGGTCCTGCAAGCAGTCGTCCCACCCTAAGGTAGGCCTGAAGCTACTTGCTTCTCTCTCATTGTGCCGTCCTGGAAGACGACTTGAGAAAGTGACCAGTTACACTTACCGGTAACGGTGTTTCTGGGAAGTCTTCCAGGACGGCAGGCCTACTTCCCACCGCTTTGGTTGATACATTGGTTTGTATAGAGTTATTTGGGTGTGTGTTTTCTCTCTCGTGCAGTGGTGTGGGTCTGTACTTTTTCATAACTGAGGAGCACGGGGAGGGGCGGGTGCTTTAACCTCTTTGAATTGATTGTGTTTCCTGTCAGGTGGAGCCAGTCATCTCTCATTGTGCCGTCCTGGAAGACTTCCCAGAAACACCGTTACCGGTAAGTGTAACTGGTCACTTTTCTTATATGTGCATCCAAGTGTTTCAACTTAAATCAGCAATCAAAGTCCATAAATCTTGAACAGAAAAATCCTTCCACCAACACCGCTGTGACTGTGATTCCTCTCCCAAAGGTATTGCACTCACCAGAAAAAATGACCTAGCACTCTCATGCATAGGCAATCAAGCTTAAACACATCACACACAGTGATTGCAGCTCTTCCGACGGTGTCCACTCAATACTCGATGTGAATATGTAAAAGAATAAATAGTGCTTCCAATAGTGAAATACTGTTAAAAAACACTTTATTAAAAAGCACTCGTAATCTTCAAACATTACACTCACATCACTTCAAAGAATAAAAAATACTCCTCAACATAGAAGATATATCACAGCAAAACTTCAAGTAGAATCTTCAACAGGAGGGTTGTTGTAGTGTACTGTATTGTATCACGGCCACGGCGGACCCAGAGCAAAAACCAGCACTCTCACCCTTCGCACGTCCGCCTCCTCTCCTGGATCTGTAGCTACCTCAACAGCCGGTGCTTGCAAACGTTATTCCTCACTTCACGCTAACCGCATAAGCCACGCCCAGACATGTTTCGTCATCCAGACTCAATGAGTGGACACCGTCGGAAGAGCTGCAATCACTGTGTTATGTGTTTAAGCTTGATTGCCTATGCATGAGAGTGCTAGGTCATTTTTTCTAGTGAGTGCAATACCTTTGGGAGAGGAATCACAGTCACAGCGGTGTTGGTGGAAGGATTTTTCTGTTCAAGATTTATGGACTTTGATTGCTGATTTAAGTTGAAACACTTGGATGCACATATAAGAAAATATCTTTTTGCTTTTGGACTTATTTTTACCCCCCTTTTTTTCTTATATTCTTTTGTCAAAGTTTAGCTCACATTTTACTTTGGGACTCACCTAAAGGATGTTATATGTTTAATATATCACTTATGTATGATATTTATGTATATTATTTTTGCACACTATCACGTGGTGTGGGTTTGAGATATATACATTTGTTTAGTTATATACTCATCGTATATGGTTTAGCGCCACTATTTCATGCTTGTTATACTCCCTGTGAAACTTAAAGGGTTATTCCTCTGCATTGTGTAAAAAAAAAAAAAGCTGTTTTATCCTGTATGCACAGATCCTTCCCTCCTGCATTGTCTATCTAGGGAAAGCCAGCTAATACAGAGTAGCCGACCTGCAGATGCTCAGTTGTGTCTTTTATGCTGGAGAGAAGATTTACTTCTCTGAGATAGCCAGGTCACATGATATTTACATTATTATTATTATACAGGATTTATATAGCGCCAACAGTTTGCGCAGCGCTTTACAACATCAGGGAAGACAGTACAATCACAATACAATTCAATACAGAGGAATCGGAGGGCCCTGCTCGATAGAGCTTACAGTCTAGAAGGGAGGGTCACGTGAAACAAAGGGTATTGGCTGTGGGGGATGATCAGGTGGACAGAATGGAAATATAGTTATTAGGTGTGGGTGGGATAGGCTTCTCTGAAGAGGAGGGTTTTTAGGGATCCTCTAAAAGCTAATAGAGAAGGAGATAGACGGACCGATTGGGGTAAGGAGTTCCATAGGCTTGGGGAGACTCTGGAAAAGTCCTGGAGTCGAGCATGGGAGGAGGTGATGAGCGAGCTAGAGAGCAGGAGGTCTTGAGAAGAACGAAGAGAACGATTAGGTTGGTATTTAGAGACTAGGTCAGTGATGTAGCTGGTGTGGGCGTGTATACAGGCTGAAGTGGAAATCTCCTCCTTCCTGAAATCTCAGCACTGGGGAAACTGTGCAGTTTATCGTTGACCGTGGTATACAGATCATCCAAAAAGGTATATAGTGGCAATATTTTAATGTAAAAGAAGCTATATAAGCTGTGGTCACTGTGGGGGTGGGGGTGGGGTTGGGGGGAGGGAGGTCAGATGGAACTATTTTCATATTACTGGGTTTAGTAACAATTTAATGGCAATTTTTTTGTTCCCAGAGCATTGGCTTCCCAAGAATTAGTCAGTCTGATCTTGGGCATCGCTTTGGGACCAGAAGCATTTACTGTCCGATTCCAGTGTTAAGCCTAGGTTCACATTGAAGGCAGGTTTGAAATCTTGCAAGTTCAGCTGAACTCTCACCATTTCAAACCGGCAATGCAGTCTGACTTCGGGGGGATTGACAGACATCTGTGCGGGTTCCTGCACAGATGTCTATTCAAATCGCCCAAAAAAGTTGCCAAAAGTAGTATAGGAACTACTTTTGGCAATCGGTGCGGCACCGCAAAGTCGTCGTCGCACTGATTCGGACGGAGCCATTGCTAGTGACTTTACATGCGATTTGACATGTCAAAACGGCCCGATGTGAACGTGGGCTTACTGAATGGTCTTATTTGCCTTTGGCTTTCCTTAGAATTGCAGTTCTACTCAACCGTATCTATCCAGAAGTAATGTAAATAAATTGCCAGTTCAACACATAACAGTGAACAAGGCCTTGTTAGACTTGATTATATTGTCTTCAACCGGATCAGAAGAATGGATGAAAGAGGTACACATTTTTCTCAAGTCGCCTTTCAGGACAACCTTGGAGAGAGCGCAGCTCCGCCTCTTTTACAGGACACACACACCCAGGCTTTAAATCCCTCCTCTTCCACCATGGCTTCAGTTATTGTGTTTCCTCTGCCATAGTGGAAGCAACAGACTGGAACCAGGGAGCTGCGCTTCTCTCCAAGGTTGGAGGGGATAGGCTTTTCCCTCAGTTACTTTTTACTTGGTGTGCAAGGACCATCCCAGCCCCCCCCCCCCTTACCTTGCACGGGGGGTGTTCCGGAGTCCCCAGTCTCGCCTGCTCACGGGAGCAAAGGACCCACAGGAGGCGCAGTGTCTGTGCGCTTGGATTCCGCTAGATAGGCTCTTGTGGTCAGGCGAGTGCCGCTGTCGGTCAGCAGCGCGCCCCGCATGTCGGTTCCGGGTCCCAGACGGCGGATGTCATCAGGACTGGCGACGCGGCCTCCTGTGGAGGCGTGGCGCTCTTGGTTCCAAGTGCCTGGAACGCAGGGACAAGGGGGCGGGTCATCCGACCGGTGCTTCCATTTCCGGCCTCTGCTTATGACGCGGAGACCGGGAAATTTAAAAAACAGCGTTTTTTCTTCACCCTGCTGTTTCTCTACCAAGATGGAGGAGAGATCATCAGCAATAGTGGATGCAGGCGCCGCAAGCACCGGTCAGGCCCAGGTAAGAGGGGTAGGGGTACAGTGGTGCCTTTTTATTCTGAACCTTATGGGCTTTCATGTGAATGTTTTTTTTTTTTTTTTTTCTTGATGTTCCTCCCTGAGGGAGCCTGTGACTGCTTAGTCGGAAGTTACTTCTTTCTGACTCTGCAGTTTTGGATATGGGTGGTTGCTATTACTTGTTACACTGCTGGGGACACTTTGCCTCTTTTTTGTCTGGTGGTGGTCTTTTGCACTGATGTTTTGTTTTACTTTAGAACTCTAGGTGAGTTTGTTGTTTGTCTCGTTTCAGGAAAGGACTGTAAGCAAAACTAAACATTCAAATCCACCAAGCCAGAGGAAGTGTCCCTCTTGCAAGAATCCTCTGAGGGATTCATGGCAAAAAACAATGGTTAAATCACGCATTAAAGATTTGGTTAAAGAGGAAACATCCCAACAATATAAAGAATTGTTTTTTTCAGTCCGTGAACTCCCAAGCTCACTCAGCTCAGTGAAATCTTTGTTGGTACAAAGTCCAGTTCAGGCTGAACCCCAGCAACCACCTTCCAGCCCAAGAGCCTCCACCTCTAGACCAGCAGAGGTGGATTCTGGGGATGAAGGAGCAAATACTCTTCCCTCCCTTAAGGATTCAGATGAATAGGAGGAAGATGATGATAGCAGAACCTCCAGATATAAACTGTCTTTAGAGGATGTGGATGATTTGTTAAAAGCAATTTACACCACTCTAGATATTCAGGAGGAGAAAGTACAGTCATCTCTCTACGATAAAATGTACCAGGGTCTGGAAGATTCTAAACACAAAGTGTTCCCAGTCCATATTGTATTATCGGATACAATAAAAAAAGAATGGAAGGATCCTGAGAAGGGTTCCTTTTTCTCTACAAGTCCCTTAGGAGAAGGTTTCCTTTTGAAAATAAAGAGTCAGAGGTTTGGAACAAGAAACCAAGAGTAGATGCTGCTTTCTCGCAGGTTTCCCGGCGTACGGACCTTGCCTTTTGAGGACATGGGGGTGCTAAAGGATGCAATGGACAAAAGGGCGGGCTCCCTACTGAAAAAATCATGGGACTCCACGTCGGCCAGTCTCAAACCTGCTATGGCCTCCACAGTGGTGGCGAGGAACTTAGAATGCTGGGTGGAGAAGCTGATGAGCCATGTAGAGGCAGGTACTCCAAGAAAAGATCTTCTACAGTCCTTCCCTCTAATACTAAAGGCAATCAAGTACATGGCTGATGCATCGGCTGAGTCAATTAAGATGGCAGCCAGATCCTCAGCACTGGTTAATTCAGCCAGACGTGCAGTCTGGTTAAAAACTTGGTCAGGTGACACAGCCTCCAAGATTAAACTTTGCGGCCTACCCTTTTCAGGGGATTTTCTTTTTGGACCAGATCTGGAAACAGTCTTGGACAGAACAGCCGACAAAAAGAAGGCTTTTCCTTCCAAAAAGAAACAGACTTTTAAAAATAATTTTTGTGCTGTTCAGCAACCCTACAAAAATAGAGAAGACAACAAAAAACGTTGGGTTCCCCAAAAGGGTAAGGGAAGAGGCTGAGTTCTATTTAGACCTTCCCCAGACCAAACCCCTAAAAACAAGTGACAATCTTACTCCAGTGGGGGCAAGATTGTCTGCCTTTCTTCCTCAATGGAACCAAATGTCCACAAGTCCCTTTGTAAAAAAACATCATTGCACAAGGGTACAGTCTGGAATTTTCGGAATGCCCTCCAAGCAGATTTTACATTACAGCCCTTCCAAGGGATCAAGGAAAATCTTCCGCTATGATGAACCTATTACAGGATCTGATCCAACAGGAAGTAATTGTCCAAGTCCCGAAACAGGAAGGCTGGGGGTTTTACTCCCATATATTCCTGGTGAAAAAACCTTCAGGCAAGTACCGACTGATTCTAAATCTGAAGATCCTAAACAGATCAATACGGTACAAACACTTTCGCATCTGTCGCATGGACACAATTCATTCCATAACAAAGTTATCTCCAGACTGCTTCATGGCATCCCTGGATCTAAGGGACGCCTACCTACATGTACCGATAGCTCTGGTTTTCCAACGGTTTCTTCGTCTGGCTATCAATCTAGGGACTTCAGTCTGGCATCTCCAATTCAGGGCTCTGCCATTCGGTCTTTCATCCTCCCCCAGGATATTCACAAAAATAATGGCGGAAGCCCTGGAACCTCTGAAACTGAGGGAGATCTCGGTTGTTCCATATTTGGACGACCTATTGTTTTTTGTGGATTCCAGAGATCAGGTTGTGACAAACCTTCAAATGTCACAAATTCATCTCAAGAGTTTAGGATGGTTGTTAAATCTAGAAAAGTCAAATCTAGATCCAACACAGAAGATGAGGTTTCTGGGCTACACCATAAATTCCGTACCCTAAAAAGTGTTTCTTCCTCAGAAAAAGATGGAAAAAAAATTCTCTGCAGTAAGTCAGATTCAGATGAATCTCTCGACTTCAATCCGGTCAGCTGTTGGGCCTTTTCACGGCCTCGATCCCAGCTGTCCAGTGGGCGAGACTACATTCCAGACCCCTCCATATTATTATCATTATTAATATTAAAGTGCTTATATAGTGCCGTCAATTTACGCAGCGCTTTACATACACGTACATTCACATCAGTCCCTACCCTCAAGGAGCTCACAATCTAAGGTCCCTAACTCACATTCATATACTAGGGCCAATTTAGACAGAAGCCAATTAACCTACCAGCATGTCTTTGGATAAACATCTTACAGGTTTGGTCGCACCAGGAGTCGCTGGAAAAGCACTTCAAACTAACGTCCAATGTAAAACAAGCACTCTGGTGGTGGAGGGACTATTCCAATCTGACAAAGGGTCTCTCATGGGTCTTTCCTTTGGACAAACGTCTAACAGACATGAGTTCCTGGGGTTGGGGAGCCCACCTGGACGGTCAAACCGCACAAGGGACTTGGTCCAAATCGGGAGCTAAAAGCCATCTTCCTGGGTCTCCTTGCTTTTCAACAAGCGGTGAAGGGACATCATGTATAGATTCTCTCAGACAACACGACAGCAGTAGCTTTATGTGCTCAAACATGGGGGAACCAGGAGCAGAGGTCTCATGGAACTAGCCAGTCAGCTATTGTCCTGGGCGGAACTAAATGTGACCTCCTTTATCAGCAGCACATCTGAAAGGATCTCAAAATCTGCTAGCAGATCTTCTAAGCAGAAGTGTAGTGGAGGCAGAGTGGAGTCTGAACCAGGAGATTTTCACCATGATCTCCAAGAAGTGGGGGAAACCTCCAAGTAGACCTGTTTGGCAGCCAGCAAAATACAAAGGTTTGAGAATTCTTCTCTCTTCAGAGGGGACTAGGCAGTAGGCATAGACGCTCTAGCACACCCATGGCATTGCCAGATGTGTTACACCTTTCTCCCCTTTCCTCTAATCCCTTTTAGTCCTAAGAAAGTTCAGGGAAGAAAACACCAACGTGATCCTGATCACTCCCTATTGGCCAAAAAAGGCCTTGGTCCGTGACACTTCTAAACTTGGCCACAAATCCTCCATGGAAACGACCATTCAGGAAGGCCCTACTAACACAGGGCTCTGTGAACCATCCGGAAGCAGACCGGCTTCACCTGACTGCCTGGCTTCTGAGGAAGACCTCCTAAAAGCCAAAGGACTTTCAGACAAAGTAGTAAAGACCCTACTCTCTAGTAAAAAGGAGGTAACTAGGGCCATCTACCTTTAAAATGTGGAAGAAGTTCAACTCTTGGTGTTCTTTCAAATGCCTTAAAGTCAAGAGTGTCGTTTCAGTTTTGGAATTTCTCCATGAAGGAATGGAGAAAGGACTGGCAGCCAGCACCCTGAAAATACAGGTGGCGGCTCTTTTCAGTTTCTTTTGAAAAATCTCTGTCCAGAGAAGCTTTCATTTCTATATTTTTTTAGGGAACTTGCTCGAAACAGGCCCATAGCCCTCAGTTTTTCCCAGTTGGGATTTATACATTGTTTTACAGGGTCTCACGGGAGCTCAGTTTAAACCCTTACAAGATACTTCCTTAAAAAGTTTTTAGTTCTCAAAACTATTTTTTTTAGTTGCCATTACATCGGCAAGAAGAGTCTTTTCAGATCGGGTGATCCTCCAAACGGATCCAGCCTTCCTACGGAAAGTGTCTTCAACTTTCCATCAGTCACAAGAAATAATTCTTCCTACTTTTTCCTCAGTTCCTACCAACGCAGGAGAGGAAGCTTCTCTATACACTGGATGTGAGAAGATGCCTGCTTCAGTTTCTTTCAGATACCAAAGAGTTCAGAAAATCGAATGTAATATTTTCAGGCCCCCGCAAAGGGGAGAAAGCTTCTAAAAGTACATTAGGCAGATGGCTTAGACAAGCAATTACAGAGGCTTATCAAGCTAAAAGGACAAAATACCTCCCTCAGGTATTGCTGCTCACTCAACGAGGTCAACTGCAGTTTCCTGGGCCGAAAGGCCGGTGCTACGCCTGATCAGATTTGCAAGGCTGCCACTTGGTCCAACTACTCAACATTTCTCCGGCACGATAGGTTAGACTTGCTGTCCACTGCAGATCAAGCCTTCGGTAGGAAGGTAATGCAGGCAGTAGTCCCACCCTAGGGTAAGTTACTCGGTTATCTTCTCCAAGGTTGTCCTGAAAGGTGACTTGAGAAAGACTTAGTTAGACTTACCGGTGACAGTATTTCTAAGAGCCTTTCAGGACAACCACTATTTCCCTCCCTAATATATCTTATAAGTAATTGTTAAGTGTATATATCATGGTGTTGTGGTTCTTCTGTGCTTTGTTTTCCAGTGTGTCGGAGACCACAATAACTGAAGCCATGGTGGAAGAGGAGGGATTTAAAGCCTGGGTGTGTGTTTCCTGTAAAAGAGGCGGAGCTGCGCTCTCTCCAAGGTTGTCCTGAAAGGCTCTTAGAAATACCGTCACCGGTAAGTCTAACCAAGTCTTTTGGCAGGTAGGAAAATTCACATGTATGTATTACATTTTTTTTTTTTTTTTTTTTATACTTGCCTATAATAAGGTTTACCTGTAGGTACAGTGAATATCTCCAAAACCTGCAAGCATGGTTTAGGAGATATTCTCACTGCATGCAGCCGATGATGTCACTGGTGCATGCGCACTGAAGGGACAGCATACCCATGCCGTCCCTTCAGAGCTCTGTGCTGCAGTCCGTGACTCATGCACGGTAGTGACGTCATCGCAGCGTGGCCAATCAGATGGCAAGAGGATGCGAACCCGGAAGGAAGACCAGGTGAAGATGGAAGCCCTGTCAGCGATGACATCATGCAGCTGGAGGGCTTTGTTCTAAGCTCAATAATGGCATGCAATGCCAAGCTGCGGTTTCCAAAGCGAGCAAAGTCCTTTCTTGTATTAACCACTTCCCGCCCCGTCAATAGCAGATTGACATCCGGGAAGTGGTTCTGTTATCCACACTGGACGTCATATGACGTCCTGCGGGATAACAGCCGCCGCGTGCCCGGGGGGGGGGGCGCGCATCGCGGCGATCGGTGGGTCAGTCTGACCCACCGCTACACTGATCTCGGTAAAAAGCCTCCGGCGGAGGCTTTTTACCACGTGATCAGCCGTGTCCAATCACGGCTGATCACAATGTAAACAGGAAGAGCTGTTGATCGGCTCTTCCTCACTCGCGTCTGACAGACGCGAGTAGAGGAGAGCCGATCGGCGGCTCTCCTGACGGGGGGGGGTTCGCGCTGATCGTTTATCAGCGCAGCCCCCCCTCGGATACCCACACCAGACCACCAGGGAAGCCCCCCAGGACGCCCCAGGAAGCCCCAAGCATGTGGATGGCCCCCATGGCCATCCACATGTAATAAAAAAAATATGCCAATCAGTGCCCACAAATGGGCACTGACTGGCACTATGATGGCACCACCACAATGTGTGGTGGCTGGCATTGCTGGACATCAGTGTCCATCAGTGCCACCTACTAGTGTCCATCAGTGCCCATCTGTGCCCATAAGTGCCCACCTATCAGTGCCCGTCCGTGCCACCCATCAGTGCCGCATATCAGTGCCACATATCAGTGCCGCCTATCAGTGCCCATCATCAGTGCCACCTCATTGGTGCCACCTCATCGGTGACCATCAGTGTCGCCTTATCAGTGCCCGTCAGTGCCGCCTTATCAGTGCCCGTCAGTGCCCGTCATTGAAGTAGAAAAGGTACTTATTTCCCAAAAAAATTAACAGAAACAAAGAAAAACGTTGTTTTTTTCAAAATTTTCACAAAAAAAAAAATCGCAGAGGCGATCAAATACCACCGAAAGAAAGCTCTATTTGTGGGAACAAAATGATAAAAAATTTGTTTGGCTACAGAGTAGCATGACCGCGCAATTGTCATTCAAATTGCGACAGCGCTGAAAGCTCAAAATTGGCTTGGGCAGGAAGCTGTATAAGTGCATGGTATTGAAGTGGTTAATAGAGGTATGGTCTCCAGAGAGAGAAATTTCATTTTGCCCCTGTTCAAATCATTAGTAAGACCTCATCTGGAATATGCAGTTCAGTTTTGGGCCCCAGTTCTCAAAAAGGATATTGGGGAACTGGAGAAAGGTGCAGAGAAGGGCAACCAAACTGATGAGGGGCATGGAGGAGCTCAGCTATGAGGAAAGATTAGAGGAACTGAATTTATTCACTCTTGAGAAGAGGAGATTAAGGGGGGATATGATCAACATGTACAAATATATAAGGGGTCCATATAGTGAACTTGGTGTTGAATTATTCACTTTACGGTCAACACAAAGGACAAGGGGGCACTCTTTGCGTCTAGAGGAAAAGAGATTTCACCTCCAAATACGGAAAGGTTTCTTCACAGTAAGAGCTGTGAAAATGTGGAATAGACTCCCTGCAGAGGTGGTTCTGGCCAGCTCAGTAGATTGCTTTAACCACTTAAGCCCCGGACCATTTCGGGCCATTAGGACCAGGCCTGTTTTTGGGATTCGGCACTGCGCTGCTTTAACTGTAAATTGTGCGGACATGCAATGTTGTACCCAAATGAAATTTGCGTCCTTTTCTTCCCACAAATAGAGCTTTCTTTTAATGGTATTTGATTGCCTCTGCGATTTTTATTTTTTGCGATATAAACGGAAAAAGACCGAAAATTTTGAAAAAAAATGATATTTTCTACTTTTTGTTATAAGAAAAATCGAATAAACTCAATTTTAGTCAGACATTTAGGCCAAAATGTATTCAGCCACATGTCTTTAGTAAAAAAAATGTCAATAAACGTATATTTATTGGTTTGCGCAAAAGTTATAGCGTTTACAAACTAGGGTACATTTTCTGAAATTTACACAGCTTTAAATTTATGACTGCCTATCTCATTTCTTGAGGTGCTAAAATGGCAGGGCAGTACAAAACCCCCCCAAATGACCCCATTTTGGAAAGTAGACACCCCAAGGAAATTGCTGAGAGGCATGTTGAGCCCATTGAATATTTTTTTTTTTTGTCCCAAGTGATTGAATAATGACAAAAAAAAAAAAAAAAAAAAAAAAATTACAAAAAGTTGTCACTAAATGATATATTGCTCACACATGCCATGGTTATATGTGGAATTGCACCCCAAAATACATTTTGCTGCTTCTCCTGAGTACGGGGATACCACATGTGTGGGACTTTTTAGGAGCCTGGCCACGTACGGGACCCCGGAAACCAAGCACCGCCTTCAGGATTTCTAAGGGCGCAAATTTTTGATTTCATTCCTCACTACCTATCACAGTTTCGAAGGCCATAAAATGCCAAAATAGCACAAAACCCCCCCAAATGACCCCATTTTAGAAAGTAGACACCCCAAGGAAATTGCTGAGAGGCCTGTTGAGCCCGTTGAATATTTTTTTTTTTTTTGTCCCAAGTGATTGAATAATGACAAAAAATAAAAATAAAAAATAAATTACAAAAAGTTGTCACTAAATGATATATTGCTCACACATGCCATGGTTATATGTGGAATTGCACCCCAAAATACATTTTGCTGCTTCTCCTGAGTACAGGGATACCACATGTGTGGGACTTTTTAGGAGCCTAGCCGCGTACGGGACCCCGAAAACCAAGCACCGCCTTCAGGATTTCTAGGCACAAATTTTTGATTTCACTCCTCACTACCTATCACAGTTTCTAAGGCCATAAAATGCCAAAATAGCACAAAACCCCCCCAAATGACCCCATTTTGGAAAGTAGACACCCCAAGCTATTTGCTGAGGAGGCATGGTGAGTATTTTACAGCTCTCATTTGTTTTTGAAAATGAAGAAAGAAAATTTTTTTTTTTTTTTTTTTTTTTTTTTCAATTTTCAAAACTTTGTGACAAAAAGCGAGATCTGCAAAATACTCACAATACCTCTCAGCAAATAGCTTGGGGTGTCTACTTTCCAAAATGGGGTCATTTGGGGGGGTTTTGTGCCATCTGGGCATTCCATGGCCTCCGAAACTGTGATAGGCAGTGAGAAGTAAAATCAAAAATTTACACCCTTAGAAAGCCTGAAGGCGGTGCTTTGTTTTTGGGGTCCCGTACGCGGCTAGGCTCCCAAAAAGTCTCACACATGTGGTATCCCTGTACTCAGGAGAAGCAACAGAATTTATTTTGGGGTGTAATTCCACATATGCCCATGGCATGTTTGAGCAATATATCATTTAGTGACAACTTTGTGCAAAAAAAAAAATAAAAAAAAAAAAATTGTCTTTTTTCCGCAACTTGTGTCAACATATAAAATATTCCATGGACTCGACATGCCTCTCAGTATATAGCTTGGGGTGTCTACTTTCCAAAATGGGGTCATTTGGGGGGGTTTTGAACTGTTCTGGCATTTTATACACAACATTAGGAAGCTTACATCCACTCTTCTAACCACTTGCAGACAAAGCCCTTTTTGACACTTTTTGTTTACATGAAAACATATTTTTTTTTTGCAAGAAAATTATGTTGAACCCCCAAACATTATATATATTTTTAAAGCAAAGGCCCTACAGATTAAAATGGTGGGTGTTGCATTTTTTTTTTCTACACAGTATTTGCGCAGCGATTTTTCAAACGCATTTTTTGGGGAAAAAATACACTTTTTTTTAATTTTAATGCACTAAAACACACTATATTGCCCAAATGTTTGATGAAATAATAAAGATGATCTTAGGCCGAGTACATAGATACCAAACACGACATGCTTTAAAATTTCGCACAAACGCGCATTGGCGACAAACTACATACATTTTTAAAAGCCTTTAAAAGCCTTTACAGATTACCCCGTTAGATTTACAGAGGAGGTCTACTGCTAAAATGACTGCCCTCGATCTGACCTTCGCGGTGATACCTCACATGCATGGTGCAATTGCTGTTTACATATGACGCCAGACCGACGCTTGCGTTCGCCATTGGGCAAGAGCAGGGCAGGACAGGGGTGCTTTTTTTTTTTTTTTTTTTTTTTTTTTTATTATTAATTTTGCTTTTTTATTTTATTTTTAAATTGTTCCTTACATATATTTTTTTTTTTATAATTTTTATTGTTATCTCAGGGAATGTAAATATCCCCTATGATAGCAATAGGTAGTGACAGGTACTCTTTTTTTGAAAAAACTGGGGTCTTCTAGACCCTAGATCTTTCCTCTGCCCTCAAAGCATCTGACCACACCAAGATCGGTGTGATAAAATGCTTTCCCAATTTCCCAATGGCGCTTTTTATATCCGGGGGGGGGACATTCCCTCCCACTGCTTGTAAAAGCAGTCCAGAGGCTAATTAGCCGCTGTGATTGCTTTTACATGAAAGCCGGCCGCTGGCTGAAAAGAATGATACCAAGATGATGCCTAAACCCGCAGGCATCAATCTGGTATAACCATTCAAAGTCCAGCAACATACCAGTACGTTGCTGGTCCTTGTTGGACATGTATTGTAATCTTTTTTTTTCATGCAGCCTGTTGGCTGAACGAAAAAAAAGATTGATCGGTGGGTATGCCCACCATTAGAATACCGCCCTTCATCCACCCACTTCTAATGATGGGCATACATGCACCATTTATATATGCCGAAGCATGGGGGCATCCTCCCGCAAAAAAGTTATGCCGCACACACATGGTCAAACGTTTCCACGGGCAAGCCTCCGTCGGAATTTCGACCGTATGTATGCGGCATTAGGAGCAAAATTGCTCCTCCGCCCTGCTGCCCCTGCTGCCCCCATGCTTCGGCATATATGCTTTTTTTTTTTTAACTGTGGTGGTGAAATCACCTCCTACAGCACTGGAGTCGCAGGGATCAGGCCTGTCTCTGCGAACGCTGCAGTTATGTGTGTTGTGTTTTGTAAGTGACAGTGATCGATCGATACTGCACTTGGGTGGCCTGGGCTGGACGGAGGGGCAAAACGCAGGTGCTAGCAGGTATCTGGGCTGATCCCGCTAACACTGCGTTTTTGGGAACCCTAAACCGCTGGTATAGATCTGATCAGATCAGATATTGATCTGTTCAGATACTATACCACTAAGGGGGGTGTATGCTTTACGCGTGGGTGTTAGCGTTACTGGCACTAACCTGACGCTGCCTGGGGTGTGACGCAGACCCTCTCTGACGCTAAAACCTAATTGATATCACCCACCGGGCGATCAGGGGGTTAAACCTTTATTGGGTTATATACGGCGGGTGCCCTGACACTATAAAAAGCAAACTAACTAACCAGCGTCACCCGTAACACTTATATGGTGATCACTGGTGAAAGGGTTAACTAGGGGCAATTAGGGGGTTAAAACCTTTATTAGATCATATTTGGGGGTACCTGACGCTATAAAAACCTGCGGCGAACCTAAAAAAAATGACTGGCTACCGATTGGCATCACCGACACGAAGACAGCGATCAGAAAAACGATCGCTTAGTGACAGTGGTGATAGGGGGTGAAAGGGTTACCTGGGGGGCGATCAAGGGGGTTAAACCTTTATTAGATAATATATTGGGGTACCCGACGCTATAAAAACCTGCAGCGAACCTAAAAAAAAATTACTGGCTACCGATCGCCATCACTGATGCTAAGACAGCCATCAGAAAAATGATCGCATAGCGACAGCGGTGATAGGGGGTGAAAGGGTTACCTGGGGGGCGATCAAGGGGGTTTAACCTTTATTAGATAATATATTGGGGTACCTGACGCTATAAAAACCTGCGGCGAACCTAAAAAAAATTACTGGCTACCGATCGCCATCACTGATGCTAAGACAGCATCAGAAAAACGATCGATTAGCGACAGCGGTGATAGGGGGTGAAAGGGTTACCTGGGGGGCGATCAAGGGGGTTGAACCTTTATTAGATAATATATTGGGGTACCCGACGCTATAAAAACCTGCGGCGAACCTAAAAAAAATTACTGGCTACCGATCGCCATCACTGATGCTAAGACAGCCATCAGAAAAATGATCGCATAGCGACAGCGGCGATAGGGGGTGAAAGGGTTATCTGGGGGGTGATCAGGGGGTTAAACCTTTATTAGGGGGGGTTAGGGGGCTACACTGGACCTAAAACTAAACTTTAGTGACACTTTCACAGTCACAAATGTCACTGATTGCAGTGATCACTAAATAAATGGTCACTGCAATCAGTGACACTGTGACTGGGGGCTGGGGGGTGATCTGGGGGGTGATCTGGGGGGGTCTGGGGGTCCTGGGGGGGGGCGATTAGTGTTCCTATGTGTCCTGGTGTCAGTGTAGTGTTGTGCTCACTGACCTGATGTCTTCTCTTGTACGGCGCTCGGTATATGTGAGCGCCGCACAGGAGATGACATCACTTCCTCCTGCTTCCTCTGTCTGAAACAGACAGAGGAGGCATTTCCATTCGCCGGGAGCGATCGCGAGGGGGGGGCCGGAATCGAAAGGCCGCCCCCTCATCTGGGATCGCTCCCGGTGAAGTAACGACCGCTCACGGCACAGAAGGGGGGTCCGGATGGACCCCCCAACTGTACAAAGGCAGTCACGTAGATCTACGTGATTCTGCCTGTCCGTGCCATTCTGCCGACGTAAATCGGCGGTGGGCGGTCGTTAAGTGGTTAAGAAGGGCCTGGATTCTTTCTTAAATGTACATAATATAACTGGGTACTGACATTTATAGGTAAAGTTGATCCGGGGAATATCCGATTGCCTCTCGGGGGATCAGGAAGGAATTTTTTCCCCTGCTGTAGCAAATTGGATCATGCTCTGCTGTTTTTTTTTTGCCTTCCTCTGGATCAACTGTGGGTATAGAATTGGGTATATGGGATTGTACTATATATATATATATATATATATATATATATATATATATATATATATATATATATATTTTATGGTTGAACTGGATGAACTTGTGTCTTTTTTCAACCTGACTAACTATGTAACTATGCAAGTATTTCATAATGTGCCAGTATGTGATGCATACTAGCACATTTATGCCTTTACCTTGCAGGGTTTAGAAAAAAATAGTTTACTAACGCTTTAATCTTCTTGCCTGCAGTTATGTTTGTTTCTAAAAAGTTTACATGTTGTTTTTATTTTTTTTAAAAATCAACAAAGAACAGTAGCACGGGACATGTGTATGCCAGTGCACCAAAAGAAGGGTGGCGTAGAAAGTACCCGACCTCAGTACCAGAATATGAATACCAATGCAATTTAAAGCTCGTCTCCAAAGGATATGCAGTTACATCTAAGCCTAGGTTCACACTGACTGCGGGTTAGAAATTGTGCGAGTTCAGCTGAACTCACACGATTTCAAACCAGCAATGCAATCCTACTTCAGGGGCGATTTGAGGGACATCTGTGTGGGTTCCTGCAAAGATGTCTATACGAATCGCCCCCTGAAGTCGCCAAAAGTAGTAAAGGTGCTACTTTTGGGAATCGGTGAGGCGCCACAAGTCAACACCACACCAACTCAAACGGTGCCATTGCTGGCAATTGCCGCCGATTTAGCATGCGATTTGACATGTCAAATCGCCCTGATGTGAACGTGGGCTAAAGGTAGGAAACGGTAAAGATACAAAGCCTGTGGGAATTCCTCAGTGAGGCCTCGTACACACGACCAGTTTTCCCTGTAGGAAAACTGCCAGGAGAGCTCTTGGCCAGGAATCCTGGACATGTGTATGCTCCCTAGCAGTTTTCCCGACAGGAAAGCTGTCCGGGAGAAATAGAGAACCTGCTCTCTATTTTCCTGTCGGGATTCCCGGCAGAGTGTTTCCTGCCGAGAAAACCGGTCGTCTGTACGCTTACCTGTCAGAGGTAAACCCGCGCATGCTCGATAAGACTTCGATGCATGCGCGGTAGTATACAAGGTTAGTGTGGGGTGTAGCAAGATGGCTGCGACGGCATCGAATGTGACGAGCGCCGGCTTGTCGTAGTCGATGACGTCGTCGCGTTCTTGCCATTCAAAAGAACGGCGGTTCTTTTGAGTGGCAGTCTGTATACAGGGCTTGGCAAGGCAAGATTGCCAGGAATACCGACGGTTTTCAAATAGACGGGATTCCCGCCCGTGTGTACAGGGCTTGACAGTCATAAAGTGCCCCTGTAAGGAAGGGAAGGCATAAATGAATTCACTCATGACCCAGACAATAAAGACTAGAAAAGGGGGAAGAATAAAGAGACATGAGAGATGGACAGGAAGAAGGGAAAAGAACAAGCACACAAGAGGAAATTGGGATATGGAAAAGGAAACCAAGAAAAAGGGGGACAGAGAGTACCATGCATCAACATCCGCATAAATCCATGTGTCCGATCCCACCAAAAGTAGGGAGTGGTCCAGATTCAAGTGGTCATTATAAGTCAGCCACGATTCCCAAACTTTGCATGGGTGTCAGTGAGTATGGGAGTGAGCTTCTTGTGCATCATAGTCTCCCATGAGCCACTGTTTAACCTCAACAAGGTTAACCACTTAAGCCCCGGACCATTTTGCTGCTCAAAGAACGGGCCACTTTTTGCGATTCGGCACGGTCGCTTTAACTGACAATTGCGCGGTAGTGCAACGTGGCTCCCAAACAAAATTGACGTCCTTTTTTTCCCACAAATAGAGATTTCTTTTGGTGGTATTTGATCACCTCTGTGGTTTTTATTTTTTGCGCTATAAACAAAAATAGAGCGACAATTTTGAAAAAAATTCAATATTTTTTACTTTTTGCTATAATAAATATCCCCCAAAAATATATATATATAAAAAAAAAAAAAAATGTCCTCAGTTTAGGTCGATACCTATTCTTCTACATATTTTTGGTAAAAAAATCGCAATAAGCATTTATTGATTGGTTTGCGCAAAAGTTATAGCGTCTACAAAATAGGGGATAGTTTTATGGCATTTTTGTTAGTTTTTTTTTTTTTACTAGTAATGGCGGCTATCAGCGCTTTTCTAATCGTGACTCCGACATTATGGCGGACACTTTTGACACAGTTTTGGGACCATTGTCATTTTTACAGCGATCAGTGCTATAAAAATGCACTGTTTACTGTAAAAATGACAAAATGACATTGGCAGTGAAGGGGTTAACCACTAGGTGGCGCTGAAGGGGTTAAGTGTGCCCTAGGGAGTGATTCTTACTGTAGGGGGGATGGGCTGTGTGTGACAAGACAGTGATCACCGCTTCCGATTACAGGAAGCTGTGATCATTGTCACTAGGCAGAGCGGGGAGATGCTTGTTTACATCAGCATCTCCCCGTTGTTCCTCAACGTGAGACGATCGCGGGTATCGAGTCCGCGGGACCCGTGGTCGGGTTCACAGAGCTTGCGGTGGGTGCGTGCGCCCACAATGCCGCTTCCTTAAAGGGGACGTGTATATATACGTCTTTCTGCCCAGGAGTGCCATTCTGTCGACGTATAAGTGTGTGCAGCGGTCGGCAAGTGGTTAAAGAGGTTGTTCACTTTGGAAAAAAATAATTAAAAGTCAGCAGTTACAAATCCTGACTTTTAATGAAAGGACACTTAGCTGTTCAGGGATCCAGCGTCATCCTCACCCACGCTGGTTCTTCACTAGCCTTTGGGTTTTGGGCGCCACCATCATAACTGTGGGCAGCTGGCTGTGCTGCTTGTGGCTTCACAGCTGGCCACCCACTGCACATGCATGAGCCATGCTGTGCTTTGTGAATGGCCCTACAGTCTTCTGGTACTTGTGACATGCCCCAGAAGACTGCGGGGAGGGAGGGGGTGAGAACCAACCTAGGTGATCTGAGCGGAAGTGGGAGCAGGTACCTGTCAAAACTAGGTATCTACTCCCCCTCCCCCAAAAAATGACATGCCAAATGTGGCAGAAGAGGAGCACTTTAAGAAGAACTTCCCCTTTTGGGTGGAGTTCCGCTTAAAGTGATGATTGTCTCCAAGCTTTGGCTAACTTATGCCACCAGGAAAACAAACCCCACTGCAGATATGTATTGAAGTTATTTTGGTATGTCTTCCAAGGTTTTAATAAATCAACTATGCATAATTTTCCAGACAATTCTGGTGTTCCCGAGTCCAAATTCTGTCTCCCTCCGAGAGAGCCTGAAGTACCTGACCGGCCAGAGTAGTCCCAAAGAAGACTGTGAACCATCTCTCAAACGTTCAAAGCTAGAAAACCAGGCTATTGGCATTGACAAAGATGCAGTGGCTGAAAGCGAGAATATAGATTGTTTGAAGAAAGTTGTATTTATTGACAGCACATGGAATCAAACTAACAAAATCATATCGGATGAACGACTTCAAGGTATAAAAAAATTATATAATGTGGACTTACACTATGTAGTGTGTTTGTTTATATACATATATGGTCTGTTAATAGATACGGTATTTTGTGATAAATGGATTATACTGCTGTTTCCAGTAGGATTAGACACTAGGCACAAAAATAGGGGGCCAGCCCTTAGAGGAAATAACTTTTTTTATAAATTGCCTGCTTTGCAGTGCGAAAAATAACATTAGCAACAGCTACCACTATAGGGGAAGGAGCTGTGCTCCTTAACCACTTCAGCACTGGAAGTATTTGCCCCCTTCCTGACCAGGCCATTTTTTGTAATACGGCACTGCGTCGCTTTAACTGACAATTGCGCGGTCGTGCAACATTGTACCCAAAAAAAAAAGTATGTCCCTTTTCCCCACAAATAGAGATTTCTTTTGGTGGTATTTAATCACCTCTGCGGTTTTTATTTTTTGCGCTATAAACAAAAATATTTTGTACTTTTTGCTATAATAAATATCCCAAAAAAACAAACAAATTTCTTCATCAGTTTAGGCCGCTTATATTATATTCTACATATTTTTGGTAAAAATAATTGCAATAATTGTCTACAAAATAGGGGATAGAATTATGTCATTTTTATTATTATTTTTTTTTACTAATAATGGCAGAGATTTGCGATTTTTATCAGGATTGCGGCAGACAGATCGGACGCTTTTGACACTATTTTGGGACCAGTGACATTTATACAGTGATCAGAGCTAAAAATAGCCACTGATTACTCTATAAATGTCACTGGCAGGGAAGGGGTTACCACTGGGGGTCGATCAAGGAGTTAACTGTGTTCCCTCAGTGTGTTCTAACGGTGTTCATACTTGGTATGAACACACGATCTGTCTCCTCTCCCCTGAGAGAACCGGGATTTGTGTGTACACACACACACACACACACACACACCCATGTTCTCGTTCTGTCACAAGCGATCGCGGGTGCCTGGCGGACATCGCGCCCCCGAGCATGCGCATTGGCTTTGGGGACATGCGGCGGGCGCGTGCGCGCCTGCTATGATGACTTTAAGGAACGATGTACTGCTACCATGAATTTGCGCAGCCGTGCCAATCTGCCGCAGTATAACTGCGGCGGGTGGTCGGCTAGAGGTTAAGGAGCTAGAAATAAATTGACTATGTCAACCTGGAGTGGCTACCGTGGACATAACATGATATCCTGTGCCTCGTCCCTGTATATTGTGTGAGAAAGAACCAGTAATTATGGGACTTTCAAGGCACTATACCAATAATCAAACATATGTAGATAAAATAATGTAATTTATTGAAAAATCGTTTTTACTAAAAAATTGTCTATACAAACATAGATGCATATAACCCCAATTACAGTTATAAGCTGTTAGCATAGCCACCCCTCTAGGTATAGGTAGGGAGCCTCAGAAATGTACATACAGCAAATTACCAATTGTGGCTAAAGACCCGTAATACTTGGTAATAATAAAGGGCTATGGCTGTTGAGGAGTGAGTAGCTCCAGCTAGATAGAATGGCTTTGTGACCTGTTGGGTATTAGTGGACTTTGTGCGGCACAGGCTTTGTACCCATAGTTTTAGGGCCCATTCACACTAAGTTTTAATGGTAAGGCACCACAACTCGCATTTCTGGTATAATGCGCTACCGTTCAGTGGGAATGGCATGCGATATCCAAGGAACACACGAAACACAAAGAACTTTTCTCATGTGCATTGTGGTGTGCTGTTAAAAAATAAATAAAATAGTGCATGCAATACTTTTTAGCAGCACACCGCAATACACATTATCTTCCTTAAAGCGGAGATCCCACGGAAAAATATTAAAAGCCAGCAGCTACAAATACTGCAGCTGCTGACTTTTAATAAATGGACACTTACCTATCAAGGGTGCCCGTGATGTCGGCAGCCGAAGCTGAGCAATCGCTCGTCTCTCGGCTGCCATCCTCGGTGAGGGAATCAGGAAGTGAAGTGTTGCGGCTTCACTGCTCGGTTCCCTACTGCACATGCGCGAGTAGCACGGTGCGTCCTCACTGGTCCCCGCTGTCTCCTGGGACCATTGTGTTTCCCAGAAGACAGCAGGAGGTGAGGCGAAGGGGCGTGACTCCCGCGGGAGTCTATTCCCGGAAGTAGGTGCAAATACCTGTATTAGACAGGTATATGCACCCCCCTCCCCCTGAAAGGTGCCAAATGTGACACCGAAGGGGGGGAGGGTTCCAAAAAGCGGAGGTTCACTTTTTGTGTGGACCGCCGCTTTAAGATTTGTTGAGTTGTCATCCAAAATTAATGGCATTGCAGTGCACCCAACGTGCGTGGCCGTGCATTACTGCAAAAATATGAGGTGAACTGGGCCTAAGATTGCATGTTTCAAATCTAAGAAAAACAAACTGAATTAGTGGAACTGTTTCTTGATCACTCAAAAGGGGTCAATGCTATAATCTTGGTGGGTAAAATATGACAAAAGCGGGAGGGACAGCAAGAAAGAATTTCAAAAGCATGTGTTTGTTTTCCTAGCATACAGTTATGCTCTTTTATTTGCCATAAATTATATGAACATGTTTTACATATTGTGATGAGATTGGGAGTGATGGTTACATCTGTATTGGAAATATACAAATAACAAAAATGAAATCATCAAACGGAGTGCCGAAATAAATTATTCATCACAAGGAACAGTGATTTATTTTCACATCCTGCCCGACATATGTAAAAACAAGGGGATACGTTCAACATCTGCTATTTTACTATTTTTTTAACCAGATGTATTTCATTTTTCAGATTCTGTGACAAAGCATTACCTAGCAAAAATGTTTTGTGCACTTTAGAACTATTTAAAGAATTACTTGGCAGTCTACAGGTTTTAACGTGAAGTACTTTCATCTTCAATGTGATTTACATACAAATGCACCTTTTTTATATTGAAATCAAGCAAAATGGAAAGTGATAGTAGTCATTTGTTTTGTATGACCATCTTTCACATGACCTTTTCCCAAAGTGCTAGCAGAAGGAGTTGGATCATATTGTATCTCTCCTGCCAAAGGCATTTTGTTTTGTATCCAGGCATTCGACAGGTGACAACATTCTGTCAAAATCTGGTATTCGGGAACACCCAGTTTGAAGTTTTGTGATTTTGGGTGCGGAAACTAGATTTGAGGTTTTCATTTCTAGATTTACAGTATCTGACAAAAGTGAGTACATCATATTTTTGAAAATATTTTATATTTTTCATGTGACAACACTGAAGAAATTACTTTGCTACAAAGTAGTGAGTGTACAGCTTGTATAACAGTGTAAATTTGCTGTCCCCACAAAATAACTCAACACACAGCCATTAATGTCTAAACCCTGGCAACAAAAGTGGGTACACCCCTAAGTGAAAATTTCCAAATTGGGCCCGAAAAGCCAGCACTAACTTAACCCTCTAGGGCAGTGGTTCTCAAACTTTCTAGTGCCATGACCCCTTGATAAAATTTCCCAAGTTGTGGTGACCCCTAACAGTAAAATTTATTTTTGTAGCGTGTGTTGTCAGCACCCAAGGCAAGACAAGTAATTTGCGCCCCTAAGTAGGGCTGGGAAAAAAATCGATTTTAATCTTGAATCGAGTTTTGAGTTCAAATCGATTCAGATTTGAAGAAAATCGATTTTTTTTATTTATTTATTTATTTTTATTTTTTTATTATTTTTTTCCTTCAAAGTTTCTGTAGCAGGGCTGCAGGGGGCGTATCTGGAATGGCACTGCTGAGTAGATGTAATGTAACACGAACTAACCGCAAGCCGCCGTCTGCCTACCTGATCAGCGTGTCATGCAGACAGACGGCGGACATTGCAGTGTTCAAAAGCCGCGCCTCCCGAGTCCTCGTCGTCTGTGATGGGCGGAACACTCAATTTCACAGCAGGAAGTGTTCAGCCTATCACGGACATCCTCTCATCCTCATCTGTGTTATGAGGATGAGCGGATGTCCATGATAGGCGGAACACTGAATGCTGGGAAATTGAGTGTTCCGCCTATCACAGACAAGGAGGAGGCGCGGCTTTTGAATACTGGAATGGCCGCCTGTGTAGCAGTAAAATCTGTATCCCATGAAAATCTGCATCAGCTACGGGCACAGTGATTGATGCATGGGCACAGTTCGGCATGGGCACAGTTCGGCATGGGCACAGTTCAATTTAACTAAGAGTAACCTCAGGATTTTTTGTTGTTTTATTAGCTAAATCCAAATACAGTATTAATAATTTGGATGTTTAACAATCTTTGTTGCACACTGACTTTGCAGTTAGAGAAAGGGTTTGCTCTTGCAATTTTGTTTGTTAATGCACTTTAATATAATAAAAAAAAAAAAATTGAATTGTAAATCGAGTTTTTTATAAAAAAATTGTAAATCGAGTTTTTTATAAAAAAAATCGCAGATTTTTTTGGGGGGGGAAAATCGCCCAGCCCTACCCCTAAGCCACGGACATTTAGCGCTCCCTGAGTCCCTTCTACTCGTACGGTATTAAAACCCCTTATGGTACGCTTTGGGATGTACCACTCTCTCTTTGTTCTCCTTTCTTTCTTTCTTGTTCTCTCTTATTCTTGCTCTCCCCTTTTCTTTGTGCCTCCCCCTTTTTTTCTCTCCCTTACATGTATTCTCTATTTTTATTCCTTCTCGTAGTCCTTGTTGGAGGGGGGGGAGGTGGGGGGAATGGGTTGAGTGGCAGTGCTGGCGGGAAGTTGGGATGAGTTGCAGTGCTGGTGGGGATCAGTGGCAGTGCTGGGGGGGGGGGGGGGGAATTCTGGTCAGCCAATTTAGGTGCTCTTGATCAAGGTCATCTGCTGATCTGAGAACTGTAGTGGGAACTTTTAATGGCAACTCTAATCACAAGTAGTGTTACTCACTGTGTCTCCGGCTCCACTGTGTCTCCAGCTCTGTGGTGTCTCGCAGCAGTGACACCTATGCCAAAATCAGGAGATTTGGTCTCCTCCACTCCCTCCTACTTCACATTCCTCACCAGTCAGCTGACCACTATGCCTTGAATTGAATGGGCGGCTGCAAAGAGGCTGAGTGGGCGGCCATGGGCTCTAGGGACAGTCCTACTGGGAATCCGTGAAAAGGCTGGGAGAGCGGTGCGGGCTTCAGGAACACCCCAGGATTTGATGACCCCTGGCAAATCGTCAATCGACCCCCAGGTTGAGAACCACTGCTCTAGGGCATGGAGTTCACAGGTTGCCACTGGAGTCCTCTTCCACTCCTCCATGATGACATCACAGAGCTGGTGGATGTTAGAGACTTTGCACTCCTCCACCTTTCATTTGAGGATGCCCAACAGATGCTCACTAGGGTATAGGTCTGGAGACATGCTTGGCCAGTCCGTCACCTTTACCCTCATCTTCTTTAGCAAGACAGTGGTCGTCTTGGAGGTATGTTTGGGGTCGTGAAAAGATATAATAAAATATTTACAAAAACTTGAGGAGTGTACTCACTTTTGTGGAATACTGTAGGCAGTCCCATGTAAACACTTTTTTCTTTTTCGTACGTCATGGGACACAGAGCGGCATAGTAATAACTATGTGGGTTATATAGCCTACCTTCAGGTGATGAACATTGGCACACCCAAGACAGAAAGTCCCCTCCCCTATATAACCCCTCCCATACCGGGAGTACCTCAGTTTTTTCGCCAGTGTCTAAGGTGGTGGTCATGGTGAAGATGTTTTTTTTTTTTTCCAAGAAGCTTCGCTAGAGGGCCCTCGGGCCAAGCAAGCTGCATACCGGATCCTTCCAAAGTGCCTGATGGCCAAAGTGGATGGTACCCGGGCCTCTGTTGAGAAGAACAGGGTTTTGCCTGTAATGCCTCTCCTGGGAGGGCTGGATCCTGGTTTCCAGTGCTTTGGTCAGACCAAATACCAAAAGTCTCTGGCAGGATGTGATACAGGTCCAGGGGAGTGGTGATCCTATCCATGGACCCCGGTCCCTGAAGGTCTTGTGACATTGCCCGCCGTGATGGGCGAAGGTTGGGCTATCTGTTCCTGACAGAGCCCTGTGGCAAGGAAAGGTAAGTAAAGGTCCCTGGCGAACTTGGTTCATCAAGGAGGCCTTCAATTAAGCTAGTGTGTTTTGCCTGTAGCTACCCCCCAGGGGTATTGACTTGCCTGTTGAAAAGAAGTGTGCCTATATCAGTAAATCTGTAAATGTGTTTACATTCAGTTTTTTCTATGTAGACATTGTTGTAGTGCTTATTTTTGTACCACTGGATGGTGCTCAAGGCCTCTTAAAAATGTCTAATGAAAGGCTTATACTTTGTACAAGTCAAGTCTATGCCAGCCTTGGCAGTGTGGTTTTTCATACTATGCAAACCAGTTCCTAGAAACCAGCTGCTTTTGGGTATGTTGGTCCACAAGTACTTGCCCACTACATCAGCGCCTGGTCAGCTGCGGCTCACGGAGCCCTCGGCGGCTCCCCTCCTCCCATCTCTCGTTCCTCTCCTCCGACGGCACCGACGTGCGCGCGAAACAGCCAGAGATGTGTTCTGATGTGTTCTGAGGAATGCTTGGCGTGATGACGCTCCGTGTCCCCCCTGCTAGTTTTTGCGCATGTGCGAGGCGTCCTCTGCCTTAAAAACAGTCTCTAAGAGACGCTCTGGCGGTCGGAAGGACACAGGAGCGTGGAACATTGTAAATGGTGGCAGTAGTTATCATGTGGCGATACTGACAGACTATAATCGGTGTTACAGGCATACAACAGGCAGTGTATACAGGCACCCCCAGGCACATTAGCTTTGCATCAGGCTGACCTTTTCATAGCAGCTTATACGCTGGACTATAGCTCAGCAGTGGATGCGATTTGGCTGTGAGTACCTCAGCTTTGTGCTTGGGACTATGCCTTCTAAGGGCTCTGGGACTAAGAATCCCAAGAAGCTAAAGGGTTCGCCGTCGGGCTCTGAGGATCTCGGTCATACTTCTGCTGTTCCATCCTCCCCTGATTAATCAGAGGTAGTTTCCCGGGGTGAGCCACCGGGCAACTGCCCTCAGCCCACCTGCTCCTGTGTATGTGACAGAAGAGGTTTTTGCCTCAGCCCTGGGGGATTGGAACAGAGGTTGATTGCGTCCTCCTTTCCTGAGAGAAGTGTGCCAGGTCTCCCTCTCCCCCTTCAGAGTTCCTAACAGCAGAGCAATTGTCCCCGGAAGAGGTTGACTTGCCCTCAGGGGAACAGGCAGAAGGGCACTCTGATGTTTCTGCCTCTGAGGAATCTACCTTAGAGGAACCGTTTTCAGCTTCACAGACTGAAAAGTTGTTGCTACAATCCCGTACAGAGATGGTTCGTTCGGCATTTAAGTTGCCCCTATCGGAATCGGCAGCTAGCTCTGTTTCTTCTTTGGGGTCTTTGAAAGCTCCTCAGGCTAATTGCTAATTTCCTGCTCACCCTTTACTAGAGGGACTCATTTATCCGGATTGGGAGCATCCGGATAAACTTTTTCTATCTCCTAAGAAATTTTCTATTCTATATCCTATGGAGGAAAAGTTCAACAAAAAATGTAGTATACCTACAGTTGACGCTGCTATCTCCTGTGGGAACAAAAGTCTGACTTGTCCAGTAGACAATGTGCAGCTGTTTAAAGATCCAACAGGTAAAAGGTTGGAAACATTGGTGAAGACTTCCTTTGCTACGGCAGGTGCGATAGCTCAGCCTGCAGTGGCAGCTATAAGCATCTGCCAAGCTCTGAAGGATCAGATGAAGCAGGTTTTGAAAGATATATATTCCTGCTCGGGATTTAGCCGACTTACCTAGAGCATTGTTTCACGGTAGATGCCATCAAGGATTCGATCCATCAGGCCTCCCGCCTTACGCTCCTATTGGTACACATGCGTAGGCTACTGTGGTTGAAAAATTGGTCAGCCAAGACGCCTTGTAAAAAGCTCCTGGCTGGATTTCCGTTTCATGGGGAACGACTGTTTAGGGATGACTTGGATAAGTATATCCAGAGAATCTCTAATGGGAAAAGTACTCTTGCCCTGTCAAGAAAAGATTCAGGCGTCCTTCCTTTAAACAACCCACCTCTCCAGTCCCGGGGTCATCAGCCTCTAAACATTTCCGACGGCCTCCCCGGTCAGGTCTTGGAGGAAAGACTCAGGCAGGCCCAGGGTCACAAGAAACCCTGGGGACGTAAGCCTGTTAAACCAGGCTCTAAGTCCGCATTATGAAGAGGCGCCCCCACTCGGTCAGGTGGGGGGAAGGCTTCGGTTGTTCTCAGGGACTTGGCGGGAGAGGATTCAGGACAATTGGGTCCTCTCCACTGTGTCCCTGGGGTACAAGCTGGAGTTACGGCAGTTTCCTCCCCCTCGTTTTCTAACATCAAGCGTTCTGAGAGATCCAGTAAAAGAAGGTCTCTCTTCCTGGCATTAGACCGACTGTTGTCCCAAGGTGTGATCATGGAGGTGCCAGTAGAGGAACATGGCTCAGGTTTCTATTCAAACCTCTTTACTGTTCCGAAGCCAAACGGAGATGTCAGACCCATGCTAGATCTCAAAGGTCTAAACCACTTTCTGAACATCCGTTCTTTTCGAATGGTCAGTGGCCTCCACCCTGCAGGGGGGAGAGCTGTTGGCATCCATCGACATCAAGGTCGCATACCTACAAGTGCCTATTTTTCCCGACCATCAAAAGCTCTTGCGCTTCGTGGTGGAGCAGTGCCATTATAAGTTTGTGGCCTTACCCTTCGAGCTGGCCACTGCACCTCGAGTGTTCACAAAGGTCTTAGCCCCCCTGTTGGCCAAATTAAGAGCTCAAGGTGTATCAATAATGGCTTACTTAGACGATCTGCTGCTAGTAGATCACTCGGTTGCCAGCCTAAATCTAGCTGTGCGCTACACGGTCAAGTATCTGGAGTCCCTGGGTTGGATCCTCAACCTGGAAAAGTCAGCCTTGCAACCAGTAAAAAGACTGGAATATTTGGGGCTGCTCATAGATACAGACCAAAGACCCAGGCAAAGATCTCTTCCATAAGAGAGCTAATCCAGATAGTCAGTGAAAAAAGAGAACCATCCATTTGTCTTTGCATGCGGTTGTTGGGAAAGATGGTGGCCTCATTCGAAGCCGTTCCATATGCTCGGTTTCATTCAAGAAAGTTGCAGAACGCCATCCTTTCGGCTTGGAACAAAAAGGTCCAAGCCTTAGACTTCCCTATGGCCTTGACTCCGACGATACGTAAAAGCCTCTGTTGGTGGTTGATACCCCAAAATCTGCAAAGAGGGAAGTCCTTCAATCCAGTGACTTGGAAAGTGGTAACGACAGACACCAGTCTTCGGGGTTTGGAAATCAGTCTTGGGAGAGCTGTCTCTCCAGGAAAGGTGGTCAGCTTCCGCAAGCCTCCTACTCATCTACATTCTGGAGATTTGAGCGGCACGCTTGGCCCTGAAGCCGAATTACAGGGGTCCCCAGTCGGCATACAATCCGACAATGCCACAGCTGTGGCTTATATCAATCACCAGGGGGGCACCAGAAGTCATGCTGCCCTAGCGGAGGTGAATCAGATCTTGGTTTGGGCAGAAAGTCATGTCCCTTGCATATCCGCAGTCTTCATTCCAGGGATAGAGAATTGTCAGGCAGACTTCCGAAGTCGCCAGCAGTTATTCCCAGGCGAATGATCTCTTCACCCCAACATCTTCCTAGCCATATGTCAGAGATGGGGGACCCCGTGCGTTGATCTCTTGGCGTCCAGATTCAACACGAAGGTGGACAATTTTGTGTCACGGACAAGGGACCCACTCGCTTGTGGGACGGATGTGCTGGTGTTTCCGTGGGATCAGTTCTCACTGATTTATGCATTTCCCCCGTTGCAGCTGTTGCCACGACTCCTTTGCAGGGTCAGATTAGAGAAGAAGCCGGTGATTCTTGTAGCTCCGGCATGGCTCCAAAGGTCCTGGTACACAGAAATTATAAGGATGTCCGTGGGGGATCCATGGATCCTTCCGCTTCGTCCAGACCTGCTCTCACAAGGTCCAATATTCCATCCTTCCTTACAAACTCTAAATTTAACGGTCTGGCTATTGAGTCCCACATCCTAAGGAATAGAGGGCTCTCAAATTCTGTGGTGTCTACCCTGATTAATGCAAGAAAGCCAGCATCCAGATTTATATATTATAGGATTTGGAGGGCATATGTATCTTAGTGTGAAGCGAGAGGGTGGCATCCTCTTAAGTATGTCATAGGCAGGATTCCTGACTTTCTACAGTTGGGTGTAGATATGAAATTTAGCCTTGAGTACCATCAAGGGTCAAGTCTCGGCCTTATCGATATTCTTTCAAAGGCCACTAGCCACGCACTCGCTGGTTCAATCGTTTTTGCAAGGTGTGACTCGGATCAACCCGCTGATTAAGTCCCCCTTGTACCCATGGGACTTGAACTTGGTTCTATCAGCGCTGCAAAGACATCCCTTTGAGCCTTTGCTCCATATTCCCTTAGTCCTTCTGACTAGGAAGTTGATTTTCTTGGTAGCCATATCCTCAGCCAGAAGGGTATCAGAATTGGCTGCTCTTTCTTGTAAAGAGCCATATCTGATTGTACATAAGGATAGAGTGGTTTTACGTCCTCATCCGGCCTTTCTTAAGGTCGGGTCAAGTTTTCATTTGAACCAAGATGTGGTTTTCTCTTCTTTTTTTCCTGAACCTAGTTCTGCGGAGGAAAAATCATTACATTCCTTGGATGTAGTGAGAGCAGTTAAAGTCTATCTTAAGGCTACTGCTCAGATTCGAAAAACTGATGTTTTGTTTATTCTGCCGGAAGGCCCCAGAAAGGGTCAAGCAGCATCAAAATCTACTATTTCAAAGTCATTATTCAAGCTTATGGTTTGAAAGGAAAGGTTCCTCTGTTTTAAGGTTAAAGCGCATTCTACCAGAGCAGTTAGTGCTTCTTGGGCAGTGCATCACCAGGCCTCCATGGCTCAAATCTGCAAGGCCGCGACTTGATCTTCAGTCCATACATTCACTAAGTTCTATCAGTTGGATGTAAGTAGACATTTGGGCGCAGTGTGCTGTAGTATAGTGTATAGGTCCTCACGTCTGATGGCGCCCGGCTTTATTTATAGTGTCTCCCTCCCCTCATTTGGCATTGCTTTAGGACGTCCCACATAGTTATTACTATGCCGCTCTGTGTCCCGTGATGTACAAAAAAGAAAATAGGATTTTTATAACGGCTTACCTGTAAAATCCTTTTCTTGGAGTACATCACGGGACACAGCTCCCGCCCCTCTTTTTGGGCATACTTATTGCTTTGCTACAAAACTGAGGTACTCCCGGTATGGGAGGTGATATATAGGGGAGGGGACTTCCTGTCTTGGGTATGCCAGTGTCCATCACCTGAAGGTAGGCTCTATAACCCACATAGTTATTACTATGCCGCTCTGTGTCCCATGATGTACTCCAAGAAAAGGATTTTACAGATGGGCTGTTGTAAAAATCCTATTTTCTGTGCCAAGAGTGCATGCCCTACGCTGTCCCAGCACAGTCACCGGTGGGGACTGGAAAACTCCTGATGCATACTTGCGATTGTGAGCTTTTTAGATCCTGTGACCACTGTGGAAGCCAATCACAGCGGTCACATGACCCAAATGCCTGCCTCCTGGCATTTAAAAGCTCTTAAAGGGCTGGAGTGGAGGTGGTGACAGGAAAGGGTTAAACAGTGTAGGCAATTATTTTTAATGTTTTACATAGTTATACCTGCAAAAGGGGCCATCTTTTTTCTGAATAAAGTTCCAACTTGAGGAAACTGAGCAAGGATGTCAGTTTGTGCAAAGTACATTTTATTGACCCCCCCCCCCCCTTTCCCACCACACATTGTCTTTCTACTTGGAAAAGATATAATAAAATATTTATTTACAAAAATGTGAGATACTATACCTTTTCTGTCCCAACAAATTTTCCAATGCCACTTTAAAAGCCCAATAGGGAGACTGACATTGCTGCCCTCCTTCTGAAAATGCTAGGTGAGTAGCCACCACAGACTTGAATACTTTCTAAGTTACTGACTCAGAACAAGTATGCCACATGGAACGTAACTCCTGGTCTCCACACTTGTTCTCCAGGTCATTGGTTTAGAAAGTATTACATTTGCTGGATCATCACGAAACCAATGCCTTTTTAACCACTTCAGCCCCAGAAGGTTTCACCCCCTTAATGACCAGGCCATTTTTTGCGATGCAGCACTACAGTATTTTAACTGACAATTGTACGGTCATTGATGTAATTTTTCCCCACAAATAGAGCTTTCTTTGGTGGTATTTGATCACCTCTGCGGTTTTTATTTCTTGTGTTATAAACAAAAGAACAACAATTTTATTAAAATATATATATATTTTTTTTTACTTTCTGCTATAATGCATATCCAGTAAAAAAAAAAATCCCAATAAGTATATATTGATTGGTTTGCGTAAAAGTTATAGCCTCTACAAAATAGGGGATATATTTATTTCTTGTTCATACATCACGGGACACAGAGACTTAGATAATTATTTGGAGGGTTAGATAGTTACCATCAGGTGATTGGACACTGGCAACCCTAATTACAAGGCGAGTTCCTCCCCTATATAACCCCTCCCATATGGAGAGTACCTCAGTTTTTTTGCCAGTGTCTAAGGTGGTTGGTCACTTTTGAGCTGTTTTCACCTCCCAAGAGGTTTTCCCTCCTTTACTCAGTGGAGGAAGGATTCACCAAGAAATGGGGGGTGCCAGCTATAGACGCGGCTATTTCTTGTGCGAATAAAAGCCTGACCTGTCCCGTGGACAATGCTCAGGGCTTCAAAGATCCAACTGATAAAAAGCTGGAATCTTTTCTTAAAGCCTCCTTCTCTATGGCTGGTGCTGTAGTCCAACCTGCAGTTGCAGCGATTGGCATGTGCAGAGGAAGTTGAGGCTTATGCGGACCTTCCTAAGGCCGTGTGTTTTGCGATTGAAGCGATTATGGACTCTGTTCAGCAAGCATCCCGCCTAAGTCTCTAAGTGCAGGTCCCTTTGGCTAAAGCATTGGGAAGCCGAGGTTTCTTGCAAAATATACTTGGTGGCATTCCCATTTTATGGGGAATGCCTGTTTGGGGATGATTTGGACAAATAAATCCAAAAGATTACCGGTGGCATATCCACATTGTTACCGGTTTAAAAAAAAGAGTAAACGTCCCTCATTTAAACGTTCTCTTTCCCCAGCCCCTGGAACTTCAACTTCCAAGCAGTGGCGACAGCCTCCCCAGTTCAATACTAGGGGAAAGGCCCAGGGCCAAGCCCAAGGGCAGAAACGATCTTTGGGTTCAAGGTCTGCTAAGCAGAACCTCAAAACTTCCTTATGAAGGGCCGCCCCTGCTCGACCAAGTGGGGGGAAGGCTGCTGCGGTTTGCAGACGCCTGGCGAGAAGAGATTCAGGACAAATGGTCATCTCCACGGTATCTCTAGGCTACAAGCTAGAGTTCCGGGAACTTCCGCCATCCCCGTTTTTTTGAGATCAAGAATCTCAAAGAATCCAGAAAAGAGGAGGCCTTTGCTTTTGGCCCTAGAATGCCTGTTGGACCAAGGGGTAATCCTAGAGGTAGCCCCAGAGGAATAGGGCTCAGGGTTCTACTCAAACCTCTTTACGGTTCCAAAACCGAACGGGGATGTCAGGCCTATTCTAGATCTGAAAGACCTGAATCAGTTTCTGAACACTCGCTCTTTCCACATGGAGTAGGTCCATTCAGTAGTCTCCACCCTTCAGGGAGGAGAATTCCTGGCATCAATAGACATCAGAGATGCATATTTACATGTGCCAATATTCCCCGCTCATCTAAGGTTTGCGGTGGATCAGCACCACTTTTAATTTTGTGGCCCTACCATTCGGTTTGGCTACCGCACCTCGAGTGTTCACAAAGGTACTAGCCCCGCCCCTGGCGAAGCTAAGGGCTCGGGGCATAGTGGTAACAGCCTATCTGGACAATCTGCTGCTCATAGATCGAGTCCGTAGCACGCCTAGACCGCAATGTGCTTAGCACAGTGGCATATTTAGAGAACCTAGGCTGAGTCCCCAATCCTAGAAAAATCCTCCTTGCAGCCCCAAAGAAGGCTGGAGTATTTGGGCATGGTCACGATCCAAAGCAGGGTATTCTTACCTGGGTCAAGGCCAAAGCCATAAAGGATTTGGTCAGAATGGTCAAAGCAAGGAAAAATCCTTCCATTCGTCTATGCATGAGGTTATTAGGGAAGATGGTAGCCTCTTTCGAGGCCATTCCTTACGCCCAGTTCCACTCAAGGCATTTGCAGAGCAGCATCCTGTCCGCCTGGAACAGAAGAGTTCAAGTCTTGGACCCTCCAATGAACCTGTCACCGCGGGTTCACCAGAGCCTCAATTGGTAGTTGCTGCCCCAGAATCTTCTAAAGGGAAAGATCCTTTGTTCCGGTTACTTGGAAAATCGTATCCACAGACGCCAGCCTTATAGGCTGGGGGGCAGTTCTGGAAGAAGCTTCTACCCAGGGAAGATGGTCCAGAGCCGAAAAGCTCTTGCCCATCAACATTCTGGAGATTCAGGGAGTCGATCTGGCCCTCAGAGTCTGGACTTACAGGTTGCAGGGTTGTCCTGTCCGGATACAGTCCGACAATGCCACAGCAGTGGCTTATATCAATCACCTAGGAGGCACCAGAAGTCTGGATGCCCAAAGAGAGGTGAATCACATTTTTTCTTGGGCAGAAAGGCATGTTCCCTGTCTGTCTGAGGTCTTCATTCCAGGGGTAGAAAATTGGCAAGCAGATTTTCTAAGCCGTCAGCAGCTGAGTCCAGGAGAATGGTCTCTACACCCCAACATATTTCAGGCTATATGTCCGAAATAGGGTACCCCAGATGTAGACCTTGGCTTCCAGGTTCAACACAAAGCTGGACAATTTTGTGTCAAGAACAGATCCGCTGGCACAAGGGTCGGATGCCTCAACAATCCCGTCGGATCAGTAATCTCTGATTTATGCGTTCCCTCCAGTTCCGCTTCTCCCACGATTCCTCCGGAGAGTCAAGAGGGAAGGAAAGCCGGTGATTCTGGTCGCCTCGGCTTAGCCCAGGCTATCCTGGTATGCGGAGATAGTGAGAATGGCAGAGGGGAAACCTTGGGTTCTTCTGCTACGTTCAGATCTACTCTCACAAGGTCCAATATTCCAGATCCTGCCTTACAAAGTCTAAATTTGATGGTTTGGCTGTTGAGACCCACATTTTGAAGAGTCGTGGGCTCTCTGGCCCAGTCCTATCCACCGTGGTTAGCGCTAGGAAGCCGGCCTCCAGGCTCATTTACTACATAATCTGGAAGGCATATGTTTCCTGGTGTGAACCCAGGGGGTGGCATCCTAGAAAGTATGCCATTAAAGCTTAGAAAGCGTAGAAATGAAGCTGGCCTTGAGCACTATCAAGGGCCAGATCTCGGCCTTGTCTGTATTCTTTCAAAAACTGTTTGCCTCTCATTCCCTGATCCGGGTCTTTATTCAGGGAGCGCTGTGCTTGAATCCGCCAGTTAAACCTCCCGTGTGCCCATGGGACTTGGAAAACAAAATTTGTTTTACAGAAACAACCATTTGAACCATTGCACCATGCTTCTTTAGTTCTTTTGACAAAGAAACAGTTTTTTCTTGTAGCCATATCCTCAGCAAGGAGGGTATCGGAATTGGCAGCTCTTTCATGTAAAGAGCCATATTTAATTATTCATGAAGACAGGCTGGTGTTGCGTCCTCACCCAGCCTTTTTACCTAAAGTGGTTTCAGGATTCCATCTGAATCAAGATGTAGTCCTACCATCCTTTTTTCCAGATCCGCAGTCCGCGGAGGAAGAGAAGCTACACTCTTTAGATGTTGTAAGAGCGGTAAAAATCTATCTGCAGGCAACGGCTCAGATACGAAAGACTGATTGTCTATTTATTCTGCCAGAGGGCCCAAGGAAGGGCCAGGCAGCGTCAAAATCCACTATTTCAAGTTGGATTCGACAAGTCGTTATTCATGCCTATGGTTTAGAAAAGAAGATTCCTCCTTTTCAGGTTAAAGCGCACTCGACTAGAGCAGTTAGTGCTTCATGGGCAGTGCATCACCAGGCCTCCATGGCTCAGATCCGCAAGCCTGCTACTTGGTCTTCGGTCCATACATTCACTCGATTTTACCAAGTGGATGTGAGAGGGCATGAGGATGCCGCCTTCGGGTGCAGTGTAGGTCCTCTTGTCTGATGGCGGTCTGTGTTTTCTGACATGTGTCTCCCTCCCCTCAATTTGGGCATTGCTGCGGGACATCCCACTAAGTAATTATCTAAGTCTCTGTGTCCCGTGATGTATGAACAAGAAAATAGGATTTTTAAAACGGCTTACCTGTAAAATCCTTTTCTTGGAGTACATCACAGGACACAGAGCTCCCGCCCCTCTTCGGGATTATACGTTGGGACACTTATTGCTTTGCTACAAAACTGAGGTACTCTCCATTTAGGAGGGGTTATATAGGGGAAGAACTATGCTTGTAATTAGGGTTACCAGTGTCCAATCACCTGATGGTGACTTTCTAACCCACTAAGTAATTATCTAAGTCTCTGTGTCCCGTGATGTACTCCAAGAAAAGGATTTTACAGGTGAGCTGTTTTAAAAATCCAATTTTTTTACTTGTAATGGCGGTGATTTTTTTAGCGGGACTGCGACATTGTGGAGGACAGTTCGGACACCTAGTTGACACTTGATGCTTTTTTGGGAACCAGTGACATTATTGCAGTGATCAGTGCTAAAAAATATGCACTGACACTGTATAAATGACACTAGCAGGGAATGGGTTAACATCAGGGGCGATCAAAGAGTTAAGTGTATTCCCTAATTGTGCTTTCTTACTGTGGGGGCGATGGGCTCACTGCATGGACACTGATCCGTGTTCCTGATTAGCAGGAACACTAGATCAGAGTGTCAATGCCTGACAGCACAGCGGTCTGCTTGTTTACATCGGCAGTCCTCTGGGCCTGCTGATTGTCTTCCCCTGTGGCCAATCAGCGTGCGATTGTGGCTTTGGTGGCACGAACACGCTCCCCAGTAGCTATTGAACGAAATTGCGTACAGGTACGTGATTTTGCGCTATAGAGCCGCCTTGCGGCAGTATATGTACGGGAACTGGTTAACCACCTCAATACCAGACACTTTTACCCCCCTTCTGGCATAGGCCAATTTTCAGATTTCAACACTGTCAGATTTTGAGTGATAATTTAAACAATGTACCCAATTTGTTTTATCATTTTTTGAGATGGGTAGAACTTTCTTTTGGTGCTATTTTAATCGCCACTGTTTTTTTTTTTTTTTTTTTTTGCTATATAACCGAAAGAATATCAAAACATTTTGGGAAAAAAAAATGTTTTTCTTGGTTTCTGTTATAGAATTTTGTAAATGATCGTTCTTCATAAATTTAAAGTGGTTGTAAACCCTATTCATTAAATTTTGACCTAAGCACATATATCTGTATTGTTTACTTGTATCTCTCTCCAAAGCTCTAAGTGCCGTGTCTTTCTGCTGCTCCGTTCCTCTGTTATCAGCATTGTCACTTCTGACAAGCTCTCCGATACGAGATAACAGCAGCATTTGTGTCGGGGAGGGAGCTTAGAGGTAGATGAGCAGAGAGGTTGTTTATTCAGAGTACAGCTCTGCATGTTCCTTCGTTCCTCTGCCTATGTGGAGTGGGTGTGTTTGCTTTTCCTCCAATCAGCTCACACACAGTGTAAGCCCAGACTCCACTGCTGAATGAGGAAAAAAGATTTCTAACACAATGTGCACTTTCTAAAGAGTGTAGAAAGGAAAAAGACAGCAGATATACGTATAAAACTTATGTAGGAGGATTTGTTCCATTTCTGTGTATCATCTGAGGCCGTTCACTTCACTGGGTATAGGAGAGGGTTTACAACCACTCTAAGTAAAAAAAACAAAAATCAGTGTATACATTTTTTTTAGTCTGTTTGAAAGTTATAGTCTACATACTGTGGTATACTGTAAATATTTGAAAATTGATCAATCCTGATGCCCATCTCATTTCTTAAGGCCCTAAAATGCCAGGGCAGTATAAATACCCCCAAATGACCCCTTTTTGGAAAGTAGACAGTCCAAGGTATTTGGTTAGTGGCACAGCGAGATTTTGATGTTGTAATTTTAGGTAAATTTTTTTAAAGAAATTAAACTTTGTTTCACAAAGTTTCCATTTTACAAAGTTATTTCTCACACACAGCATAGGCATACTTAGAATTACACCCCAAAACACATTCCACTACCTCTCCCGAGTATAAGGATACCACATGTGAGACTTTTTCACAGCCTAGATGCATAGAGGGGGCCCAAAATCCAAGGAGTGCTTTTTGGGCTTTCAAGAAGCATAAATTACGCATCCAATTTCCTGGCTCTCTATTATAATATTGGATGCCCTGGAGCACCAGGGCAGTTGAAACACCCACAAAATGACCCCATTTTGAAAAGCAAACACTAAAATTTATATTCTGAAAGGCATAGTGCATCTTTTAAAAATGAAATTTTTCGCCATAAGTTTTTGGAAAATGTAGGAATGAAAATGTATTGTTTTACACAAAGTTGTCAGTTAATAAGCTATTTCTCACATGTAGCTCGGACATACTTAAAATTACACCCCAAAACACATTATGCTGCTGCTCCCTAGTATGGCAATATCACATGTGTGAGACTTTTTCACTGCCTGGGCTGATTATGTACCAGACATAGTATCTCATGTATCACACAAATTAACGAGTTAAATATGAGTGGTCTGAGAATGTAGTGTGGTGCCACCTATAGCAGGCCCAGTTGTTATAAGCCAAGCAAGCCTAGCCTACTGGTACATGACTGTCCCTAAGAATGCCATGTTCATTAGCCTGGTGTCTTACAGGAACGTAGTCAGCGGGATGTGCAGATGGGTCAGTTCAGGCCGCATGCAGAGACATGGTCAGCAAACAAGCAAAGGATTGGACCAGGAAGCAGGAAGAAACATATTCAATAAAACGGCCAGAATTGGTACAGGCAGAGGCAACACTGCACTGGTTTGGGGTGATCAGGGACATTAAGACTGGTGTGTCGGTGATCGGGGACAATATAACTGGTGTGACAGTGATTAGAGACCTTGTGAGTGGGCTGTGGTGTTTAGGGATACTAGGTGGCAGTACTGGTCTGGTGACATTGTATTGCTGTGGCGGTGATCGGAAGTAATGGCTGGCCGCACTGACATACAGTGATATCTGAGCAGCCAGCCATTGTACATGATCACTGCCACAGTGGTACAATGTCACAATTATATATATATATATATATAGTGTGTGTGTGTGTGTGTGTGTGTGTGTGTGTGTGTGTGTGTGTGTATATGTATATACAGGTATGTCCTCCCGGGTACTAGAGAGCATCCAGCCATTTATGTACATTGGGTGGGATGAAGGTGGTTAAACCTTTTTTGTTGTAAAAAAATAAAAATCACATCTTTCAGAGGTGTTGTATCATCCAGCGTGCAGGTATGTGCAGGGCACATGGGCCCCAAGGAAGGGGGGCCCATTGTGCCCTGTCAAACACTGCACACTGGGAGTAATCTAACTTTTCTGCCACAGCACCACTAATACCCCCCTGCAGCTGTTAGCTTTTAGTCCTCTCCCCTCCTGCCAACCCTGGGTGTTGCAGGGGAGCCACAGGGTGATGTAACTCTAAATAGCGCCCCCCCCCCAGTACTGCCATCCCCTTCACTGATCCCCAGCACTCCCTGCAGCTCTGTTAACTAGCTTCCTTCCTCCCTCTCCGTCTGTCTTCAGTTTGTGCAGGGAAGCCTTGGGGGAGTCGCTTAAACTCAACAAATTATTTCCCCCCCCAGGCCATTTGTGCTTGAAACCAGCAATTATGGATGTATCTGTTGGCCAAAGGGTCTTAAAGGAATGGTTTGCTTGGCTTTTCCCACTATATTAAAATAAGAGATTACAGGCAAAAACCTTTAGCTGGCTGCCTAGATTTGCAGGTCGGGTTGCAGGTATACAAAGTCTTCATTTAGATCAGCCTTTCTCAACCTTTTCAACACAGAGGAACCCTTGAAATAGTTCTCCGGTCTCAGGGAACCCCTGCTAAAATTGAGAAATCTACAACTCATGATACATTAGTGTGATGGTCAGTTGGAAGAATGGTCCTTACACTTGTGGCAATTGGGAAGAATTACCTCCTTACAGATAGCTAAATAGATCAATGGGGTCAGTGTGAACTTATCTGAGAGGCAGAAATTGCCCAATGCTGAAGGAACCCCTAGCAACCTCTGGAGGAGCCCTAGGGTTCCACGGAACCCTGGTTGAGAATCACTGATTTAGATGGACACTGCCACCCTTGGTCCTTGAATAAGTGCCTTGTGGGTGGCCCCAAATCCAGAGTCTGCTTTTGGAGCCATGCACCCACACGGTTTTCATAGTGAGACAAGAAGCTGTGTCCATGCAGCACCTGCTGGCTGAAGCCGCATAAACAATGCATTCGTTCACTAGCTACGGGTGTCACCATCCATCTGAATGAGGACAAACAACTGTCATGTAGACTTTGCAAATGAAGAGAGAGTTTCCAATAAACTATTGAGTTCCATTTTCCCCAAGTCCTACTCCATAGCCGCTATTGTTTTCATGCACTGTAATTATGACAGCCTACAAACATGAAACGGCTGTATGCACTTCAGATTAAATTGCTTTGTAATATTAGCCTGTAGCTATGGTGGTGTTTCGGTACTTGCAGAATCCTTGTCGAGACTTCCAGAACTTCTCCCAGAATCCCTGCCAGCAACTTTCATTGGCACTTGCAGAATGCCAGCTAGGACTTCCAATGGTACTTGCAAACTCACTGATGTCATCATGTCCTCTGAAAAGGGTATTTAACCACATTAGCTACAAAATGGTCCGGGGCTTAAGGACCAGAGGTGTTTTCAGAATTTTGCACTGCGCTGCTTTAACTGGAAATTGTGCGGACATGCAATGTTGTACCGAAACAAAATTTGCGTCCTTTTCTTCCCACAAACAGAGCTTTCTTTTAATGGTATTTGATTGCCTCTGCGATTTAAATTTTTTGCGATATAAACGGAAAAAGACTGAAAATTTTGAAAAAAAATGATATTTTCTACTTTTTGTTATAAGAAAAATCGAATAAACTAAATTTTAGTCATACATTTAGGCCAAAATGTATTCAGCCACATGTCTTTAGTAAAAAAAAATGTCAATAAGCGTATATTTATTGGTTTGCGCAAAAGTTATTATGTCTACAAACTAGGGTACATTTTCTGGAATTTACACAGCTTTTAATTTATGACTGCCTATCTCATTTCTTGAGGTGCTAAAATGGCAGGGCAGTACAAAACCCCCCAAATGACCCCATTTTGGAAAGTAGACACCCCAAGAAAATTGCTGAGAGGAATGTTGAGCCCATTGAATATTTTTTTTTTCGTCCCAAGTGATTGAATAATGACAAAAAAAAAATTACAACGTTGTCACTAAATGATATATTGCTCACACATGCCATGGTTATATGTGGAATTTCACCCAAAAATAAATTTTGCTGCTTCTCCTGAGTACGGGGATACCACATGTGTGGGACTTTTTAGGAGCCTAGCCGCGTACGGGACCCCGAAAACCAAGCACCGCCTTCAGGATTTCTAAGGGCACAAATTTTTGATTTTACTCCTCACTACCTATCACAGTTTTGAAGGCCAGACCCCATTTTGGAAAGTAGACACCCCAAGCTATTTTCTGAGAGGCATGGTGAGTATTTTACAGCTCTCATTTGTTTTTGAAAATGAAGAAAGAAAATATATATATTTTTTTTTTTTCAATTTTCAAAACTTTGTGACAAAAAGCGAGATCTGCAAAATACTCACCATACCTCTCAGCAAATAGCTTGGGGTGTCTACTTTCCAAAATGGGGTCATTTGGGGGGGGGGGGGGTTTGTGCCATCTGGGCATTTCATGGCCTCCGAAACTGTGATAGGCAGTGAGGAGTGAAATCAAAAATTTACACCCTTAGAAAGCCTGAAGGCGGTGCTTGGTTTTTGGGGTCCCGTACGTGGCTAGGCTCCCAAAAAGTCTCACACATGTGGTATCCCCGTACTCAGGAGAAGCAGCAGAATGTATTTTGGGGTGTAATTCCACATATGCCCATGGCATGTTTGAGCAATATATCATTTAGTGACAACTTTGTGCAAAAAAAATAAAAATAAATTGTATTTTTTTCCGCAACTTGTGTCAACATATAAAATATTCAATGGACTCGACATGCCTCTCAGTATATAGCTTGGGGTGTCTACTTTCCAAAATTGGGTCATTTGGGGGTGTTTTGAACTGTTCTGGCATTTTATACACAACATTAGGAAGCTTACATCCACTCTTCTAACCACTTATAGACAAAGCCCTTTCTGACACTTTTTGTTTACATGAAAACATATTTTTTTTTTTGCAAGAAAATTATGTTGAACCCCCAAACATTATATATTTTTTTTAAAGCAAAGGCCCTACAGATTAAAATGGTGGGTGTTGCATTTTTTTTTCCACACAGTATTTGCGCAGCGATTTTTCAAACGCATTTTTTGGGGAAAAAATACACTTTTTTTTATTTTAATGCACTAAAACACACTATATTGCCCAAATGTTTGATGAAATAAAAAAGATGATCTTAGGCTGAGTACATAGATACCAAAGACGACATGCTTTAAAATTTCGCACAAACGCGCATTGGTGACAAAACTACATACATTTTTAAAAGCCTTTACAGGTTACCACGTTAGATTTACAGAGGAGGTCTACTGCTAAAATTACTGCCTTCGATCTGACCTTCGCGGTGATACCTCACATGCATGGTGCAATTGCTGTTTACATATGACGCCAGACCGACGCTTGCGTTCACCACTGCGCAAGAGCAGGGCAGGACAGGGTGCTTTTTTTTTATTTATTTTTTTTATTAATTTTGCTTTTTTATTTTATTTTTAAACTGTTCCTTCCATATATTTTTTTTTTTATTGTTATCTCAGGGAATGTAAATATACCCTATGATAGCAATAGGTAGTGACAGGTACTATTTTTTTGAAAAAACTGGGGTCTATTAGACCCTAGATCTTTCCTCTGCCCTCAAAGAATCTGACCACACCAAGATCGGTGTGATAAAATGCTTTCCCAATTTCCCAATGGCGCTTTTTATATCCGGGGGGGGACATTCCCTCCCACTGCTTGTAAAAGCAGTCCAGAGGCTAATTAGCCACTAGGATTGCTTTTACATGAAAGCCGGCCGCTGGCTGAAAAGAATGATACCAAGATGATACCTAAACCCGCAGGCATCAATCTGGTATAACCATTCAAAGTCCAGCAACATGCTGGTCCTTGTTGGACATGTATTGTAATCTTTTTTTTCATGCAGCCTGTTGGCTGAACGAAAAAAGAGATTGATCGGTGGGTATGCCCACCATTAGAATACCGCCCTTCATCCACCCACTTCTAATGGTGGGCACACATGCATCATTTATACAGTATATGCTGAAGCATGAGGGCATCCTCCCGCAAAAGTTATGCCGCACACACATGGTCGGACTTTTCCACGGGCATGCCTCCGTCGGAATTTCGACCGTATGTACGCGGCCTTAGGAGCAAAATCGCTCCTCCGCCCCTGCTGCCCCAATGCTTCGACATATATGCTTTTTTTTTAAACTGTGGTGGTGAAATCACCTCCTACAGCACTGGAGTCGCAGGGATCAGGCCTGTCTCTGCGAACGCTGCAGTTATGTGTGTTGTGTTTTGTAAGTGACAGTGATCGATACTGCACTTGGGTGGCCTGGGCTGGACGGAGGGGCAAAACGCAGGTGCTAGCAGGTATCTGGGCTGATCCCGCTAACACTGCGTTTTTGGGAACCCTAAATTGCTGGGGACGCTAGTATAGATCTGATCAGATATTGATCTATTCAGATACTATACCACTAAGGGAGGTGTATGCTTCACGCGTGGGTGTTAGCGTTACTGGCACTAACCTGACGCTGCCTGGGGTGTGACGCAGACCCTCTCTGACACTAAAACCTAATTGATTTCACCCACCGGGCGATCAGGGGGTTAAACCTTTATTGGGTTATATACGGCGGGTGCCCTGACACTATAAAAAGCAAACTAACTAACCAGCGTCACCCGTAACACTTATATGGTGATCACTGGTGAAAGGGTTAACTAGGGGCAATCGGGGGGTTAAACCTTTATTAGGTAATATATGGGGGTACCCGACGCTACAAAAACCTGGGGCGAACCTAAAAAAAAATAACTGGCTACCTATCGGCATCACCGACACCAAGACAGCGATCAGAAAAACGATCGCTTAGTGAAACTGGCAAAAGGGGGTGAAAGGGTTACCTGGGGGGCGATCAAGGGGTTAAACCTTTAGGTAATATATGAGGGTACCCGACGCTATAAAAACCTGCGGCAAACCTAAAAAAAAATAACTGGCTACCTATCGGCATCACCGACACTAAAACAGCGATCAGAAAAACGATCGCTTAGTGACAGCGGTGCTAGAGGGTGAAAGGGTTACCTGGGGGGGCGATCAAGGGGTTAAACCTTTATTAGGGGGGGTTAGGGGGCTACACTGGACCTAAAACTAACTGTAGTGACACTTTTACAGTCACAAATGTCACTGATTGCAGTGATCAGTAAATAAATGGTCACTGCAATCAGTGACACTGTGACTGGGGGGCGATCTGGGGGGGCCTTGGGGGGCGATCATGTGCCTATGTGTGTGGTGTCAGTGTGCTGTTTAGTGCACTAACGTTTGTGTCTTCTCTCATGCGGCGCTCGGTATATGAGGGATGACATCACTTCCTCCTGCCTGTGTAAACATTACACAGGCAGAGGAAGCATTTGATTCGCCGGGAGCGATCTCGAGGGGGTGGCCAGAATCGAATGGCGGCCCCCTCATCACGGATCGCTCCCGAAGCGGTCCCGGCCGCCCACTGTACAGGAGGGGGGTCCGATTGGACCCCCCACCCATACGAAGGCAGGCACGTACAGGTACGTGATTGTGCCTGTCCGTGCCATTCTGCCAACGTATATTTACAGTGGGTGGTCGTTAAGTGGTTAAAGAGAAACTCCATTTAGTTGCAAGGATTTTAACAAAGTTTGTTGCAGATTCCTGTAATGAAAAAAAAAAAAGCTGTTGTTTCCACCATGTCTTTTGGATACTGATTCTGAACACTGAGTGACTAATTCATTTTATTCAGCTGAGTCAATTTCTGTGTTCTGATGAGAAAAGTTGCAGTGTCTGCATCCCTTTAGAAGTAATTAACTCTTAGAGAAAATCTCACCAAAAATGAAATTTCTGTTGCAGAGGATTCCTAAAGTCTGACTTTTATCTTAGTGCAGAGTTCTTCAAGTGGGAAAATACAATTCTGAGGGCATTTTGTACACCAGCTGTGTACAGAACACCTCCAGGTTGACATATTGCATTACATTTTTACAAAAAATTATAGTGCTGCCGTTTGCAAAGCAAGGGTAATTTTTATAACATTAAATTTGCAATAGAGCATGTGTATAAATTGTAAATGCTATATTATTCTTTTTTTATTATTTGCTGCATTTTTTTTTTACCACAAAAGTGGAGTTACCCCTTAACCCCACCGCCCACGGCATATATACGTCGGCAGAATGGCTCGTACAGGCACAATCGCGTACCTGTACGTCCCCTTTAACTGCCTGCCGCGTGGTCGCGCGCACACCGCCGGCAACGCGCTCGCGACCCTGCCGCCATCCCCGTGAGTCGGACCGCGACTCCCGCGGACTCGATCGCCGCGGGGATCCCCCCGATCCTCTCATGGAGGGATGGAGCGGGGAGATGTTAGTGTAAACACAACATCTCCCCGCTCGCCTACTGACACTGTCACCGATCTCCGCTCTGTGTAATCAGAGCGGAGATCAATGACGTGTCACTCGTAGCCAAGCATCCTAACAGTGAGAATCACTCCCTTAGGCACACTTAACCCCTTCAGCGCCCCTAGTGGTTAACCCCTTCACTGCCAGTGTAATTTTTACAGTAACCACTGCATTTTTATAGCGCTGATCGCTGTAAAAATGACAATGGTCCCAAAAATGTGTCAGAAGTGTCCACCATAATGTCGCAGTCACGAAAAAAAAATCGCTGAACGCCGCCATTGCTAGTAAAAAAAACCGCTATAACTTTTGCGCAAACCAATCAATAAACGCCGATTTGCGTTTTTTTTATTTTATTTTTTTATTTTTTTTACCAAAAATATGTAGAAGAATACGTATCGGCCTAAACTGAGGAAAAAAAATGTTGTTTTATATATTTTTGGGGGATATTTATTATAGCAAAAAGTAAAAAATATTGCATTTTTTTTTCAAAATTGTCGCTCTATTTTTGTTTATAGCTCAAAAAATAAAAACCGCGGAGGTGATCAAATACCACCAAAAGAAAGCTCTATTTGTGGGGAAAAAAAGACGTCAATTTTTTTGGGAGCCACGTCGCACGACTGCGCAATTGTCAGTTAAAGCGACACAGTGCTGAATCGCAAAAAGGGGCCTGGTCTTTATGCTGCATATTGGTCCGGGCTTAAGTGGTTAACCACTTCCCTACCCGCCCATAGACATAAGACGTCCGCAGGAGGGATCTCCCATCCTGGGCGGGCTTCATATGACGTCCTGGGCTTCCCAGTGTTTGTAGCTGCTGACTTTAAAAAAAAAAAAAGTTTGCGGCTGGAACACCGCTTTAACCCCTTGATCGCCCACTAGTGTTAACCCCTTCCCTGCCAGTGACATTTACACAGTAATCCAGTGCATTTTTATAGCACTGATCGCTGTATAAATGTGAATGGTCCCAAAATAGTGTCAAAAGTTTCCGATATGTCCGCCGCAATGTCAGTCATGATAAAAATAGCAGATCCCCGCCATTACTAGTAAAAAAATAAATAAAAATGCCATAAATCTATCCACTATTTTGTAGACGCTATAACTTTTGCGCAAACCAATCAATATACACTTATTGCGATTTTATTTCTTACCAAAAATATGTAGATTACATATCGGCCTAAACTGAGGGAAAAAAATAGTTTTAAAAAAAAATTGGGATATTTATTATAGCAAAAAGTAAAAAATATTGTGTGTTTTTTTTTTTTTTTGTTTTTTTTTTGTTTTTTTATAGCGCAAAAACTAAGAACCGCAGAGGTGATCAAATACCACCAAAAGAAAGCTCTATTTGTGGGGAAAATTGCATGACCACGCAATTGTCATTCAAAGTGCGACAGCGCTGAAAACAACTAAAAATTGGCCTGGGCAGGAAGGGGGTGAAAATGCCCTGTATTCAAGTGGTTAAGCACCATCCTTTGCATCCATAAGACTGGTGCTACACTAACAGTGTAGCGCAAGCCGGCAGGGACTCTTTCCGTGCTGCCTCCCTGTAAAGTGCTGCCCTAGGCCTGGGCCTTGTTAGCCTAGGTCAAGGATACAGCGTTGGTGTGAGTACACAAAAAAAAAAAAAAAAACAAAATCTCACACTTTATACACAATAAAAAAGTATAAGACCCCCTTCACACTGGAACTGCCCGTGCGTTAGTGGTAAGTAAGTGGCGCTTTACTGCTGTTTTAAGCAGCGCTATTCGGCTGCTAAAAGAAGGGGTTAAAAACGCCCATGTTGCGGCGCTTCAGAATTGCTTTTCTGGTGCTTTTGGAAGTGCTTCCCATTAATTTCAATGGGCAGAATATTTTGGGAGCGCTGTATACACTGCTCCCAAACCGCCGCAAAGCTGCTGCTTGCAGGACTTTTTCTAACGTCCCGCAAGCGTACCGCCCCAGTGTGAAAGCACCCAGGCGGCATGGGAGGTTTTCAGGTGCTTTACAATCACTATTTCTAGAGCTAAAATGCCTAAAAATGACCTCAGTGTGAAAGGGGTCTAAATCTGGCTATATGTCCAATACAGACACTGTGTGACCCACATGTGACCTATACATCATAATCTACCCAACATTGGCACGCAATATAATTTATACCAATTGCAACAATAAAAGTAAAAATCAAATGTCAGTGCAAAACTCAATCTAAAAAAAATTATTCCAAAATCCATTTACATGGTTATCCCAATCTTGTCATCATGTGTAACGAAAAAAAATAAACCGTAACTAGATGCAAAATGGAAATAAAACTCCAAATGTGTTCATGTATGTTTATCAAATATTGGAAACTATGTCCATTATTAATTCTTCATCCACTTATGATGGAATTACTTTATCCTCTTGGTGAATGAAAATTATATATATCTCCTATCTCCATCTCTTTAACACGCACAACCCATCACCAGTGTGCCAATGCTCTCACCTTCAAGTTTGACCCAATAATCATCAGGTCACATGCGCTTTCCCTTTAAGCCAAGTTTGATATACCAGGGATGCTGTTCACCTCCACACCTATGGGTATGCTTCAATCCATCTCCATCCTACGGGGTCCCCCAATGTAAGTATGCGGGAAGCTCAAAAAAGGGATAGTACATATAGTGCTATATATATATATATATATATATATATATATACTATTTTTTATTAAAATATGAATCCAAAAGTAAAAAGAAAAAAAAACTTTCCCAATGCACTATAACACTATATCAGAATCCAAACAAATGCATTGAGAATGGCCCGTCGACTTCTGGTTTTGCGGCGTGACGTCATAGGTTCTTCCCTGGGGATCACCACAATCAACAACCTGCACCAACTACAAAATTTACCCTGTTTGTGAACACACACATTTGCTAGTTCGTTATAATACGTTTCTTATGAAAAGTGAAAACCTCTAATTATCTAGTACTATTAGTTCATATACAGTGGTTCTAGAACTCGTATAAGCACTATTTGCCAGACAGTATGAGGTACCGGTATTTTAATACAAACTTCAATATCGCCTAAACATTTCAACCTTGTAATGTAATGAATTTGGAATAAGTCCCTACCCTTGTAAAGTGGTTCTGGGTTTGGACACATACTCACTCCAGAGTGCTGCTACATTGTAAATGACAAGGATGTGTTAAAAACTCTATAGATGGTGTTCAGATAGAGACCTGCTATAGTTGGTCTAAATTCTTTAAATGTATTTAAAGGAGAAGTTCACCTTTTCGGTCAGAATTTCATTTTTCATAATAAATAAAAGTGTTTTCCAATGCCATGTCTGACCCAGCCATTCCTATGTGCTTTTCTCTCACTTGCCTTATTTACAGGATATTTCAAATCTTGTCAGTTTACTTGTATCTTTGAATGGATTTTGAGATTCCATCACTTCCTGTAGCTTGTATCGGCCTTCACTTCCTGTTAGGTCATCTACCAGAAGCCTTCACTTCCTTGTTGCATCACAGAAGAGGGTGTGTTCACCACTCTGGACTACACCTCCCTCATTACAATTCCACCTACTTACTATACAATCTGATTGTACAATCTCCTTTAGATCTCCCATCAGCTATGTAGTATAAAGGCCTGTCTGATTTGATACAAATTGAATGGATTGTTCAGGTGTGTCTTTCTATTCCATAGGGCTGGTAAATCCAAAGATAATTGTACAGACATTGTACAATCAGATTGTATAGTGAATGGTCATCTTTCTACAAGTACATAGGAGGGAGTGGATGGGGACACTCAGTTGTCAGGCCTTGTTTACATCTCCACATAGTGAAAACTCGCATTCCCGCACGTGTTTGTTTTGGATATTTTGGAGCGTTTTCACTCATCGCGCATCAGGCAGTTTATTCACTTGAATGGGCTGCCCTACGCCTAACATTCGCCCCAGAGAAGCTCCAGAACTTTTTGGAGTGGGGCGTGGTGCGTTACCACCATTTTCGGTGCGTTTGCCACACTTGGGGAGCCTTTAACATGTAATGACAGCACAAACACGATGCAAATTTGTAACGTTTCTGAAACGAATGGCAAAGCGCACATTTTTTGTGCAGTTCGCCATACGTTTGGAAATGCACAGATGTGAATGGAGCCTCCATTGTTCTTGTGGAAACTCACGATTTCACTTATAGACCCCATACACACCTAGAGTAGTGGGAGTGCATGTATTTTGTCTTGTTTCTCCAGTGACACACATAGGGCAGCTCGTTTATTTCAATGGGACATTTTTGTATATTTGTTACTGCATTTGTCACCTGTTTTTTAATGTGGCAAAATGTATGTTTGCTGTGTCGTTAACAATTAACAACACTAAAAGCACAACTAGGTAATTTTAGGTATATAAATGTACCCATACACTATACAATCTGATTGTAATATCTCTGTACAATCTCCTTTTAAATTCACCAAAACTATATACCGTATATACTCGCGTATAAGCCGAGATTTTCAGCCCTTTTTTTTTGGGCTGAAAGTCCCCCCCTCGGCTTATACTCGAGTCAGCGAATTTTTACATTGTAAATAGTACCTGAAAAAAAGTTGAGGCTGCGGCGTCCATCGTTCAAATCCCGCGGTCTCTTCCTGGTCCCTTCCGTGATAGGCGATTCTCAGCAGACACTCTCCGCCTATCACGAACGTTCTCTCATCCTCAGTTTCCCAGCAGACGTCTGTGATTGGCGGAACACCCAACACAGTGTCTGCTGGGAAACTGAGGATGAGAGAACGTTCGTGATAGGCGGCGGAGAGTGTCTGCTGAGAATCGCCTATCACGGAAGGGACCAGGAAGAGACCGCGGGATTTGAACGATGGACGCCGCAGCCTCAACTTTTTTTCAGGTACTATTTACAATGTAAAATTTAAACAGTGAGGATGGGAACAGTGAGGATGGGAACAGTGAGGCATTGTTGACCCTCGGCTTATACTCGAGTCAGTAAATTTTCCCAGTTTTTTGTGGAAACATTAGGTACCTCGGCTTATACTCGGGTCGGCTTATACTCGAGTATATACGGTAATAGGAGGACACACCATCTATCCAATCACTCTGTATCCAATCAGGCAGGCTCTTGCATTACATCAGGGGTGCCCCCTGGGCTGCATGTGGCCCCAGGGAGTTTAGCATGCAGCCTGAGCTTGTCTGAAGGGATGCTGAGGAAGCCAGGCAAATGCACACATGGAGGACTGCTGGGGGTGCTGTGAAAACTTACCGTATTTTTCCGTGTATAAGACGCCCCCATGTACAAGACGCCCCCCACTTTTCCAACCCAAAATTAGGAAATCAATATTTTACACATAGGTAAAACGGAACACATTTTTATTTAGCAATTACCGCAGGTAATGTTTAAATACCAGTATATTATGCAGGGGTTGTTCTTCCTGTTTTCTCCACTGTGTGATCATACACTCAGTGGAGGCAAGTCCAAACTGTTTCTCTGCTGCTCTATTCCCATGCTCTTTTGCATAGCTGGCTACATTTGGTTTGATTTTGCAGAGTAAGACAATCACTTACTTTTACTATTTTCTGACATCTTGGGCTCAGAACACTCCAGTCCCTGTTGCATCTGTGCACTCTTCCCTTACAATGGCATCGCATCTGCTCACTCTCCACCTCCACCCCCACCTCTAGCTCCAGCTGACATCAGTAACATACGGCTCGTGATTGGAGGAAGCCTCTTGACAAGCTATGGGCCGCGACGCACCTGCTCGGCTGTCTCCCAGGCTGACTGACCGTGTATAAGACGCAGCTCGTATTACAGGCTATTATTTTAGGAAAAAATAGCGTCTTATACACGGAAAAATACGGTAGTTGATGGGTGAAGGTGTGCTAATGAGGTCAGCTGGTAAACTCATTCCTGTGTCATACTGGCTTGTCTGTCTGTGTCTGTATACCAGGGAGTTTCTGAAGTGATCTACGAAATACAGCCATGGATGAGGTAGGCCTTGTTTTCAAAATCAAAGAGAACTTGTATTTTTGTGTAACAGAGGTACATTAATGGTATATTGATACATAGGGGAGCTGGATTTTAGAAGAAAAAAAAAAGTAAACTTGGCCTTAAACTACGTCAAATGACGGCGCCCAGATTAGCTGCGGGCACGACCACGATCTTAGCAAGCAGCCATGGCTCTTTGCCCATGTAATCGGCTGTAGCCGATCACATGTAAACAAGGAAGTGACGTTTATCGGCTCTCCGCGCCTCACACTGACAGAGTGTGAGGTGAGCCGAGCCAATCAGTGGCATCTCCTCACAGGGAAGATGTAAAAAGGTAATCGGGGCACTGATCATCAGTGCCCTGATTACAATGCAGCCCCAGTAGTGCCCATTAGTGATGCCACTCTGCCCACCAGTCTGCCCATCAGTGACACAAGTCTGTGCCCATCAGTGAGGCCAATCTTTACCCATCAGTTGTGCCAATCAGTGCTGCCTTTCAGTGCCCACCCATCAGTGCTGCCTTTCAGTGCCCACCCATCAGTGCTGCCTATCAGTGCAGTCTCATCAGCGCACATTAGTGAAGGAGAAACCTAATTTTCTTTACAAAATTTTCTGACAGAAAAATAAAAAACCCAGCAGTGATTAAATGCCATTAAAAAAAATCTCTAATCGGCCATCTATGATAATCCTACGGCGACTGTTCGGGTGAATGGCTATGATTCCAGCCCTTTCTCTATCTCGAACGGCACCAGACAGGGCTGCCCCCTGTCCCCGCTGCTGTTCGTTCTTTCCCTGGAACCTTTCCTACATCATATCAGAGATAATCCATCCATCAGAGGTGTTCAGTCAGGCCAATGTCAACACAAAGTGGCAGCTTATGCTGACGACCTTTTATTTTACATTACTGAGCCCCTCATCTCTTTACCCTCCCTGTTACAGGAACTGAAGCGCTACGGTACCCTGTCTAAGTTTAAGGTTAACTTGCAAAAATCAGAGGCCTTAAGTGTTTCCTTGTCGGATTCCACCATTTCTAACCTACGCCCTTTTTTCCCGTTCAAATGGGCTGCCCGCTCAATCCAATACCTAGGAACAAAAATCCCTGCAAACTTACAAGACATTGTTGCCCTCAACTTCCAGCCCCTTTTATCTACGCTCTCGGCCGATCTGGGGAGGTGGGACTCTCTGGCCCTTTCCTGGTTTGGCCGCTGCAATGTACTAAAAATGAATGCAATGCCCAGACTTCTGTATCTATTGCAGGCGCTGCCCGTCAAGATACCTCAGACATTCTTTCGCGCAGTACGTTCCATATTCATCAGATTCATATGGCGTGATAAACATCCGCGTCTCGGCAGAGCTCTCCTACTACGATCAAAGTTCAAAGGCGGTCTTGGTTTCCCAGACCCAGCCCTGTACTATACTGCGGCACATATGACCAGGGTTGTGGACTGGTGTCGTCAGTGATTTGAAGCTCTGGGTATCGCTGGAGCAAGAGGTGGCCGGGGCCCCCCTGGCGGGTCTTCCCTGGGCAGAGAATACTCCTGCCGCTCACCTGAATACTCACCCTCTGATTGGGCCAACTCTTAGGGAACTGAAAAGGTTTTTCCACTTAGCCTCCCTGCAAAATTTTCCATCCCCACTGACGCCACTTGTTGGTCATCCAGAGTTTGTACCTGGCCTTACCGACCCGGCCTTCCTTTCGCAAGCCCCACGGGGACTCATGAGAGCCTCCTTATTCTTACGTTCCACCGGTTGGCTCACTACGGATGACTTTCTCTCAGGTCAGGCCCCTCTTTCATTGGACCATTGGAGGATCAACCAACTTTCTCACTTTATCGGCTCTCTGCCCAAACCAGCCTGCTTCGTCAGAAAGCTCCACCCCTTTGAGGAGCTCTGCTTGGGGGGGGGGACCGACCCGGGGGTCCTTATCTACCTCCTACAAATCCTTGATAGACCTTCACGCCATTGAAGACCCCCCATTCTTAGCTAAATGGGAGAGAGACCTACAAGTCACCTTCACAGAACCCCAAAAAGACTGCATACTCTTTTTTGCACAGAAATCCTCTCTATGCAGCAAATATCAAGAGACCGCCTATAAAATAGTGACACGCTGGTACAGAACCCCTTCCGTGCTGGCTAAGATATTCCCACTACAAACTGACCGATGTTGGCGATGCGGCCTTCACGCAGGTACCTTATTGCATGTTTTTTGGGACTGCCCTGTGCTCCAAACTTTTTGGCAACCGGTACTTAAGCTTATACAGGAACTCACAGACATCTCCCTTCAGGACAACCCGGCTGCAGTTCTCCTTAACCTTACCCCCCTATCACGGAAACGTTACCATAAATCCCTCCTAAAGCATCTTCTTAATGCTGCTCGGGCCAGCATCCCACCTCTTTGGAAGCAACAGTGTGCGCCAACGGTGGCCCAATGGCTTGCAAGAGTGAAGGATATTGAGCAGATGGAAGATCTGACCTCGGCGCTGCGAGATAAGTCGGAAGAACATAAGTCCAGATGGATTCACTGGAACCTCTTTCGCTTCTCTGACGAATTCCCCCAATACATGACAGGATCCACCATTTAGGATCAACATTACCAGTTGAGCATTACCAATCTGGGCTCCCTGGGGGGTAAATTGCCCCACCCCCTCCCTTTTTCTTTTTACCCCCTCTTCTCTCTCTCTGCTCTTTCTTTTGTCTTCTCTGTTTTTTTTTTTTTTTTGTGTGTGTTTTGTTCCAATCAAAAAATAACAAAATGCGATGAGCACAGATGTTTATATTTACCCTCTATTAGACTTAAACGAGCGGTATAACTCGCATCCAACTGTTTTTTTTTTTTTTTCTTTTACGGTTGTTATACTTAATATGCTAACTACAATCTGTATGTACTGCAAAGTTGTCTTTATGCTTGTATCTGTGTCTTATCTTTAAATAAAAAATTTAAAAAAAAAAAAAAAAGCTCTATTTGTGTGAATAAAATTATTAAAAATTATTTTGGGTACAGTGTTGCATGACCGCGCAATTGTCATTTGAAAGCTGAAAAATGGTCTGGGCAGGAAGGGGGTGAAAGTGCCCAGTATTGAAGTAGTTATAGTTTCCCATAAGTGGCTGAGCAATGCTCAGCCAGACTCTATTTTGTTCCAGTGGTGACGTGGGAGGTCCCCATCTCACTGCCAGAACACAATTCTGTATACTGTGTACTATAAATACATATAGTTAATGCAGTGTAACAGTCAAGCGCACCTGTTGGTACAGTAAATAGTTAATTTGGGCCAGCTTGGTCCAAACAAACTATTTAAAGGTACATTAAACACGAACTTAGGCTTAAATATGAGGTATGACTCAATTGGAAAGGGAAAATGGTAAAAAAAAAAATACTGTGATTAGGCATGCACGCTCATTCTATACTTCTATAAACTAATGATTGGAAGTGTCTTTGAAAGAAAAAAAAATGAACTCAGTTTTTTTTTTAAAGGCAATGAAACAACATATTTTTGAGTTACTGTGAGGCTTACCTAAAAACAATGTTTGATTTGGCGTGCATTTCACTTGTTTACTTTGTCATTTGTATGTGGCTTTGTTTCATATGTGGGTTTGAAAACTGTCCCTTTGGTGCAGAATTCCGTAACTTTGCAAAACAGTGACTGTGAGAAGATCAATTACAGATTGGGACTGATTCACATATGTGCGGTGTCTTTTGGCATGTGAGATTTTTTGGTGCACTGCCATTAAACTCTATTACAACAAGCACCTTGCTAAAAGTGCATCAAACTTCTGCATGTCGCATCTTTGATGCAATTTAATCTAACGGCATGTTCTAATAGAGCCGAATGGCAGCACGCATAAAAATGCAACGTGCCAAAAATGCACTGCGCACAAGTGAGCCAGCCTTAATCCATCTAGCAATCTTTGCATTCATAGTCAAAGTAGACTTGCATTGACGTACTTGGAGATTGGAGGAAACATTGGTAAGGTTATATACATGAAGTTGGTACTATTTCTATATGTAAAATTTTAAAATGATTTATTTTTTTAATGACTGTGTCCGTTGGTGTCCACCTATGCCACATGTATATATGCAGTCACATAAAAAAATAAATGTTTTTATTCTCTTATAATTTAATAGGACTGGTGGCTGTTGAAATGACAGAAAGAAAGACTTGCTTTTGGCGACATCAGAAGGGAACGCCAGACACTTATCTCTCAACAATAGAGGCTATTTATTACTTTATGGTGGACTATCACATACAGATTCTAGAGAAAGACTACCATGGTGAATATGACAACCTTCTGTTCTTCTATTCCTTTATGTACAAATTGATCAAAAATGCCAAGCATGCTGCTGGAAAGTTATGATAAAGTAAAAAAGTAATTTGGGGGGTGGGGGCTAATTAGGTACTTTTACTTTTGCTGAAGGGATGACGTGACCAAAACTTTGGTTTGGCAGCATTGCATGCAATTGTTTCTACGTGTGCCAATACTGTCCAGTAAGAATATGGAAAATTCCAATGGAAAATAAGATTACCAAGATAAATCCTGAAATTTTTGTATCAACAATAAAATCATACTTCTCATTCCTAAGCTGATTAGTGTGTTTTTCTGCTTATATAGTTTAACCAAATTGGTTGGTGGATACCAACTAGGAACATTCTGTTGACAATGTTTGGTCACGATATTTTATGCTGTTGTATGGGCTTCAAAGGCGGCCTTTCTTTGATATAGTCCACATTACAGAAGCTTACTTCATATAACTAACCATTCTTAATGTAGAAGCAGCTCTCAGATGTGTTAACATCTGTGTAGAACTGTAGTTTTATTTGAACATGATATACAAAAAGCTATTGCTTGCTTCCTAAATGAGGCCCTCACATATTCACAGTCTTTTGTTTCCAGAAGAAAAGCTTTAGTTCCAGGAGTAAATTATTTCATCTGTTTAGTAAGCTTTCATGCCAGAGCATGAATAAATAGGATTCACGCAATTCAAAAGGAAAGTTTTAGCTAATACTTCAATCAGTCCATACAATACAGGGTCATATCTGAATATGAATTTGTGTATAATAATTTAGCTGGAATTACTGAATGGAAAAGGGAAACATCCTAATGTGAAAGTCCACTAGATAACTGAAAGATTTTGATACCATAAGTATTTACTTCCCTTTTATATAAATTTATTAACGCTGAACTCCAGAGAAAACAAATTACCCTTACAGTAAGTTCTCCTTACTGAGCAGGGTTAACTGCTCATTTTTGCCTAGGAGATTGATTTTATTAGGTGATATACAGTATCACACAAAAATGAGTACACCCCTCACATTTTTGTAAATATTTTATTATATCTTTTCATGTGACAACACTGAAGAAATTACACTACAATGTAAAGTAGTGAATGCACAGCTTGTAAAACCGTGTAAATTTGCTGTCCCCTCAAAATAACTCAACACAGCCATTAATGTCCAAACCACTGCCAACAAAAGTGAGTAAACCCCCCAACTGAAAATGTACAAATTGGGCCCAAAGTATCAATATTTTGTGTGGCCACGATTATTTTCCAGCACTGCCTTAACCCATGGAGTTCACCAGAGCTTCACAGGTTGCCACTGGTGTCCTCTCCCACGACGACATCACGGAGCTGGTGGATGTTGGAGACCTTGCGCTCCTCCACCTTTTCATTTGAGGATGCCCCACAGATGCTCAATAGGGTTTAGGTCTGGAGACATGCTTGGCCAGTCCATCACCTTTACCCTCAGCTTCTTTAGCAAGGCAGTGGTCATCGTGGAAGTGTGTTTGGGGTTGTTATCATGTTGGAATACTGCCCTGCAGCCCAGTCTCCGAAGGGAGAGGATCAAGCTCTGCTTCAGTATGTCACAGTGCATGTTGGCATCCATGGTTCCCACAATGAACTGAACTGTAGCTCCCTAGTGCGGCAGTACTCGTACAGCCCCAGACCATGACACTCCCAACCACCATGACTGACTGTAGGCAAGACACACTTCTCTTTGTACTCCTCACCTGGATGCCCCCACACACGCTTGACACCATCTGAACCAAATACGTGTATCTTGGTCTCATCAGACCACAGGACATGGTTCCAGTAATCCATGTCCTTAGTCTGCTTGTCTTCAGCAAACTGTTTGCAGGCTTTCTTGTGCATAATCTCTAGAAGAAGCTTCCTTCTGGGACGACAGCCATGCAGACCAATTTGATGCAGTGTGCAGCATATGGTCTGAGCACTGACAGGCTGACCCCTTCAACCTCTTGGCAATCTTATAGCCTAGGCCAGGGGGATCCAAACTTTCTAAACAAAGGGCCAGTTTACTGTTCTTCAGACTTTAGGGGGGCCGGCCTGTGGCCAGTGGAAGTAGAAAAGGTCCCAACGGCAGTGGAAAAAAAACTACCCCATCGTTGGTGTCAACGGGAGGAACAGTGCCCCATCATTCCCTATCATTGGTGGGAATGGGAGGAATTGTGTCCCATCATTGGTGTCATTGGGCCTCATTGTTGGCATCCTTAAGTGGGAGGAATTGTGTCCCATCATTGGCGTCATTGGACCTCCTTGTTAGTGTCATTTTGTAGAAATTGTACCTTGTCGTTGGTGTGAGTGGGAGGAATTGTGTCCCGTCATTGGGAGGAATTGTGCCCCAACGTTTATGTTATGGGGAATTTATGCCCCAGTTTTGGTATCGGTGAATCTTGCTTTTTTCCAAGGGCCGGATAAAAGCAAGCAAAGGGCCATTTGGAGATCACTGACCTAGGCCATCTTTATGTAGAGCAACAAATTTTTTTTTGCAGATCCTTAGAGTTCTTTGCCATGAGGTGCCATGTTTGACTGCCAGTGACCAGTATGAGAGAGAGAGCGATAACACCAAATTGAACACACCTGCTCCCCATTCACACCTGAGACCTTGTAACACTAGCGAGTCACATGACACCATGGAGGGAAAATGGCTAATTGGGCCCTATTTGGATATTTTCATTTAGGGGTGTGCTCACTTTTGTTGCCATCGGTTTAGACATTAATGACTGTGTGTTGTTACTTTGAGGTGACAACAAATTGACACGGTTATAGAAGCTGTACACTTACTACTTTACATTGTCATTTCTTCAGTGTTGCCACTTGAAAAGTTAGAATAAAAAAAAATAAAAAATGAAAGGGGTATACTCACTTTTGTGAGCTACTGTATGTACCTTACACTTCATTTCCCTGATGACTGTCATTATTCTCCACTGTCCAATGCTCTGGCATGTGGGCGGGCCCCTGGCATCCTTCCAAACAATGCAGGACTGCTGGGCCTACATTCTACAGGATAACTTCAGAAAGCTGTGACCAGGATAACCATTTGCCTAAATAGGAAGAAACCAGTGGGAGTGAGACATAAGGTAAGTATAACACCTTACTCATCTTGTAGGCAACATGAGCAATTAATTCTTTGCAATGGGAAGGGGAACCCACTGCATTCCCCGGGACTGTGACGTCATATGGGGGGGCGTGGTCACTGGGTGTCATCACCCGGTGACCACGCCCATGCCTATAAAAGTGAATGCACTCCGCTCATACGGCATTACAGCCGGAGAGAGCGACGAGTCAACATCTCCAGGAGAGAAGAGGGAAGAAGGCGACGAAGAAGACTGGGCCCAGCTAGCAAAAGAGCTGGAAGAAGATAACGGAGGCCCGGCAGAAGGAAGAAAGAACCGGAGAGCGCAGCGGAGGCGACACCGGAGACCCCCGAAGTCGGAAGAGACCCCCGAAGTCGGAAGAAGACCCCCGGAGCTGACTAATAAATTACTTAAAAAACCTGTGTAGTGTTTTTATTGCCATTTTTTTTTCCACCAGGTGAATGGGTAGGAGTACGATGTACCCCATACTCATTCACATAGGGTGGGGGGCTGGGATCTGGGGGCCCCCTTATTAAAGGGGGCTCCTGGATTCCGATAAGCCCCCCCGCCCGCATACCCCGACAACCAACGGCCAGGGTTGTCAGGAAGAGGCCCTGTCCTCATCAACATGGGGGCAGGGCGCTTTGGGGTGGGGGGGCCGCAGTGCGCCCCCCTGCCCCGAAGCACCCACCCCGCATGTTGAGGGCATGCGGCCTGGTACAGTTCAGGAGGGAGGGGGGCGCTCTCTCGTCCCCCCTCTTTTCCTGCAGCCTGCCAGGTTGCGTGCTCGGATAAGGGTCTACTATGGACTTTGGGGGGGACCCCCACGCCGTTATTTTTTGGCGTAGGGGTTCCCGTTAAAGTCCATACCAGACCTAAGGGCCTGGTATGCTCTTGGAGGGGAATCCATCCTGGGTTTTTTTTTTTTATTTGGCGTGGAGTTCGCCCTCAAGATCCCTGTTCAGAACGCAACACATGTGCGAATCAGATGCGTGCCCATAGAACATAATGGGCCTGAATTCGCACCTGAGCCGCACCGCAATGCCTAAAGAACACACACGTTTTTTCGGCAATGCGCAGTGCGAATGCATCGCACATATGTGAACCAGCCTCATTGGAATCAATGTATTTTATAATGTTATGCGAATTGGATGCGGTGTAAGCCGCAACCAATTCGCATAGGTGTGAACCGGGCCTAAGAGAAGCATTACTAGAGTTGGCTTCTAGAAAAATTGGGAGGTGGGGTGTTCTGGATTGAAAGCAAGAAGAAAGGAGCTAAATACAGAGCAATTTCAATCTCAAAAGAGACCTGAGGCTGGAAAAGTCTCATGCTTTCATTGATTACGACCCTAAACACCAGTGAAGTCAATCCGATGAATGTCTTAGAAAATTGAATCTAAATAAATATCTGTGGCACTACTTAAAAATTGTTGTTAACCAATGGTCTCCACATAACCTGAGAGCTACACCAATTTATCTACGTTGTAAGAACACGCAAAACTGCAGGCTTCAGATATACAAAGCTCGTAGAAACTAACTGCAGAAGACTTTGAAGCTGTAACTGAAGTCAGAGGTTCTACCAAGTAATCTCTCGGAGGGTGGGTTCTTTTACAACCAACAGACTCATTTCAATTCTACAGAATACATACAATTCACTGGTCCTGATGAAGTAGTAATAATAATATAGAGCATCTTCAGACAATGGACTGGGTATTCATAAAATCAGCAGTGTAAATCCTATACAGTAAGAGAACACAATGAGCCCAGATAGTAGGAGAAGCAATAGTCCAGAAGGTAAGGCATTCAATTAAACCCCTATTTGAAGTTCTGTACTAAAACACGAGAGGGAAGCACAACCATTGCAATAAAACTTTAATTAATTTACCATAAAACAAAAATGTTACACGCACATGATCCCGATGTAGAACTGCATCCATGAATTACCACAGAGAGCTGTATTGTGTCTACAACAAGCTGCACTACAAACAATCCATCCGAGTGCAGCAGAGTCTCCTGTGTGTGATGTTGCTGCACAGCTGTCCCGACAGGATGGTCAGAGGAGCAGATGTAGGAGAGACCCACTGTCCGCTACTTAGAGCGGCTTTGTTATGCTACGTTTCCACTGAGCGGAACGGTTCGGGTCGGTACGGTTTGGAACGGTTAGAATGGTCCGGTCTATTCTCGTGAGCGTTTCCACTGCAAGTCGGACCGCCATGGGCCATACAGATTTTAGAAAAAATGCCTTGCGTGATGTCACAATAGTGCGACGAGAAACGTGACGCAGCGTCAGTCAGCGCCAGCTACACAACAAAAACAATAATGGAGGTTATCCAGCAGCTTGTGTTTTTTCTACTGGCCTTTTGGTTCTTTGTAGTCCAAATACATGCCGCACTGTATGAGAGAAGGTTGCGAGCGGCAATGAGAAAAACAGCATTCAAGAAAAGAAATTTGCTAGCTTGGATGTTTAGCCGGGAGGAGAAGTACACCTTTGTGCGGCAAAGACAAAGACGGCAGCGCTATAGGGTAAGCACAACTGACCGACTTAACTCAGACCTACCTGACATACACACTACCTACCTTAAATACACACACACTGACCCACCTACCTGACATGCAAACACACACTGACCCACCTACCTGACTTACACATACACACACTGACCCACCTACCTGACTTACACATACACACTGACCCACCTACCTGACATGCACACACACACAATGACCCACCAGACACATATGTTATATATGTATAATGTTTTTTTTTTTAGTGATATGTTACCATCTGTGTTTTTTTTTTTTTTAGATGCTTCTGCTTTTGGCAAATCAGCGCCGCCGACCAGTCATTTGGGCTTTCCCCCGTGCCAATGAGTGGTGGGATGTGACCGTCCCGGGATTCACCCACACACAGTGGGTGCAGAATTTTAGAATGTCTGAGGAAACCTTCTCATACCTTTTGTACCATGCTACGTCCAGCGATGGAGAAGCAAAGCACCAACTTCAGAGCCAGTTTGCCAGTGAGGAAAAGAGTTGCCATTGCACTGTGGAAGCTGGCTACCAACAGTGAATATAGAAGTATTGGTCATCTTTTCGGTGTCAGTAAATCTTCAGTGTGCCGGTGTGTGCAGGACTTCTGTAAGGCTGTCTGCACATTGCTAGCTCCTGAAATTGTGCATTTTCCGGACAGGGAAAAGCTTAAAGACATGGCTGAGTACTTTGAGAACAGGTGGGGCCTTCCACAGTGTGTTGGTGCTATTGATGGCTCACACATACCAATAATAGCACCACAAGAATACCACACTGACTATTTCAACCGCAAAGGCTGGCATTCTATCATCCTCCAGGGAGTAGTGGATGGCAAGGGACTATTCTGGAATGTGAATGTAGGAAAGCCTGGGAGTTTGCATTATGCTCGTGTTCTACGATTGTCCACATTTTGGGACTGGGTTGGCCAGGGAGGACTGTACCCTGGTTCCACTAAGAACATTTGTGGGGTCAATGTTGGGTATTATGTTCTTGGGGACTCTGCCTACCCTTTACAAATTTGGCTCCTGAAACCATTTCCTGACAATGGCCGCCTGACAACAGAACAGCAAACCTACAACAAAAAAACATCCAGGGCACGTGTCGTAGTGGAAAATGCTTTTGGAAGACTGAAGGGTAGATGGAGGTGTCTTATGAAGAGGAATGACAGTGACATTAAACTTGCCAAATCCATGGTGCTTACCTGCTGTGCTCTTCACAATCTTTGTGAAAGTCATGGAGAAGACTTTGACCAGGATTGGAATACATCTTCAGAAGAGCCAGTACCAGTAATAGCATCCCATGATATGGAAGAAGAGTGCAGTGAAATACGCCAGGCTCTGATGCTGCACCTCAATGTTTAAATTTTTACCATGATTTATTAAAAATTTTAATACCTTTTTGCTATATTGTTAATAATGTTTTATAATAAAAAATACATACTCAAAAAATTCGCTCATGGGTTTTATTTCACAAAAAACTCATCGTTCCATATATTCTGTTAAAGAAAACTAAGATTTTTTTTTTATAAAAAAAGAATAAAAAAATAAAGGGTACAGGTCCTTTGCTACATGAAAGGCACTACGGTCTGGGTGGTGACCTGGGTTCACGACTGGCTGAAAGGACTTGAACAAGCTGACCTAGCACACCGAGGAAGGCCTGGTTGAAGGTAGACAGCTGCTCCATCTGCTGACGGGCGATTTCTGCCTCCTGGCGCATAGCTTCCTGTGCATCCTGACGCAGTGCCTGAAACCGCCTTTCAGATTCGTTATCAATTCTTTCCAGCTGCCTTTCTTCTGCTGCCCTCATATCCTCCATGACTGTGCGCAGATCCAACTGCAAACGTCTCCTATGACCTATAATATACAAAATATCAAACTAGTGTTTTTGGTAACATCTGTCAAAACAATACTGTAACCCCCTTTCTCATCTGCCACACCAGACTACATCACATTTATCTACTGCCCCACAACTGTAACCCCTGCACATCTGCCCTACTGCTCTTCTGCCCCACTGCTGAACCCCCTTCTCACCTCTTACACCTCTGTACCCCCTGCACATCTGCCCCACTGCTGAACCCCCTTCTCAACTCTTACACCTCTGTACCCCCTGCACATCTGCCCCACTGCTGAACCCCCTTCTCACCTCTGTACCCCCTGCACATCTGCCCCACTGCTGAACCCCCTTTTCACCTCTTACACCTCTGTACCCCCTGCACATCTGCCCCACTGCTGAACCCCCTTCTCACCTCTTACACCTCTGTACCCACTGCTCTTCTACCCCACTGATTAGTTATTTTAAGAAAATGCACACATTTCACTATTATCATCATGTCTTACCATTGTGCCGGGGTGCATTGGGCGTACTCTGTGGTTGGGTACTCTGTAGGCTAATCTGTGGTTGGGTACTCTGTGGTTGGCTCGATGAGATAATACTGGTGCTGCTGAAAGACGTTGAAGGTCCATCATCTGACAAGTTTGACGCATCATTGGAGAGTCCATCAGCTGTTTCTGAAAAAAACATTTGGTTATATATATTTTTTTTACAGGTTAGCATAGCGAAATCCTATGGCATCAAAAAAAATTAAAACTTACCAAAGGGGTCTACCATGGATTCCAGAATTGCAGTGGCAGAGTCCAGACCACCCTCCCTGCCTTGGTTTGCCGGCCTATGTCCGTAAATGGCGTCCATGTCGTCGTACCACCTCCAAGTACTCCGACTGTTTCCACTACGGCTGTTGTCGTCCTTAATTTTTTTATATTGTCCTTTAAGCTTCTTAAGCTTTGCCCTGCACTGCCCCGATGTCCGTTCAAATCCCTCGGCTGCCATTCGTTGAGAAATATCTTTGTACACCTTTTCGTTTCTCACTGATCCATCAAGCTCACTCTGAATAACGCTATCCCCAATAATCCTTAGGAAAGTAGATAGTTCCTCAGATGACCAGACCCTGCTGTTGTTTGCAGGCATCCTTCTCCTTTATATTGAGGGCGACAAGGTGCTTGTTTGGCGCTTTGCTTTGACGTCAGCATTGACGATTTTCTGTCCACCAATCAGTGGAATGTATCGTGTGACGCCAGTAGCTCCGCCCTAACCGTACCGTTCCATTTTCTATGGCCCCACGTCTGAATGGTGCGGTACGGTTCGGTTTAATGGCACGCTTTCATAATGGAAACACCCAAAATAGCGTACCGTACCGAACCGATCCGCGCAGTGGAAACGAGGCATTAGACAGCCTCCTGGACTGTTTGAGACAGACCAGTTCTGATGTGACCTGTGGAATGGAGGAGTGACATACGGATTGCCTAAGACGTATGACATGTTTTGGAGGCGTAGCCTCTTTTCTCAAATGTCATTTAACAATTTTGCAAATAAATAATTTTTCTTCTTCACTTATGTGCACTGATAAGCTGCACTGATGATCAGTGCTCTGATTGTCGGTGTAAACGATCTACTGACAGGCTTGCCTCTTATCGGCAATCCTTTCCTCACACAGTCACAGTGTGTGTGAGAAAAAGACTGCTGATAATGGGCAAGTCTGTTTACATGTGAATAGCTATGATTGGACACAGCTGATCACAAGATAAAGGACCACTGTGATTGGCTCTTTACCTCAATTTGTGATCAGCTGTGTCCGAACAACGCAGCAATAACAGAGCGAGCCCTATGTGCACCCCATGGGGTGCCCAGGTGGCAAGTTCTGGGTGGACATCCTTGGAAGCTCCAAAATGAGAGAGCACTGTTGTAGCTGTCTTTCGGCTATAGCATGATAGTAAAGTGGTTAACAGGCAAACCCAGTATGTTGCAGCTACTTTACTTCTCTCCAGGAGGATTTTGTTACATGTTAATGTTTTTCCTGCTTCTGTTTAAATTATGGACATCTTATAAATACTGGGAAAAATTTAAATACATAAACCGAAAGGGAACAGTTTGGGTGTCAATATACATCAAAAAATACTCTGTAACATTTTGATTGTTCATCTGACAAATATCTTTGTGCATTACTATCTTCACGTACGTTCACAAATTGAACAGATGTTACTTTTGTTGTTTTCCTCTTAAAAAAGGATTTATATAAAAACAAATCCAGCCAAAAAAGAACAGATTTCCTTTCTAGGAGTTTTTCAATCTGAACATTAATGTGATGACCTCACCTTCTTTTCTTCTCTGTTATCACCTAGAAAATCTTGTTGAATTTTACTCAGAAAAACTTTCCCAGGCTTTGCTACAAAAATTCGAAATTCTGAAGTGTACATAGATCAGCAATATACTCATCAAATAATGATTCAGCTCAAGGTGTTTGCCACTTTTGTAACATATAGTAGGAAAGCGTGGAATAGCATGAATGCAAAACTAGTTAAAGTGGAAGTAAACCCTCCTATTGTTTTCAGCCAAGGAAGCTGCCATCTTGGCCTCTGTTTAATCTTTAACTGCCATGATGCTGCACATGTGATCAGTTATGGCACCAGCCATTGGATGGTTTGACAGTTTGGTTGAGAGCACAACCAATGTGACAGTTAGCATTTCCGGCATGCCGGGAATGTAACTGTTTTTTGAAATTGTTAAATTGATGGGTTTACTTCCACTTTAAATTCCTCGGATGCTACCATTCTTCAGACAGTGAAGAAATGGTATAGGAAAAAGGGACTTTAAATGTAGCACTGAGGAAATTAATATATACAGTAAAATGTTTCAAATCTTTTTTTAACTAATCAAAAAAATGTACAATCACTTGTATCCAAGAAACGTTCTATGTATATACAGAAGGTTGCTGTTCATAATGGATTTTGCGGTGCTCCTTCTTTGGAAGTGGGAGCAAATACCTGTATTAGACAGGTATCTACTCCCCCCTGAAAGGTGCCAAAAGTGACACCGAAGGGGGGGGGGGACCGGATCAGCGGAAGTTCCCTTTCTGGGTGGAACTCCGCTTTAATGTCGCAAGTACCAGCTACTCTCCTGGGAAATAGTCTCTGACAGCCATGTGTTCCCACCCGTTTAAACCCCCCCGCAAAAGAGATTAATCACCCACGCTGAAACTCAAAATCAGTGTCAAGAAATGATTTAAACATCCCTTGATTAAGTCATTGACAAAGCGTGTAGGCCCGAGCACCAAAAGAGACACAGCATACAGAGCGGTGATCATAGCAGCCTGATCGATCTGAACAAGTGAGCCATCAGCTGGACTGGGCAGTGAGCGGTGAGCTGCGGGTTTGCTTCCTGCTCTGCATAGCGGTGTTGATGCCTGTGTTTATTGTACCTTTGTAAGTGAAGTTATACTCTTAATAAAAGGGATCATATTCAGTATATAGAGAGAACAATTTTTTCTGTTCTTGTATTCTTTTATGGGCTGATTTTGATGAGGAACTGAGCAAGTGATAAAGAGGAACCAGTGAGCCAATATTCAGCTGATCCCAGCTTTAAAGAGAACAGGCACATTAAGACCATTAAGATTTTATGGTTGAAAGGTCTTAACCACTTAATCCCCGGACCATTTGGCTGCCACTTTTTGCAATTCGGCACTGCATCGCTTTAACTGACAATTGTGCGACGTGGCTCCAAAACAAAATTGACGTCCTTTTTTTCCTACAAATAGAGCTTTCTTTTATTTTTATTTTTTTTGCACTATAAACAAAAATAGAGCGAAAATTTTGAAAAAAAAGCAATATTTTGTACTTTTTGCTATAATAAATATCCTCTTTTTTTTTTTTTTTTTTACATATTTTTGGTAAAAAAGATAGCAATGAGCGTATATTGATTGGTTTGCGCAAAAGTTATAGCATCTACAAAATAAGGGATAGTTTTTATGGCATTTTTTATTTTATTATACTAGTAATGGCGGCGATCTGCGATTTTTATCGTGACTGCGACTTTATGGCAGACACTTTTGACGCATTTTTGGGAACGTTGTCATTTTTACAGCGATCAGTGCTATAAAAATGCACGGATTACTGTAAAAATGCCACTGGCAGTGAAGGGGTTAACCACTAGGTGGTGCTGAAGGGGTTAAGTGTGTCCTAGGGAGTGATTCTAACTGTTAGGGGGAGGAGCTACCAGTGACACGTCACCGATCACTGTTCTGATCACAGGCAACAGTAGATCCCTGACATGTCACTAGGCAGAACAGGGGAATGCCTTGTTTACAAAGGCATCCCCCTGTTCTGCCTTTTGCCGACCGCAATCGCGGGCTGCTTGGGAACATCACGGGACCTGCGGGCGCACTCACGAGACACGCGGTGGCCGCGCCAAATTTAAAGGGACGTACGGGTATGCCCATTTGCCTGCCCGTGCCATTCTGCCGACGTATATCGGCGTGCGGCGGTCGGCAAGCGGTTAAATCACGGTGAGAGTCGATCTATATATAACCTCTTTGGTGGTTGATATTTAAAATGCACATTGGTTGAAAAGCTGACATATCAGCATAGAGACAGCCCCTTGAAAGTTATGGGGTGGTTGGTTGGCCTCCCCTGGTTTAGCTTCAGCTGATCTAATATTGGATAGAATATTACTTTATTTTAAGCAAACGAATGCCCTCTTTAGAAATTCCCATAATGAAAAAGGGCAATGTGCTTTGTACTTCTGAAAAAAATAAAATTTGGTTCAAGTGACCCATGCTAACTGACGCACTAGGGATAGTCTCTTAGTGGTGATACCTTATTTTATGTGCTTACTTCATAATGCTTTACTGATATGTTTTCATGGTGGTGAATCTACTCTGACTGTACTGTTTGTATGTAAGATTCTGTGACATCTCAATAAACATTATACCTGATTTAAAAAGAAAAAAATGCACACTGGTATTCGTTTTGTGTTTTCGGGAAGAACATTCATCATATTCTTGGCGCATGGATTGATAGACTATGGCTGATATATGTTCATGATTTATTTTTTAACATATATATTGAGCACCAATTTGTAAAGGAATTATTGTGGAGATTCACGCTATTACCTTTGTTTGAATCATTTCAGAGTGTTGACACAGATTTGTGGGTTTTAGTTTCAGCACGGCACATTGGGTGAATTTATTTCTTTGGAAGAAATGGCCTTTGGCTCTGAGGAAGAGGGTAAGTCCCTCAAAACGCCTTCGCCTTCTGGACCCATGTTGTCCCTCTATGAGATGAGACGCATTGGAGAGTTGAGGCTGGAAATTTGTCTGACAAGCTTGTACTAGTAATGCACTAGGCTGGTGCTCCCTTTTTGTTTTTTTGATTAATTTATTAAATGTGATTAACCGTCCTGTCAGTTTTTTGACATTTGTTTTCTACTAGGGAGATTTCACTTCCTGTTTTGTAGGCACAGGATGTAAAAGTTAAAGGGTGGCAATTTCCCTGTTGTCACCAGAAAAAGTGTCCCCCATAGGAAGATTTCCCCTTCATTCTTATTCTAGTAAAACCTATTTATTTTTTCTAAATCTAACAGAGGTATTTACTCTTCCCATATCTATCCAAATCTTTGGTGTTGTTGGGCTTTAAACATGCCCCTTAACCTACGTATGGAATTCTTGCAAGAGAATAAGAAAGATTGTTATGGGGTTGCATATATTCTATACAATAGAACATCATTCACAAAAGCAGCTATTTCATGATCAGTTTGTCCTATGTATATTCCCTTTATGTCATCATTATGGTGTAGGGTGCTATAAGAAAATAGCAAAAAGCAGCTGGGAAAATGGCAACACTGCCTGATGCCATTGCAAAGATCAGTAGGAGGTTAAGTGATGCCATTACTCTGACTTTAGCTGTTCACATGATTCTGGGGAGCATCTTGGGGCCAAGGCCCATAGGTTGCAAGGTCATGAACATAAAGGACCAGTCAGTCTACACAGTTGAACACATTTTTGGCATCAATAAGTGAAAGAAGCAATAATGTTTTATGTTGTTGGGCACAGTATGTAATTCAAATTGTTTGCCAAGATGACATAATGTTTCTGGCTTCTGTCCCTTGGACAAAGCCCACGTTTTCTGCATGGATCCAGGGTAGTAGAAGCAGTTTGAGGTGTAATGCCAAATTTTTTGAGTATTTTTTATTCCTAAATTAACCTATAGCTTTTGCATAACAGAGGATTTTTCACCTCTTTGAGAATAATTGTAATGTGCTAGTTTGGATTCTTGGAAAAAGGGGAGCCAATGCTGATTGAAGTCCAGCAAACAAACAGTTGGACCATCCTGGGAGCAGTGGGACCTGAATATCCAGTGCTAAGCAAAGGTCCTTCTTCCAGTTTCTCATTTCTACGATCCTTTCCTATCCATTGAAGCTGGTCCAGCAACCGTTTATTACTATGGCATTAATAGATCTGTCCCATGACTTTGCCATATATATAAGGGAAAGTAATGAAGATTTCTCAGGTGAGAATCCTACCTACATAGGACTGACATGCAACATTCAAAGAAGCCCATTTTTCTTTCTGTCAGCTTTCATGTTAAAGCCAAGTAATACAGTGATGGTTTCCAAAAGATACATATGTTTGTAATTGGCTAGCAAGAGGAAGGGACTTTTTGTTAAACTTGTGTAAAGGAGAACTCTGCTATAATCTAGAAAAAGTCCAAACAAATCCGTAAATAATAGAATGTAAAATTTCTTAGTTCAAACTTGTTCATGTCTTGAAATATGAAGTGCTGCATATGTACAAATGTACATCTTTATATTGGATAGTTCGATATATGCTCGAAGTACATACTTGAGTCAAGGAGAAATCATCCGAAATGCATAAAACCCACCTAAGACTACTCATTCTATATGCTTACAAGCTGTAAAAAAAGGAATAAGCTTGATAATCATATTAATAAAAGCAGTCTTTAAAAAAAAAAAAAAAAAAACATTGGCGCTGTTTGACAAAAATAAACTATAAGAGCCGGTTCACACAGGGGCGACTTGGGATCCGACTTGAAGTTGCCCCAAGTCGCACGGTTGAGAAAGTCAATGTAAGTGAATGGAGCAGTCTTAATATACACTACTGAAGTCGCTCCGACTTCAGAAAAGGTTCCTGTACTACTTCAATCCGACTTCTAGGCGACTTGTACCCATTGATTTCAATGGAAATCGGATCCCCTGTCTTAACTGAAGCAACAATAGAGGAAGAGAAATTTTTTTCCAGGCAAACCCCTCCCTCCCCCTCCCTCCCACAGAGCTGATTGTTGTTTGATTGGCCACTGGAAAGCCTCCTGTCCTGGAGGCGACTTGAAGTCGCCTTGTAAGTTGCCCCAAGTCGCACTGTGGTGCGCGCTCAGGTCGTGTTCAAGTCGCCTCGGCCAGAGTCGTGTCGCCCCTGTGTGAACCGGCTCTTATGGTTTTGTATTTTTTTGTTTACATGACAATAGGTTCTCGGAGCAATGTAGGTTACAACAAAGCCTGGGGGAATGCCCAGGAAAAAACAACCAAATAAACCGGTCTAACAGTATGCGTTAAAAACAGGGGTTTAGTACGCACGCATTTGCAAATGCATGCGTAAGCCACAGAGCCTCGCCACAGCACCCTGCCATCTGTGGTCCATCGGAGCCATGTAGGTTACCTAAAGCAAAATCACAGCAGTAGTTTCTTGCCTTTTCCAACAGGCTGTATCGACAATCCATTGTGACATGTCGGAAGACACTGAAAGCTTCACCTAGAGACTAAAAGTACAAGCTATTATTATGCAATTTTTCAATCTATTTAATTAAATATGCATTCTGTGGGGGGAAGGTAAAGCATAGTGAATCAGGGATGCTATAAGTGGCTTACCTTTCATAGCACCATATCGTGTTCCTGAAGTTGCACACTGTAAAAGGCACATCCACAACAGCTTATATGTGTGTTTGCCTCTGGCTTGTCTGAAACTGGACAAGGACCTGACCATATGTTCTAGATCAGGGATATGCAATTAGCGGACCTCCAGCTGTTGCCAAACTACAAGTCCCATGAGGCATAGCGAGACTCTGACAGCAGCAAGCATGACACCCAGAGGCAGAGGCATGATGGGACTTGTAGTTTTGCAACAGCTGGAGGTCCGCTAATTGCATATCCCTGTTCTAGATGTTTTAAAGCCAAATTAAAATTTTTGTGGTGGTCTCTGGCTGCATAAGGGTGTTTGTATGGGGGTCTACATGATGTATAAGGGGTCTGTATGGGGCATAATGGCTACATAAGAATGTCCCTGACTGCCAAGCTATTTTTTTGAAGGTCTGGTGCATGTATAAATTGTCTGTGTATACATAAAGGTAGCAGGTGGATTTACAGTTTATACCTGACAAACGAGACCTATAATATAGGCAGGCATGTTGTGGGAATTAAAGTGTCATGTGGGTAGGAAGCCTATAGATTGTGGATACTGAAAGATCTGTCACTATTCAAATCACACTTGAAGGGGTTGTAAACTTTCTATAGTGCAGCACCCCCCCCCCCACACTTTTACTCACCTGAGCCCGGTCTTTTCAGCGCCGAAAACTAGCACACCAGCTCCAGCTGGTGTCTCGGGTCCTGATTGAATAGATTGATAGCAGCGCAGCCATTGACTCCCGCTGCTGTCAATCAAATCCAATGGTATGGGAGTCAGGAGGGCGGGGCCAAGTCCTGCTGTTTCTGTCAACTGATGCAACAGCAGGACACGGGAGCGTGCCCCGAGGGAGAGCGCTTCTCCAACGGGGCACTCGAGAAGAGGAGGAGGATCGGGAGCACTCTGTGAAAAAAAAATGCACAGAGGAGGTAAGTATGACATGTTTGTTATTTAAAAACAAAAACAAAGTTATCCTTTAAAGGAAAACTGTATTAGGAGAAAAAAGCTTCTATTACTGATTTACTTCTGAAATCAGCACTCTTTTCAGAGTTGTTCTTAGTAGTCAGGGGTATTTTTAAAGCATTGCAGCCATGCTATCAGCATGACAGCTAAGAAAATAGTTTGGTGTGTCTTTCATGACAGGTTTTCTCTTAAAAACAACCCACATTTCTGACCACATTACTTATTCCAGCCATAGAGGTTTGAGGAGCCAGGCGAAATTCAAAGTGTATGGGCAGGCTGAATTGATCAACTTGGTACAACCAGCCTGCCAGATTCACTTGCGATTATTGCTTGCAATAATCGCCTATAAAACAAAAAAGAAACTGCACTTGTGATAACAATGTAAATAAAGCTGCAACACTCGTGAGATATTGTCACAAAATTAGAAATGGATAAATAGAGTAGGCACGAAGTCCTTGTAGTGACGAAACCGGTCGGGCTGAGGGATTCCTTCCTGTCATCACGTCTAGAGAGCACTTGGAGATTGTACAGATGTTTTTGTGCCTATACATACATGCTGTTTTTACTTGCTGGCATGTAAGCGCAATACTTTTTATAACAGCCCTGTTTATTGAGATTTTACACTATTGTGGCATTTTTATCCTTTGTTGGAGTTTGCCAACTGATATGTCCACTTGAAGCAAGATGACCGATGATTTCCTTATTGGCTGCCTGGATTGATCTTCCTCGTTTACCATTTGTGCATTTACATATGGCAATGGAGCATTTGAGATACCAAAGCCCCCGTAACAGGTGGTCATTGCTCTCTGGTAAGTGTATATCCTTCATTGATGGTGGTTTATCACATGGAAGATTCCTGGTGGTGTATCAACAATTAAGATACCTGTTCACATCTATGTCACTTTGGTGACTCAGACTCACTTTTTTTGTTTTTATTTCTGGTTACACTTAGCGCAACATTATTTACCCATAGCAATAATCACTGTCTTCTTCTCATAGGGACAGTTATCTCCACCCCACCCCCCGCCAGGAGCAGACAATTGCTCGGCAGGTGGTATTCCCGTCAGCACTGTCTGTGTTCATGGGAGGAACCATGCAACTTTCTTTCCTGCAACCCATTTGCACCATGTCTTGGAATAAGTTACAACTCTAAAAACATGCCTGACTTTTTTTTTCCCAATACAGGTCAATTCTTTGTGAAGGTGTGAATAGGCCCCGTTGTAAACAGTAAATTTTCTTCTGTCCTTTCACTGGATAGAAAATTGACAGACAATGGAAAATATATGACAACTCTGAGCCACATGGAATATGATGTTTATTGATGAAATTTTCAAACCTCTATGTGTGATCTATTGTAAAGTCTGTTTGTGTTTTTCTAGAGCAAAGACCACAGTTCAGACTGTACTACAACATGTACTTATATGGTTTCATCGCCCTCTGAGCAGCTTTTTCAACTATGGGATTGAGCCAACAAACTGGTTTTAATTGTGCTTTCCTGCTCATGGTGCTGCTATTGTTCCACAGAATTTGGCTTTCTTTGTGGATAAAAAATAAAGTCTAAACTTGAAGGTGAAAAAAATAAATAATTAATCAGTTAATGAAGGTATCTTGTTTCATTTTAAGTGCACATAAATTGCTTTAATTATAGGAATACTTTGTAAAAATGTTAGATAAACCATGGTATGAGCACATTAATACAACCACTGATTATTGAAGCTATAGTTATCCCTTTAATTAAGTATTTTCATGTGCTTTCCCTCCTCCCTCTCATATTTCAGAATATAACACCAGATTTTCAATGCAAACTCCTGCCTGTGTATATACTACATCGGACTCTGCAGTAGCATACACAATTTACATAGTGTCAGAAACCTGCTCACTAATACATATACAAATACTTGGCTGGCTTCCTAATAACTGAATGGATTTCCCTTCTTCCTCTTTAGTGAACAGGTCACCTGCACTATAAATGTTAAAACAGCCCAGCTGGGATTAGCTCAAATTCTGAGTGAGTTTTTGTATTATACTGTAGGTCAGAAGATAAAGGGGACATTAGAGAGCACAAGTGGGCAAGAGTAACATCATATGAGCATATTTTTTTTTAACCAAAAATGTATGTTCTATACCTTTCCATTGCATTGATGCCATCAGTGTTATTCTTTGATTGTTAGCTGTACTGCAGATGCTATCTTATACCTCCTAACTCTACATAAAGTCTGGATTCACACCACCTTTGTTTCATTTACCACACATTGATGGGTAATTATTTTTTCAAGGTGCATGTCAAACAGGCAGTATAGCTTTGTAAGAGTGAAATGTATGAATGATTCCTGTCCAAAATGTATGTAGTTGTTAATGACAGCTGTTTTTTATTTTATTTAAAAAGGTAATAAAAAAAGCAGTACAAAATTCCAGAGCATTACATAGTCAATGTATTCACTATGTTTTTTTACATACATAACCAGGAACTCAGATTCTACAATAAGCATCCAAACATAAATCAACAAACATTGAAATCCAGTGTATAAAACCCACACAGCCAATTACCATACCATTCTTACCATAGGCGATTCATGATTAGATCTACCAGAGCTAAGCCAAAAACATACAGCCATGGTGCCCAAATGTTTTCAAATTTTCTACCACTGCCCCTATGTTGGTAGATACATTTTTCCAACCTAATAGTGTCACCCATCTGAGTCAGCCACTCCTTCACTGTGGGGGTTTTGTAGATTTCCAATGCCTCAAGATTAATTTTCTGGCCTGAAAAACAGCCCCAGCTATCGCTAGTCTAGTGGCCTCTTCTACATGCACTTCATCTATAATTCCTAACTGGCAGATTTTAGGGTCTTCTGTAAGTTGAACCTGAAAACTCGGTTGATAATCCCTATCACCTCCTTCTAATAGGCGTGTAATTTTGGGCACCTCCACAAGAGGTGGATCAGGTCTCCACGGTCCCTCATGCAATTAGTGCAGGATGGATCATCTTGCATATCCATTCTCACCAATGTAGCTGCCTTGTAATGGACACGCAAGAGTAGGTATAGTTGAGATAGCCATTGGGTTACATTTAAAGAGCACTAGGGAACAGCAGCTAAATCCTCCTACCATTGGTCTTCCTCAAAAAATCCAACATCACGCTCCCATTTAGATATCACCCCACCGGTTCCATTGAGCAGAAATTTATTAAGCAACATAGAGTAGCTGCAGGTGATAACCCCCTTGTAAGAGGTCACCTAATGCATGTAGTTAAAAATAGGTGTGGGACTCTGTGTCCAAGAGTTAGTAACCATTTGGGCCCTGATTGCGTGTTGGAGTTGGAAATAATACAATAGCATAGATGAGGGGAGTTTGAATTCTAGCTGTAGAGCATTGAATGGGCATAACTTGCCATCTCTGAATATTTGTTGCATGCATGTAACACCGTATAGTTGCCATTTCAAGCCGTATTGCAATTTTTCCAACTCCAGATACTGCTTGTTATCCATATAGGGTAGGTAAAACCCTCCACCTGCTGTAATGTTCTGACCTTGTTCCTTATTTTTTGCATCAGGTTATAAGTGGGATATAGCTTGTTTGGCTTAGGGAAATGCAGTGTTTCTAGGCCTTCAGCACCCCCCCCCCCCAATCGTAAAGCTGAGCAGCTGTGTGGTAGAATCAACCAAATTAAACTCTGGCTTATGGCCCTAGCTATATGCTGTAGTTGAGAGGCTAAATAGTATAAACATGGGTTTGGAAGTGCCATCCCACCTGCTTCATTAGCAGTTGTATTGTGCCATATAAGGGACCTGAAAATTGAATTAATGATACAAAACTGCTTCAGTGGAATAACCATCAGAGAATTGTGGAGCACATGTAGAATCTGGCATTAGGAACATTTTGATCAAGTTGATTCTACCCACCGGGAAAGTTTAAGTCACCATCTGAGGATCCGGTTTCCCATATAATAACATAAGGGAAGAATTAGTCCAGTTCATCATTAATCCTGAGTAGTGGCCAAATGTTTGAACAATCTCCATGGCCTCCTTCAGGAATGACGACGTGTCTCCCAAAAGTAGCATGGTGTCGTCCGCATATAGCATCAGTTTTCCATGAAGCTCCCCATACCAGAAAACTTGGATATTAGAATTGGAATGAATACCAGCTGCTAGCGGTTTTATGGCTACAGCAAAAAGGAGAGGAGACAGTGGGCACCCCAGCCTAGTGCCCCTATATTAGCTTAAGTGGGGAGATACTCTTGTTGCTTCTCTATGAGCAGCTTTAGGGAAGCTATATAATAGTTTGACCCACAAAATAAAGCCTTCCCCAAAACCAAATTTGTGCAAGATGGCCCATAAATAAGCCTACTCAATACTGTCAAAGGCCTTCTGGGCATCGAGAAATAGCAAAGCTCTATCACCTAAATTATCAGCCCTGGATTGTATATTAACGAAAAGCCTACGTAGGTTTATGGCCATAGACTTCTGAGGAATAAACCCTGCCTGATCAGAATGAATAAAGGAGGATATTACTTTATATAATCGTATGGCCAAATCCTTTGCCAGTATCGTCACATTGATTAACTGCTTGCCGACCATCGCACAACGATATACGTTGGCAGAATAGCACGGGCAGGCAGATGGACGTATATATACGTCCCCTTTAAGAAACGGCATTGTGGATGCGCAAGCTCTGTGAGTCGGACCGCGGGTCCCGCGGATTCGATGTCCGCGGGGATACCCGTGATCGTCTAACGGAGAGGAAGAACGGGGAAATTCTGATGTAAACAAGCATTTCCCCAGTCTTCCTAGTGACAGGACACTGATCACAGCTTCCTGAAATTGAAAGCGGTGATCAGTGTCATGTCACACACAGCCCATCCCCCCTACAGTTAGAAGCACTCCCTAGGACACACCTAACCCCTTCAGCGCCACCTAGAGGTTAACCCCTTCACTACCAGTGTCTTTTTTACAGTAATCAGTGCATTTTTATTGCACTGATTACTGTAAAAATGACTGGTCCCAAAAAGTGTCCGATGTGTCCGCATAAAGTCGCAGTCACAATAAAAATCGCAGATCGCCGCCATTACTAGTAAAAAAATAAAATAATAAAAATGCCATAAATCTACCCCTATTTTGTAGATGCTATAACTTTTGCGCAAACCAATCAATATACGCTTATTGCAATTTTTTTTACCAAAAATATGTAGAAGATCACATTTCGGCCAAAACTGGAAAAATTTTGTTTTTTTTTATAGATTTTTTTGGGGATATTATGGCAAAAAGTAAAAAATATATATATATATATTTTTTTAAATTGTCGCTCTATTTTTGTTTATAGAGCAAGATCAAATAGCACCAAAAGAAAGCTCTATTTGTGGGAAAAAAAGGACGTCAATTTTGTCTTGGTTCTACCTCGCACGACCGCGCAATTGTCAGTTAAAGCGACGCAGTGCCGAATCGCAAAACGTGCTCTGGTCTTTGGCCAGCGAAATGGTCCGGGGCTTAAGTGGTTAAAGGGATATAGGTCTATATAAGCCAGGGTCTAAGGCAGGGGTCTCCAAACTTTTAAAAACAAAGGGCCAGTTTATTGTCCTTCAGACTTTAGGAGGGCCGGATTGTGCCCAGCGGGGGGGGGGGGGCAGAAAATGTCATGGGCCCGGCATCAGTGAGAATAAATATGGCCTCAGGGTTGGTGGTCTATAAGAGGAGGAGTAGTGCCCCTAATTGGTAGCAGGAATAGTATTCCATCATTGGTATTGGTGGAAGAAATAGTGCTCCATTGTTGAAATCAGTGGGACAAAAAGTGCCCCAAGGGCCGGATAAAGGCTAGCAAAGTGACACATCTGGCCCTCGGGCCGCAGTTTTGAGACCCCTGGTCTAAGGCATGGGTGCTCAACCTGTGGCCCTCCAGCTGTTGAGGAACTACAAGTTCTATCATGCCTCTGCCTTTGGGAGTCATGCTTGTTTAACTGACAGCCTTGCAATGCCTCATGGGATTTGTAGTTCTGCAACAGTTGGAGGGCCACAGGTTGAGCACCCATGGTCTAAGGGGTCTTTGCCAGGTTTCAATAGCAAGACTATATTTGCTTTGCTCAGCTTTTTTTTAGCCTCATTTAACATTTCTAACATATTGTTTGAACACCTCGGCCGGAATGCGATCCTCCCCTGGTGCTTTCGAGTTAGGGAACATCCCAGTCGCCACCTGCAGCTCCACCAAGGTGAGAGAAGCGATAGCAGTACCCAATCCCAGCTTTCATGGTAGCTCTCAAAGGCTGCAGGAATGCAACCGAGAACTGCCAGAAATGATTGCTTATACAGCCATCGTGGAGGGGTGGAAGGGGACATAAAGGGGAACTTCCTTTAGGGGGAAGTTCTGCTTTAACCCCTTGGCCCTGTGTTTACAACTTAACCATGTTGAGTGCACTTCCAGCACGGTAGCTGGCAGAGAACGGTAAGCTCCCAATGAATACTTGCGTCAAGAGCTTTCCAATCATGTAACCACTGTGACAGCCAATCACAGCGGTCACATGACCCAAATGCCCACCTCCGCCTCTTGGCTTTTAGAGCTCTTAAAGGGCTGGCAGGCGGTCCGCAGGAAGGGTTTAAGGATTGGGCATCTTGGGTAAATTACATTTTTAACTTTTGACATGACCTATATCCAAAAGCACCAGTTTGAGGAACAGACAAAAATGCCTATGGTATAGAGCTTTGGTTTCAATTCACCATAAGCTTATAAGAATTCTATACTAAGACAAATACAAGGACTTCAAGACTAAGCACTCAGCAGCCAAAATCAAAAAGTATTGAAACTACAGGATCAACATGATAGGCAGACGACAAACATTTTCAGGGAGGGATCAACATTGGCAGCCTCTGCATGATACAGATTTTCTTTAGGGTGGATATGTAAAGCACATCTAAACTCAGAATGTATTGCAATTTACAAATTCCTCAACATGGTGCCTGTATTCAGTTAAGTTTTTTCAGGCTTTTCTTTCCCTTTATTTTCTCCTGGTAATCGATAGTCAGGCTATTATATTTGAACTTTCTTTACCGTCAAAAGAGGCAATTAGAGGGTGTAGACAAACTATTTAATACTCACAGGGGTGCCTACGATGGTCAACTTTTATTCATTTATGTAAATCCTTTATCCAAACAGGAAAAAATAAAGTGTTGCTCTAACTACTTAAAAGATGCCGTCTCTGTAGGTCTCACCAAGGGAGCAGTAATCCGAAACACTGCTTAGGTTTGATACAGCCTCCTGAAGAGCCACTTGTGCTGCCATGCTGTCAACCCGCCTCCCCTCCTGAAGATGCCAATCTGGTAATGTATGACAAGCATGTGTAATAACTGGATGCTGTTTGCTGTTGCCTGAGTGTTTTAAACAGTTACTTCAAGTGTGCTACTGCAATTTCTTAAGTCATATTCCTAGTGCTAGTGATTGCAGATTGCGGTCTACCTTGTTATCCGACTGACCTACAATTCATCAATAGTAAAGTGTTTAATTGTGTCCTGGACTCAGTGAGTGTTGCTCCTACTGACCTTACCAACAAGCTGCAATATATTACATTTTTGTTTTTGAATTTAGATATGCTTTATAATCTAACATTTGGCTGTCAGACATTCATTAGCACAGTTTAGTGTGGCAAAGCAAATCAGTGAGAAAATGTACTTTACTCTTTCGTCCATGGACCAACACAGCTTCTATATTGACAAAGTGGGTATTATCCGTTAATTAGGAGTGACTAGGCAGAAAACTTGTAAAAAGTGTTGCATCACACCTTCTACAGTACCGCCCAGGGGGCGGACCCTCTGGGTATATCCCCTCAGTCTGCATCTCGCAGATCAGTTTTTTTCTGTCTAGCAAAGAGTAGGACATGGCTCCCTTCGGGCCCATTGGTCCGGGGGAAAAAGATATTTTTTTTGCTACATTTTTTTGTTTCCTGCGATCTTCGATCAATTGCCGACTGGGTGACAGGCTGGATCCTCGATCCTTGTAGTCTCCCCAGTTTCGGCCATCGAGCGTGTGCCGACCCTAGCTACGCGCTGGGTTTTCCACGACATGCCCGTCGCTCCACGGGTGGCCAGTGAACCTACGCTCCAGGGCCTGCATCAAAACCGCTCAGCTTCGGCTGACCTTACGGCCGAGTCGCAGCAGCCTGGCCAGTGAGCTTACGCTCCAAGGCTTGCATCGGACCGATCAGCTTCGGCTGACCTTCCGGCCAAGTCGCAGCAGCCTGTCCGGTGAGCGTCGCGCTCCAGGGCATACATATGATCGTCCCCTTGGGTCCAATCACAGCATGCCTGGCCAACAGTCACCTTCCGTGCACGGACGATGATCTGTTTGGAATGTCTTCCAGCATAATACATGCAGGATAGGTAAGTAAACTCCCCTGCCTCGGCTGGGTGATTTGGCTGGACATTCCTGGAGAGACCAAGTAAGTGGTTGTGGCCCCTTTCTTCCCTCTCTCCCTGCCTTTCCCTCCTCCCTGGGCTTCTAGCTAAAGGTTGCTGGGTGCTGGGGGTCACCTAAGGGGTTCCACTGGAGCGGGGCTGGCTGTAACTAACATTTAAAATAAATTTAATTTCTGCTTACCTGTATGTGCTTCCTACTCCATGCTGTCGGCGACCATTTTGCGGTGGTCCATGTCGGGTTCGGCCTCTAGTGACTGCCCGTAGGCCATCTTCCTGTGGTTTCGGCGCCATTTTCTTGTAGTTCCACACCCACTGGCCTTTATCGACTGATCGGCGGCCATGTTTGTAATGATCCACGCTGTATGTATATATTGCCGTTCGGCGGCCATCTTTTTGTGGTCTACGGCTGCTTTGGCCTCTATCTTCGGCTCGGCGGCCATTTTCTTAGAGCCCACATTATCTTCCATACAGACATTTTGGCGGCCATTTTGCCAGAGTCTCCGGCCTCTAGGGTGCATTGAACTGGCGTGAAAAATTCACACAGGAAGCACTGATAAAAGAAGCAGACTGACACAGCGGTAGTGGGACAGCATCACAGGCGCAGCACACGGCAGCATAGCAATACCAGTCCAGGGTGGTGAGTCCTCTGGGTGACCCAGCATCTCTGCAGCACAGGAGGGTGGCCTATTGATATCTTGACTGGAGCCCTGTGGGTGTCAGCGTGTGGTCAGCATGGCATCTGAGCCAGATGTCTTCTCCCCTGAAACACCAGATTTAGCAGCTGGTGCCCCTGAGGTGTCTATGGACGCTATGTCGGCAATCTTAGAGGCGTTTGCTGCCAGGGTGGAAGCAGCACACGGGAATACAGGGGGTAGTAAACTCCCCCATCCCCTGCAATCTTCTGGGGATATTTCTGAGACAGAACCAGGTCCAGCTATGGCTCATGGCCCAGATTCTGACGCATCAGAGACTGCAGACCGTGACCGATCGGACAGGGAGGATGACTCCAAGTCCAGGTCAGTACGCGAGACGGCTTTGGTATCTGACCTTATTACTGCAGTGCGGGATACGCTAAAGTTGGAAAATACTGCAGAAGCAGCAGAGACTCCAGTCCCCTTTGGGTTTCGTAAACCTGCCCGCACTGCTAAGGTGTTCCCTTGTGTGTCTTATTTTGACAAACTCTTATACAAGGAATGGGAGAACCCACTGAGGGTCTTTACAGCCCCAAAGAGGTTTGCGGTACGGTACCCCTTTTGAGGAGAGTTTTCTGAAGAAATGGACCTCTCCCCCTATAGTGGACCCTCCGGTGCCCAGACTTAATAGAGCTACCACTATTCCAGTAGAAGGGGCTCCTGTTTTCAAGGACCCTGTGGATAAGAAGGCTGAAGCACTCGCTCGCTACCTATACTCAGTGGTAGGCTCGGCAGTACGCCCGGCATTGGCGGAGGCCCTAGTGTCTCAGACACTTACTGAATGGGCCTAGTGTACCTGGGGTTGATTTTGGATTCCTCAGAGGCAAAGGTATTCCTCCCTGTGGAGAAGTTGCAGACCCTACGGGCTGCAGTATGGCAGCTGACTTCCAGGAATTGGTCGTCACTCCGTTTTTGCATGCGAGTGTTAGGCCTCATGGTAGCCTTCTTCGAGGCGGTCCCATATGCTCAATACCACACTCGAGTGTTACAGAAGGGAAGTTCTGTCAAGATGGAACAGATGTCCATCATCTCTGGATTATCAAATCTGAGTGAGCCACCTAGTCAGGAGATCCCTGGTATGGTGGCTGACAGCACCGGCTCTAATGGCCGGGAAGTCATTTCTTCCGGTTTACTGGATAGTGATCACGACGGACGCCAGCCTTACAGGTTGGGGGGGAGTCTGGGGTGTTCAGTCGGTGGAAGGTCGCTGGACCCCAGAGGAAGCCCTCCTGCCGATCAATGTCCTGGAAATCCGGGCGATCAGGCTGTGCCTCTTCAAATGGTCTCAGAGGCTGCAAGGGCGTCTATTCAGGATCCAGTCAGACAACGCCACAGCAGTGGCATATGTCAATCATCAAGGAGGAACAAGAAGCTCAGCTGCAGCATCGGAGGTCGCTTGCATCCTGAAGTGGGCAGAGAGGAGCGTACCAGCACTGTCGGCCGCGTACATTCCGGGTGTGGAAAACTGGCAGGCGGACTACCTGAGCCGCCAGATGCTGGACCAGGGAGAATGGTCCTTACACCCGGAGGTGTTCCAACTCCTCTGCCAAAGATGGGGCACACCAGACGTAGATCTTCTGGCTTCCCGACTCAATCGGAAGGTATTGAGGTTTGTGGCCCGGTCAAGAGACCCATGGGCAGACACAACGGACGCGTTGGTGGCATCGTGGGGTCAGTATCGGCTAATCTATGCCTTCCCTCCCTTAAGGCTTCTTCCTCTTCTGCTCCGCAAAATGGAGGCAGAGGGAATTCCAATGATCCTAATCGCTCCAGATTGGCCTCAGCGTCCTTGGTACGCCAATCTAGTACGTCTGGCGCCTACCACTACGGAAGGACCTGCTATCGCAAGGTCCCATACTCCATCCTGCTTTACGGTCACTGGCTTTAATGGCATGGCTGTTGAGAACCAGGTACTGAGAGACCGGGGCCTGTCAGATTCAGTAATCTCTACTATGAGAAGTGCTCGGAAACCGTCCTCTAGGAAGGTTTATCACCGCACTTGGAAGGCCTACATCTCCATGTGTGAGGAAATGAAATGGCATCCGCGTACTTATTTGGTTTCCAGAATCCTGCTGTTTTTAAAGCATGGGGTGGACCAAAGGCTTGCCCTAAGTACGATTAAGGGACAGATATCTGCCCTGGCTGTCTTTTTTCAGTGACCCCTGGCGACTCACTCTCTCGTGAGTACATTTGTGCAGGGGGTTCGACATGTGGCCCCTCCGGTCCGTCCCCCGCTACCTCCGTGGGACTTGAACCTGGTCCTCTCGGTGCTTCAGATGGCACCGTTTGAGAATATTAGAGATATTCCCCTGTTGACACTTTCTCATAAAGTGGTCTTTTTGGTGGCTGTTACATCAGTTAGACAAGTCTCTGAGCTGGCAGCCTTGTCCTGCAAGGCTCCCTATTTGATTTTCCACAAGAGTAAGGTGGTGCTGCGGCCGCAGCCTTCCTTTCTTCCGAAAGTCGTTTCGGCTTTTCATCTCAACGAAGACATTGTACTTCCATCCTTGTGTCCTCATCCGTCGAATCCTAAGGAGTCGGCGTTGCATTCCTTGGACGTTGTCCGAGCTTTGAGAGTATACCTATCTGCTACTTCCCTATTCCGGAAGTCAGACTCACTGTTTGTTTCGGTGGCTGGTCCCAAGAAGGGCCAAGCAGTCTCGTCGGCCACCATCTCTAGGTGGATCCGACAGATAGTAATCCAGGCTTACGCCTTAAAGGGTCAAGCGCCACCCTTTCCTGTCACGGCGCATTCGACCAGGGCAGTAGGTGCCTCTTGGGCTTTCCGACATCAAGCGTCTGTTTCCCAATTATGTAAAGCGGCGACTTGGTCGTCCGCTCACACTTTCACAAAATTCTACAAAGTTGATGTAGGTGCACCTTCGGATGCCTCTTTCGGCCGCAAGGTTTTGCAAGTGGCTGTTTAGAGTTGCAGCTCCTCCGTTGGAGGAGTGCTGTTTTGTGCTTGGGGTGAAGTTTATTTTTATTCTGTTACCACCCCTCGTTTTTTTCTCTGACACTGCTTTGGGACGTCCCACTTTGTCAATAGAGAGGCTGTGTCGGTCCATGAACGAAAGAGTAAATAGGATTTTTTACTCACCGTAAAATCCTTTTCTCCGGGTCCATGGACCGACACAGCACCCACCCCTCCTTTTTAAGTTTGTACTGCTTTTTGACGAACTGATCTGCGAGATGCAGACTGAGAGGTTATACCAGAGGGTCCACCCTCTGGGCGGTACTGTAGAAGGTGTGATGCGGCACTTTTTACAAGTTTTCTGCCTAGTCACTCCTAATTAACGAATAATACCCACTTTGTCAATAGAGAAGCTGTGTCGGTCCATGGACTCAGAGAAAAGGATTTTACGGTGAGTAAAAAATACAATTTTTCTTATAATTCTAATTAGAAGCAGCAGAGTGCTTCTGCACAAGTGAAACTGCATAAGCACTGCTCTTCTATTTTTACAGGAGCCTATTAGTGGATTGATAGGCATTCCCTGCCACGTCCTGCTTCTGATTACTAGAGTAAAGGGACTACATCCACATTTTACTAAACAAATAAATACACACAAGTATACAGTGTTTACAGGAAAAAAATCTACAAACCAGCCTCAAAAGCATTGCAAATGTGGTCAGTGGACCATGGGTGTAATGCCAGGCTCCTGCAGACTCTTTATCCAGCTAGTTGTCTGTATCGAGGTAAAGGCTTTCATTTGGAGAGCTGGAGAAAGTGGGAGTAAAAAAATGACATAGCACCTGTGGTCAGTAGGAGGAGGAATAGTGCCCCATTGTTGTCAATGGGAGCAATAGTGCCCCATCGGTAATATCATTGGGAAGAATCATTCCCCATTGTTAATGTCAATGGAAGGAATAGTGCCCCATCATTGGTGTCAGTGAATTGAATAATGCCCCATCTTTGGTTTCAGCAGAAAGAATAGTGCCCCACTGTTGGTGTCCGTAAAGTGAATGGTGCCTCATATCAGTGGAAGATACAGTGCCCCAAGAACCAGATAAAGGCAAGAAAAGTGCCACAGTTTGGAGGCTACTGGTCTACAGAAAGGTAACATGAACATTTTTAGTTTACCTCGGTCCACTGCGTTAGTCATTAAAACCAATCTAGGATGTATGGTAAATTGGAGAGATTTGCCAAACAAACATAAAGGGAAATGAGTGACAACTGCACTCAGAATATATATAAAAAAAAAAAGGGACTCTATCTTTATTACAAGAAATGTGTATATAAATGGCCCATAGGATACTCCTGCAACCCAAATTAAAATAGACAATGTTTAAACAATAACTCCCAGGAACAATATAAATTCCATCCAATGCTAAATTACATGTATTATCTTCAATAAATAAGTCCAAAGCTGATGTAATACATATGAACATGCACCAATCTGGCTTTAGGTGATAACAGGGTAGAAATGCTTGGCAATTTATATATGTTGTGCATAGCAGTCACTGTAGATGTTATCCAATTGATAAACTCGATGACCAAAATTACTATTGGTAACTTTTTGAGATATACTCTATTCTGGCCAATATGTAGTCAGTAATAGTTCAAAATTACCTCAGAGCAGCCAGAACGTTAAAGTGGTTGTAAACCCACTTATGCAACTTGCACCTACAGGTAAGCCTAGATTAAGGCTTACCTGTAGGTGCAAGAAATATCTCCTAAACCTACGTGGTTTAGGAGATATTTGCAAAAAAGACAAGCACCGATGTCTATGGCGCATGCGCACCGTAGACAATGGTGCATTCACAGTCAGAATCCCATTCACAAATCCGGCTTTGCCGGCTCCCGCGCGCATGCGCGGAGTGACGTCTTCGCCGCTCCGGCCAATCACAGCGCCAGAGCGGCGATACCCGGAAGGAACCTTCCGGGTATCTGTGGAGCGATGGCTGCGGCTGGAGGGGGAGATGAGGACGGCTTCGGGGGCCCCGATCTAAGGTAAGCAATGCATAATGAGTTAGTATGTTAGTCATACTAGCTCATTATGGCTTTGTCTTGCAGGTGTTTTTTTTTTTTTAAACCGGGTTTACAACCACTTTAATATCAATGTACATCAAGGATCCAGCTTTATGGAATCTCAATAGAACCCACACATGGTTCAAGCAGTGGTCAGAACAATCCGCCATATTGCATGACAAAAAGGATAAACGATAGTAGTTACTGCAATTAATTCACATTCCGTCTATTAGTAATAAACAAATGTGAACTGCTGAAAGTTATAATCTACTCTAGTGGTCTTATCCACATAAATCACTCAACGCTCACATCCTATTCAGATAGTTCATATGAGGAGGTTCCTGTGATATGATATCCATGGTATCTCTAGTACATGCCATTTCAAAACATGATATCCAGAAACCAAAAGAAAGCATGGTTGCCATATCACAGCTATATTTTTGTCAGAAGACAAAATAGTATCATTCTTTTCAACATATTGGCAGATGCCACATTCTCCACATTTATGCATACTCCCCAAGGGTTGAGAACTGGGAGGGGAGACTTACTCTATGGCAACAAATCTTTAAAGCTTCCCTCCCTTCTACCCAGAAGGCTTGGGTATGGACGATCTATTTTTCAAGTATCTTGATCAGCCTGTTAAACAGAGTCATGTGAGCCAAATGTAATTGGACTCCTCCTACCAATCCAGGTGGAAGCATGCCGAGGTTGGTGTACAAACTGCCCCATGGCTACACCCTGTCTTTTGCCTACAGCAGCTATTAAGATGGATACATAAAAATACATTCCAGCGTATTTACCAAAAATGCATTATACAGTAGATACATTGGAGAGGATACCTGAAGTTACCTGGCAGTAGTTAATATTCTAATAAGAATTTATAATTTGTTCTTAACTGACAAAGTATTTGTTTCAGAACATAAAAATGCCTTGCATTTCACCCTGCTTTACTGTCTCAGTTCTGCATTCAAATTTTGTGTCAAAAAAGAGTCTCTGCTTTATCTAGTTATCAAATAGAAGGGGTTGAAATTAAACCCCATGTGTAATAGTTCAAAGCAGAGTTTGGATCATTTCCCATCACACCTTGGGGGCTTTGTAAAAGGCAGTGGGCCAGTCAGGCTGGCCAGAAAGCAGTTATGAGCACATCCTGAACTTTCAGAGCAACATCGCTAACTCATTCACTGCTGGATACTGCACACTACAAAAGAGAACGCTGACAGGAGTAGGTTTGATTCTAAAAATTTGAAGAAGAAGCTGATAGAGCAGCATAGACAAATTTCAGAGTGATCGTGGCTGCCGGTTTTTAAAACATTGCTACAAGAGATTATTACTGAACTAATCAGTAGAATACATTTCAAAACCTTATAGAAAATGGATGACCTGAAAAGATGGAACCAAAAGGTACACAAGTTGACATCATATAAAACCCTATAACTAATCAATTTACTGATGGCAGCATTAATGAACCTATAGACCTCCAGAGGGTCGCAAACTGAGGAGAGCATGCAGCGAAGCCCATCTTCATCAACAGGAGCTCTGGTAAATACCAGCTGGCCCTTAGACTGTGCCGTGGGAAATCAGTTCCCTATGCTCTCAAGAGGGACCATCCTCTTCAAGAGTCCTCCAGCATGGTTCCAACTCTGCCGATCCAACTTCTTAGTCTGATCTACCCCATAGTTTCCCACTCTACTGTTATCCAGATGTTGAAATACATTTCTTGGTATGCCAACCATCTATCTTAGGTGCTCTTGAGAATGTAGCTATTGGTTCAATCTTGGTATAGCCGCTACTGTGATACCAGCTACAAAATGATCTATATGAATAATCCTCAATCCTTCCACGTTATCTCCTTGGTCTACAGCTCTATAAAATCCATATTGTTTGCTTCTCCCTCTTCCTATGTCCCTAGTAGGGATGGGCCGAACACCCCCCGGTTCGGTTCGCACCAGAACTTGCGTACAGGCAAAAAATTTGTTCAAACACGCGAACACCATTAAAGTCTATGGGACACGAACATGAAAAATTGAAAGTGCTCATTTTAAAGGCTTATATACAAGTTAGTGCAATAAAAAGTGTTTGGGGACCCGGGTCCTGCCCCAGGGGACATGTATCAGTGCAAAAATAAAAGTTTTAAAAACAGACGTTTCTTTCAGGAGCAGTGACTTTAATGATGCTTAAAGTGAAACAATAAAAATGAAATATTCCTTTAAATTTCCTGCCTGGGGGGTGTCTATAAGTATGCCTGTAAAGTGGCGCATTTTTCCCTTGTTTAGAACATTACCACAGCAAAATTACATTTCTAAAGGAAAAAAGTAATTTAAAACTGATTGCGGCTGTAATGAATTGTCGGGTCTCAGCAATATACATAAAACTCATTGAAAAAAAACGGCATGGGTTCCCCCCCAGTCCATTACCAGGCCCTTTGGGTCTGGTATGAATATTAAGGGGAACCCCGAACCAAAAATGTAAAAAAAATGCGTGGGGTCCCCCCACAATCCATACCAGGCCCTTCAGGTCTGGTATGAATATTAAGGGGAACCCTGCGCCAAAATTAATAAAAAATGACATAGGGGGTCTCCCCAAAAATCCATACCAGACCCTTATCCTAGCACGCAACCTGGCAGGCTGCAGGAAAACCGTACCAGGCCACATGTCCTCAACATGGGGAGGGTGCTTTGGGGTCTTTTTAAAAAAAAAAATGTCCAGCGATGTAAATCCACGTCTCCCAACGATCGAAAAAAAAAAAAAAAAGCTGCAACAGTTCCGCCTCCATGGGAGGCTGCCGCCGAGTGACGCTTCTCCCTTTGGTGACAGCTGTTATATAGCTGAGGGCGGGGCCACCCGGTGACATAAACGGGTGACCCCGCCGCCTCTGATGCCACGGGGAAGCCCCCGTGGCATCTGTGGGGGGGCGGGGTCAGCATTTACGTCACCGGGTGGCCCTGCCCTCAGCTATATAACAGCTGTCATCGAAAGGAAGCGTCATTCGGTGGGAGCCTCCTATGGAGGCGGAACTGTTGCGGATTTTTTTTTTTCGGTCGTCGGGTGGCGTGGATTTACATCGCGGGACATTCTTCTTTTTTTTCTTTTTTAATAAAAGGACTTGTCTTGTACCAAGCTGTCTCTTGTCTTTTTTTTTTTACAATTTTTGACACATTTTTTGTGAAATTGTAGGGGTACAATGTATTCCGTTACCAATTCAAATGGGGGGGCCAGGATCTGGGGATCCCCTTGTTAGGGGCTTCCAAATTCCGATAAGCCCCCCGCCCGCAGACCCCCACAACCACCGGGCAAGGGTTGTGGGGATGAGACCCTTGTCCCCATCAACATGGGGGCAAGGTGCTTTGTAGTGGGGGGCGCAGAGCTCCCTTGCCCCAAAGCACCCATCCCCCATGTTGAAGGCATGTGGCCTGGTACAGTTCAGGAGGGGGGCGCTCTCTCGTCCCCCCTCTTTTCCTGCGGCTTGCCAGGTTGCGTGCTCGGATAAGGGCCTGGTATAGATTTTGGGGGGACCCCCACGCAATTTTTTTAAATTTTTGGTTTGGGGTTCCCCTTAATATTCATACCAGACCCAAAGGGCCTGGTAATGGACTGGGGGGAACCCATGCCGTTTTTTTCAATGAGTTTTATGTATATTGCTGAGACCCGACATATCATTACAGCCGCAATCAGTTTTAAATGACTTTTTTCCTTTAGAAATGTAATTTTGCTGCGGGACTTTTTTCGGGAAAAATGTGCCACTTTACAGGCATGCTATAGACACCCCCCAGGCATGAAATTTAAAGGAATATTTCATTTTTATTGTTTCACTTTAAGCATTATTAAAATCCCTGCTCCCGAAAAAACTGCAATTTTTAAAACTTTTTTTTGCATTGATACATGTCCCCTGGGGCAGGACCCAGGTCCCCAAACACTTTTTATGACAATAACTTGCATATAAGCCTTTAAAATTAGCACTTTTGTTTTTTCATGTTGGTGTCCCATAGACTTTAACGGGGTTCCGAGGCTTTCGAATTTGCTTTGAACTCCGCATATTGTTTGTGGTTCGCCCGAACTTCCGAACAACCAAAGTTCGGCCGAACTTATGCTCGGACCGAACTGTTCACCCATCCCTAGTCCCTAGCTGAGAAACTGACCTTGGCATACACTTCAAAGATGAGAACTGGGAAGACATGTGGTGCTCCAATGCTAGGTGTTCCATTAATATCTCAGCTATTGAAACCAATTGCACATTATTGTTGAGATGGTACCTAGTTTCTTCACGCATCTCTCATTTTGTATCAGGTTGCCCCACCCAATACTTCTCTCTGCTCATTCTTTGTGCCTCTGCACCTACTCTCTCCAACACTGCAGCTTAACTTTTCCCCTTTCCATTGGCTGCATTACTTTCTGAACCATTGCGTAGACAAACAGTGCTTCTTATGTCATGTTACCTGGTATTGCCCTACGGTCCAACTCCAGTACTCATGCTACTAACAAAAAGTGTACCCTGTTTATTTTACATATCAGTCTGCCGACTCCCCTCTCCCATATTTTGCAATTTCCTTCCCTTAAAATGTCACCTTTCTTTCCATCTCTCACCCTCCATTTAATCCTCATTACCAATTATAAAAGATAGACCGAAAGTTTTCCGCCAATAGAAAGACCTTTCAAGAGGAATGAGTAGAAACATCAAATTGCCAACATACTATAAAAACAAGTAACATGGGCCAATTGGGCTGTAGAGACTGAACACATAGGGATGGAAAATAGTAATGAGTATCATCACAATCAATTAATGCTACACATCCTGTTTTCCATGGAGGAGGGGAAAACATGCAAGTCTAATGCCGCGTACACACGACCATTTTTCTCTTCGGGAAAAATGTAATTTTTTCTCTTTGACGAGAAAAACGACTGTGTGTGGTCTTTCAGGCATTTTTCCCGATGAGAAAAACGGCAAGAATCACAACGAGAAAAATTAGAACATGCTCTAATTTTTCTCGTCGTGATTCACTGCATTTTTTTCCGCGGCAGTTTTCCCATAGGGAAACACTGCCAGGGAGCCTACACACGGTCGTTTTTCTCGACCAAGAGAAAAAATTTCAGGAAAACCGGCCGTTTGTAGGGGAACAAGCTGTTCCTCGTTTTTCCCGTCGATTTTCTCGACGGTGTTTTCATCGTCGAGAAAATCGATCGTGTGTACACGGCATAAGACTCTTCTCCATAAGATCAGTAGTGGTAGAACAGAAAAAATAAAAGCCCATAGAGTATGAGATCTTATTAGCAGTAAAATGGGAAGACGAGATAAAGTGTAAAGGGGTATTTCAAAGAAGTCTGTAAATGAAGAAAAGATGAACAGAAGCAGAGAGGGGATGTTGGGAGTAAAAAAAAAAGAAAAAAAAAAGGGGGGGGAGGCCAAAGGGGATGGGAGACTCTGGGGCAAGCCCACCACCCAAGATTCTCCCTGTCAAAGTATTTTATTGATTGAATAAGCAAGTAAATTACAATACAGTTGTAATAAATATTACAATGAGCCATACGTGTTTAACAACCACCCAAGATTCTCATGTAGTGGCAGTGAGCAGTTAGGGGAAAACACCACAAAGACTAAGTACCTGAAAGGGACATCAGCACACGATACTCTGGAGAAAAACATAAAATCAAACTGGTAGAACCAGGTTTTATGAAACATATAATTTCTTCCAGTTTCCCCAATTTTGCATAGTCAAAGACTAATCAGCAGTGCTACAATTATTTTTCCAGTAAAGGGGTTCACACACTTTGGTTTTGTTTAGCAAGTGTATCAGCAGAGAACAACAGCAGAGAACATTTATACCATTTTGTTGAAAGTGGGGGAGATGTAAAAGAAAGGCCGCTGGGTAAGTCCCCAAGTTGACATTGGTTAGCTTGAAAGATTTTTCCAGAAGGTATGTACAGTAGTACTGAACAACTCCAAAACATGTGTAGTATGGAGCCTTCCTGTTGCTGAGAGCAACATATTGGTCAGCATATTGTTAAGGACTGTGGATAGAGTTCCTGTAATGCTCAGGGGACTCTATACCAGTGGGATTACTACTCATGCTTTAAAATAATGAAATACATGGAGAATAAAATGGAGTTCATCTAACATGCATGAGAGACGTTTGACAAATGGAATGTACTGTAAATGGATATTAGCTACATAATGTATTAATGAGGTACTACTTACTGAAACTTTTATAAACTTTGTAAGGTATTATTTATAAAAATAGGAAAAAAGGAAAAGCGAATAGCCAGTAGTAACCAGTAAAACCCCAGCTGTTTTCTTAATTGTTTACACAAATAAACAAGTACACAGTTTTAACAATTGGCTTCTGGTCTGGTTGTTTAACACATTATACAGAGCATAGTGTAATACAGTTTAATGTCAACTTTAATTTAAATCGTGAAACAGTAGAAATAAATAGATTAGATGACCTTGATATACAGAGGTAGTGGATACAAGTTTCGGGAGGGGGGAAGGCGGACTATCCACTCAAGCCGTTGGGCCCAAATTATGTAAAATTTTTGCAGACAATTTTTGCTTGCAAATGTCAATTTGTAAATTGGTTATCATTGTTTCCCATGCCGAAGGCTAGGGTGGTATGGAGGACTTCCATTGGAGAAGGATTTCCCTTTTGGCAAAGCACAGGAGGCAGCTGTCATTGTTTAGTGCAGATTAGAAATAAAACATCTGGCCAGTTTCTATAATTACAAACACTATTTTCTTTTGTCTTTATAGCCAAAACACAATAGAAGATGTCTGTGTATGTGTTGTTTACATGGCTGCGGTATTTATAATAAAGCTAAATCCCAGTTATATATAAAAACAAAAATTCATACAATTATAAAAAAAAAAATTATTACAGCGGAACTAAACTCAAAAAATAAAAAAGGCCAACAGGCAACCTCTGTTTGCAATCCTCCCCAGAATGTTAATGGAGCTGTGTATGCGCAGTTCTGTTTATATTTCTGGCACAGACCCAGTCAGTTGGTATGAATGATTCCCTGCTTGCAGGTCTATAAAGATACTGTATATATATATATATATATATATATATTAAAAAAGAAAAAAAATACCTGCGCTGGGGCACAATATAAATACAAACAGCAGCTCACACAATTTGCAGGCATCAGACAGAAACAATATACAGCGGGGAAAATAATTATTTGATCCCCTGCAGATTTTTTTACAAAAAAATGAAGACTATAATTGTAATCAGAGGTTTATTTACCCACTTGCCGCCCACCCAGCCACCATCAAATGACGAAGGGACAGTGTGGCTCTCCTGGGCTGACGTGGCTCTTTGACCATGTGATCTTCTGTGTCCAATCACAGCCAGTCAAAGGAAACACGGAAGTGCCAGTAATCAGCTCTCACCATCTCACACTGACAGAGTGTGAGGTGAGGAGAGCCGATCAGCGGGATCTCCTCACAGGTGACAGCAAGACCGGTAATCAGGGCAATGATCATCAGTGCCCCGATTACAATAAAGTGGCAGCAATCAGTGCCCATTAGTGATGCCAGTCAGTGCGACCCATCAATGCCCATCAGTGCCACCTATCAGTGCCCATTAGTGTGGCATAATAGTGTCTCCTCATCAGTGCCCAATGTGCATTCGCATTGATTAATATAAAACCAGCATAATAAAATGATGTTTCAAACCAACAACATGGCCGCGATCTTCTCCAGTACTTGATGACATCACAGTTGATGCTCCACCCTATGCATTTCATCATCATAAGATGTCTTCAGGGCGTGGCTGATGACAATGATCACGCTTTAAATACACAGCCAGTGGAAATTAATCACCCAATCTGTCCCCATACACACCAAACACAAGAAATGGACCAAAAAAACTGAAATAATGCAGCCCAGGTGTTCGGAAAGGCACAACAATACAAACATAAAACTTAAAAAAAAAGGGCCATAAACCTTGCTAAAATAAATAACCAAAAGGATACATAAAATATAAGTTCTATCTCCCATTACAACAAAATAGAGCAAAAAATTACTAAGTCATCTCGTCGTTATCACTCCCAAAAAAAAACCAGACAAAGCCATCTAGTGGTTCCAAACAAAAGTTACATCGCATAAAACTAAAAAAAATTGTTTAAAGGTTCGCAGATTATTTTTGAAAAAACAAACAAACGTGATACCTCCACTGTGCAGTTCGTTTTGCACAGAGTGGCCCGATCGTCCTCTTCTGGGGTCCCACGGCAGCTTTTGCGGCTCCCCCCTGCAAGAGCTAACCCCCTCTGGGAAGCGCGCTCCCAAGGGGGTTAGCTTGCAGGCACGCCCCCGTGCCATACAATCAGCGTCCAGATACGCCAATTGTATGACTCGCCCCCTCCCCTCGGCGGCCGCGTTATTGGATGTGATTGACAGCAGCAGGAGCCAATGGCTGCGCTGCTATCAATCATCCAATGAATAGCCGACAAGAGCTTGGGGAAAGCAACGCTGGATCAAGCCCACGGAGATTCGGAGATCAGATCAGTAAAACCCCCGCTCGGGGGGGGGGGGGTGACTGCAAGGTGTTTTTTCACCTTAATACATAGAATGCATTAAGGTGAAAAAACACGAAGGTTTACAACCACTTTAAGAGCATGCCCTTATTTTTAATACAACAAGCCATATGGGACATAAAGGGAAAGCATAGAAATTCAAAACAAACAAAAATACAAAGAATTAAGACAGAATTATATTTCGATGATCAAAAATAACTATTATTAGTGAAGACGTTTACGTCCCATTCAACATTAAGCCCATATGGGATTGTGACAGCAGGAAGGTAAAGTCACCTGGTTGCATCCAGGGGGGTAGATATATTTCGCCCAGATTCAGGCTTTACGCCGACTTATACAACTAGGTGGAGAGTTGTATAAGCCCAGCTGAGGCTAGTGGGCTCATGGATGACTCATACCTCTAGGGAGAGTGTGGGGCGTCGTGCAGACAGGGAGTTGATGAGACCAGCTGAAGCTTGTCAGCTCATTTAGGCCTCTATAAGAACTCCCAGCTTCATTAGATGTTAGCTCATGCCTGGACCCAGACCTGTGTGGACTGTCTAGGGAGAGTGAACCCCTGTGCGGTGAGACAAAGCCTGTGTGGCTATTTGTTTGGACATTTACTAAACCAGGGACTTAGGGACTAGGACAGCACTAGGCTGATCCCAGTTGTTAGTTAGGAAACCTGTATGTTTAGTCAGAGGTCAAGTTGACCAGGATTTATTTTGTTTATGTTTCTTTTGCTTTGCTGTGTTTTGTCACTGTAAATAGAAAATAAACCGCACCTTTTTGATTTTGAAAACCACAACCTCCGTTTGCTGGGCCTGTTTTTGTGTGGGGAGCCCATCCCGGGGGTCACACACACCCGCTGCCGAGCTAACCCCCTCACAGTTGGTGGAGAACCAGTGGCAGTTTTTTTTTAAGCCAGCATGGAGGAGATACTGAAGCAGCTGGCTCTAGCAAATGCCAATCAACAGCAGACAAATGCAGGTTTGCAAAAGAGCCTTGCAGCTCATCAACAGAGCCTTGCAGCTCAACAACAGAACTTCGCAGACCAGCAGCAAGCTCATCAACAGAGCCTTGCAGCCCAGCAGCAGACAAACGCAACTTTGCAACAGAGTCTGGAGGCTCAGCAACAAGCCCAGCAGCAATCTGAGGCCCGCTTCATAGACCTGTTGCAGAAGCAAGAGCAGAGACTACAACAACAGATGGAAGCAGTAATGCAGCAACGTCCGCAGACCAGTGAGGAAAGCCGTCCCACTAATACCGCGTCCTTTGGGGTGAGTCGTTTATTGACAAAAATGACTGGAGAGGATGATCCAGAGGTATTTTTGACCACATTTGAAAGGACCGCTAAAAGAGAAAAGTGGCCTGAGGAGCAGTGGGCTGGACTGGTGGCTCCTCTGTTAACTGGTGAATCGCAGAAAGCTTACTATGACCTAGAGCCTAACCAAGCAAAAGACTATGTGATGCTAAAAGCTGAAATATTGGCAAGGCTGGGTGTCACCCAGGCTGTCCGGGCTCAGCGTGTGCATAACTGGACTTTCCAGCTTGGAAAACCCCCCAGGTCTCAAATGTATGATCTCATTCACCTGAGCAGAAAGTGGCTACAGCCAGAGACTTTGTCCGCACCAAAGATTGTGGAACGTGTTGTAATGGATCGGTTTTTGAGAGCTCTTCCTACTGCCATCCAAAAGTGGGTAAGCCATGGAGACCCAGAGACGGCCGATGGTCTTGTGGATCGTGTGGAGAAATACTTGGCTACAGAGAACCTGGCGGCCTCTTCCAGAGACACTCGGACTTTCCACCCTAAGACCAGACCATCCCCAGGGGCGGATAAGAGGATTCCAAGGGGTGAGGGTGGAGAGAGTGAGAGGGTGGGAGCTCTACCCCAAGTTTGGCGAGAACAGCCTGGGAAATCAGCGGCTCAAGAGGCCGCAAGAAGGATCGTTTGCTACCGCTGCCGGCAAGCGGGACATATTGCAGCCAATTGCCCGGTTGTGGAGGAACCCATGCAGTGTGACTTTCTGACGGGCAGACGTCAGTCGCTGTGTGCGACAGTCGCATGCACTGCCATTCGAGGAACTGAGAAACATTTATGCAAAATGTGTGTTAATGGTAGAAATGTTGTGGTATTGCTGGATTCAGGTAGCCTTGTGACCCTGATAAAGGCTGAGTTAGTTAAAACAGAGGTCTCTGGGAATAGCAAGGTAGCTGTTATTTGTGTGCATGGGGACACCCGAGAGTATCCAGTGACTACAGTGTGTTTTGAGACCCCCAAAGGTACCCTCTCTCATCCAGTGGGCTTAGTATCTCAGTTACCGCATGACGCCATTGTGGGAAGGGATTTTCCGAAGTTCTGGGAACTGTGGGATGATCCTGAGCCCCCCACTGGTGCCCCTATGTACCAGGAATGTGATAGCCAGAACTCCCCTGAGAGTGGTGAGGACTCTCCGGAATTTCCCTTATCAGTATTGGCAGGGGAGACTCAAGAAACTGGAGAGGAGCCCACCTCCTCAGACGAAAACCTACCGTCTGTGGAGTTTTCTGATCTTGAGGTTCACAGGGAAAACTTTGCCACAGAACAGTTGAAAGACCCCGCCCTAATAAAGGCACGGGAAAACGTAGTGAAAATAGATGGCGAGTTAGTGAACCCAGATAATACCTGCACTTACCCATACTTCAGCGTAGAGAAGGACCTACTGTATCGGGTGGCAAAAAGGGCAGAAGAAACCGTTGAGCAGCTTGTGGTGCCCAAACCTTACAGGAAGTTGGTGTTGGAGTTGGCCCATGGGCACATTCTTGGAGGTCATCTGGGGACAGAGAAAACCCGAGAGAGGGTATTACAGAGATTCTATTGGCCGGGGGTGATGAAGGACATAGAAAATTATTGTTCCTCCTGCCCTGTGTGTCAGAGGTCGGCCCCGATGCCACATTTCCGTAGCCCGCTGGTCCCTCTACCCATCATTGAGGTCCCGTTTGAGAGGATCGCCATGGATTTGGTAGGTCCTATAATCAAGTCCGCTAGGGGGCACCAGTACATATTAGTTATAATGGACTATGCCACCCGTTATCCAGAAGCGATCCCTCTCCGAAATACCTCGGCCAAAACCATAGCCAAAGAGCTATCTCTTGTGTTTAGCCGGGTGGGTATTTGTAAAGAACTGCTTACGGACCAAGGTACACCCTTTATGTCCCGGGTTATGAAGGAGCTGTGTAAATTGTTCAAAGTGACGCAATTACGTACATCTGTGTATCACCCCCAAACCGATGGGCTGGTTGAAAGATTCAACAAAACCCTAAAACAAATGTTGAAGAAAGTGGTGGATAGAGATGGAAAGGATTGGGACTGTCTACTTCCTTATCTGATGTTTGCTATTAGGGAGGTGCCCCAATCCTCTACGGGATTCTCCCCCTTTGAGTTACTGTATGGGAGACACCCAAGAGGGCTGTTGGATATTGCCAAGGAAACTTGGGAAAGTGAGAGTTCTCCCCACAGGAGTGTGATTGAGCATGTCGCCCTGATGCAAGACCGAATTGCACAGGTAATGCCCATCGTGAAGGAACATTTGGCCCAAGCGCAGTTAGCACAGCAGAGAGTGTACAACCGTGGAGCCAAGACCCGTACCTTTTCCCCGGGGGATAGGATACTGGTACTTGTCCCTACGGTTGAAAGTAAATTCCTTGCCAAATGGCAAGGCCCCTACGAGATAATGGAAAAAGTGAGCGAAGTGAATTACAAGGTCAGACAACCAGGAAGGCGAAAGCCCGAACAGATCTATCACGTTAATCTGTTGAAAGCCTGGAGGGATAGAGAGTCCCTAGTCGCAGACACTTGGTCACCAGCTCAAACTGGTTGCGTGATTCCTGAGGTTGGAATAGCAGCCACCTTGTCACAACCCCAACAACAGGAGGTTAAGGAGTTTGTGCTTCGCAACAAGGAGGTATTCTCTGAGCTGCCGGGACAAACATCTGGGGTAGAGCATGACATCATTACCCCGCCCGGTGAAAGGGTGAAGTTAAAACCCTATCGGATCCCAGAGGCCCGACGGGAGGCAATACGGGAGGAAGTACAGAAAATGCTGAACTTAGGGGTGATAGAGGAGTCCCAAAGTGATTGGTCTAGTCCCATTGTGTTGGTGCCTAAACCGGATGGGAGCTGGCGATTTTGTAACGATTTTCGTCAGTTGAACAAAGTTACAAAATTTGACACCTACCCCATGCCACGTATAGATGAGTTGATCGACCGGCTGGGAACAGCCCGATACATGACGACTCTTGACCTCACAAAAGGGTATTGGCAAATCCCCCTGGCCAAGTCGGCCAAAGAGAAAACCGCATTTGTGACCCCAGACGGGGCGTTCCAATATAAGAGAATGCCGTTCGGGTTACAGAATGCGCCGGCCACATTCCAGCGGAAAATGGACCAGATGCTGAGGCCCCATCGGAAGTATGCTGCGGCTTACCTGGATGACGTAATTGTCCATAGCACAGATTGGGCCTCACATCTGCCAAAAGTGCAAGCAGTCCTGGACTCTGTTCGGGAAGCGGGGTTTACGGCTAACCCCAAGAAGTGTACCATTGGGCAGGAGGAGGCCAAATATCTTGGGTACACCATTGGGAGGGGAGTAATAAAACCCCAACTCAACAAAGTCGAGGCCATCCAGAGTTGGCCACGTCCCAACAGCAAGAAGCAGGTACGAGCCTTTCTGGGAATCGCTGGGTATTATCGGCGATTCATTCCCCACTTTGCTTCTAAGGCTGTGCCCCTAACCAACCTGACGAAGCGGAAAGGGTCGGTCATGATTAAATGGACCCCCGAGGCTGAGGCAGCATTCCAATTCTTGAAACAAGCCTTATGTAGCCAGCCAGTGTTGTACTCACCCGACTTCTCTAAAGACTTTGTCGTACAAAGTGATGCGTCAGATGTGGGGTTAGGAGCAGTATTGTCCCAGGTCTGGAACGGGGAAGAGCACCCAGTCATTTACCTCAGCAGGAAGTTGAAGTCCCATGAGGTAAATTACGCCACCGTTGAAAAGGAGTGTTTAGCGGTGAAGTGGGCTCTAGATTCCCTTCGGTACTACCTGCTAGGTAGGCACTTTGACATGGTTACGGATCACGCTCCGTTAAAGTGGATGGCTCAAAACAAGGAAACAAATAGAAGAGTGAATAGGTGGTTCCTGGCCCTCCAGGAATTCAACTTCACAGTAAAGCATCGCCCTGGCGTTCAAATGGGGAATGTGGATGCTTTGTCTCGAGTACATGAATGCCTGATTGCTGGTGTTCCAACCCCAAGGTTAAAACAAGAGGGGGGGGTATGTGACAGCAGGAAGGTAAATTCACCTGGTTGCATCCAGGGGGGTAGATATATTTCGCCCAGATTCAGGCTTTACGCCGACTTATACAACTAGGTGGAGAGTTGTATAAGCCCAGCTGAGGCTAGTGGGCTCATGGATGACTCATACCTCTAGGGAGAGTGTGGGGCGTCGTGCAGACAGGGAGTTGATGAGACCAGCTGAAGCTTGTCAGCTCATTTAGGCCTCTATAAGAACTCCCAGCTTCATTAGATGTTAGCTCATGCCTGGACCCAGACCTGTGTGGACTGTCTAGGGAGAGTGAACCCCTGTGCGGTGAGACAAAGCCTGTGTGGCTATTTGCTTGGACATTTAAAACCAGGGACTTAGGGACTAGGACAGCACTAGGCTGATCCCAGTTGTTAGTTAGGAAACCTGTATGTTTAGTCAGAGGTCAAGTTGACCAGGATTTATTTTGTTTATGTTTCTTTTGCTTTGCTGTGTTTTGTCACTGTAAATAGAAAATAAACCGCACCTTTTTGATTTTGAAAACCACAACCTTCGTTTGCTGGGCCTGTTTTTGTGTGGGGAGCCCATCCCGGGGGTCACACACACCCGCTGCCGAGCTAACCCCCTCACAGGATGTACAGTATGTCTTTAATGTATAAATCTACCATGTTTCTAATCTCGATATTTCCCTTCTAGTGTGACTTCCCCTCCGAAAGTCCTGACATCTCACCTCTCCCTCCTCCTCTGCAGCGGAGGTTGAGAGGGGGGGTGCTGCCTTAGGCCTGGGGGCAAGTCCAGTCAAGTGGCAATGGGAAAGTGATGGATCGAGGGCTGACTGGCATCTTTTGGTACATTATGTTATGTACATTATTATGTAAGCATCAGAGTCTGCACAGAGCCCCCGGGGCCCTTACATCAGAGTCCGTGCAGAGGCCACCCCTTACATCAGAGTCTGCGCAGAGGCCCCCGCTTACATCAGAGTCCGCGCAGAGGCCACCCCTTACATCAGAGTCTGCGCAGAGCCCCCCCCCTTACATCAGAGTCTGCGCAGAGCCCCCCCCTTACATCAGAGTCTGCGCAGAGCCCCCCCTTACATCAGAGTCTGCGCAGAGCCCCCCCTTACATCAGAGTCTGCGCAGAGCCCCCCCCTTACATCAGAGTCTGCGCAGAGCCCCCCCCCTTACATCAGAGTCTGCGCAGAGCCCCCCCCCCCGCTTACATCAGAGTCTGCGCAGAGCCCCCCCCGCTTACATCAGAGTCTGCGCAGAGCCCCCCCCGCTTACATCAGAGTCTGCGCAGAGCCCCCCCCCCGCTTACATCAGAGTCTGCGCAGAGGCCCCCGCTTACATCAGAGTCTGCGCAGAGGCCCCCGCTTACATCAGAGTCTGCGCAGTGGCCCCCGCTTACATCAGAGTCTGCGCAGAGGCCCCCGCTTACATCAGAGTCTGCGCAGAGGCCCCCGCTTACATCAGAGTCTGCGCAGAGGCCCCCCCTTACATCAGAGTCTGCGCAGAGCCCCCCCCCCTTACATCAGAGTCTGCGCAGAGCCCCCCTCTTACATCAGAGTCTGCGCAGAGCCCCCCCCCGCTTACATCAGAGTCTGCGCAGAGCCCCCCCCGCTTACATCAGAGTCTGCGCAGAGCCCCCCCCCGCTTACATCAGAGTCTGCGCAGAGGCCCCCGCTTACATCAGAGTCTGCGCAGAGGCCCCCGCTTACATCAGAGTCTGCGCAGAGGCCCCCGCTTACATCAGAGTCTGCGCAGAGGCCCCCGCTTACATCAGAGTCTGCGCAGAGGCCCCCGCTTACATCAGAGTCTGCGCAGAGGCCCCCGCTTACATCAGAGTCTGCGCAGAGGCCCCCGCTTACATCAGAGTCTGCGCAGAGGCCCCCGCTTACGTCAGAGTCTGCGCAGAGGCCCCCGCTTACGTCAGAGTCTGCGCAGAGGCCCCCGCTTACATCAGAGTCTGCGCAGAGGCCCCCGCTTACATCAGAGTCTGCGCAGAGGCCCCCCCTTACATCAGAGTCTGCGCAGAGCCCCCCCCCTTACATCAGAGTCTGCGCAGAGCCCCCCCCTTACATCAGAGTCTGCGCAGAGCCCCCCCCCCGCTTACATCAGAGTCTGCGCAGAGCCCCCCCCGCTTACATGAGTCTGCGCAGAGCCCCCCCCCGCTTACATCAGAGTCTGCGCAGAGGCCCCCGCTTACATCAGAGTCTGCGCAGAGGCCCCCCGCTTACATCAGAGTCTGCGCAGAGGCCCCCGCTTACATCAGAGTCTGCGCAGAGGCCCCCGCTTACATCAGAGTCTGCGCAGAGGCCCCCGCTTACATCAGAGTCTGCGCAGAGGCCCCCGCTTACATCAGAGTCTGCGCAGAGGCCCCCGCTTACATCAGAGTCTGCGCAGAGGCCCCCGCTTACATCAGAGTCTGCGCAGAGGCCCCCGCTTACATCAGAGTCTGCGCAGAGGCCCCCGCTTACATCAGAGTCTGCGCAGAGGCCCCCGCTTACATCAGAGTCTGCGCAGAGGCCCCCGCTTACATCAGAGTCTGCGCAGAGGCCCCCGCTTACATCAGAGTCTGCGCAGAGGCCCCCGCTTACGTCAGAGTCTGCGCAGAGGCCCCCGCTTACGTCAGAGTCTGCGCAGAGGCCCCCGCTTACGTCAGAGTCTGCGCAGAGGCCCCCCGCTTACGTCAGAGTCTGCGCAGAGGCCCCCGCTTACGTCAGAGTCTGCGCAGAGGCCCCCGCTTACGTCAGAGTCTGCGCAGAGGCCCCCGCTTACGTCAGAGTCTGCGCAGAGGCCCCCGCTTACATCAGAGTCTGCGCAGAGGCCCCCGCTTACATCAGAGTCTGCGCAGAGGCCCCCGCTTACATCAGAGTCTGCGCAGAGGCCCCCGCTTACATCAGAGTCTGCGCAGAGGCCCCCGCTTACATCAGAGTCTGCGCAGAGGCCCCCCGCTTACATCAGAGTCTGCGCAGAGGCCCCCGCTTACATCAGAGTCTGCGCAGAGGCCCCCGCTTACATCAGAGTCTGCGCAGAGGCCCCCGCTTACATCAGAGTCTGCGCAGAGCCCCCCCCTTACATCAGAGTCTGCGCAGAGCCCCCCCTTACATCAGAGTCTGCGCAGAGCCCCCCCTTACATCAGAGTCTGCGCAGAGCCCCCCCCTTACATCAGAGTCTGCGCAGAGCCCCCCCCCTTACATCAGAGTCTGCGCAGAGCCCCCCCCCCCCGCTTACATCAGAGTCTGCGCAGAGCCCCCCCCGCTTACATCAGAGTCTGCGCAGAGCCCCCCCCCGCTTACATCAGAGTCTGCGCAGAGCCCCCCCCCGCTTACATCAGAGTCTGCGCAGAGGCCCCCGCTTACATCAGAGTCTGCGCAGAGGCCCCCGCTTACATCAGAGTCTGCGCAGTGGCCCCCGCTTACATCAGAGTCTGCGCAGAGGCCCCCGCTTACATCAGAGTCTGCGCAGAGGCCCCCGCTTACATCAGAGTCTGCGCAGAGGCCCCCCCTTACATCAGAGTCTGCGCAGAGCCCCCCCCCCTTACATCAGAGTCTGCGCAGAGCCCCCCCCTTACATCAGAGTCTGCGCAGAGCCCCCCCCCGCTTACATCAGAGTCTGCGCAGAGCCCCCCCCGCTTACATCAGAGTCTGCGCAGAGCCCCCCCCCGCTTACATCAGAGTCTGCGCAGAGGCCCCCGCTTACATCAGAGTCTGCGCAGAGGCCCCCGCTTACATCAGAGTCTGCGCAGAGGCCCCCGCTTACATCAGAGTCTGCGCAGAGGCCCCCGCTTACATCAGAGTCTGCGCAGAGGCCCCCGCTTACATCAGAGTCTGCGCAGAGGCCCCCGCTTACATCAGAGTCTGCGCAGAGGCCCCCGCTTACATCAGAGTCTGCGCAGAGGCCCCCGCTTACGTCAGAGTCTGCGCAGAGGCCCCCGCTTACGTCAGAGTCTGCGCAGAGGCCCCCGCTTACGTCAGAGTCTGCGCAGAGGCCCCCGCTTACATCAGAGTCTGCGCAGAGGCCCCCGCTTACATCAGAGTCTGCGCAGAGGCCCCCCCTTACATCAGAGTCTGCGCAGAGCCCCCCCCCTTACATCAGAGTCTGCGCAGAGCCCCCCCCTTACATCAGAGTCTGCGCAGAGCCCCCCCCCCCGCTTACATCAGAGTCTGCGCAGAGCCCCCCCCCGCTTACATCAGAGTCTGCGCAGAGCCCCCCCCCGCTTACATCAGAGTCTGCGCAGAGGCCCCCGCTTACATCAGAGTCTGCGCAGAGGCCCCCGCTTACATCAGAGTCTGCGCAGAGGCCCCCGCTTACATCAGAGTCTGCGCAGAGGCCCCCGCTTACATCAGAGTCTGCGCAGAGGCCCCCGCTTACATCAGAGTCTGCGCAGAGGCCCCCGCTTACATCAGAGTCTGCGCAGAGGCCCCCGCTTACATCAGAGTCTGCGCAGAGGCCCCCGCTTACATCAGAGTCTGCGCAGAGGCCCCCGCTTACATCAGAGTCTGCGCAGAGGCCCCCGCTTACATCAGAGTCTGCGCAGAGGCCCCCGCTTACATCAGAGTCTGCGCAGAGGCCCCCGCTTACATCAGAGTCTGCGCAGAGGCCCCCGCTTACGTCAGAGTCTGCGCAGAGGCCCCCGCTTACGTCAGAGTCTGCGCAGAGGCCCCCGCTTACGTCAGAGTCTGCGCAGAGGCCCCCGCTTACGTCAGAGTCTGCGCAGAGGCCCCCGCTTACGTCAGAGTCTGCGCAGAGGCCCCCGCTTACGTCAGAGTCTGCGCAGAGGCCCCCGCTTACGTCAGAGTCTGCGCAGAGGCCCCCGCTTACGTCAGAGTCTGCGCAGAGGCCCCCGCTTACGTCAGAGTCTGCGCAGAGGCCCCCGCTTACGTCAGAGTCTGCGCAGAGGCCCCCGCTTACGTCAGAGTCTGCGCAGAGGCCCCCGCTTACATCAGAGTCTGCGCAGAGGCCCCCGCTTACATCAGAGTCTGCGCAGAGGCCCCCGCTTACATCAGAGTCTGCGCAGAGGCCCCCGCTTACATCAGAGTCTGCGCAGAGGCCCCCGCTTACATCAGAGTCTGCGCAGAGGCCCCCGCTTACATCAGAGTCTGCGCAGAGGCCCCCGCTTACATCAGAGTCTGCGCAGAGGCCCCCGCTTACATCAGAGTCTGCGCAGAGGCCCCCGCTTACATCAGAGTCTGCGCAGAGGCCCCCGCTTACATCAGAGTCTGCGCAGAGGCCCCCGCTTACATCAGAGTCTGCGCAGAGGCCCCCGCTTACATCAGGGTCTGCGCAGAGGCCCCCCTTACATCAGAGTCTGCGCAGAGGCCCCCCCCCCTTACATCATCAGAGTCTGCACAGAGGCCCCCCCCCTTACATCAGAGTCTGCGCAGAGCCCCCCCCTTACATCAGAGTCTGCGCAGAGCCCCCCCCCTTACATCAGAGTCTGCGCAGAGCCCCCCCTTACATCAGAGTCTGCGCAGAGCCCCCCCCCTTACATCAGAGTCTGCGCAGAGCCCCCCCCTTACATCAGAGTCTGCGCAGAGCCCCCCCTTACATCAGAGTCTGCGCAGAGCCCCCCCTTACATCAGAGTCTGCGCAGAGCCCCCCCCTTACATCAGAGTCTGCGCAGAGCCCCCCCCTTACATCAGAGTCTGCGCAGAGCCCCCCCCTTACATCAGAGTCTGCGCAGAGCCCCCCCCTTACATCAGAGTCTGCGCAGAGCCCCCCCCTTACATCAGAGTCTGCGCAGAGCCCCCCCCTTACATCAGAGTCTGCGCAGAGCCCCCCCCTTACATCAGAGTCTGCGCAGAGCCCCCCCCTTACATCAGAGTCTGCGCAGAGCCCCCCCCTTACATCAGAGTCTGCGCAGAGCCCCCCCCTTACATCAGAGTCTGCGCAGAGCCCCCCCCTTACATCAGAGTCTGCGCAGAGCCCCCCCTTACATCAGAGTCTGCGCAGAGCCCCCCCTTACATCAGAGTCTGCGCAGAGCCCCCCCTTACATCAGAGTCTGTGCAGAGCCCCCCCCCTTACATCAGAGTCTGTGCAGAGCCCCCCCCCCTTACATCAGAGTCTGTGCAGAGCCCCCCCCCCTTACATCAGAGTCTGTGCAGAGCCCCCCCCCCTTACATCAGAGTCTGTGCAGAGCCCCCCCCCCTTACATCAGAGTCTGCACAGAGGCCCCCTCCCCTTACATCAGAGTCTGCACAGAGGCCCCCTCTTACATCAGAGTCTGCACAGAGGCCCCCTCTTACATCAGAGTCCGCATGCGCAGCTCAGCTTACATTCCATTGATTGCTGTGAGCAAGCAGGTAGGTGTATTTTATTGTAGCAGAGAAATTGCATGTCTCTTCTGCAATAAAAAAAAGCCCGCCTGCTCGCAGCATGTAATGACAGAACTTTTGTTCCACTTTAAGACACACAAACTTTGGGACAAACAATTATTTAAAAAACGCAATGTAACATACTTTTCTGCAACCCAAAAGCGAATTTGCATTTGTAAGAGAAGGGGGGAAGAGGAAGCTGAAAGTCTGATTTAATATTCAACAAGCTTTTTTGCAAGTAGTGCAAACTCACAAAGCCATTATGTAGGAACAGACCCTCTCCTACTCCTTTAATGTGCTTCTCCCCGACAGGGGCTTAAAGTGGCCACACACTGTACAATCTTTAAATAAAATATGCAGGCCCTTACACTATATAATTGTTGGCAGATCAAAATCTGATTGTACAAGAAGATTGTGTAGTGTATGGTCACCTTAAGGCTGCTTTCACACTGAGGCGCTTTGCAGGCGCTATAGCGCAAAAAATTGCGCCTGTAAAGAGCCTCTCCTCTCACTCCAATTTGAAAGTTCAATAGCTTTCACACTGGAGGGGTGCGCTGGCAGGACGGTAAAAAAAAGTCCTGCAAGCCGCATCTTTGAGGCGCTGTAGGAGCGGTGTATACACTGCTCCTAAAGTGCCCCTGCCCATTGAAATCAATGGGCAGTGCCGCCGAACCGCTGGCAAAGTGGCGATTTGTGGGCGATTTTAACCCTTTTAGAGCTGCTAGCGGGGTTAAAAGCGCCCTGCTAACGGTTGAAAAGCGCAGCAAAAAAGAAAGTAAAGCACTGCTAACAATAGCGGCGCTTTACCGCCGACGCCCCCAACGCCTTGGTGTGAAAGTAGTCATTGTCCTGACCTGTGAGCTTGAAACACTTTCATTACAGTTTGTTGCCCATTGCGGTCGGTTTGCACCTATAGTGAGCCCAGTGACTGTTGTCAGAGTAAAATATGTCCTACATCAGTAACTAAAAAAAAAAACCCGTCATTGCTGTAACTAAAGTAAATCCCATTGTTGGTGTCAGATCCTCCTCTCCCTGCAGTCTTCCATTCAAAGCTGACCACATTGATGGGGACTAAGAGGCTGTATCACTATGGAGTCTGTATACAGAAGGGGGGTGATGTGTATCACTGCATTAATGTTACAAAACTACACCTATGCAGACACACAGCAATACAGATCCCCAAACATTTCCATGCAGCCACCCCTCTTCCCCCCCTTCACATTAGGCATTTGCATAACCACACATGGAAACGGACCTGCTGAACTTCCATGCAGACTCTGTCATTCTCTGCTACACACGGGGAAGGGGGCGTGGCTGAGCTGAGGCTGAGGGGGAAGTGTCCCTCTTTCTTCAGTGAGTACAGACACAAGGGAGGAGTGTTCAGGGGACCCCCAGTGGCGGTGAGTGGAAATACAGAGCAGGTCCTCGGACTGACATGATCTCACCTCTCCCTCCTCCTCTCTCCTCTGCAGCGGGGAAGAAGGCGGGGGTGCCGCGCCGCCGCCCCTGCATCCACTGCCGCCCCGAGGCCTGGCCTCGGTGGCCTTGCGGGGAATCCGGCCCTGCCCGTGATGTCTAGTCTCTGTGATTTCACATGTCTCTGCATGTGTGCCCTGGTTTTGCCTCTGACTGGACCAGTGCTATTCACAACCAGTGCAAGGAGACCGGCAGAGGCCGAGAACACACACAATACAGGCCCCACAATGTCGTGTCAACCACTTTCTGATTCATGTGAAACCTGACTTGCAAACCCAGAGTGGAGCAGTGAACCTGAGCAAAGTGCAGTGGCAGCTGGGACTAGGATCCTAGCTGTAGAGGGCAAGCAGGAGCATTTTTGCCCTGGGCACTGGATGGTCTTAATATATATAGTACTGTGCAGAAGTTTTAGGCAGATGTGAAAATATGCTGTAAATTAAGAATGCTTTCTGAAATAGAAGTGTTAAAAAAAATTCTCTTTTCGTCCATGGATGGACACAGCCTTCTTAATTCTTGACGTGTGGGTTATGTTCCTGTTCATAGGAGAGAACTAGGCAGAACATGTTAGATAATTAAAAACACATGTTACAATAATCAGAGATGAACAGCCCCGCCCAGGGGGCGGTCCCTCCAGACATAATCCTCCTCCCTGCAGTCAGCAGCTCAGTTTTTTTCTGCCTAGCAGAGGAGAAGGACGTGGCTCCCTTTGGGCCCAGAATCCAGAATAATTTTTTATTTTATTTTAGGGCTGTTACTGATTAAAATTTTCGTGTTCGATTAATCGTTTTTTTTTTAACCGATTAATCGACTCATTTCGATTAATTATAACGCACATACATATCCAACTACTTTTAGCTGATCTCCTTGCAGGCCGATTCCCAGTGCAGCTACCAACCACTGGAAAAATGGATAGCAGGATACAAAAAACAAACAAAGGCGGCGCTCGATGGGAATAGCATTAAAACGTATAGTCTTCAAGTAGGTAACAAAATAAATATTGCACTGGAGATAAAATCAATGTAGCTACATAAACTGTAAAAATGGTGCGAGTAATACCAAACGGTAGCAAAAGCAGTCATAAAAACATGTAGCTAAGTATGATACTGGTATAAAAATGTGTACAATGTCTACAGGATTGGAAATATCAGTTTGTAAATGGATAGAAAACTGGCTAAAAGACAGAATTCAGAGAGTAGTAGTTAATGATTCTTACTCTGAATGGTCTAAGGTTATCAGTGGTGTACCCCAAGGTTCAGTGCTGGGACCCTTACTTTTTAATATCTTTATAAATGATATTGGGTCTGAGATCAAAAGTAACATTTCGGTCTTTGCAGATGACACCAAGCTATGCAGTGGAATAACGTCCTTACAAGATGTCTCCAATTTACAAGCCGACCTCGATGCCCTGTCTAATTGGGCGACTATGTGGCAGATGAGGTTTAATGTTGATAAATGTAAAGTTATGCACTTGGGGGCTAAGAATATGAATGCATCATACATACTAGGGGGAATACAACTGGGGGGATCCGTAGTGGAGAAGGATCTGGGGGTTTTGGTAGATCATAAGCTCAATAATGGCATGCAATGCCAAGCTGTGGTTTCCAAAGCGAGCAAAGTCCTTTCTTGTATTAAGAGAGGTATGGACTCCAGAGAGAGAGACATCATTTTGCCCCTGTACAAATCATTAGTAAGGCCTCATCTGGAATACGCAGTTCAGTTTTGGGCACCAGTTCTCAAAAAGCATATCGGGGAACTGGAGAAAGTGCAGAGAAGGGCAACCAAACTGATAAGAGGCATGGAGGAGCTCAGCTATGAAGAAAGATTAGAGGAACTGAATTTATTCACTCTTGAGAAGAGAATAAGGGGGGATATGATTAACATGTACAAATATATAAGGGGTCCATATAGTGAACTTGGTGATGAGTTATTCACTTTACGGTCAACACAGAGAACAAGGGGGCACTCTTTACGTCTAGAAGAAAAAAGATTTCATCTCCAAATGCGGAAAGGTTTCTTCACAGTAAGAGCTGTGAAAATGTGGAACAGACTCCCTGCAGAGGTGGTTCTGGCCAGCTCAGTAGATTGCTTTAAGAAAGGCCTGGATACTTTCCTAAATGTACATAATATAACTGAGTACTAACAGTTCTAGGTAAAGTTGATCCAGGGTAAATCCGATTGCCTCTCGGGGGATCAGGAAGGAATTTTTTCCCCTGCTGTAGCAAATTGGATCATGCTCTGCTGGGGTTTTTTGCCTTCCTCTGGATCAACTATGGGTATAGAATTGGGTATATGGGATTGCACGATATTTTTTTCTTTTATTTTAGTTATTTTTTTATGGTTGAACTGGATGGACTTTGTCTTTTTTTCAACCTGACTAACTATGTAACAACGATAACACTGCTGAATCCAGATGAGGGGTTAACATCAGTCCATCGGCATGTAGAAGGGAACTATCACAACTCCCAGTGGATGGCTGTAGAATCCAAGGTTGATAGAGGGAAGTGTAACAGCCCTTGCGTGTGGCAGATAGTAAGGCCCCGCCGGTGTCCGTGGAGTCACCGGATCTCCGACAGAACTCCCTGAAGACCCGGAAGCCGGCGGAGAGATGAGTACCGATCAGAAGAATTTTGATCGATCAAAAAAATAATCGATTAATCGAGGAATTAATAGTTAATTTCCACAGCCCTATTTTATTTGAATTTTTGTGATCTTCTATCAACTGCCGGCTGGGCGACAGGCTGGATATGTAGATCCTTGTAGTCTTCCCAGTTCCGGCCATCGAGCGTGCCAGTCCCTTGCTTCGCGCTTGGTTCTGACCACGACATACCCCATGGCTCCAGGGGTGGCCGGTGAGCACATGCTCCTGGGTCCACATATGACTGGGCTGCTTGTTGTCTCACTGAAAGTGGACCGGGCCGACAGCTACTCCCACACGGTTGTAGGTCTGTCCAGGACGCACCGGTGGGTCCTCGCATGGACCTGTAAGTACTTTTCCTCCTGCCTCAGCAGGTGGAAACAGCTGGGCATCCGAGGGATTGCGGGGTTCTCCTGTCCTCCCTTTTCCTGCTCTCTATCACTATCCCTTTCTGCCCTAGGGCTCGCTGCGACCGGAGCGTACCTGTGGGGGGACTCCGGTTCTCAGTGGGGGACCGTGGGGTGTCGGGGCCCATTTTTTGTGAGGGGTGCTCTTTTCTGGGGAAGTCTCTGCCTAGGCCACATTGCGGTGCTTAGGCGCCATTTTTGCAGCGCTGACGCCATTTTTTGTATGCCTGCTGGTTTCTGTTGTAATTCCCATTGGCGGCCATTTTGCCGTGGCCACGCCATAGCGCAGGTTGTTATTGCGGGCGGCCATTTTCTTGTGGTCGCGCCCTTTTTTTCTCTGAGGCATCTGGCGGCCATTTTGGTGTGGGTTTGGCCTCTAGTGCTGGCTTCCTGGACGGCGAGCAGCGCTATTCTTCTCACAGATTTTTTCTTCGTCACACACGCTGTGGAGACGGAAGGTGGGCAACGGCGCTGAGCGGTCTCCTGCTGGGTTGGTGAGTCCCCTGGGTAACCCCCCCGGTCAGTGCAGCGAGGAGGGTAGACCTTTTCAGTTTATTTTTTTTGACGGAGTCCCTGAGAGCTGTCAGCGGTGTCATGGAGTCAGTGTCGGGCCCTTCTTCCCCAGACTTGCCAGAGGCAACAGCCTGTGCCCCTGCACCTGCAGTTATCATGGAGGCTTTGTCGGCTGTCCTGGAATCATTTGTTGCCAGGGTGGAAGCGGCATGTGAGCGCAAGGGGGGCAAAAAGCGTCCCCTACCCCCGCCATCGCCAGGGGAAGGTTCTGACTCAGACCCGGGCCTGGCTGCGGCACAGGACCCCAGTTCTGGGTTGTCAGAAGATGTGGACCAGGTCCTTCCTTGTGAGTAAGACCCCTCGTCCGGGTCAGCGCAAGACAGGGCACTTGTGAGTGACCTTATCAATGCTGTAAGGGACTGCCTTAAGCTGGACGCAGATGAGGCTTCCATGGAGGGGTCAGTCTCTTTTGGGTCACACAAATCGACTCGTTCTGTTAAAGTTTTTCCCTATGTGCCTTTCTTTGATAAATTCATAGATAAGGAATGGGAAAAGCCGCAGAGGACCTTTGCGGTCCCTCAGCGTCTGGCGGTCAGGTATCCTTTTGAGGAGAGCCTTTTGAAAAAATGGGCTTCTCCTCCGGTTGTTGACCCCCCCGGTCGCTCGGTTAAATAAAGTAACCACTCTCCCTGTAGAGGGGACTCCTACGTTTAAGGACCATACTGATAGGAGGTCCGAGGCGCTGAGCAGGTCCATGTTCACCTTGCTGGGGTCTGCATTGCGGCCTATTTTGGTTGAAACCTTGGTGTCTCAGACACTCACTGACTGGGCAAAGATTTTGCGCCAGACTGTGGAGGAACATCAGCTCCCTCTGGAGTGTGTAACACTGGCCGACCAGTTGGTGCAGGGCCTTGTGTATGTCTGTGATGCCACTCTGGATGTGGCCCCCTTAATATCCAGAGCCTCTGTATCTGCGGTGGTAATGCTCCACCTAATGTGGCTAAAATGCTGGTCCGCTGACCAGGCTTCCAAGAAGGCTTTGGCAGATTTATCCTTCAAAGGTGGGAGGCTTTTTGGTGCCTCGCTGGTGACATTATTAAGAATGTCACTGGAGGTAAGAGCACGTGTATACATCAGGCCACTAAAGGGAAGGAGCTGCGCCGTAAGCCGGGTCCCTCTTTTCCCACACAGAAGCGGTATTTTCGTCAGTTAGGACCTGCCAGAAGACCCTCCCAAGCGGACAAAGGTCCAGCTGGGGGACAGAGACGTCCCTGGGTGCGCAATTTCAACAAGCCAGCTTACAAACCTGCTACCGCATGAAGTTTTGCCCCCACCCGACTCCAGGGTGGGGGGACGGCTTCTCGGGTTTGCAGCTCGGTGGAACTCCCTGCTCTCCGACCAGTGGGTCTGCGAGGTGGTCACCTCGGGGTACAAGATAGAGTTCCTTTCTTGTCCACCAAACAGATTCTTTCCCTCAAATCTCACTCTTCTTCCGGCTCCTCGGTCTGCCCTAACGAGGGCAGTGCAGGACTTGCTAAGGTGCAGAGTTATTCTACCTGTACCACTGGGAGAGAGGTTTCAGGGTTTTTATTCAAATCTGTTTGTGGTTCCGAAGAAGGACGGAGTCCGTCCAATCTTGGACCTGAAAGCCTTGAATATCTTTGTAAAAGGTTTGGAAGTTCCGCATGGAATCCATTCGTTCGGTGGTTGCTGCGCTCCATCCGGGGGACTTTCTGGCATCCTTGGACATCAAGGACGCATACTTGTATGTCCCCATCTGTGCAGGACACCAGAGATTTCTGCGCTTTGCAATCGGCAAAGACCATTATCAATTTGTGGCTCTTCCCTTTGGCCTAGCGTCAGCACCAAGGGTTTTCACCAAGGTGCTTGCCCCGATTCTAGCTTTGCTGAGACAGCGAGGCATTGCCATCGTGGGCTACTTAGACGATCTTCTTCTGAGAGCAGCTTCTGGCTCAGAGTTAGGGGAAGATGTGTCTATAGCCATTCAGACACTCCGAGAATTCGGTTGGGTGTTAAACATTCAGAAGTCGGTCCTGACACCGACTCTGCGTCTGGAGTACCTAGGTTTAATTCTGGACTCCAAGGATCCTTCCTTTGGAGAAGTTGCAGACTCTCCAGTCTGCGGTGAGGTTGTTGACATCCCGCAAATGGTCGTCTCTCCGTTTTTGCATGTGAGTTCTGGGTCTAATGGTAGCCTCCTTCAAGGCAGTACTGTATGCCCAATTCCACACTCAAGTCTTGCAGAAGGAGATCCTGTCCAATTGGAACAATTCTCCATTGTCTCTGGATCATCAGATTCAGGTAAGTCAGCTGGTCAGGGCTTCTCTGAGTTGGTGGCTGAGATCCCCGGCTCTTCAGTCCGGGAAGTCGTTCCTTCCTATCCATTGGACTGTGATTACGACGGATGCCAGCCTCACAGGTTGGGGGGGAGTCTGGGGAGTCCAGTCGGCCCAGGGTCGCTGGACTCGGGACGAATCCCGTCTGCCGATCAATGTCCTGGAACTCCGGGCAATCAGGCTATATCTCTCCAAGTGGTCACTGAGACTACAAGGGCATCCAGTCAGGATCCAGTCAGACAATGCCACGGCAGTGACTTATGTCAACCATCAGGAGGGGAACAAGGAGCTTGGCTGCAGCGTCCAAGGTCGTTTACATCCTACGGTGGGCGGAAAGAAGCGTTCCGGCTCTGTCGGCCGTCTACATTCCGGGCGTAGAAAACTGGCAGGCGGACTATCTGAGTCACCAGATGCTAGACCAGGGGGAATGGTCACTACATCTGGAGGTGTTTCAGCTCCTTTGCTGGAGGTGGGGCAGCCAGACGTGGACCTCCTGGCCTCTCGACCCAATCGCAAGGTGTCAACGTTTGTGGCCAGATCCAGAGATCCCTGGGCAGACGCATCCAGCGCGTTGGTGGCCCCGTGGGGTCAGTATCGGCTAATTTATGTCTATATCTCACTAAAGTTGCTTCCTCCTCTGCTCCAGAGAGTGGAGACCGAGGGGATTCTAATCGCTCCAGATTGGCCTTGGCATCCTTGGTACGCCGACCTCGTACACCTGGTGGCAGATGCACCCTGGTGGCTGCCGATGCGGGAGGACCTTCTGTCTCAAGGTCCCATACTTCATCCTGCTTTACAGTCGCTGGCTTTAACGGCATGGCTATTGAAAGCCAGGTACTAAGGGACCGAGGTCTTTCGGATTCGATTCAACCATGCTGAGGGAAAGGAAATCTTCTTCCAGGAAGATCTACCATCGTACTTAGAAGGCATACATCTCTATGTGTGAAGAGATGGAGTGGCGTCCACGGACGTACTCGGTTTCCAGGGTCCTGCTGTTTTTACAGCGTGGTGTGGATCAGAAACTTGCCTTAAGCACCATTAAGGTTCAGATTTCAGTCTTGGCTGTTTTCTTTCAACGGCCTTTGGCGTCCCATTCCCTGGTGGGTACTTTTGTGCAAGAGGTTCGACATGTGGCTCTCCCTATTAGACCACCTCTTCCTCTCGGCTCTTCAGGAACCTCCTTTTGAGAACATCGGAGAGATTCCTCTCGACACTATCTCAGGAGGTGGCCTTTCTAGTGGCCATTACATCGTTCAGAAGGGTTTCTGAATTGGCGGCCTTGTCTTGCAAGTCCACCATACTTGGTCCTCCATAAGGATAAAGCGGTGCTACGCCCGCAGCCTTCCTTCCAAAAGGGGCTTTGGCTTTTCACCTGAATGAGGACATTGTGCTGCCGTCCTTGTGTCCTCGACGTCACATCCCAGGGAGACTGCGCTCCATAACATAGACGTGGTACGGGCCTTGCGGGTTTACCTGTCTGCTACGGCTCCGTTTTGGAGGTCTGACTCAGTGTTTGTGTCGGTGTCTGGTCCACAAAAGGGCCTGGCGGTCTCATAAGCCACCATTTCTCGGTGGATCAGGCAGACCTCCCTTTCCAGTCACGGCACATTCAACCAGGGCAATTGGGGCTTCCTGGGCTTTCCGACATCAAGCGTCTGTCTCACAGGTGTGCAAGGCGGCGACTTGGTCATCCGCGCACACGTTTTTAAAATTTTACAAGGTTGATGTGAGTGCATCTTCTGATGCTTTCTTCGGCCGCAAGGTTTTTCAGGCGGCTGTTTGAGGTTGCAACTCCTCCGTTGAGGAGCTCTGCTTGTTTGGGGTGAAGTTAGTTGTTTTTTTGATACTGTTCCCACTCCTCGTTTTTTTTTTTTTTTTTTTACACTGCTTAGGGACGTCCCACACGTCAAGAATTGAGAAGGCTGTGTCCGTCCATGGACGAAAAGAGAAAATGGGATTTTTTGTACTCACCGTAAAGTCCTTTTCTCGTTCGTCCATGGACGGACCACAGCACCCACCCTTCCTTTTTAGGTTTGTACTGCTTGCTATGAACTGAGCTGCTGACTGCAGGGTGAAGGGTTATGTCTGGAGGGTCCATGGACGAACAAGAAAAGGATTTTACGGTGAGTACAAAAAAATCTATTTTTTTTTATCAATTGACAAAATGGAAAGTAAATGAACAAAAGGGAAATCCAAATTAAATACATTTTTTGTGTGACCAACCTTTGCCTTCAAAACAGCTCTTCATGGACAAACTGTAAAAGTAAATAAATTCTGCGCTCGTCTCTAGAAGGTGAATACATATATATATATAAATGCCGCAAACTTATAAGATTAAATACTTAATCCAAACAATGTTAATAAACACAAAAAGTTGCGCAAATACAAATTGTGAACATATATGTGTGAAAACACCCTTAACCACTTAACGACCGCCCACTGTAAATATACGTCAGCAGAATGGCACCGACAGGCACAATCACGTATATATACGTGATTGCCTTTGTATAGTTGGGGGGTCCGATCGGACCCCCCTTCTTTACAGTGAGCGGTCGTTTTACCTTCGGGAGCGATCCGGCATGAGGGGACGGCCGTTCGATTCCGGCCACCCCCTCTCGATCGCTCCCGGCGAATGAGAGAGCTTCCCCTGCCTGCCAGGAAGGAGGAAGTGATGTCATCTCTCCTGGGGCGCTCACATATACCGAGCGCCGTACAGGAGAAGATGCCAGGTTAGTACACACAACACTACACTGACACCAGGACACATAGGCACATAAATCGCCCCCCCAGACACCCCCAGATCACCCCCCAGCCCCCCCCAGTCACAGTGTCACTGATTGCAGTGACCATTTATTTAGTGATCACTGCAATCAGTGACATTTGTGACTGTAAAAGTGTCACCAAAGTTTAGTCTTAGGTCCAGTGTAGCCCCCTAACCCCCCCCAATAAAGGTTTAACCCCCTGATCACCCCCCAGATAACCCTTTCACCCCCTATCACCACTGTCACTAAGCAATCATTTTTCTGATCAATGTCTTAGCGTCGGTGATGCTGATCGGTAGCCAGTCATTTTTTTTAGGTTCGCCGCAGGTTTTTATAGCGTCGGGTACCCCCATATATTACCTAATAAAGGTTTAACCCCCTTGATCGCCCCCCAGGTAACCCTTTCACCCCCTATCACCACTGTCACTAAGTTATAATTTTTCTGATCGATGTCTTAGCGTCGGCGATGCTGATCGGTAGCCAGTAATTTTTTTTAGGTTCGCTGCAGGTTTTTATAGCGTCGGGTACCCCCATATATTACCTAATAAAGGTTTAACCCCCTTGATCACCCCCCAGGTAACCCTTTAACCCCCTAGCACCGCCGTGGCTATGCGATCATTTTTCTGATCGATGTCTTAGCGTCGGTGATGCTGATCGGTAGCCAGTAATTTTTTTTAGGTTCGCCGCAGGTTTTTATAGCGTCGGGTACCCCCATATATTACCTAATAAAGGTGTAACCCCCTTGATCACCCCCCAGGTAACCCTTTCACCCCCTAGCACCGCCGTCACTATGCGATCATTTTTCTGATCGATGTCTTAGCGTCGGTGATGCTGATCGGTAGCCAGTAATTTTTTTTAGGTTCGCCGCAGGTTTTTATAGCGTCAGGTACCCCCATATATTATCTAATAAAGGTTTAACCCCCTGATCACCCCCAGGTAACCCTTTCACCCCCTATCACCACTGTCGCTAAGCAATCGTTTTTATGATCGTTGTCTTAGTGTCGGTGATGCCGATAGGTAGCCAGTAATTTTTTTTTTAGGTTCGCCGTCAGGTTTTTATATAGCGTCAGGTACCCCCATATATTACCCTAATAAAGGTTTTGACCCCCTAATTGCCCCTAGTTAACCCTTTCACCAGTGATCATCATATAAGTGTTACGGGTGACGCTGGTTAGTTAGTTTGCTTTTTATAGTGTCAGGGCACCCGCCGTATATAACCCAATAAAGGTTTAACCCCCTGATCGCCCGGCGGGTGATATCAGTTAGGTTTTAGCGTCAGAGAGGGTCTGCGTCACACCCCAGGCAGCGTCAGGTTAGTGCCAGTAGCGCTAACACCCACACGTGAACCATACACCCCCCTTAGTGGTATAGTATCTGATCAGCTCAATATCTGATCTGATCAGATCTATACTAGCGTCCCCAGCAGTTTAGGGTTCCCAAAAACGCAGTGTTAGCGGGATCAGCCCAGATACCTGCTAGCACCTGCGTTTTGCCCCTCCGTCCAGCCCAGGCCACCGAAGTGCAGTATCGATCGATCACTGTCACTTGCAAAACACAACACACATAACTGCAGTGTTCGCAGAGACAGGCCTGATCCCTGCGACTCCAGTGCTGTAGGAGGTAATTTCACCACCACAGTTAAAAAAAAAAAAAGCATATATGCCGAAGCATTGGGGCAGCAGGAGCGGAGGAGCGATTTTGCTCCTAATGCCGCGTACATACGGTCGAAATTCCGACGGAGGCTTGCCCGTGGAAAAGTCTGACCATGTGTACGCGGCATAACTTTTGCGAGAAGATGCCCCCATGCTTCGGCATATATAAATGGTGCATGTATGCCCATCATTAGAAGTGGGTGGATGAAGGGCGGTATTCTAATGGTGGGCATACCCACCGATCAATCTTTTTTTTTCGTTCAGCCAACAGGCTGCATGAAAAAAAAGATTACAATACATGTCCAACAAGGACCAGCAACGTACTGGTATGTTGCTGGACTTTGAATGTTTATACCAGAATGATGCCTGCGGGTTTACGTATCATCTTGGTATCATTCTTTTCAGCCAGCGGCCGGCTTTCATGTAAAAGCAATCCTAGTGGCTAATTAGCCTCTGGACTGCTTTTACAAGCAGTGGGAGGGAATGTCCCCCCCCCCCGGATATAAAAAGCGCCATTGGGAAATTGGGAAAGCATTTTATCACACCGATCTTGGTGTGGTCAGATGCTTTGAGGGCAGAGGAAAGATCTAGGGTCCAATAGACCCCAGTTTTTTCAAAAAAGAGTACCTGTCATTACCTATTACTATCATAGGGGATATTTACATTCCCTGAGATAACAATAAAAGTGATAAAAATAAATAAATATGGAAGCAACAGTTTAAAAATAAAATAAAAAAGCAAAATTAATAATAAAAAAAAAAAAAACACCCCTGTCCTGCCCTGCTCTTGCCCAATGGCGAACGCAAGCGTCGGTCTGGCGTCATATGTAAACAGCAATTGCACCATGCATGTGAGGTATCACCGCGAAGGTCAGATCGAGGGCAGTAATTTTAGCAGTAGACCTCCTCTGTAAATCTAACGGGGTAACCTGTAAATGCTTTTAAAAGCTTTTAAAAATGTATGTAGTTTGTCGCCAATGCGCGTTTGTGCGAAATTTTAAAGCATGTCGTGTTTGGTATCTATGTACTCGGCCTAAGATCATCTTTTTTATTTCATCAAACATTTGGGCAATATAGTGTGTTTTTAGTGCATTAAAATTAAAAAAAGTGTATTTTTTCCCCAAAAAATGCGTTTGAAAAATCGCTGCGCAAATACTGTGTAGAAAAAAAAAATGCAACACCCACCATTTTATTCTGTAGGGCCTTTGCTTTAAAAATATATATAATGTTTGGGGGTTCAACATAATTTTCTTGCAAAAAAAAATATGTTTTCATGTAAACAAAAAGTGTCAAAAAGGGCTTTGTCTTCAAGTGGTTAGAAGAGTGGATGTAAGCTTCCTAATGTTGTGTATAAAATGCCAGAACAGTTCAAAACCCCCCCAAATGACCCCATTTTGGAAAGTAGACACCCCAAGCTATATACTGAGAGGCATGTCGAGTCCATGGAATATTTTATATGTTGACACAAGTTGCGGAAAAAATAATTTTTTTTTTTTTTTTGCACAAAGTTGTCACTAAATGATATATTGCTCAAACATGCCATGGGCATATGTGGAATTACACCCCAAAATACATTCTGTTGCTTCTCCTGAGTACGGGGATACCACATGTGAGACTTTTTGGGAGCCTAGCCGCGTACGGGACCCCAAAAACCAAGCACCGCCTTCAGGCTTTCTAAGGGTGTCAATTTTTGATTTCACTTCTCACTGCCTATCACAGTTTCGGAGGCCATGGAATGCCCAGATGGCACAAAACCCCCCCAAATGACCCCATTTTGGAAAGTAGACACCCCAAGCTATTTGCTGAGAGGTATTGTGAGTATTTTGCAGATCTCGCTTTTTGTCACAAAGTTTTGAAAATTGAAAAAAAAAAAAAATGTTCTTTCTTCATTTTCAAAAACAAATGAGAGCTGTAAAATACTCACCATGCCTCTCAGCAAACAGCTTGGGGTGTCTACTTTCCAAAATGGGGTCATTTGGGGGGGTTTTGTGCTATTTTGGCATTTTATGGCCTTCAAAACTGTGATAGGTAGTGAGGAGTGAAATCAAAAATTTGCGCCCTTAGAAATCCTGGAGGCGGTGCTTGGTTTCCGGGGTCCCGTACGTGGCTAGGCTCCTAAAAAGTCCCACACATGTGGTATCCCCGTACTCAGGAGAAGCAGCAGAATGTATTTTGGGGTGCAATTCCACATATAACCATGGCATGTGTGAGCAATATATCATTTAGTGACAACTTTTTGTAATTTTTTTTTTTTTTTTTGTCATTATTCAATCACTTGGGACAAAAAAAAAAAAAATATTCAATGGGCTCAACAGGCCTCTCAGAAATTTCCTTGGGGTGTCTACTTTCTAAAATGGGGTCATTTGGGGGGGTTTTGTGCTATTTTGGCATTTTATGGCCTTCAAAACTGTGATAGGTAGTGAGGAGTGAAATCAAAAATTTGCGCCCTTAGAAATCCTGGAGGCGGTGCTTGGTTTCCGGGGTCCCGTACGTGGCTAGGCTCCTAAAAAGTCCCACACATGTGGTATCCCCGTACTCAGGAGAAGCAGCAGAATGTATTTTGGGGTGCAATTCCACATATAACCATGGCATGTGTGAGCAATATATCATTTAGTGACAACTTTTTGTAATTTTTTTTTTTTTTTTTGTCATTATTCAATCACTTGGGACAAAAAAAAAAAAAATATTCAATGGGCTCAACAGGCCTCTCAGAAATTTCCTTGGGGTGTCTACTTTCTAAAATGGGGTCATTTGGGGGGGTTTTGTACTGCCCTGTCATTTTAGCACCTCAAGAAATGAGATAGGCAGTCATAAATTAAAAGCTGTGTAAATTCCAGAAAATGTACCCTAGTTTGTAAACGCTATAACTTTTGCGTAAACCGATAAATATACGCTTATTGACATTTTTTTTACTAAAGACATGTGGCTGAATACATTTTGGCCTAAATGTATGACTAAAATTGAGTTTATTCGATTTTTCTTATAACAAAAAGTAGAAAATATCATTTTTTTTCAAAATTTTCGGTATTTTCCGTTTATATCGCAAAAAATAAAAATCGCAGAGGCAATCAAATACCATTAAAAGAAAGCTCTATTTGTGGGAAGAAAAGGACGCAAATTTCGTTTGGGTACAACATTGTATGTCCGCACAATTTACAGTTAAAGCAGCGCAGTGCAAAATTCTGAATTCACCTCTGGTCCTTTAGCTACCAAATGGTCCGGGGCTTAAGTGGTTAAAAATTATTGATATAAATCTATAAAAATCGTAATGAAAATAGTTTTATGCATAAATACTCAAAAGAGTCTATATATAAATAATAAAAAAAAATGAAAAAGGTATGTGAAAAAATAAATAAAAAATAAATGTATAAAGGTGAATCCTATATACTGCATGTGAAATGATGACAGTGATGACAATGAACAAACTGCCTTTTGCTACAGCCAAATATTAAAAAATTTCACTCAGCAGTCCAGAGCACCTAATACCATTTTTCTACACCCCAGTTCCTATGTTTTCATGCATAGTTGAGTTTCTTAGCCCTGTTACCCCATCCTATGCACAAAAACATAAGAACTGGGGTGCAGAAAAATGGTAGCAGATGATCTGGACTAATGAGTCAAAATTTGAAATATTTGACTGTAGCAAAAGCCAGTTTGCTCACAAAGGGCTAGAGCATTGCAATGAGTGTGTGCAGGCAACAGTGAGGCATGTTGGAGGTTCATGCAAGTTTGGGCTGCATTATTGGAGTTGGAGATTTGGTCAGAATCAATAGTGTCCTCAACGCTAAGGAATATGGGCAGATAATTATCCATTATGTCATACCATCAGGGAGGCGTGTGATTGGCCCCAAATTTATTCTGCAGCAGTACGACAGCCCCAAATATATAGCCAAGGTCATTAAGAACTATCTTCATCTTGGTTTGGCCCCCACTGAGCCCTGATCTCAACATTATTGAGTCTGTCTGGGATTACATGAAGGGACAGAAGGATTTGAGGCAGCCTACATCCAGAGAAGATTTGTGGTTAGCTCTCAAAGATGTTTGAAACAACCTACCTGCCAAGTTCCTTTAAAAATTGTGTGCATAAGCACTGTGTGCACCTAGAAGAATTTATGCTATTTTGAAGGCAAAGGGTGGTCATCCCAAATATTGACTTGATTTGGATTTCTCTTCTGTTCATTTACTTTCCATTTTGTTATTTGATAAAAATAAACTATTAACACTTTCTGAAACATTTTAAATTTACAGCATTATTTCACAGCTGCCTAAAACATTTGTATGGTACTGTGTGTAAGGTAGATACATGCAGGCAGCAGATAATTGAAACAATTAACCACTTAAGCCCCGGACCAATATGCAGCATAAGGACCAGGCCCCTTTTTGCGATTCGGCACTGCGTCTCTTTAACTGACAATTGCGCGGTCGTGCGACGTGGCTCCCAAACAAAATTGGCGTCCTTTTTTTCCCACAAATAGAGCTTTCTTTTGGTGGTATTTTATCACCTCTGCGGTTTTTATTTTTTGCGCTATAAACAAAAATAGAGCGACAATTAAAAAAAAAATGAAATTTACTTTTTGCTATAATAAATATCCCCCAAAAATATCGAAAAAACATTTTTTATCCTCAGTTTAGGCCGATACGTATTCTTCTACATATTTTTGGTAAATTTATTGATTGGTTTGCGCAAAAGTTATAGCGTTTACAAAATAGGGGGTAGTTTTATGGCATGTTTATACATTTATTTATTTTTTACTAGTAATGGCAGCGATCAGTGATTTTTTTCATGACTGTGACATTATGGCGGACACATCGGACACTTTTGACACATTTTTGGGACCATTGTCATTTTCACAGCGATCAGTGCTATAAAAATGTACTGGTTACTGTGAAAATGACACTGGCAGTGAAGGGGTTAACTAGGTCGCGCTGTAGGGGTTAAGTGTACCCTAAGAAGTGATTCTTACTGTAGGGGGCGTGGCTACACGTTACACACCACTGACTTGCCACAGAGAAGAACGGAGAAAGGTTTGTTTACACTCACCTCTGCCCGTTCTTCAGCTCTGTGACCCGATCGCGGAACACCGGTGGCGATCGGGTCCGCGGGTCCCGCGGGCGCGGTCATGGAGCTCAGGACCGGGTCGCGAGCGCGCGACCCATTGCTGGGCTCTTAAAGGGCAACGTACCTGTACGTTGATGTGCCCAGCTGTGCCATTCTGCCAACGTATATCGGCGTGATGCGATCCTTAAGTGGTTAAGGAAACTCACCTGAAAAGTAAAAGAAACTTGATAAAAACACACACAAACACACTCCTGGATACCTAAGCCCACATACATAGCACCCTTACACCAAAAATGACCATGAAAGATTGGTCATAAAGGAAGCTACACCTTTCCCAAAGTAGTGCCAAACCTTAAAGTGGTAGTAAACCACGGAACTAAAAAAATAAAAACCCCAAGGCAATGGCATAATGTGCTAATATGCAACGTATACTAGCACATTATGAAATACTTACCTTAGAACGAAGCCCTCCAGCTGTGCGCTGTGACCGCTGACAGGGTTTTTTTTTATCTTCTCCCAGTCTTCCTTTCGGGTTCGCAGGCTGCCGCAGCTTGAATGGCCGAGCTGCGATGATGTCACTTCTGTGCACAGGGCCACTGCATACTGTGCCATTCCTTCAGAGTGCATGAGCCAGTGACGCCACCAGCTGCCAAAAGAGCAAAAATGTCCTAAACAGTGCATGTTTAGGAGATATTCATTTTCCCTACAGGTAAGCTTACCTGTAAGTAAAAATCACAAAGCAGACTTTTCTACCACTTTAATAGCAACTTGACCATATTGTAAAACTACATTTTCAGTCTCTTGGCTATTAAACGCTTCAGCCCCAGGCAAATTTGGTTGCCCAATTAACGGGGCATTTTTTGCGATATGGCACTGTGTCGATTTAACTGACAATTGCGCGGTTGTGCTACGTTATACCCAAACAAAATTGATGTCCTTTTTTTCCCACAAATAGAGCTTTCTTTTGGTGGTATTTAATCACCTCTGCGGTTTTTATTTTTTGCGCTATAAACAAAAAAAGAGCGACAATTTTGAAAAACAAAACAAAATGGAGGTTATTTACTAAAGGCAAATCCACTTTGCACTATAAGTGCACTGCAAGTGTATCTCAAAGTGCACTGAAAGTGCAGTTGCTGTAGATCTGATGGGGACATGCAAGGAAAATAAAAAAAACTGTATTTTAGCTTGCACATGATTGGATGATAAAATCAGCAGAGCTTCCCCTCATTTCAGATCTTCCCCTCAGATCTACAGCCACTGCACTTTCAAGTGCACTTGTAGTGCAAAGTGGATTTGCCTTTAGCAAATCAACCCCAATATATCTTTAGTAAATATCCCAATTAAAAAAAAAAAAGTTTAGGCCAATATGTATTCTTCTACATATTTTTGGTAAAAAAAAAAAAAAAACCCAATAAGCATATATTGATTGTTTTTCGCAAAAGTTATAGTGTCTACAAACTATGGGAAAGATTTATGGCATTTATATGGCATTTTTTTTTTACTAGTAAGGGACCATTGACATTTACAGAGCGATCAGTGCTATAAATATGCACTGATTACTATGTAAATGTCACTGGCAGGGAAGGGGATAACACTAGGGGGCGATCAAGGTGTTTATTGTGTTCCCTATTGTGTGTTCTAACTGTGGCGGGATGGGGACTAACTATAGGAGATGACAGATCATGTTTTCTGCTTGGTAGAAAGACAAGATCTGTCCTTCTCGCCTCAGAAAGCATGGGGATTTGAGTGTTTACACACACAAACCCCCGTGCTCCCGCTCGTGCATGCGATCGCCCTTGCCATCTCCTTAGCTAGTATCTGGCTGTTACATCCCTCCCAGCATACTGTGTGGGTGGCGCCAGGTGAAGGCAAGCCGAGCGGTTCATCTTTTTTAAGGGGGGAGTCAGACAACTCGACCCAGTCTATCCCTGCCTGGGACAAAAACTATTTTTTTGGGAAACTACCTGGGATGGCCACAGCCCAGAAATGTCCCAGCAAAATCGTGACTGGCAGGTATGCCCTGGAAAGTGCCTTGCTGCACAGCCACTCACGAGCGCCCCCAGCAGATGGCACTTATCATATCTGCCATACCTTAGATACGCCACTGGAGCCATCCCAGTGATAACTACCACTGGCACTTATCACTACAAAAACAGGACACGGTCACCAGGATCTTGAACTTAGGTCAGCACTCACAATGTCACAAAACAGCTGAACACTTCTCCATTTCCACGGACATCTCTATGTCACAGAACACCTGCACAGTTTCTAGCTTCCTCCAGGCCCTCTTTGTGAGTATTAACCTCTCCCTTGCTGAACAGTGTCTGGTGGAAGCTGGAAGTGAGCAGCTATCCTGCAGTCAATGTCAAAGAACAGCTATACACTTTCCAACTTTTACTGGGCACTTCCTCTGTGGGCTCTCCAAACCAGAACCTAAGGTGAAGTCCCGTAGCTGGTACCAAAGAAACGTAAGAATAGGCCCCTCAGATCTGCCACAACTGGGACCTTGGTGAACATCAGCAAACTCCAGGACTGCCTCTAAGACCCCTTTCACACTGGGGCAGGAGGTGCAGTGGCGTTATAGCGGCGCTATACCGTTGGAATTGCGTCGGTATTCGGCCGCTAGCGGTGCGGTTTTAACCCCCGCTAGCGGACGAAAAAGGGTCAATACCGCCGGCAATGCGCCTCTGCAGAGGCGCATTGCCGGCGGTATTACAGTGGTTTCCCCTTGCTTTCAATGGGAAGGAGCGGTAAACACACCGCTCCAAAGATGCTGCTAGCAGAACTTTTGGAGCGGTCCCACCAGCGCATCGCCTCAGTGTGAAAGCCCTCGGGCTTTCACATTGAGACTGCAGGGCAGGAGTTTTTTAGGCGCTATTTTTAGTGCTAAAACGCCTGAAAAACTCCTCAGTGTGAAACAGGCCTAAGGGGCTACAGCGCCTGAGACTGTGGAACTTCTCCAGCAGGACAAGAACCCCCATCTGCCCCAGACCCCACTAACCACAGTCACCTACTGGACACACCTCCCCTTGGGTTGGCTGAAGCACAATAAATATTTAAGCTGCCCATTTGACTCTCCCAGCCCTATGTTCTCTAAACATCCAGAAGGCAGGGGGAAGCAGTCAAACGTGCAACCTATGAGACATGGAACAGTCCAAAAAAATAAATAGCTGTTCCAATGAATACAGAAGGGTGCTACTTTTTGAATGATTTATATTCTTGTATTGTATTTTTACACAAATGCAAGAGTATTATCTTATTTTTTTTCCTGAATAGCGTTGCATTCATTTATACACGCATGCAAATTTGTTGAACACCTATTTAGCGCTAGCAGGCTGTTCACATTTTTCACACAGACATATTAAGTGTACTCACAGGAGTCTAGGGTTTTGCACACAGTTTTCTAAATTATTTTGTATAAGATGTTTTCTGTTTCTGTTACAGGAGATAACAAGAGTTATGTGCTGTATTGTATGATGATCTGAAAAAGTCTTATTTTTCTCCTTTCTTTGCTGTGAGACTGAAAGAAATATATATGTAAATACAAAACAGATTTATACATGTACACACAGGACACACAGGCCTATTAACCACTTCCCACCCAGCCTATAGAAAAATGAGGGCCGGGGCGGTGGTTCCGTTATCCTGACTGGATATCATATGATATCTTTCAGGATAACGAGCTTTCGCGGCCCATGTGGGCGTGCAGCGCGGCGATCGGTGGTGCAGTGTGTCAGTCTGACACACTGCGACACCGATCCTGGTAAAGAGCTTCTGACAGAGGCTCTTTACAATGTGATCAGCTATGTCCAATCACAGCTGATCATGCTGTAAACAGGAAGAGCCGTGTATCGGGTTTTCCTCTATCGTGTCTGACAGACGCGACTAGAGGAGAGCTGATCGGCTGCTCTCCTGACAGGGGGGGTCTGCGCTAATTAATTATCAGCGCAGCCCCCTCGAGGATGCCCACCACTGATGACCAACAGGTATGCCACACATGGCCACCAGAGATGCCAATCCATGCCCATAAATTATGCCAATCAGTGCCCATCAGTAATGCCTGCCAGTGCCTCCTTATCAGTTATTACCATCAGTACCATCTATCAGTGTCCATCCATGTCATCAGTGCCACCCATAAGTACCCATCAGTGCAGCCTTTCAGTGCCACGCATGAGTGCCCATCAGTGCCGTCTATCAATGCCCATCAGTGCTGCATATCAGTGTTGCATATTAGTGCCCATTGCCAGTGCCACCTCATCAGTGACACCTTATCGGTGCCCGTCAGTGCATCCTCATCAGTGCCCATCAGTGAAGGAGAAAACTTACTTATTTACAAAATGTTATAACAGAAACAAAGAAAAACGTTTTATTTTTCAAAATTTTTGGTCTTTTTTTTTTATTTGTTTAGCAGAAAATAAAAACCGCAGAGGTGATCAAATACCACCAAAAGAAAGCTCTATTTGTGGGAACAAAATAAAAAAAAAATTGTTTGGGTACAGTGTAGCATGACTGCTCAATTGTCATTTAAAAAGCTCCAGCGCTGAAAGCTGAAAATTGGCTTGGGCAGGAAAGGGGAAAGTGCCCGGTATTGAAGTGGTTAATTATAACAAGACATGTCTGTATGTAAAACCTGCAAACAATCTACGTGTCCTGGATGGCTTTTGCATTTTTCTCCCTCTGAGGTGATAGAGACATGTACAATGGCAGAATGAACAGCATTAATAAAATATGGGTATAATAATAGACTAAAACTCACATATTGCGCATGTAACCTCAGAAAATCTTAAGATTTACAAAGTGGCAGATAACCCAGAACACTTCACTTCTAACAAGTGTTATCTAAATTCCATCAAATTATTATTTTGATGTGTGTGCCTGTTTTGTTTTTATTACACATCTTTGTAGATGTACTGCTCACCACATTTTGTGGCTAGTATTTTAAAAGAAAAATACTGTAGTTTAATTAATTCACCTTTGCATATTGTGACAACCATAACCTATCTTTTTTAGCTGTTATCAGTTTTAGCACAAGAAACCAGTGATACAGTATGCTCTATTACTAAGGATCCACAGTGGTACAAATTGTGCATTCTATTGTAGTGTCCAACTAAGTACATTGCCGTCATCATACAGGAGATCTACGTAGACATTGGCATGACATTATGGGGTTGATTTACTAAAACTGGAGAGTGCAAAATCTGGAGCAACTTTGCATGGTAGCCAATCAGCTTCCAACTTCAGCTTGTTCAACTAAGCTTTGACAAAAAAACAACTGGAAACTGAAGCCTCGTACACACGACCGAGTTTCTCGTCGTAAAAAACACGTTGTTTTTTTCGACGAGATTCTTGTTAAGCTTGTCGATTTTCTCGTCAAGCTTTCCATGCGTACACACTGACATTTCCCAATTTCCTCGTTGTTCTCCGCGGTCACGTCCAGCACGTATGACAGCACTATAAAGGGGAAGATCTTTTTTCTTGGCGCCACCCCTTGGGCTGCTTTTGCTGATCTCGTGTTACCGCGTGTGAAGCAAAAGTTTGGGAAGAGACGATTCGCGCTTTTCAGTCTTCGTACTTTTCAGATCGTTTTCTGCGGTTCAGTTTGTGCTTGTGGGTTCGTATCTTGACTTTCAGGGCGTCTAGGCAGGTCGTATCTGTTTTACAGTGCGTTCTTGCCTGTTCGTTTCTGATTTTCAGTTCGTTATTCATAGGCCTTGCTGTTCTAAAGTGCGTTCTGTTCTGTACGTTCTGATAAGACGACCGTTTCCTAGCCATGTCGCCTGGACGTTCTCGTCGTCGAGTTCGTGCTGTGCGTGCGCTTGGTGTTGGTCTGCTTGTTTTGGACCAAGACCAGTCCATGAATGGTGTGAGGAGGAGTTCATGGACCAAGAATTGGTTGCTCCAGCGGGACCAATTCTGCCACATGCCTCTGCTGCGGGAGATCGTCGAGAATAATCCTGAGGACTACAGGAATTTTCTGCGGATGTCTGACCCCGTTTTTCAGGAACTGTTGGCTTTGGTGTCCCCCTATATTACCAGGAAGGACACCATTATGCGGGAAGCCATCAGTGCTGAGCAGAGGCTCATCGCCACCTTACGGTACCTGGCGACAGGGAGAAGTCTTCAGGACTTGAAGTTCACGACAGGCATCTCCCCCCAGGCTCTGGGCCTCATAATCCCAGACACCTGTTCTGCCATCATCCAAGTCCTGCAGGAGGACTATATTAGGGTAAGTTTTCTCCATTAACATCACATTTTATGTATTACATGTATGCTAATGTATTGTATTTCTTTCATCCTTCCCTAATTACCATGATTGTAATATGCCGAGAATGTCCCCTTTGTCCCCATGCATGTTGGAAGTTTTTAAATGCCCCTTTTTTCTCCTCCATGCATATTTTCCTTCACTAACCTTTCCAGCAGGGGCGCCTGTTGCTCCAAATGTTTGGGGGTTCAAACCCCAATTTAGGAAATAAACTTCCTCCTTTTTTGCTCTGGTGCCTATTAAACGCCCCCATTTGTCCCCTCCAATGCAGCCATTTTGTTCCCTCCAATGCAGCCAGTTCCCCCCCAGCCCTGCACTTACCTTCTTGCGGTCAGCGCCATCCTTCTTCTGTCCTTGATGTCTTCTCCTTCCCTTGATGTTGCATCAGCCAATCATGTTACCATTAAACAGACTTGGTGAACATGATTGGCAGAGCAGCCTGTCAGTGTTTACCCAAGGAATGCCCCCCCCCCCCCTGCGTCCCCTATTTAACTTTTCTGAAGCCAATTACATCCCTCAGGCTGTAATGTGCAAGACAATTTTCCTTACTGTTTCTGATATGCAATTTTAAGCCCATAAATGCCGCAGTTCTTCATATGTCGGTCGCTTAACAGGGGGCCATCCACCTGAATAGTGGGCGGCATAGACAATACATAGGTTAATGCAAGGCATAAACCTATGTATTGTTCTGAGTGACGGGCACAGGAGAGAGGGGGCAGTGCTCCAGCGCCCACTCTGGACGCACCGCCACTGCAATGCTATCCTGTGGCCAAACACATCTCCCCCCCCCCTCCCCATTAGAATTTATTAATGGACCATCATAGGGGGTGATGAATATGATACATGAGCCTTCCATTATACTTATTTAAAACGCCTTAATAAACGTAGACTTTGCTTGATGTTGGCCTCTGATGTATTTTCGTATAATATACTTGTAATGTTTGATTTGTGTATTCTAATATTTTTTCATCTTGTTTGACTCCACAGCTTCCTTCCACGCCACAGGAATGGCAGACTGTGGCATCGGAGTTTGCCACGCGGTGGGACTTCCCCAACTGCGGTGGCGCTATAGACGGGAAGCACGTCCGCATCGTGCCGCCACCCCGTTCTGGGTCCTACTACTACAACTACAAGGGGTTTCATAGCATTGTGCTGATGGCGGTGGTGTCAGCACGGTATGAATTCCTCTATGTTGATGTAGGGAAGAATGGCCGGATGTCCGATGGGGGATCCTTCATCCAGACGGAGTTTGCCCTCCGTCTCCAGAGTGATGACCTTGCATTGCCACCGGATGCAGGGAATATTGAAGGACTCCCCTTTGTTTTTTTGGCTGATGAAGCCTTCGGGCTCGGACCACATCTTATGAGGCCATTTCCTCAGAGGACCCTGACCCCAGAGAAGAGGGTGTTCAATTACCGGCTGGCCAGGGGCCGAAGAGTCGTTGAAAATGCCTTCGGCATAATGGCCAGCCGGTTCCGCCTTTTTATGACTTCCATCCACTTGGCGGACTACAAAATAAACTATGTAGTGTTATGCTGCTGTGTGCTACACAATTTTCTTTGCCGCAAATCAAATTCATATATGGCCTCAGTTTTGCCAGAGGCTGGACTTTCCCCTGATAATCCCCTGCCGGGCCTGGAATCTGCCCGTGCTGGCTTGCCCCCCCAAAATGCCCGTGAGGTTCGGGACAAATACATGGACTATTTCACGGGTGGGGGGCAATTCCTATGCCAGGCTATGCCTAAAGATTGCTGTCTAACGATCCAAATAAAAATCTTGTTTAAACTTCTAACTTTTGTTGGTTTCCTGTCTCCTAGTTTGTCTTAGTGCATTTGTAGTGCCAAGTGTATTTTCCTTTAGTAAATACCAACCATTTCACTATGTAACCTTAAAAAATGTACCAAATAAGGTTAGAGCATATTAGAAAAAGAAGCTACACGTTGTTTGTGTTCAAATCTTTTACTATGTGCAAATTCACACACCTTTTTTTTTTTATTTTTACATTTTTTGTTTGCCTGGCCACAAACCGGCAATTGTTTTCTTAGGAAAATACAAAAACAACAGTTGCATTCCAAAAATTACAAAATTGGATACCTCGGAGCAATCTGAGACATTCACTTACACAAACTATATGTCTCTATGTGCCCGTCCTAATATGGGGTCCTGCCACCCCTTGCCCAGCCAAAAATTGAATATGCACACAATTGGGATTATTTTCCTATAGGGATTTTAGACTCCTGATCCCTATTGTCAACATGTGCTATCTGCCATCAGGGGTGATCAATGGACGTGTTTTGGGGGTGCAACCCCTTCCTCAGTTCACCTACTTTAGATACGAGGAAGGGGTTGCACCCCCAAAAGACGTACATGGATATCCCCTGATGGCAGATAGCACATGTTGACACACTGTGTGCAGATTCAATTTTTGGCTGGTTTGATTGTCAAAAAGTTTTTTAGAAGTTGCAAAACAAACATGAGAAAAAAGGGGGTTGGAATGCCTTACTGAATTCTCCCCAATACATCGAGAATGTCTTTAAATGTTTGATCCATCACATGTATTCTTTCTTTAATTTTGTCCAGTTCCGTGCTACATTCCATCACTTGCTGGATGAGGCGGAAGGGCACTGTCAGTAGAGAAACCTGTACTATCCTTCACCCCAACATTCACATCCCCTAAAAACAAAATAAAAAGGTATTATAACTCTGCAGGCCTACCTCTCTTACCTGAAGCTGTGGTGACAGATACTGACCTGTTGTGGTGACCAGTTCCACAACGTCATCCACCTCTCCTTCCTCCACCTCAACTTCCTCTACATCCTTCGTTTGTGGGTCTTTGGGAGTTTGGGGTTGTTGTGAAGCTGTGGGGTTCTTGTGCTCCCTGGAGTGTCCTCCTCCCAGTCTTCTCTCCCCTATGAGAATCAAACAAAAGGTAGAGTTATCACACAGAAATTCTCTATGTTAAACCAAAAAACAGGCTAAATTGCTTGGAAGTGGGGTACAAGTGTGTGTTTGGGCGGAAGTTAAAGATGAATGTATTATTTCTGACCAAGAATATGTTTAGTATTCACCTTTGTCTGTCATTTTTTAGACATGTAGGCAACACAAAAATTCTCTGAAGCACCTGTGTGGGACACCCAAAAAAGGCGGGTCTGTTGGCCCACACTATAGTGCTCCAAAGTACAGATGTGGAAGCAGCTGCTGAGTGTCCTCTCCTTTACACTGACAAAAGTTTGCATTTCATTCTCTTTACAAACACATCATCTAGCCTAAAACTTTGTGCCCCAAATTTCACAAAAAATGGCAGATGTCTAATTACTTTTGTGGCTGTAAAAGAATCCAAAACAGCGGATAGTGGCCGAACGAAGTGTCTGTAACGTTACGAACGATTACTGTGCCCAACCAAGTTCAAAATATAACATTTTGGAAGGGAGTCCAATAAGAAAAACAAAAAAAACCAGCAACATGTCAGTTTAGAAAAGGATTAATAGCATAAAAGTGTACATTTTTCTTACTTTTAGCGAGCATTCTCTTAATGCTCCTTAACTGCTCTGGCTCCCTCAGTTTGAGGTCTGACCACCTCTTTCTGAGCTGCTCATTTGAGCGTTTCACCCCGAAATTCGTCTTCAGACTCTTCACGACTTTAGTGAGGATTTTGGCCTTCCTTCTATTTGGTTTGCTATACGGCCCATGCTTTGCGTCATAATCAGACTTGAGCAAGATGTCCGCCATCTCGGCAAAAGACATATTCGATGCCTTGAATCTCCTCCTTGATCGTGACGTTTCCTCGGTCTTCGGGCTTGTGTCCTCCTCGTTAGTTGCGGAATTATCAGACACCTGCTGTAACTCCGCCATATCTGTCTGCGCGCCGAAAGAGAAGGGGCGGGGAAAAGATGTTAGTTAGAACGTCATGGGCGGGCGACGTGTGCGGAGCGACGTGTTCGAATTTTGACGCATGCGTGGTGTGTATATAGCAAACACACATGTGACTATAGTACGTTCGGTGTGCGGAGAGAGGAGTTCAAGTGACGGACGTGCGAACGAAGGTATGTGATTTTGTGACTTGTAAAAATTGTTGGCCTATACTGTTTTCAGAATGTTGTAGGATATATATGGTGACTACGATGTTAAGGAGGTTAGACTGTTTGCCTCACATTAGTTATCTATTATTTTTTAAACTTGCAGATACAATATGAATGTCTTTATTAGCGACAAAGAGTTCCTGGCGGAATTTATTGACCGGGTAAGGGAGCTGCCCGCTCTGTGGGAGACGAAAAACCCCATCCATAAAAAAAGAGGGGTGAGAAAAGCAGCGCTGGAGAAGCTGCTCCCATTTGTGCAGACCAAGGTGCCCACAGCAAAACAAGTGGACACTAAAATTGGGAGCTTGAGAGGCACCTACAGGACTGAACGCTCTAAGGTCCTGGCTTCTCAGAGGTCAGGAGCAGCAGCAGATGATGTGTATGTCCCGATTTTGTGGTACTACAGCAGGATGTCCTTCCTGGATGACCACATTGAGGCAAGGCCATCACTCTCCACTCTTCCCCCCAGACTTCCCTGCAGCCAACCTGAGCCTTCTCTGGAGCAAGAGGAGGCAGCCATCCTGGATGATCCTGATTTGGCCATCTGGAGCCAGGTATAGTGTTAAATTAAAATGTATTGTGATAAAATTAATGTTTGTGTTTGACAAATATGTCAAGATGAGAAACATACAATATTTTGGGTTCCACAAGTGAAATCAAGATCTCGAGACATTAGTCTGCACTTAATTGGGTGCTAAATAGTCAATCTGATGTAGGTGTAAATTCTAAAAAATGATTTCTGGATTTACATTCTAATTGCTTCAATCATGTTTATAAAGTTTGATGCAAAGATTAAAACATATTAAACTATGTCCCTTTTTCATACACAGGATGAAATCAGCCAGGAGGAGGGTCTGGAAACTGTCAGGCAGGAGGAAGAAGGGCCCAGTGGCAGCCAGGAAGTGGCAGGGCCCAGTGGCAGCCAGGAGGTGGCAGGGCCCAGTGGCAGCCAGGAGGTGGCAGGGCCCAGTGGCAGCCAGGAGGTGGCAGGGCAAAGGAGAAGCACCAGATCCCAGGTGCCTCCCATCCGGCTTCCCAAAAGAGGCAGGAGGGACAGGACCAACAGTGAGGCAACAATGGCCCTTATTAAAGAGGCCCATGCCACCTTCAAAGAGCCCACATCCCCTGAAGAGGCCATTGCCGGCCTAGTGGAGGCAAAGTTCAAGGTGATGAGCATGGAGCAACGCCTCCTATGCGAGCCCCTGCTCATCACCTTGCTCAACAAGGGGGTGATGGGAAAAATTACCCCCAATACCGCCATTTGTGAGGTGGCACAACTGTCCCAACCTCAACCTCCTCCTCCACCTCCACATTCTTCTTCCACCCCACCCCCTTCTCCTCCACCTCCACCTTGTTCTTCCGCCCCACCCCCTTCTCCTCCACCTCCACCTTGTTCTTCCGCCCCACCCCCTTCTCCTCCACCTCCACCTTGTTCTTCTGCGCCACCCCCTTCTCCTCCACCTCCTCCTCCTCCTGACAGGAGTACCCCTCCAGTGGCCCAGCCTCCAGCCAAACGAAGAAGGAAGGCTGCAGCGAAGGCTTCAGGAAAGGTTGCAGGAAAGGTTGAAGGGAAGGTTGCCAGGAAGACGAGGAAGTGATGGCCTTGCTTCATTGTGGTCGGACAGAAGGCAGCCTGTTGTAGTACCACACACTTGGGACATATATATCACCTGCTGCTGTTCCTGACCTCTGGGAGGCCAGCATCAGATTGTGTTCAGAAATGTTGGCCTTCTCAAGCTCCCAATTTTAGTGTCCACACAGGGTTGCTGTGTGCTCTGGGGTCCCTGGGATGCACAAATGGCAGCAGCTTCTCCAGCGCTGCCTTCTCTTTATTTTATTTGAAACATGAATAAATGTTATTTTTGTTTAAGTTCATACTATGTGTATTTGTAAAAATGTAAAATCTAGCTTTGGAGTAAGCAGATACATTTGACTGACCAAAAAAGGGACAGATAACAACCCTCCCAAAAAATAACTAAATCGTGTTTCCCAAAAAAGTGTGCAAATTTTAATCATATATATTAAAAGATTCAATGTGAGATCACTACCAAAACATTGCGAAATTACAATTAACATCAGTTAGAAAAAGAACAAATTTTTTAATATTCCTAAAAACTTGCACGATATAATACACATAAATCTTCTTAAGAGCAGCATGAAAAAGGTTAAAAAAAGATAGTCATAACTCTGTGTGAATATCAGCAGCAAAAGAAGTTAATTCGTTTGGATTAATGTCACATTCTAACGAAGATTTCAATGCACAACATTTAAACGATGCAAAAATTTGGAGCGTGACGAATGTGCTATCTCCATTACGAAGGCTTGTTTTACCAGAAGATGCGCTCCCATCTCATAGTTGCTTGTGAGCATGCGCGCTTTTGGAAGAGTCGTAAAAGCATACACACGAACCATTTTCTCGTCACAAAAGAGGCCGACGAGAAACACGACGAGGAAATCTGGAATCCTGACGAGAAAATAGAGAGCAGGTTCTCTATTTTCTCATCGAGATTCACGGCAGTTTTCTCGTCGTAAAACCATACACACGAACGGTTTTCTCGACAAAAAAGCTCTCGCGGCACTTTTCTTGCCGGTTTTGGACGAGAAACTCGGTCGTGTGTACGAGGCTTGATTGGTTTCTTTGCAGAGCTGCACCCGATTTTGCACTCTCCAGTTTTAGTAAATCAACCCCAATGTCTGTTAGAAATGATATAATGATACAAACAATGCCTATTTTAACCACTTGCCGACCAGTCGCCCCCAGATATACTGCGGCAGGGCGGCTCTATTGCGCAAATCGCTGTACCAGTTCGCTGCTCTGTGCCATAGCTATAGCAGGTGCGCGCGCCCGTGGCGCAGTGTTAGAGCAGATGCGCGTGGCCAACGGCCGCAATGTCTGCTGGCCACCCACGAACACTCCACAGAGAGCCAGAAAAGGGGATCTGCCAGTGTAAACAAAGCAGATCCACATTCTGACAGGAGAGTAGAGAGAGATAGTCTGTTCCTAGTGATCAGGAACAGCGCTCTCTCTCTCTACTCCCAGTCTTTCCACTCCCCCCCACAGTTAGAAACACCTCCCTAGGACACACTTAACCTGTAGATCGCCCCCTATTGTTAACCCCTTCCCTGCCAGTGTCATTTATACAGTGATCAGTGCCTATTTTTAGCCTATTTTTGCAAATGTTCCGCCAGTATTTTTGATAGCATACTGCATTCATCTTGCCAACAATTTTGACCAAATTTCCTGTGCCTTTGTAGCTCACACATCCCCAAAACATCAGCGATCCACCTCCGTACTGTACCTTTCATCATAGGTCTTGTTGACTCCTCTCCAAATGTAGCGTTTGTGGTTGTGGCCAAAAAGCAAAATTTTGGTCTCATCACTCCAAATGACTTTGTGCCAGAAGGTTTGAGGCTTGTCTCTGTGCTGTTTGGCATATTGTATGCAGGATACTTTGTGGCATTTGTTTAGTAATGACTTTCTTCAGGCGACTCGACTATGCAGCCCATCTTTTTTCAAGTGCCTCCTTATTGTGCATCTTGAAACAGCCACACCACATGTTTTCAGACAGTCCTGTATTTCACCTGAAGTTATTTGTGGGTTTTTCTTTGCATCCCGAACAATTTTCCTGGCATTTGTGGCTGAAATTTTAGTTGGTCTACCTGACCGTGGTTTGGTTTCAACAGAACCCTTCATTTTCCATTTCTTGATTAGAGTTTGAACACTGCTGATTGGCATTCTCAATTTCTTGGATATCTTTTAATATCCCTTTCCTGTTTTAAACAGTTCAACTACCTTTTCCCGCAGATCTTTTGACAATTCTTTTGCTTTCCCCATAACTCAGAATATAGAAACGTCAGTGAAGCACTGGATGACTGGATGTCCGGAGTCCAGAAACTCATTGACCTTTTATACACACACACACACACCAATTACAAACAAACAGATCACAGGTGAGGATGGTTACCTTTAATAGCTCTTCAAACCCCTTTGCGTCAACTTGTGTGCATGTTATCAGGCCAAAATCACCAGGATATGTAAACTTTTGATCAGGGTCATTTGATTAGTTTCTGTTGTCATTATGATTTAAAAAGAGTAAACACAGTTGATTGATAATAAATGGCTTCACCCAAACACTAACCATGAGTGACATATTCTCTGAAAAATGGCCAAGAAATCATAAATTCTGTACCGTGCACTGTTTAGGAGATATTTACTGTACATGCAGCCAGTGACATCACTGGTGCATGCGCTCTTCAGAGCCTTCAGAACCCTATGCTGTAAATGGCGGCTCTCGCACGCATGCGCGGGAGTGACGTCATCGCGGCTCTGGTCAGTCAGAGCCGGAGTCCGAACCCGGAAGCAAGATGGGTGAAGATGGGAGTGCCTGCAGCTATGACGTCTCAGCGCTGGAAGGGCTTCGTTTTAAGGTAAGTTAACATAATGTGCTATTATGCGATGCATACTAGGACATTATGACATTACCTTGCAAGGTACAAAAAAAAAAAACGTCCAGCAGTTTACAACCACTTTAAGGCCTGACTGAAGCCCATTTGACCTCACAGCATCTGATGGAGTGAACTGTGGGAGATATAAACATTACAGAAGTGTCAGTTCTACCAGCTGTCTATCACCAATTTGTGGCAAGTCATCTCTGCTGAATCAGTGGCCACTGAGCCCAAGACCTAGAGCTGTTCCTTTTTGGCGAAGAGCCTGAAATGTCACCAGGCTGTAGTAGTTTCTGGGATTCTACTCCTACTACAGAAGGTTTGTAAAGGGATTCACCAAGATAGCTAAAGTGGAAAATGAATCACATCATTGTTCTAGCTTGTGCTGTTCTTGTATAGCCTTATGCCGCGTACACACGAACGGCTTGGTTCCCTACACACGTCCGTTTTTCCAGACATTTTTTTTTTGGTCGAGTGTGTGGGCTCCGCGGCAGTGTTTCCCTATGGGAAAACTGCAGCGGAAAAAAACGACGGGAATCACAACGAGAAAAATTCCCGTCGAGAAAAACGACAAAAAGCCCACAGACAATCGTTTTTCTCGTCCAAAGGAATTTTTTTTATTTTTCTCGACGGGAAAAACGGTCGTGTGTACGCGGCATTACAGATTGCATGTGGCTGTCAGCAGAGAGGGTCTCCGCAGAGTATTCTACCAAGAATGTCATAGAAATCTAAGGCCTGTTGCCTATCTTAGCTGGAGTCTCACCCATGCTGAAGAGGTTTACCTACCTGAACTCACAAGTTAGATTTCCAGGCTTTGAAGTGGTTAGTGGTACAAAATCTGAAAGATTACCTATATGGATTAGACTTCAAAGTCAAAACAGACAACAATCCTTTCCCCCTGGGTCTTACTAATCTGACTTATTTTGCCTGGTGGACGAACTCTGATACCATTTTTCTACACAAAACTCAGATTTTCTCTCTTTTCCAACCCTCCGAGCCATGTACCTTATTCCTAACAAGGAAATATTCCATTACATACAAATCAAGCATTTCTATACCTCTCATTTTAAAAGTGACACATCATCCAATCCATCTATGTACAAACAGATTTGTTTACATAACCCCAGGGGCAAAGGACTCATCTCTGAATGATGTACTCATTTAAACAATCAGATCTCTTCTGACCCCCTTCAAGTGGAAATCGGAATGCTCTAATCTGAAGAAATGCACAATGTCAATTGACATCAGAGAAACAGTACTGAAACTTCAACAGGTATCAAACACCTGTTAAAATCCACGCCATTTTTCCCGCTGTTTCTCCATTATGTTTTAGAGGATGCAATGTATTGGGCACATTCCTCCATCTTTTCTGGGAATGCTCCCGTATGGCTCCAATTTGGAGAAAGCTGGATTTTTTTTTCCTGTAAAATAACTGATGCTCAACAGTCCCTTACCCCATCACAATGTCTATTATTCGCCCCAATACCAGAGGTTTCCACTATCCAATTGAGACTGATCCATACGATTTGTGTTGCCATCAATTGGGTGATCGCGCTTCATTGGAAAACTCATTATGTACCTCTCACAAGTTAAATCCCGCATTGACGCCATAAATAGGGTTGAAAAGTTATGTCACTCCCTCTACCATACAGTCCCTTACTATGACAAAAAATGGTCCCCTTGGTCAGCATAGTACACAATGTTTGATAGCTCCCCTTAAGCCACGTGATATTGTTCACTCCCTTTCATGTTGGTACTATTAAGCTATTATTGCTTCCTTTATTATGCATTATGGCGGTCCATGTTATCACCATGCTATTCCATACTGAGTTTACGGACTGTATCAAGAGTTTTTATGCGGTTATTTTTCTATGAGATGAATCTCAGCAATTTATATTATAGATTTCATGCTGTTATTACAAGATGCTACACTCCTGTACCACTTCTTTATATCTTTAATAAAAGATTGTAAACAAAAAAAGAACAGACAACAATCCACTAACATACATCCTCACAACCCTTAAAGAATAACTAAATTTTTGTTTAAAAAAAAAAAGCATTCCCTTCGGGGTGATCAATGTACTTTGCAGGGATTTTAACAAACTTTGTTGCAGATTCCACCTATTATTCTGAAGGAATAGCGGTTTGTTTTTCTGTGTCCGTGTACAGCATGAATCTGTGTGGAAGTGATTTTATAATTCTCAATCAGCTACTGCCCCTGCATATCTCTAATAAAGAAAGTGGCAGAGTCGGCATCCCTTTAGATGTAATTTACCTTTAGGAGTATTTCACCCAAAAATTATTTTTGTTGCAGGGGTTGCCAAAAATCTGACTTGTATTTTGGTTCAGACTTCTGGGGAAATCAGTCAGCCAATCACACAAGCAGGAAATTACATTTCTGGGGGGCGTCCTGTACACCTTCTGTGTAAAGAACACCCCCAGGTTGCCATATTGCATTGCATTTAACAGGACATTACAGTGCTGAAGATTGAAAAGGAAAAGGTAGTTTTTAATAACGTTTAATTACAAAGTGACTTCTGTCACAATTGTATACACTATATATTTTTTGCAATTCTTTTTTTCTTCACTCACAAAAGTGGAGTTACATTTTGAGTTAGATACCACAGGGCATTAGGGGTTAGCTGCTCTGTCCAGATTTTACTTCAGTCTAAAATATTGTTCAGGAGTTGAAAACAGATATGACAATGTTCTGTCCAAAAGACCATACAAAACTGAGAGGAATGGACTTGATTGACACCTGAAGACATTCAAGCCCTACGGAGCTTGAACATCAAAGTCACTGAGGTCGCTGTTACAGGAGTACTAATGGCTCTACTGTAATCTGACTCAAGTGAGGGACAGATGTCTGCCTACTCTTAGTAGGAAAGATATGAGGAAAGGTCAAGCTGAAGATTCCCTATACCAGAGGTAGGCAACCTTAGAGTGGTGGAGATCTACCTGAACAAAATGGGAGAAATCAAAGATCCCCGGGCACAACATACTATTTTTGGGAGCTAACATAACAAAGCCATTAAAAAGTAAGGCAGTTTTGAAGAAAACTGGGCCAATTCACTCCGGAATCACATGGTAATGCAGCACACACTCCTGTGCATTTTTTCCCGTGCGGTGCTTTTTGACAGCCCATTCTGAAAATCACATTGGAAGCAGAAAAAGTAATGCATGCATTACTTTTAAAAGCATGCTGCAGCAAACTGCTTTGACATCTGCATTTGGGGTGCTGTTACCAATACACTGGCACCTGCATGCAGATCGCAAAGGCAATGTGCTCACCAGCAGTGTGACAAACGTGCATGAAATTCATGTTTCCTGCACCACATTCTGGTGTGAACCGACCCTTAGAAAAATGTAATAATACAAATGTCAATGTAAAAATATTAACAGGAGTAACTAAAGTTTACAGATCAGGAGTATTTAACCCAACATTACAGGTCAGGAGAACATAGCCCAGCATTACAGCCAGGAGTTCACAGGTCAGGAATACACAGCTTAGTATTACAGGCCAGGAGTATACAGGTTAGGGATATACAGCTCAGCCATAGGCATGTGCAGGGGGTGTTCTGGGTGTGCTGGGGCACACCCTAATAACTACATGCAGTGCTGATTCCCCCTACTACCTGGGCTTCCCCAGTGTCCACCCCCACCTTGTAGTGCTGCTGGCTTCCTTCCTCTCCTCCCAGCTGCTGCAGGGAATGTTTCAGAGTGGGGGAAGAGACTAGTAAATATAAAATGTAATTTACCAGTGCCTTCCTTTTCTAAATGAACACAGTGAACACACTCACTGTGTTCATGCATAACTGAAGCATAATAAACTGCGTTTACTATACTTCAGTTTGTGAATGAACAGAAAGCCGCTCAGTCCAGAGCACTTTCTATTCATTCACTGTTCAGTGCAGCTGAGGCCGGAGAGAAAGGCATGCAGGTTTTAGCTTTGGGGTGCACACCCTAATGCAACAGGCTGCGCACACCTATGAGCCCAGCATTACAGGTCAAGAGCATACAGCTCAGCATTACAGATCAGGAGCATACAGCTCAGCATTACAGATCAGGAGCATACAGCTCAGCATTACAGATCAGGAGCATACAGCTCAGCATTACAGATCAGGAGTATACAGCTCAGCATCACAGGTCTGGGTGAGCTTGGCAACCTGGGACAAGATAGAACCTTTAATCTAAATTATTTTTATTTTTATTTGCTTAATACATTTACAACAATACAAACAGATCATACAAATAACATCCCACAAAAACAAAACAATTACTATATAGAAAAAACCCAGAGAAAAAAAAAACGCCAAACCTCACCCACCTCTCCCCACCTACCCAATACCTTTGGAGCATAAAACAAATTAACAAGGGTAAAAAAAAAGAAAAGAAGAAATGAATGCTTACTAAATAGAGTGGTCTAAATGTGACCACAGAGTACGACTCTCAGTGAAAAGGAATATATATATATACACATACATATATAGTCATGTACAGCCCTATACATTTAAAGCAATACTTATAGTGCAGATTGGTCTATACCAATACCAGGGACTTAGAATCAAGCCATTATGGCCAAATAGCATCAAACTTCCTCATGGAGTTCCTTTAAAAATATGTATTTCTTGTTCATACATCACGGGACACAGAGATTTAGATAATTACTTAGTGGGTTAGTGGGGACACTGGCAACCCTAATTACAAGGCGAGTTCCTCCCCTATATAAACCATCCCATATGGAGAGCACCTCAGTTTTTCCACCATTGTCTAAGGTGGTTTGGCACGTTGAACATGTGCTAAGAAGAAATTTCTGTTTGATGGTCTCTGCGGAGGCCTAGGAGCTATACAACCGGATCCATACCTCGGGCCAATACTAAATGCCTAGGATGGATGGTACCCGGGCCTCCCGGAAAGAAGAAACAAGGTTTTTTCTGTAATGTCTCTCTTCAGAGGTCTGGGCTCTGGGATCCAGGCTTTGGTGTACTATTTTAACAGTGGCACGAAAAGTTTCTGGCAGAATCTTCTACAGGTCCAGGGAAGATCCTGTAAGTAGGAACCCAGAACCCTGAAGGATGGCACAACATTACCCGACGTGATAGGTGAAGGCTGGATCTGTTGTTCTCAGCAGTTTTCCTGCGGCGGGGATAAAGTAAGTGAAGATCATTTTTGAATATTATCTTCTGTGAGTAGTTGCATGTCGTCCCTGGTTTCCACCACCAGAGGGAGTAAGTAGCATACCTGTTGTATACTTACATGCCGTCCAGGGACATGCTCAGTGAAGTTGGTCTGAAAAAAACTGCTCACCTCCTCCGCTGCAGGCTCTGCCACAATAACTATAAGAGAGGGTACCCCACGTAATCTACGGGTCCCACGTAGTCCTCCAGTGGTCTTCTCTCTCCCCCTTACTCCTGGCCAAAGCCATGACAGTCCGCGTTTTTTTGGGCTGTACAGGTGATAGGGAAGGAAGGGGGAGGCGTGGTTGCGTCGCCGTGCACGTCCGTGGCGCATCAGTTCGCAGGCACCAAAGCGGCATGATTTAAAAGCCCAGCACGCCAGAGCCTTCTGTAAAGCGGTGGGACACAGAGCTGTGGGCTGTAAGCATCTCAGTGGATCAGATCCAGGCATACCTAAGACACCTACTCTGCATCAGGTTGTGCAGTGAGCTAATATATATATGTATTGTAAGACTAAGAGCTAGTACCTCTGCTTTGCAGCTTAGGACTATGTCTCCCAGTAAGAAGGTTTCAGGGGCAGGTAAAAGAGGCACTAAGAATTCCCTGCCTAGAGCTAGGGGTTCCAGACATGCCTGCAGATTACCATCCCCCCCTGCAGCCTCTCCTAATGTTGCAGCTCCTGTATATGTCACCGAGCACACTATCAAAGCTGCTTTGGATGGCTTGGAAGGAAGGATTGCTGCATTAGTTGCAACCTCCTTAAAAAGTGTCAGAAAGCGGGGTAGATCCCGTTCCTCTGCTCTGGGTTCCTTATCAGATGAGCATTCTGATGATGAGATATCCCTATCTGGAGATGGAAATCTCCTTATCAGATGAGCATTCTGATGATGAGATATCCCTATCTGGAGATGGAAATCAGGAGCAGTCTGAGGATTCAGAGGATGAGGAGAAAAGCTCATCTACCTCTCAGGCGCTTAAGATGCAGGTGCAGTATTATACAAAGCTGGTGCATACCACATACAAATTGCCCTCTGCTGAGGCTGCCATGTCCTCTGTTTCCCCCTTGGGATCCCGGAAATCCCCACAGGCTGCATATACCTTCCCAATTCATCCCTTGTTGGAGAAATTATTGTATGACGACTGGGCTCACCCAGATAAACTGTTTTCTCCTCCTAAGGGGTTTTCCCTCCTTTACCCAGTGGAGGAAGGATTCACCAAGAAATGGGGGGAGCCAGCTATAGACACGGCTATTTCTTGTGCAAATAAAAGCCTGACCTGTCCCGTGGACAATGCTCGGGGCTTCAAAGATCCAACTGATAAAAAGCTGGAATCTTTGCTTAAAGCCTCCTTCTCTATGGCTGGTGCTGTGGTCCAACCTGCAGTTGCAGCAATTGGCATGTGCCAGTTCCTCAAGGAACAAAATGAAACAGGTGGTTAACCTCTTACCTGCAGAGGAAGTTGAGGTTTATGCAGACCTTCCTAAGGCCCTGTGTTTTGCGGTTGATGCGATTATGGACTCAGTTCAGCAAGCATCCCGCCTGAATCTCCTGCAGGTACACATTCGCAGGTCCCTTTGGCTAAAGCATTGGGAACCTGAGGTTTCTTGCAAAAGATACTTGGCGGTGTTCCCATTTTATGGGGAACGCTTGTTTGGGGATGATTTGGACAAATATATCCAAAAGATTACCGGAGGCAAATCCACATTGTTACCGGTTAAAAAGAAGAGTAAACGTCCCTCATTTAAACTTTCTCTTTCCCCAGCCCCTGGAGCGTCGACTTCCAGGCAGTGGCGATGGCCTCCCCAGCCTAATACTAGGGAAAAGGCCCAGGGCCAAGCCCAAGGGCAGAAAAGATCTTGGGGTTCAAGGTCTGCTAAGCAGAACCCCAAAACTTAGCTATGAAGGGGTGTCCCCGCTCGGCCGAGTGGGAGGAAGGCTGCTGCGGTTTGCAGACGCCTGGCGGGAAGAGGTTCAGGACAAATGGGTCATCTCCACAGTATCTCTAGGCTACAAGCTAGATTTCCGAGAACTTCCGCCATCCCGTTTTCTGAGATCAAGAATCTCTAAGAATCCAGAAAAGAGGGGGCCGTTGCTTTTGGTCCTAGAACACCTATTGGCCCAAGGGGTAATCATAGAGGTAGCCCCAGAAGAACAGGGCTCAGGGTTCTACTCAAATCTCTTTATGGTTCCAAAACCAAACAGGGATCTAGATCTGAAAGACCTGAATCAGTTTCTGAACATTTGCTCTTTCCGCATGGAGTCTGTCCGTTCGGTGGTCTCCACCCTTCAGGGAGGAGAATTCCTGGCATCAATGGACATCAAAGATGCATATCTACATGTGCCAATATTCCCCGCTCATCAAAAATTTCTAAGGTTTGCGGTGGATCAGCGCCACTTTCAGTTTGTGGCCCTACCATTCGGTCTGGCTACCGCACCTTGAGTGTTCAGAGGTACTAGCCCCGCCCCTGGCAAAGCTAAGGGCGCGGGGCATAGCAGTAACAGCCTATCTGGGTGATCTGCTGCTCATAGTTCAGTCCGTGGCACGCCAAGACCGCAATGATCACAGCACAGTGGAGTATTTAGAGTACCTAGGCTGGGTCCTCAACATAGAAAAATCCTCCTTACAGCCCCAAAGAAGGCTGGAGTATTTGGGCATGGTCATAGACACGATTCAAAGCAGGGTATTCTTACCCAGGTCAAAGGCCAAGGCCATAAAGGAGTTGGTCCGAATGATCAAAGCAAGGAAAAATCCTTCCATCTATGCATGAGGTTATTAGGAAAGATGGTAGCCTCTTTCGAGGTCGTTCCTTACGCCCAGTTTCACTCAAGGCCTTTGCAGAGCAGCATCCAGTCCGCTTGGAACAGAAGAGTTCAAGCCCTGGACCCTCCAATGAACCTGTCACCGTGGGTTCACCAGAGACTCAATTGGTGGTTGTCACCCCAGAATCTGCTAAAAGGAAAATCCTTTGTTCCGGTTACTTGGAAAATCATAACCACAGACACCAGCCTTATAGGCTGGGGGGCAGTTCTGGAAGAAGCTTCTACCCAGGGAAAAAATGGTCCAGAGCCGAAGAGCTCTTGCCCATCAACATTCTGGAGATTCGGGCAATTCATCTGGCCATCAGGGTCTGGACTTACAGGTTGCAGGGTTGTCCTGTCCGGATACAGTCCGACAATGCCACAGCAGTGGCTTATATCAATCACCAAGGAGGCACCAGGAGTCTGGATGGCCAAAAAGAGGTGAATCACATTTTTTCTTGAGCAAAAAGGCATGTTCCCTGTCTGTCTGTGGTCTTCATTCCAGGGGTAGAAAATTGGCAGGCAGATCCAGGAGAATGGTCTCTACACCCCAACATTTTTCAGGCCATATGTCGGAAATGGGGTACCCCAGATGTAGACCTGTTGGCCTCCAGGTTCAACACAAAGCTGGATAACTTTGTGTCAAGGACAAGAGATCCGCTGGCACAAGGGTCGGATGCCTTAACAATTCCATAGGATCAGTATTCTCTGATTTATGCGTTCCCTCCAGTTCCGCTTCTCCCACGATTCCTCCGGAGAGTCAAGAGAGAAGGAAAGCTGGTGATTCTGGTAGCCCCGGCGATCCTGGTATGCGGAGATCGTGAAAATGGCAGAGGGGAAACCGTGGGTTCTTCCGCTACGCTCCGATCTACTCTCACAGGGTCCAATATTCCATCCTGCCTTACAAAGTCTAAATTTGACGGTTTGGCTGTTGAGACACACATTTTGAAGAGTCGTGGGCTCTTGGGCCCAGTCCTATCCACTCTGGTTAATGCTAGAAAGCCCGCCTCCAGGCTCATCTACTACAGAATCTGGAAGGCATATGTTTCCTGGTGTGAACCCAGGGGGTGGCATCCTAGAAAGTATGCCATTAGCAGGATTCTTGCCTTTCTTCAATCAGGCATAGAAATTAAGATGGCCTTGAGCACTATCAAGGGACAGATCTCGGCCTTGTTGGTATTCTTTCAAAAACCGCTTGCCTCTCATTCCCTGATCTGGGCCTTTATCCAGGGAGCTCTGCGCTTAACTCCGCCGGTTAAGACTTCCGTGTGTCCATGGGACTTAAATTTGGTTTTATCTGTTTTACAGAAACAAACTTTTGAACCATTGCCCCATGCTTCGCTAGTTGTTTTAACAAATAAACAGTTTTTCCTTGTAGCCATATACTCAGCAAGGAGGGTATCAGAATTGGCAGCTCTTTCATGTAAAGAGCCATATTTGATTATTCATGAAGACAGGGTGGTGTTGCATCCTCACCCAGCCTTTTTACCTAAAGTGGTTTCAGGATTCCATCTGAATCAAGATGTAGTCATACCGTCCTTTTTTCCAGATCCGCAGTCCGCGGAGGAAGAGAAGATGCACTCTTTAGATGTTGTAAGAGCGGTAAAAATCTATCTGCAAGCAACGGATACGAAAGACTGATTGTCTATTTATTCTGCCAGAAGGCCCAAGGAAGGGCCATGGAGCGTCGAAGTCCACTATTTCAAGTTGGATTCGACAAGTCATTATTCAGGCCTATGGTTTAGAAAAGAAGATTCCTCCTTTTCAGGTTAAAGCGCACTCGACTAGAGCAGTTAGTGCTTCATGGGCAGTGCATCACCAGGCCTCCATGGCTTAGATCTGCAAGGCTGCTACTTGGTCTTCGGTCCATACATTCACTAGATTTTGCCAAGTGGATGTGAGAGGGCATGAGGATGCTGCCTTCGGGCGCAGTGTAAGTCCTCTTGTCCGATGGCGGTCTGTGTTTTTATTTAGTCTCTGTGTCCCGTGATGTACTAAGAAAATAGGATTTTTAAAACAGCTTACCTGTAAAATCCTTTTCTTGGAGTACATCACGGGACACAGAGCTCCCGCCCCTCTTCGGGATTATACGTTGGGACACTTATTGCTTTGCTACAAAACTGAGGTGCTCTCCATATGGGAGGGGTTATATAGGGAAGGAACTCGCCTTGTAATTAGGGTTGCCAGTGTCCAATCACCTGATGGTGACTATCTAACCCACTAAGTAATTATCTAAGCCTCTGTGTCCTGTGATATACTCCAAGAAAAGGATTTTACAGGTAAGCTGTTTTAAAATCCTATTGTTTTTTTTAAAGGAAATAATCCTATTACCGGTAATATAAAAAATCCAGTCAGATATGGTAGGAGGATGGGGAGAGGTCCACTTAAGGGTAATCTGTCTACGGGCCACAAAAAGGGAACACCCAATAGTAATCACAATGGGAGAAGTATAAATAAAATAATCATGGTAGCCCAGTAGACACGTAAATGGTTCAACCGGTATATTAACAACATCTAGTAGCCCATTAGGTGTACCAACCACCTCTGCCCAGTATCTCTGGAGTTTGGGCGACCGCCACAAAAGATGTATCAGCGTATCTGTATTACCACATGTTGGCTCAGATCTTAAGCCAATAGCATGCAAAAATTTAGGAATTCTATATACCCTGTGAAGGATAAAGATCTGTGTCAGTCTGTGTGATGGAGAGAGAGAGAAACAAAAGGCAATGACCGAAGGATGTTGTTCCAAACCTCTTCGGAAATAGGGCCAATATCTTGTTCCCACCCAGACCTAGAGCAAATGGGATAATTCAATAGGAACATTTCTAACAGCGCCCTATATGTCACAGAGGTAAGACCCTTGGTTGACCTTGCTTGTACTATCTTATCCAGAAGGGGTGGGAGGAAAAAATATCTCAACTGAAGAAAATTGAGCGTGTAAAGCATGACGCAATTGGAGAAATTGATAAAACCAATTTGACTGTAAAGAAAACTCTCCCCTCAACTCTTCAAACGCCTTGAGACAGTTCTCATATAACTGAATTAGAGTAGATACTCCAGATTTTTCCCATCTCTGAAAACCCCTACTAGTCCTGCTTGAGTGTTGAAGTTGAACTACTGTCATTCTTGTCTACATTGTGTACAGATGAAGACTTTACCCTCCAGAACTGCCTCAGTGGGCCATTTCCAAAGTCACGGTATCATGGGAGTTGGTGTGCATTGATTTTCTGTGCTTGGAGCCCAATATGAGTGTACAAGTGAACATCTTTGCAGTGACCAATCACTTCACCTGTTAATTCCGAGCTTTCCCAATGAACAACCCAAGAGCTTAAACTGTGGTTAAAGTCCTTGTGGAAACGTTTTTGTCAACTATGGACTTCCTAATTTAAAAGCAGACTTATTAGATATTTTAGTAATTCAGACATCATGAACAACTCCTTAACATCCGCAAGGAGAAGCCCAACCTGAAAGGTTTATTCACACCCTCTTCACAGTGGAGAAGAGGCAGAATTGCAGTAGACACATCTCAGCGATTGTACATGCTTACAACGGTACAGAGAATAATACAACCAAGTACTCTTATATACTCATATTCAGGAAAGCAGCCTGGCTGATCAGACATAAGCTGTGATCAACAAAGGTTATGTGAACTGACTCTGGAAACATCTAAAAACTGCATATGAGAAGGCTCAAACAGCTTCTGATGTCCAGGGCCAGCAAAACTAGAACTACAATGTGAGAGTACAGGTTCAAGATTTGAAGTCCAGAGATCATGTGCTGTTGGGGAATCTGGGTCTCCCCAGTAAGCATAAGTTAGCTAATATATGGATTTCTCAGCACTACATCATCAGCAAGCAATTGCCAGGTCTCCCTGTATATCAAATTAACCCTGACAGGAACACATTGCCTTTAACCTCCCTGGCGGTATGATTATTTAAGATTTTTGGTGCTGAATGCGGTACCATTATTTTGCATGGAAATTTGGCATTTTATATTGTAGGCCTGTAATTCTTAGGAATAACTCACTTAAATCTGTCCAAACAGGAGTCTAGTAGACATCCGGGTATGATAAAGTTTGAAACAGAAAGTCATAAATTATAATATAATAAATAACTATAAATAATTATAACAAATAATAATGTAATTATAATACAAATTATTCAACAATGTAATCAAATCAAAAACACTGAAATTTGCTCAGTTGCAGAATTGTCGCCATCATTACTTTCAGTGTTTGATGACGAATTTCCCCACAAATCGCTATCGCTCAATTCTGCGAGTGATTCCAATTTATTATCGCTGATTTCTAGCTGGTCTAAAACCACTTTTGACATAAAGGGACACTTTTTGGTTGCTATGGACAATCTCCAGTTTCCAGGCAGAAAGAACAGTTTTTATCATATGAAATGGGATGCAGGGCACTGGACAAACCACTAGGGACAAAGGGGATGTGTAATTATGTGATACAGTACTGTAATCTGTAAGATTACAGTATACTGTATGTCTATTGTGTTTTTCACTTTTTGAATTTGGCGGCGAACTCTGTCCCCGTACGTCGCAACGCTCGGGAACGGAGCTCGGCACTCGGCAGTGTGAATCGAGCGAGGAGACATCTCGCACACACAGCGGGGGGACATCGCAGGATCCAGGGACAAGGTAAGTAACTTTCTCTGTATCCTGCAATGCAATCCCAAGTCTGGCTCGGGGTTACCACTTTTGGTACTGAAATTTCACCCCTAGCCAGACTCGGAAATACCGCTAGGCAGGTTAAAAAAACTTTGCATCAAAATCATCTCCTGCCTTTAAATTAAGCTGTTCCAGTGCCACCTACAGCTAGACTGCCCTCTACTAGGTGAGCACCTGAGCGCTTTTGGGTGGAAAATGTAAGGGTAGAAAAAGTGAGGGTGCGTAGAGAGCATTTTTAAAATGTAATATGATATTATATTTTAATATTATTATATGCATGATTTTCCCGAGCAGACTCCAAATGTTCTTAATTTATAGCACTAGGTAGAAAAGTATTTGTCGACATACTTCGAAAGTCTGTATGTTATTTTTCCTGTACAATATGAAATTCATATGTTTGTACTGGCATTGTAATGACTGCATGCTAAATTTAAATGCACTCAAAATTATATAAATAAGGGTCCTTTTATGTAAAAGACATGACAAGCTATCTAGATAAGAAATGTATGAACAAGTGTCTTAAAGAAGGAAAGTATAGAATGTAAGCAATTAACGTTCTCTGTTTTCAAAAGTGTGTATAAAATATAACACTCAAAGTTTACAATTTATATCTTGAATTGTACAGTACTTGGTATAACTTACTTGGTTGGGGCGTGGCCTGGTCATGGCTGAGTGAAGCTGCTTTCCTTTAGAGCTCCCGGCCCCGAACCCCACATACCCGGCTAAACAGCAACTAAATGTCGGTATGAACTCGGCTAAAAAGTACAAGACGAGAGCAGCAACGAGGGGGACACCCGCAGGCAAGAACCCGGGCGAAATACACAGATATTTTCAGCATTTACAAGAGAAATCCCGTGGAGGCAGAGCAGCAGCGCCGCGAGGCCCTGCACGTGGAGCAACGCAGAAGGCCCAACAGCCAGACACCGGCTCTCCTCTACCCGACGCCCCTGTCTCACCCACCCAGCACCAGCCGGTACTACAGGACAGACTGCCCAGCACGATGTCCTCTCACCAGCCAGCGGAGGTTAACCTTATGGACCAAGACATAAGGGCAATACTGCAGGCCCTACCCACCCGGTCGGACATTGCTGCCCTCCCCACCCGATCTGACATAGAGACCCTCATCCTCCGTTTGGAGGAAACACACAGAAGAGATATACAGGAGGTGAGAGGGGAGATCTCCAACATTGCAGACCGGATGACTATTGGTGAGGCTTCAGTGACATCACTGGAGGGCCGAGTACTGGCACTGGAGCATTCCCGGGACCAGCACCGTGACACTGCCGTAGCGCTTCAGCTACATCTGGAAGAAATTGAGGACCGGAGCCGCCGCAACAATCTGCGGCTCCGAGGTATTCCAGAAGACACGGAGGTGGAGAATCTCGGGGAGGCTGTGAAGGACATCTTCAGAACAGTGCTGGAGGACCCGGAAGCCGAGATCGTTCTAGACAGAGCACACAGGGCCCTAGGTCCCAAATCAATGGACCTGAGCAGACCCCGTGATGTGGTCTGCAGACTTCACCGTTACTCGCAGAAGGAGGACATCCTACGCCGGGCATGGGACTATGGTGATGTAGAAGTGGAGGGTGCACGCATCAGGATCCTCCCCGACCTCTCCAGGGCTACGCTGAAACGCAGAACTATCCTGAGACCCCTGCTGGACCTTGCCAAAGCAGAAAGGTCTCACATATCGTTGGGGGTTCCCCTTCGCGGTGACGTTCCGCAAAGACGCAAGTAACTTCACTCTGCAAACCACGGCGGACCTACCGGCACTCTTTCGTTACATGGATGCAGACCCGATGCCAGTCCCTGATTGGCTGCAGATTTTACCGCGGCTGGCAGGGAGATCGGGCATATCCGCCTACCGCGGCTCAGGACCTTCACGCCAGCAGAGGGGCAGACGGAGACCCCGGAACGCCTCAGGAGACGGAGACGCGCCGCGTGAGTAGGCTGTGAGCCACCTTTCCCCGACCCTCAGCCCCAGCCACGCCTGCAGTGGGTACCCCCTGGTCCCTACACCATGACTGTTTTTTGGTCGAACCCCCCCCCCCTCACGGGCTCCCGGGGTGACATGGTAACCCTGCTGCACCTCACGTTCTAGTTCACACTATTTGAGGCAGGAGTTTTTTGGGGGGCGGTGGGACCCCCCCCTCCTTCCTTGACTCGGACGCATTACAGGGAAACTGGATGGAAAGAAGTGGTCTCCTGGGGCCCCCCCCGTGCGGGTTTTAAAAACTGGACCCCACAGCCACCTGGAGGACACGGAGGTATGGAAATGGGGATCGCACGCTGGCTGAGGGGGGAGGCTATGTTAGGGAGGGGGAGGCATTCGCACGGTTCTGTCCCCTGTGTTTCCCATAAGAACCTGAAGTGAAGCCCCATTATGGAGAAGGACGCAACTGCATGGTCTGGATGATACTCCAGTACTTGGTGACACACAGGTTCTCACGCACTTATGAGAGATCTTGCCGGAGTTACAGGGGGGAGACTGGTATACTGGCGTGCTGGTTATACTCTTGTTGGGGGATGGGGGAGTGTGCTCACACACTTTAAAAATTGGGACAGCTTTGTCTTACCTTCGAATAACTAAGAGTACTGTTTGCACAAAATTTCTTTATTTACTTTCGTTATTGCCTTATTGTTCTGCACTTGTCTTATTGTATGTTATGCATATGACTGGTCAACATATAGTTACAAAATATGATGTACCGATACAAGACACAAGATTTCATATTGGCCGGGGGTGGGCGGAGGGTGCCGGGGGCTCGCTCACTGGCCCTGTCTATCCACCACCCCAATTAGGACTGCGCTCAATATCCAGGATTTACCTGGCGAGCGCCATAGCCGGTTAGGCTACCCTTAGTTTTCTTCTCTACAAGCTATCCGCCCTAGTGATAGCTTCCTAACTTTCCATATACTTCACAAGCGGGACAATTTTACTCCCGCCCACTATATTCTCTGGTATCTTCCTAGCTCTGCTTCTACACACTCTTACACCCCTATCTTTCTGTTCCTGCTAAAACTACCCCCCCCCCCCACCTCACTGACATGGACGTACTGCACATTGTATCCTTGAATGCCAAGGGCCTAAACACGCCTGAAAAACGTCGGATGCTACTTCATGACATGCGGCGCATGAAAACGGACGTCGTACTACTGCAAGAAACACATTTTAGAGACGATACTCTACCAGTACTTAAAAACCGATATTACCCCCATGCCTATCATTCCATGTACACGGAAGCTAAATCTAGAGGAGTATCCATCCTCATTTCAGCCCGGGTTCCTTGGACGCACACAGACACACAGTCAGACACGCAAGGACGGTCCTTGTTTTTGAAGGGCCAGATCGGAGACGTAAAGGTGACCGTAGCGAACCTCTATGCCCCGAATGAAAGACAAGACGTTTTTATTAAACGACACCTAGAACGACTCACAAGATATTCAGACGGGCAACTGATAGTTGGAGGGGACCTTAATATACCATTGACACCGACGGAAGACACCTCCTCTGGCACCTCATCTACTTCACGTGACACACGCAAACGGGTCAGTATGGCATTACACTCCGCCCAACTGATTGACGCTTGGCGACTTTTGCATACAGGGGAGAGGGACTACACCTTCCACTCTAAGCCACACCTGTCCTACTCACACATTGACTATTTTCTGGTCCCACACGGACAACTGCATGCGATCAGAGACGCCTCCATCGGGTCAATCACATGGTCTGACCACGCCCCTATCAGCTTGCGCTACGCCATTTCAGACGTACACACGACAGGCAGACCAACCTGGAGGCTCAACGAGAGCCTCTTGCAAGACCCAGATACTCTAACAGAAGTAGTTACGGAAATTAAACATTACTTTGATTCTAACAACACTCCTGACTGTAGCCCCGGGGTTATATGGGAGGCGCACAAGGCGGTGATTAGGGGGGTGCTCATTAAACACGGTTCACGCCTGAAACAAAAACAAACGGCCCAACTGAACCAACTGCTACATAGACTACAGGGCTTAGAGATGGCCCACAAGCAAACCCCCAACAAGCAGCTCGGTATTGAACTTGACATCGTCCGCACACAGGTCACAGACCTGTTAAACTTTAAAGCTAAGGCAGCACTACAGGTCTGTAGGAGGAAAGTTTACGAATCCGGGGACAAATGTGGTAGACTCCTAGCCCGATCACTGCAGACGCAGAAGCTGGCTTCCTACATTCCGCACATCATAACCGCCTCTGGACAGAAGGCGTCCTTACCCCAGCACATCACGCAGGAGTTCAGATCCTTTTATGACTCCCTGTACAACCTGAAAACAACACCTGACACGACTTCGACGTACATAGCCGAATCCCATATGCCCTCACTACCGGCGGAGGCTCAAGAATTATTAGAAGACCCCATCACATTACCAGAACTGCAACTAGCACTTAAAGCCACTAAATCGGGCAAGGCCCCAGGCCCGGATGGTCTTACTGTCCCTTACTACAGGACCCTGCTCCCGTCCCTAGGACAACACATGCTAAATCTTTACAATGACCTTAGCTCTGGAAACACGTTTCATAAGCACACGCTACAGGCGCAAATCTCGGTTGGGCAGGATACGAGCTTTGTGCTGACGTCACCCTCCACTGCTCGACTTCCACGGACGTATGCTTGTGACTAGCGCCTTTGACCGGTCGGCGCTGTCATACTTTTAAGGCTGTTTTTTAAACTGTATTTTTGTAAGTATGTTTTCTTCTTTTAAATAAACATCCACCAAGGATTTTACACTATCTAGTGTCCTCCCTTCCTTCCATGTTCCGTATCGAGTACTGCATGATGGTATATGAGCGTTTTGGCTACCAAAAAAAATTGAGGCTCAACATACACTGAAGTTTGGAGTCCTATTGATTATCAATTGAGGCTGTTTGGGGTCCTCCGTCATAGGGGACCATCGCTTTTTGGTAAGCAGGAATTCTTACTGGTGGTGGTGAAAGTCACGAATACAAGAAGATTTGGAATCGTTTTTGTTTTGTTTTCTTTTTTCTTTTTTCTTTTTTCATTTAGTATGGACACTTGATCACGGGTGTTTGTTTTTTTTTTTTTTTGTATGGACTTTAGACTTGATTATTTAAGGGTCCTATTCAAGCATGTAATATTATTATTAATTAAGTTTGTATTATTTCATATGTTTTGTTTACACTGTTTAGTTATTGTTCTTCACTGAGCACTTACATAATTTATCACTGTGGTGATTTTGAAATTTTTTTCAATCATTCAGTGGTGGGCTTATGTTTATACTCATAAGTTAGCGCGACTATATATTTTTTCTTATGCCAAAGGACGGCAAGGACCCGACACATTGCGGGAGCTACCACCCTATCTCACTTTTAAACACTGACCTTAAACTTTTTACCAAGATTATTGCCTCTAGACTGCAACAACATCTACCACACTTGGTCCACTTAGACCAGGTCGGCTTTGTCCTTACCAGAGAAGCTAGGGATAATACCACAAAAGTACTAAACTTGCTGCAAATAGCGAATGGCACCAAGGTGCCATGTGTATTCCTGGGAACGGACGCCGAGAAGGCGTTTGAAAGGGTTAGCTGGGCGTTTATGTTAGCAACACTGAAACATATAGGGTTGGGAACTAGGATGACGAACTGGATACTAGCGGCGTACTCGGAACCGACGGCTAGGGTCAAAGCAAACGGGGTCTTATCCACTACTTTCCCAATCACAAACGGAACCAGACAGGGATGCCCACTCTCACCTCTCCTTTTCGCACTATCCCTAGAACCCTTCCTCTGTCATGTTAGAATGAACCCAGACATCACCGGTCTAGAAGTCAACGGTGCAAGGTATCGGCATATGCTGATGATCTGCTGTTCTCACTTACGAAGCCAGCCATATCCTTACCTAACCTAATACGGGAATTCGATAAATATGGACAACTCTCCAACCTGAAGATAAATTTTAGTAAATCGGAGGCGATGGGTGTGGGTATCCCGCTGCCCTTACTTACACGCCTGCGTACTAGCTTAAACCTAAAATGGACTGATACAGCCTTAAAGTACTTGGGAACCCATATCCCCACGACTATCTCAGGAGTTTTCAAACTTAACTTCCCTCCCCTCCTCAAAACTGTTCAAAAATTACTAGACCAATGGAACAGCGGCCTACACTCGTGGTTTGGGCGCTGTAACATTATTAAAATGACGATTCTACCTAAATTCCTCTACCTACTACAGGCCCTCCCGATACACATACCCGGAATTTACTTTAAACAGGTACAGTCTACTGTGACAGCAGGAAGGTAAAGTCACCTGGTTGCATCCAGGGGGGTAGATATATTTCTCCCAGATTCAGGCTTTATGCCGACTTATACAACTAGGGAGGGAGTTGATGAAGCCCAGCTGAGGCTAGTGGGCTCATGGATGATTCATACCTCTAGGGAGAGTGCTGGGCGTCGTGCAGGCAGGGAGTTGATGAGACCAGCTGAAGCTTGTCCGCTCGTTTAAGGCCTCTATAAAAACTCCCAGCTTCATTAGGTGTTTGCTCATGCCTGGACCCAGACCTGTGTGGACTGTCTAGGGAGAGTGAACCCCTGTGCGGTGAGACAAAGCCTGTGTGGCTATTTGTTTGGACATTTACTAAACCAGGGACTTAGGGACTAGGACAGCACCAGGCTGATCCCAGTTGTTAGTTAGGGAAACCTGCATGTTTAGTCAGAGGTCAAGCTGACCAGGATTTATTTTGTTTATGTTTCTTTTTGCTTTGCTGTGTTTTTGTCACTGTAAATAGAGAAATAAACCGCACCTTTTGATCTTGAAAACCACAACCTCCGTCTGCTGGGCCTGTTTTTGTGTGGGGAGCCCATCCAGGGGGTCACACACACCCGCTACCGAGCTAACCCCCTCACAGTTGGTGGAGAACCAGTGGCAGTTTTTTTTTAAGCCAGCATGGAGAAGATACTGAAACAGCTGGCTCTAGCAAATGCCAATCAACAGCAGACAAATGCAGGTTTGCAAAAGAGCCTTGCAGCTCAACAACAGAGCTTCGCAGCCCAGCAACAAGCCCAGCAGCAATCTGAGGCCCGCTTCATAGACCTGTTGCAGAAGCAAGAGCAGAGACTACAACAACAGATGGAAGCAGTAATGCAGCAACGTCCGCAGACCAGTGAGGAAAGCCGTCCCACTAATACCGCGTCCTTTGGGGTGAGTCGTTTATTGACAAAAATGACTGGAGAGGATGATCCAGAGGTATTTTTGACCACATTTGAAAGGACTGCTGAAAGAGAAAAGTGGCCTGAGGAGCAGTGGGCTGGACTGGTGGCTCCTCTGTTAACTGGTGAATCGCAGAAAGCTTACTATGACCTAGAGCCTGACCAAGCAAAAGACTATGTGATGCTAAAAGCTGAAATATTGGCAAGGCTGGGTGTCACCCTGGCTGTCCGGGCTCAGCGTGTGCATAACTGGACTTTCCAGCTTGGAAAACCCCCCAGGTCTCAAATGTATGATCTCATTCACCTGAGCAGGAAGTGGCTACAGCCAGAGACTTTGTCCGCACCGGAGATTGTGGAACGTGTTGTGATGGATCGTTTCTTGAGAGCTCTTCCTACCGCCATTCAAAAGTGGGTAAGCCATGGAGACCCAGAAACGGCCGGTAAACTTGTGGATCGCGTAGAGAGATACTTGGCTGCAGAGAACCTGACGGCCTCTTCCAGAGACTCTCGGACTTTCCACCCTAAGACCAGACCATCCCCAGGGGCGGATAAGATGATTCCAAGGGGTGAGGGTGGAGAGAGTGAGAGGGTGGGAGCTCTGCCCAGGGTTTGGCGAGAACAGCCTGGGAAGTCGGGGGCTCAAGAGGCAGCCAAAAGGATTGTTTGCTACCGCTTCCGGCAAGCGGGACATATTGCAGCAAATTGCCCGGTTGTGGAGGAACCCATGCAATGTGACTTTCTGACGGACAGACGTCAGTCGCTGTGTGCGACAGTCGCATGCACTGCCATTCAGGGAACTGAGAAACATTTATGCAAAATGTGTATTAATGGTAGAAATGTTGTGGTATTACTGGATTCAGGTAGCCTTGTGACCCTGATAAAGGCTGAATTAGTTAAAACAGAGGTCTCTGGGAATAGCAAGGTAGCTGTTATTTGTGTGCATGGGGACACCCGAGAGTATCCAGTGACTACAGTGTGTTTCAAGACCCCCAAAGGTACCCTCTCTCATCCAGTGGGGTTAGTATCTCAACTACCGCATGATGCCATTGTGGGAAGGGATTTTCCGAAGTTCTGGGAACTGTGGGATGATCCTGAGCCCCCCACTGGTGCCCCTATGTACCAGGAAGGTGATAGCCAGAACTCCTCTGAGAGTGGTGAGGACTCTTCAGAATTTCCCTTGTCAGTATTGGCAGGCGAGACTCAAGAAACTGGAGAGGAGCCCACCTCCTCAGACGAAAACCTACCGTCTGTGGAGTTTTCTGATCTTGAGGTTCACAGGGAAAATTTTGCCACAGAACAGTTAAAAGACCCCGCCCTAATAAAGGCACGGGAAAACGTAGTGGAAATAGATGGCGAGTTAGTGAACCCAGATAATACCTGCACTTACCCATACTTCAGCGTAGAGAAGGACCTACTGTATCGGGTGGCAAAAAGGGCAGAAGAAACCGTTGAGCAGCTTGTGGTGCCCAAACCTTACAGGAAGTTGGTGTTGGGGTTGGCCCATGGGCACATTCTTGGAGGTCATCTGGGGACAGAGAAAACCCGAGAGAGGGTATTACAGAGATTCTATTGGCCTGGGGTGATGAAGGACATAGAAAATTATTGTTCCTCCTGCCCTGTGTGTCAGAGGTCGGCCCCGATGCCACATTTCCGTAGCCCGCTGGTCCCTCTACCCATCATTGAGGTCCCGTTTGAGAGGATCGCAATGGATTTGGTAGGTCCTATAATCAAGTCCGCTAGGGGGCACCAGTACATATTAGTTATAATGGACTATGCCACCCGTTATCCAGAAGCGATCCCTCTCCGAAATACCTCGGCCAAAACCATAGCCAAAGAGCTATCTCTTGTTTTTAGCCGGGTGGGTATTTGTAAAGAACTGCTTACGGACCAAGGTACACCCTTTATGTCCCGGGTTATGAAAGAGCTGTGTAAATTGTTCAAAGTGACGCAATTGCGTACGTCTGTGTATCACCCCCAAACCGATGGGCTGGTTGAAAGATTCAACAAAACCCTAAAACAAATGTTGAAGAAAGTGGTGGATAGAGATGGAAAGGATTGGGACTGTCTACTTCCTTATTTGATGTTTGCTATTAGGGAGGTGCCCCAATCCTCTACGGGATTCTCCCCCTTTGAGTTACTGTATGGGAGACACCCAAGAGGGCTGTTGGATATTGCCAAGGAAACTTGGGAAAGTGAGAGTTCTCCCCACAGGAGTGTGATTGAGCATGTCGCCCTGATGCAAGATCGAATTGCACAGGTAATGCCCATCGTGAAGGAACATTTGGCCCAAGCGCAGTTGGCACAGCAGAGAGTGTACAACCGTGGAGCCAAGACCCGTACCTTTTCCCCGGGGGATAGGATATTGGTACTTGTCCCTACGGTTGAAAGTAAATTCCTTGCCAAATGGCAAGGCCCCTACGAGATAATGGAAAAAGTGAGCGAAGTGAATTACAAGGTCAGACAACCAGGAAGGCGAAAGCCCGAACAGATCTATCACGTTAATCTGTTGAAAGCCTGGAGGGATAGAGAGTCCCTAGTCGCAGAAACTTGGTCACCAGCTCAAACTGGTTGCGTGATTCCGGAGGTTGGAATAGCAGCCACCTTGTCACAACCCCAACAACAGGAGGTTATGGAGTTTGTGCTTCGCAACAAGGAGGTGTTCTCTGAGCTGCCGGGACAAACATCTGGGGTAGAGCATGATATTATTACCCCGCCCGGTGAAAGGGTGAAGTTAAAACCCTATCGGATCCCAGAGGCCCGACGGGAGGCAATACGGGAGGAAGTACAGAAAATGCTGAACTTAGGGGTGATAGAGGAGTCCCAAAGTGATTGGTCTAGTCCCATTGTGTTGGTGCCTAAACCGGATGGGAGCTGGCGATTTTGTAACGATTTTCGTCAGTTGAACAAAGTTACAAAATTTGACACCTACCCCATGCCACGTATAGATGAGTTGATCGACCGGCTGGGAACAGCCCGATACATGACGACTCTTGACCTCACAAAAGGGTATTGGCAAATTCCCCTGGCCAAGTCGGCCAAAGAGAAAACCGCATTTGTAACCCCAGACGGGGCGTTCCAATATAAGAGAATGCCGTTCGGGTTACAGAATGCGCCGGCCACATTCCAGCGGAAAATGGACCAGATACTGAGGCCCCATCGGAAGTATGCTGCGGCTTACCTGGATGACGTAATTGTCCATAGCACAGATTGGGCCTCACATCTGCCAAAAGTGCAAGCAGTCCTAGACTCTATCCGGGAATCGGGGTTTACGGCTAACCCCAAGAAGTGTACCATTGGGCAGGAGGAGGCCAAATATCTTGGGTACACCATTGGCAGGGGAGTAATAAAACCCCAACTCAACAAAGTCGAGGCCATCCAGAGTTGGCCACGTCCCAACAGCAAGAAGCAGGTACGAGCCTTTCTGGGAATCGCGGGTTATTATCGGCGCTTCATTCCCCACTTTGCTTCTAAGGCCGTGCCCCTAACCAACCTGACGAAAGGGAAAGGGTCGGTCATGATTAAATGGACCCCCGAGGCTGAGGCAGCATTCCAATTCTTGAAACAAGCCTTATGTAGCCAGCCAGTGTTGTACTCACCCGACTTCTCTAAAGACTTTGTCGTACAAAGTGATGCGTCAGATGTGGGGTTAGGAGCAGTATTGTCCCAGGTCTGGAACGGGGAAGAGCACCCAGTCATTTACCTCAGCAGGAAGTTGAAGTCCCATGAGGTAAATTACGCCACGGTTGAAAAGGAGTGTTTAGCGGTGAAGTGGGCTCTAGATTCCCTTCGGTACTATCTGCTAGGTAGGCACTTTGACATGGTTACGGATCACGCTCCGTTAAAGTGGATGGCTCAAAACAAGGAGACAAATAGAAGAGTAAATAGGTGGTTCCTGGCCCTACAGGAATTCAACTTCACAGTAAAGCATCGCCCTGGCGTTCAAATGGGGAATGTGGATGCTTTGTCTCGAGTACATGAATGCCTGATTGCTGGTGTTCCAACCCCAAGGTTAAAACAAGAGGGGGGGGTATGTGACAGCAGGAAGGTAAAGTCACCTGGTTGCATCCAGGGGGGTAGATATATTTCTCCCAGATTCAGGCTTTATGCCGACTTATACAACTAGGGAGGGAGTTGATGAAGCCCAGCTGAGGCTAGTGGGCTCATGGATGATTCATACCTCTAGGGAGAGTGCTGAGCGTCGTGCAGGCAGGGAGTTGATGAGACCAGCTGAAGCTTGTCCGCTCGTTTAAGGCCTCTATAAAAACTCCCAGCTTCATTAGGTGTTTGCTCATGCCTGGACCCAGACCTGTGTGGACTGTCTAGGGAGAGTGAACCCCTGTGCGGTGAGACAAAGCCTGTGTGGCTATTTGTTTGGACATTTACTAAACTAGGGACTAGGACAGCACCAGGCTGATCCCAGTTGTTAGTTAGGGAAACCTGCATGTTTAGTCAGAGGTCAAGCTGACCAGGATTTATTTTGTTTATGTTTCTTTTTGCTTTGCTGTGTTTTTGTCACTGTAAATAGAGAAATAAACCGCACCTTTTGATCTTGAAAACCACAACCTCCGTCTGCTGGGCCTGTTTTTGTGTGGGGAGCCCATCCAGGGGGTCACACACACCCGCTACCGAGCTAACCCCCTCACACTACCTTCATTAAATTTCTTTGGGCGGGGAAAAAGCCTCGCCTACACAAAAAGATACTCTCACTCCCCAAGCGGTGCGGAGGCTTGGCAATGCCAGAGATCCGCACCTATTACCATGCAGTGCATCTTAGCAGACTCCTCGACTGGTGCCGACATAATGACACCAAGCTGTGGCCACAAATAGAGCAGGCACAATGTGACATACCCCTCCATAAATCCCCGTGGTGCCCAACAGCCATACCACCTAACCTCAAAAGACATCCGTTGATTGGGAACACCATCAAACTATGTACACACCTGTTGAACCGCTTTTCCCTTTCTGCCTGCAATTCGGCACTGAGGCCCATACTGGGTAATCCTCAATTTGAACCGGGAATGCAGGACAAACCATTCAAAGACTTACGGGACGCGGGCATACATCAAGCGTCTCACTTCAGCATCAGGGGTAGATGGAGAACAGTGGAGGAGCTCTCAGACCCAAGCGGCCTGTACCGATTGGACTTCCTGAGGGCCTTGCAGCTTAGCCATTTCTTTGCCAGCCTGCCTCCTCCCAATGACACAAACCAACCCCTCACAAAGTTCGAGGAACTCTGTACAGAGACAGGAGTTCTGCCACACACGATCTCCCTGACTTACGACATGCTTATCAGACCACCAGGAGACTACCAGATACCTAGCCTGGCCAAATGGGAACGAGACCTGAATTGCCAATTTACCAATGACCGCAAACAACACATACTCAGGTTCACGCACAAGTCCTCCCTTTGCACCAAAATTCAGGAAACAAACTACAAACTCCTCACACGCTGGTATAGAACACCTGCCTTACTACATACATTTTTTCCAACAACGTCAAACTTATGCTGGCGATGTCAAAGGGAAGAAGGCACACTTTTGCATGTTTTTTGGTCATGTCCTGGACTCCAGAATTTCTGGAAAGAGGTACGCAGGATAACCCAAAAAATTTCTGATCGTAATGTTCCGAACGATCCTGCATACTTCCTTCTCCACGCTAATGACACACCGGCACGCATCTACAAACACTCAGTAGTACACCACCTACTGGACGCAGCAAAAGCCTGTATTCCACTCGCATGGCAGTCCCCTCACCCACCGACTGTAACCACTTGGCTTAAAAAAGTGGACGACATCAGTAGGATGGAAGACTTGATTCTAACTAGCCAAAATAGACAGATGAGATACTCCAAGACGTGGCAACTCTGGACTATATTTAAATATTCAGAGGAAGGACAACTCCTTAGAGGAGTAGACCCGCCACCCTGAGAGTTTGGATACATTCTACACACATTTACTAGACCCTCCCCCACCCCCCCCCACTTTGACCTTGAAGTGACCACCACCACCACATGTCATACAAATAGTCTATACCTAGCGGACGACAACTCAGACCCATGTCAGTGAGGTCCCTTCTCACCCCTCCCCTCTTCTCTACTGTATTTCCTCTTCCTCTACCTCTCCTTTCTTTCTTGGACTCTGTCTAAGTGTTTCTATTTTCTCTCTCTGATAAATAAGTATTGAAAAAAGAACGGGAGGCTGGGTCTACAGGACTACGGCTCTTCGCCTTACCACTTTCAACCAGGAGAGACGGTCACCTCCACAGGTGGCCTGGCCATACTCTACGCATTGGCCCGTCCCTATGTTGGACATCACCCAGAAGCATTGCTACACGAGCTGGACAGACGTAGTGGTTATTAACTGGGAGGGGAAGGCGTTTCACACCTCCAACGCCATCGTGGAGTTTTATATGCATGTATACCTCACCTGTGTTGATGTTCTGCGTTTTGTTTCTCCTATGGTACTTTGACTTTGTTTTTGTTATTGTGGTCCATGTGGACCAGCTTCTCCTGATATAAAATAAAAATAAAAAATAAAAAAAATAACTTACTTGGTTGTCTATAGATTATCTTCAGAACAAAAAGAGAGAATAAAAAAAAGAGGAGGAAGATAGTGTGGGGTTGCCTAATTAAAAAGCCCATTATGCCCTGCAAAGTGCCATGGAAGTGCCTTTTATTAAATGTTTACTTTTAAATAATGGGAAACAGTACAACTGAATACAAGAGGGTTAATTGCTTTCACTTCTATAATTGTAATATATATATATATATATATATATATATATATATATATATATTTATATATTTATATATTTAAAACAGGACAGTTTATAAATGTGAAATATTCAAAAAAAGAAAAAAAAAAGAGTAAAGCAAAATGTATCAGATGTATTATAGTTTTCCTTTACGTGGCCCTGAATGGGCCATTTCCTACTCTGACTTAAAAACTCAACTCTTCAGGAGAACCAAACCCCTCGCCTCTACCCAAAAACTTTTGCTTTCTCCAGCACCCCCCCCCCCCCCCCCAGTGTTATTACCTTTTGTATCACTTCCGCCTCCCTTTAAGATGATTGTAAGCTCTCATGGGCAGGGTTTGGAATAGTGATGTTAGAGGATTAATGTGCAGTATTTTTTTCAGGATGTGTTGAGATGCCTCCTTCCATTCTGTAAATTTGGAGCTTTCAAGCATACCAAACTTTTTGTCCCTTATCCTTCATCCAGTGTGTACTTTTTTTTTAATCATTGTTCAATTATTAGAAGAACTGGAGAAAATAACTACACCATATTTTTGACACGGAAACATTTTTTCATAACCAGCAGGAAATTATAGTGCCATGTGTAGTACTACTCCCGTAGGAGCCAATTGTTAAGATGGATTCTCTGTTCTTTGCCTCAACCTTTTTAAAAACTTTAGCCCCTTTGACACACTAGGTTGAGTGTACAAAGCACATAATATCACTGAAAGTATTACTTAGTTCCCAGAAGTACTATATAAAAATAAATAAATAAAACAGGCACTGAACCAGTTAGTAAATACAAACTTAATAAATTGTCACTTGATATGGTTAGTATGAAGCAAGCAAAGCAATGGCTTAACAATGGTAATAACACAATTTAGCATACAAGGTGGTTAGTAATAAGGACTAGGCATAAGATGACACCTGTCGTCCAGATCAGCATAAACAGTAGCAAGGTGACCTAACGTGGCGACTGTGCTAGGCTTAGACCAACTGGATGTGCACTGTCTATAGAAATTAAGATAAGGGTAGAATTGAACAAGGGGACCTTGCAGGATAGTTTTACAGGAGGGGCAGCCCTTTACGCTGTTGTTCAGCCATCTACTGTGTCTCAGCCAATGAAGAGGGAGGGACTTGTGAGAGCTGCTGCTCTCATGCACATCGCTGGATCAAGATTGGGCTCAGGTAAGTATTAGGGGATGGCTGAGGGGAAGCTGAACAATTAATTTTTTTACCTTCATGCATAGAAAAAATAAGGTCTCGTCAAATCAAGATGACACCATAGTAGGGGAAAAATTCAAAATTCCATTATTAGTCGTATTAATGTGCAGACCGCAAAACAGATGATTCTCACTGCAAATTTGGCCACTGTATTGGTAGAAAAGTAAATGAATATGAGCTGTGCGTCTCAGGACATCCTGAGGAAGCCTGCGGTTACAGTAAGTGGGCGAAAGATGTAGACTGTAGCTTACACGCTACAGAGTCCGGCATACTCTGAGTGAAAGCTGATTAACTGCGCATGTGCTGATCAGCACTGCCGGAGCAGGGGCGGACTTGAGAAATGCCGGGGGTGCACAAGTGGTTCACCCAGAGACTTGGTGTCCCCCCACTGTGAGGCATTCAAGCCTGAGAGCTTTACTGACTGGGTACTAACCCGTTGATAGTGGGTCTGCTTGCCCCTGGGAGTGATGTCTAGCTTGGGGTTAATTTTCTGCCTGACAGCAGAACTGGCCAATTTGCTACACATGTGGGCAGCATATCTGTCTGTTTAGAGCAAAAAGGGACCCATGGTGTTCTGATATACTATAGGGCATGATCCCTGACTTCAGAAACAGATGGCTCATAATAATCTAATTTTCTACCAATACAGTGGCCAAACTTGCAGTGAGGATCATCTGTTTTGCGGTCTGCACATTCATATGACAAGTCTGGGAATCATTCATTAATGGCACTGTTGCGATTGTTGAACTAAACCACCATGGATGATATATGTGCAGTTTGAACTTTAGCAACAAGTATCTTGTTCCAGTAGGCCCTACCCAACCTTCCTGGTTTGATCAGTATGTAATGCACAGGACCTACAGGACCTGTAGGAGAAGGCAAGGGGAGACAGGGCAACTACAGCTGTTCCTACTGTGTTCTTTACAATCATCTTTGGGACTTCAACCCTGCAAATGGCCCTTAAGGTCAGCTCTTCAGGAGACTACATCTTAGCAGTCCTGGGGTATCTTCCTCCCATGCCCTGGGCTACTGGGCCCCTCCCACAGCTGGCTTTTATATGGGCACTCAAACACACCCCTGACATGACTAGAGGAGGGAATTCTCTAAAAAGGGAGCTATCACCTACTTAGAAACAGAGCTATCTAGTGGCATGCAAGCTAACTGCACCTGCCAACAATCATCATTCACCATCTCCACCCTGACTGTGCCCAAATCAGCACAACATCTGCACTAGGCATTCTAATCTCCCACCATTTTTTATTTGCCCATCTGATCCCAAATCCACCTGTTGGCCCTCCACACTATGGTATATCCTCAAATTGAAAATCCACCCTACCTTCTCAATTTAGTCAGTTCATTCACTTAAATGCCCTCCTTTACCACCTATGTCAGATTAGTCCATTCATATTTTGTTTTGGTGGTAGTCAGCTAGAGCTGCTAGGGTAGAAAAAAACAAGGAAAGGGGCGCCTCTGAGATAGAAATCAAAACAACATTTATTGGTAGCAATGTTCACTCACATTTAAAATGAAGCGGTTGCCTTCAGCTGGGCAGAAGAGTATGTGGACTACAGGTCACAGAGGGTCCATGGAGCTGTCATCACAAAGAATCCTGTCAGGGAGGTTGGTGATGGTAAGCAAACAGGAGGATTTCCTTCTGGACGGATCTTTCGTTGCCACAGCAGACTGGAGTTAGTTTAAAAGCAGAGTGAATAAAAACAGTGCGGTTTTTGGTTCAGTCTGTGGTTCCAAACACAGAAATTGAGAGGGAGGACATCAAAAAGCCGGATGGCTGGCAGTGTTGTGCTGCGGTCGCGAGTGCTCACTGCACTTCCTGGTGGATGGGGGAGCGCGACCATGTGATCTAGTTCAAAGCGAGGCTTGAGCAGGACTTGGGCAGCACAACAGTACACAGCGCCGGGCTGTGACGTCATAAACATGCAACGCGTTTCCGAGCGGGCTCGTTGTGGATGTTTAGAACAACGGCACTCCTTTTTCAAGCATTAAGTGTGTTGGGAGATTGATTCGTCAGCCTATATAAATTACACATCTAACGATGGGGGCGGGGCCAGTATGAATACTAACAAAGAGTGTCAGCAATGGAGCATAAAGAAACAGAGTATATATAAAAACATAATACATGAAAAACAAGCAATACAAGTACATAGAGGATAACAATAGCATACTAAGGATGAATAATAAAAATATGTGAATCATAAATTGCATCTGTTAACAGCAATAGGCATACTCATTATTATCATTATGGTTGTGTTAGCAACATACAAGCGGTATGTGTGTACTTAAAATATATGAATATATAGTAAGAGGAAAACATCAGAGCAAATTGGTAATGCTAAATTAAGATCGGGGGGGGGAGAGGTTATTTTAGGGGGAGGGGGGGGGGGTTTGTGTGAACGATAAACTAAGTGCACAGAGAAGGGGAGAAAAGAAAGAAGGAGAAATGTTTATATGGGTAGTCCTATTTGGTGGAATTATATTGTGGAGTAAAAGGAAAAGCAGAGTGTTTTACTGCTTATTAGGTAACTGATAGGGAAATGGTATTAGATATGTAACTTAATATGGAATTAGATATGGGATGGCCCACCTGACCTAATTACTTCCTTTGTCAGACACTGCAATGACAATCCTTATGGCCTAGGTTTTACTCATGTCTCTGACCAAAATAGTTTGCCCTTTCTAGATTTAGAACTAAGCCACCATGAGGAACGAATTATCGCAAAAAACTATACCAAACCCACGGCTGGCAACTCTTTTCTTCATTTCAACAGCTGTCATTACCCAAAATGGACGAAAAACATACCCAAGGGGCAATTTTGCCATTTACGAAAAAATTGCACTCTCGACGCTGATTATAACACACTCAGTATTGCACTTAAAACAAAATTTGCCGATAAAAAACACCCTAAAGCTCTAGTGGACCAAGCCTGTGATCACTATGCAAAAGGAAAACCTGAAAAAGTCCAAAAAAAACCCTATTGACCATTCCACGCAATTCATCACCACTTTTCATTATCAATATAAAAAAAAAATGGAGAATATCCTCCATAGACATTGGAACATCCTACTACAGGATCCTCTTCTCAAAACCACCCTCCCACCCAAACCGGGAGTAACTTATCGCAAATCTCCTAACCTTAAAAATAAAATTGCTCCTAGCAAATTTAAAACTGACTCTATCACTGCTACACCCATTATCCTTATCCCTCTGGTAGGAATGTATAGGTGCAATAAAGCCCGCTGTAAGACCTGCTCTTTTGTCCAACACGGCAAAAAATATTTTCACACTAAAAAGGTAAAACCTACCAGCTTGACCACTTTTACAATTGTTCCTCCAATTTTGTCGTGTATGGCCTAACCTGTCCCTGTGGACTGATTTATGTTGGCCGAACCATCTGCCCCTTAAGACAGCGTTTTGGCCAACACCGACGCCTGATAGAGGGTGGCAAGGATATGCACAGCGTCCCACGACATTTTGCAGAACACCACCAAAAATCGACTACCAGTCTAAGTGTTTGGATCATAGAACAGATCCCAAATACTATAACCGATGCCGAACGATTCAAAAATTATGTGCCCGCGAGACATTTTGGATATATACCCTTGATGTTCTCTCGCCTGGTGGCCTGAATGAGGGCATCGAAATAGCCACTGTTCTATAGCTACCTCATGCCGATTATTATTATGTAAAAATACTAAAATTACTGGTGATGCTGTTTATTCTGTTGCTGTTCCTTTTTGTTGTTTTGCTTATTTTCTCTGCTGCATAATTTGTACATGTGTGTATGTGCGGACATACACGCGTGTATATATAACAACCCTCTACTGCTTGTAAATAGTATTGGTACTTGTTGTCTCTACATATATTTTATAGTAATATTTTTCTTTCAATCCTCATCACAGGTTTTTAATCTATCTGTATGCATATATGGGGGTGGAGGGCTTTCCGCTCAGTAAGTATATAGACTACAGATCCCCTCCCACCAGACAACAACCCCTCTAAACCCCCCCCCACCTTTCCTTATTCCTGTCCTCCTCCTCTTTTGTATATATGTATATAGATATAATTAGTTTCCACCCCCCCCCCCTTTTTCTTGACTTCCTCACAACTCTGTTAGATATTATTTGATTCCATATTAAGTTACATATCTAATACCATTTCACTATCAGTTACCTAATAAGCAGTAAAACACTCTGCTTTTCCTTTACTCCACAATATAATTCCACCAAATAGGACTACCCATATAAACATTTCTCCTTCTTTCTTTTCTCCCCAAACCCCCCCCCCCTCCCCTCACCCCACCCCCCCCCCCTCTCCCATTCACTTTTCTTCCCCTTCCTTCCTTTCCTTCTCTGTGCACTTAGTTTATCGTTCACACAAACCCCCCCCCTCTCCCCCTAAAATAACCTCTTCCCCCCCCCCCCGATCTTAATTTAGCATTACCAATTTGCTCTGATGTTTTTCTCTTACTATATATTCATATATTTTAAGTACACACATACCGCTTGTATGTTGCTAACACAACCATAATGATAATAATGAGTATGCCTATTGCTGTTAACAGATGCAATTTATGATTCACATATTTTTATTATTCATCCTTAGTATGCTATTGTTATCCTCTATGTACTTGTATTGCTTGTTTTTCATGTATTATGTTTTTATATATACTCTATGTTTCTTTATGCTCCATTGCTGACAGTCCTTGTTAGTATTCATACTGGCCCCGCCCCCATCGTTTGATTCGTCAGCCTATATAAATTACACATCTATCTCCCAACACACTTAATGCTTGAAAAAGGAGTGCCGTTGTTCTAAACATCCACAACGAGCCCGCTCGGAAACGCGTTGCATGTTTATGACGTCACAGCCCGGCGCTGTGTACTGTTGTGCTGCCCAAGTCCTGCTCAAGCCTCGCTTTGAACTAGATCACATGGTCGCGCTCCTCCATCCACCAGGAAGTGCAGTGAGCACTCGCGACCACAGCACAACACTGCCAGCCATCCGGCTTTAGATGTCCTCCCTCTCAATTTCTGTGTTTGGAACCACAGACTGAACCAAAAACCGCTGTTTTTATTCACTCTGCTTTTAAACTAACTCCAGTCTGCTGTGGCAATGAAAGATCCGTCCAGAAGGAAATCCTCCTGTTTGCTTACCATCACCAACCTCCCTGACAGGATTCTTTGTGATGACAGCTCCATGGACCCTCTGTGACCTGTAGTCCACCTACTCTTCTGCCCAGCTGAAGGCAACCGCTTCATTTTAAATGTGAGTGAACATTGCTACCAATAAATGTTGTTTTGATTTCTATCTCAGAGGCGCCCCTTTCCTTGTTTTTTTCTGTTCTAGCTCACTGGAAAGTAGCTTCTGGTCCTGCTGGTGGCTGCCCTGACTGTCTTTACCTCCATGTATACACCTGAGAGTTATCTCTCAATATATTGACCACGGACTATTTGGTACTCTACATCATAATTACTGAGGTATTTGTATAATGCGCCTTTATTACTTGTTTTATGTCTGAGAGCTGCTAGGGCGATTCTGAAATGTTTAATTTCGTTTGGCTGTAACTGGACAGATTTGCAGTTATAGCTGAAACTAGACTAGTTAATGTCTAGACATTTAGGGCTTTAGCAGCTTGGGAAAGGCCATTTAACTCTTGTGTGTAAACCAGTCCCTGAGGAGTGGGCATCAACATACCCGGCAATGTACGCCATCGGTGCTACTGGAAGACCAGTAATGTGCTGCCTTAAAGGGACACATTTTTAAAGTGTATTTCCATTTTTCAGGCAAATTGGCATAGCACCTACTTTAAGTTTGTTACCATTCATTTAACATAGCTTAAAAAGAAAATTAAAATTTGCTGTTTAACATTTTAGATGTTCTGTTTGCCATAATTAACCCTCTCTGTAATACTGCTGGCAGAATTCATTATCAGTTGTAAATTAGATTTGAATACTGTCTGTCCTAAGAAAAGGTTAAAGATTTAGAAGCTGACATCCTGAATTGTATGTTACTGAGAAGGGGACCTCAAGCTGTGCTTGGGACAGACTGACTCTGAAATTGTTCAGCAATGCTTGCACATGGCAATGAGACCATCTCATGAGTAAAGCCTGGTACACACGGGTCGAATTTCGGGAGACAACGGCCGGCTCAAAAGAAAACGTCCGACATTCGGCCCATGTGTATGCCGGTCTGTCCAACAGAACTTGCATGCTGGAAAACCAGCATCCGACCAACGCCCAATCAGCACTCTCAGCCAATGGCAGAGAGTGCTGAGTGTTACACCCCCCCTGTCAAAACACCAACAGCTCAGCGGGAGAGATTGCTGAACTAACCTTGCATGGTCCAGGATGCGGGTTGAACGGAAAAAAACTAATAGTGTGTACCAGGCTTAACATCTACAAAGCAAGAAATATTTTTTAGCAGACAGGGAGGCTCTAAAGAGAGCCCACATGAGTGCCCTATTAGAAAATGGCTTTCTTTGGGGACACTCATGGGAAAAGAAACCAGAAGCACCGGTGGGGGACCCAAGAAGAAGAAGTTTGGGTCACTCCTTGCACTCCTTGCAATTCCATTGAACTGAGCAGATGATACGTATAAACCTGTTTGTTATTTTTTATTATTATTACATTTACAATCACGTTAAAACGAGGCAACTCAAATTTCAAAGGTATTTTAGCAATGGCATCCCCTATATTTCTTTCTGGACAAATTTTCATTTAGTTATTGCTCGGTTCTTCCAGCATTTTGGCTGCCAGACAAGTGGACCTTCCAGGATTCTGCTTTATAACTGTGCTGAATTTGGCTTTACACATCTGCTGATAAACCATTCCTGATTGGGGTTATTCAACATTTCATTTGCAGTTACCTTGACTACTTTACCTTTTCTCCCAATAATCACGTTGAAAGGTACTTAAAGTGTCTGGTAGCCATTTCTTCAGAGGATTTAACTTGCATGGTACTCAGAAGGGGACTGGGATTGTTTGCTATACCTACCCCTGAAACCTTAAACCAATGTATTACAGCTAGTTTCCACATAAACTATTGAACTTGTCAAATTATATGACTGCCAAAATATCCTTCATTTCTATTCTTTCCACACACTCCAAAGTTGCCAAATTTGGGTAAGTCATCTGTTTTGATGTTCAAGCAGTGTTTATTATTACAATTTTAAATATATAAATAAGGGAGACATAGTGTTAGAAAATGATGCCAACATGACTCCAAATGCACCATTTTCTAACATGTCACCCTTCCACCTATTGTAAACTTTAGTACATTAGCTGCCTCAGTGTATTCTGTAAGTGTGACAGGAGATGATGAATGAAACACTTACTGCCTTTCCAACATAAATTTCACGTCAACAATGGACCAAATAGCATTTCTTAAATAGTCAGATGTAAAAGACGTATTTGGCAGGATAATTGAATGTCTGATGTCAGATTACCGTATGTTGCAGATTGTGCCGTTTCCTAGAAGTGATGCGGTCAAAATACATATTTTATATGGGAAGTTTTGGAACAGCTTGAGAAGCACGCTGTTTTTTATAGTTTTGTATCATTAAAATCCATGGTTTCCCATTATACGCTGTTGTATTTCTGGAAGTATTTTTTTTTATATGTAAATGATTCTATAATTGAAAGTGAACCTGTGATTTGCCCAATGGCAAGAGCTACTTTACTACATTAGTTACCAAGTGATAGCATAACAGACCTATTAACATTAGTTTTTTTGTCTTTAAACAATAAACATTATTAACCTGTATAGGATTATTTTTGCTACATTTTGCGAGTACTTTCTGTACCACTAGTGTATTGATTTTTTGGGCCTATGCAGGTGAAACTGGAAAAATTTGAATATTGTGCAAAAGTTCATTTATTTCACTAATGCAACTTAAAAGGGTGAAACTAATATATTAAATAGACTCATTACATGCAAAGCAAGATAGTTCAAGCCGTGATTTGTCATAATTGTGATGATTATGGCTTACAGCTCATGAAAACCCAAAATCCACGCTCTCAGAAAATTTGAATATTACATGCAATCAATAAAACAAGGATTGCACATAGAACAACATCAGACCTCTGAAAAGTATAAGCATGCATATGTACTCAGTACTTGGTTTGGGCCCCTTTTGCAGCAATTACTGCCTCAATGTGGCGTGGCATGGAAGCTATCAGCCTGTGGCACTGCTGAGGTGTTATGGAAGACCAGGATGCTTCAATAGCGGCCTTCAGCTCTTCTGCATTGTTCGCTCTCATGTCTCATCTTTCTCTTGGCAATGCCCCATAGATTATCTATGGAGTTCAGGTCAGGTGAGTTTGCTGGCCAATCAAGCACAGTAATCCCACGGTCATTGAACCGGGTTTTGGTGCTTTTGGCAGTGTGGGCAGGTGCCAAGTCCTGCTGGAAAATGAAGTCAGCATCCCCATAGAGCTTGTCTGCGGAAGGAAGCATGAAGTGCTCCAAAATCTCCTGGTAGATGGCTGCGGTGACCCTGGACTTAATGAAGCACAGTGGACCAACACCAGCAGATGACATGGCTCCCCAAATCAACGCAGACTGTGGAAACTTCACACTGGACTTCAAGCATCTTGCAGTGTGTGCCTCTCCATTCTTCCCCCATACTCTGGGTCCTTGGTTTCCAAATTAGATGCAAAATTTGCTCTCATCAGAAAAGAGGACTTTGGACCCACTCCCCTCAAGTTCAGTTAAATTTGATGGTGACCATTCGTGGACTGCAGTCTTCAAGTCATTCCACAGATTTTCAGTGGGGTTTAAGTCTGGCCTCTGACTAGGCCATGCAAGAACATTCACCATTTTCTCCTTCAACTACTGTGTGGTAATTTTTGCTGTGTGCTTTGGGTCATTGTTATGTTGGAAGGTAAACCTTCTTCCCATTGACAACTTTCTGGCAGAGGGGCAGATTTTCCTCAATAATTTGACAAGTGTTCCAGTCCCTGCTGCAGAGAAACACCCCCATAACAGGGTATTACCACCTCCATGCTTTACTGTAGAAATGGTGTTATTTGGATGGTGAGCTGTATTGGATTTCTGCCAGACATATCGTTTGGTGTTGAGGCTGAATAATTCAATTTTAGTCTCATCGGACCACCTTTAAATGCACCCTGAAGATTATGAGGCCACAAGGAAAAGGGTGTTATGGTTAGATGAGATTAAAATTGAATTTTCTTGTTCATACATCACGGGACACAGAGCAGCATAGTCATTACTATGTGGGTTATATAGAATTACCTTCAGGTGCTGGCACTGGCAACTTCCAAAACAGGAAGTACCCTCCCCTATATAAGCCCCTCCCATCCGGGAGTACCTCAGTTTTTTGCCAGTGTCTAAGGTGTTGGCCAAGGTTAACATGTATTCATCTGGGCTTGTGTACAGGTTCTCTGGGCCTTAGCAAGCTATTCCGGATCTGACCAAAAAAGCTTCATAGCTAAACGGTCGGTACCCGGGCCTTGCAGAGAAGAGCAGGGTTTTGCCTGTAATGCCTCTCTTAGGAGGGCTGGACCCTGGGATCCAGAGCTCTGGTCATACCCAAAACCAAGAGGCTATCTGTGCAGGGTGCTATACAGGTCCAGGGGAGTGGAATCCTTGGGAACCCGGTCCCTGAAGGTCTAGTACAATGCCTGCCGTGAGAGGTGAAGTTTGGGCTTCTGTGGACCAAACAAAGTCCTGCGGCGGGGAAAAGGTAAGTGGGGGCCCCTCAGGAACTTGGTTCTATTGAGGGGACCCCCAAGCCTAATATGTCTTTCTGCCTGTTACCTAAAGGGTATTCCCGCTAATAGCTGTATATGCCTAAGAAATCCTAGAAATGTTTTTTCATAAGGGAAGTTTTAAAAAAACTGTAAACCTGGAAATGTTTTTCATAAAGGAGGTTTTAAAAAAAAAAAAAGACAAAAGTGCGGTACCTGTGTTTGTCCACTAGAGGCCGCTGTGGAACGTCTTTTTTCTTGGGACTATTCCTTCCATGGTGAAAGTCCAGGCAGATGAGTGAGCTCTCTATCAGGGAAGCTGCATTCCTCTGTCATGCTGCCAAGTAGTTTCCTTCCATCCCCGAGTCCTGGTAAAACAGGGACCCTGGCTCCTCTCCCTACATGGCGCCAAGAGCGCACACGTGCACGCGCGCGCGCACACATGCTTTCTTTTTATAAGGTTTAGCTTCAAAAAAGGGGGCGGAGCCTGGCGGATGACGCGCTCTGTGCGCCCAGCGCTTCTGCGCATGTGCGGGCGTCCCAGCAAGATAAAAGGACTCAGTCCACGCTGCTTGCTATGGACACAGAGCATGAAAAGGAGCTGGTAGCATGGTATAGGGGCTTACAGCGGGCGGTTGATACAGGCATCCCCAGAAAGACGCATTAGTAGACACCCACTGATGTACATAGCAGCAAATTGCATTAGACTATTTCAGTAAGGGGTGTATTGCGGCTGGAATACCTCAGCTTTGAACTAAGGAATATGCCGCCTAAAAAACTCCGAGATATACCTCTCAGGAAGTGTAGGGGGTCTCCATCGGGCTCTGAGGATCTGGAGCAGTCATCTGCACCCTCCTCCCCTGAGAAATCAGAGGTTAATACCCATAAGGAACCCCCGGGAGTGCCAGGTACTGCGGCTGTCCTCAGTCCACCTGCTCCTGCATATATAACAGAGGAGGTTTTTTCCTCAACTCTGGAGGGATTGGAGCAGAGATTGGCTGCATTGATCGCTTCTTCTCTACAGGAAAGAAAGCGCGCCAGATCTCCATCACCTCCATTAGAGTGCCTGTTGGCAGAGCAACAGTCCCAGGAAGGGACCGACCTACCTGAAGGGGATCAGGAGGAGGTTAGCTCTGTTTTTGAGGAATCGACAGTAGATGAACCATTTTCAGCATCACAGACTGAAAGATTGTGGGTCCAGACCCTAACTGACATGGTTCGATCTGCATTTAAAATGCCTCTTGTTGAACCATCAACTACTGCTGTCTCCTCATTGGGGTTGCTAAAAGCTCCCCAGGTTAATTGCTCCTTTCCAATACATCCATTATTGGAAGGACTTATATACCAGGACTGGGAACATCCTGATAAACTATTTGTTCCGCCTAAAAGGTTTCCGGTGATCTATCCCATGGAGGAAAAGTTCACCCAGAGATGGAATGTTCCTACGGTGGATGCAGCCATCTCTTCTGTGAACAAATCACTGACATGTCCAGTAGATAATGTTCAAATGTTCAAAGATCCAGTGGATAAAAAATTGGAATCTTTATTAAAATCTGCTTTTTCCACAGCAGGGGCTGTTACACAGCCAGCAGTGGCAGCTATTGGAGTCTGCCAAGCTTTAAAGGATCAAATGAAAATGGTCCTGAGGGGTTTGCCAGACCAACAGGCCCAGGCTCTGGCTGATCTGCCTAGAGCATTATGCTTTGCGGTTGACGCCATCAAGGATTCTATCCATCAGGCCTCCCGCCTCACGCTGTCTTTGGTACATATGCGTAGGCTTCTGTGGCTCAAAAACTGGTCTGCTGAAGCTCCCTGTAAGAAGCTCTTAGTTAGCTTCCCATTTCATGGGGAACGCCTTTTTGGCGAAGACCTGGATAAGTATATCCAGAAGATTTCCAGTGGTAAAAGTACTCTCTTACCGAGTAAGAAGAGGTCTAGGGGTCCATCTTTTAAGAGGACTACCTCTCCTATCCCTGCGACGTCTGCTACTAAGCAGTTCCGACGGCCTCCTCGGTCAAACTCAGGAGGTAAAAATCAGGGACAGCCACAGGGTAATAAAAAGCCCTGGATCCGAAGAGGTACTAAACCAGCCTCCAAGTCAAGCCTATGAAGGGCTGCCCCCACTCAAACGGGTGGGGGGAAGACTTCAGTTGTTCGCAGAGACCTGGCGGGAGACGATCAAAGACAGATGGGTGCTCTCCGCAGTAACTCTGGGATACAAGTTGGAGTTAAAAGAGTCTCCTCCGTCCCATTTTATGTGGTCAGGCATGCCAAGAGACCCTCTGAAAAGACGGTCTCTCCTATTGGCGTTAGAACAACTATTGCTCCAAGGAGTAATTATGGAGGTTCCTATGGAAGAGTGGGGGTTGGGTTTCTACTCAAACCTTTTCACAGTCCCGAAGCCAAACGGGGACATAAGACCCATATTGGACCTAAAGAGTCTAAACAAATTTCTAAACGTCCGGTCTTTCCGGATGGAGTCGATCCGATCGGTCACCGCTGCCCTACAAGGGGAGGAATGGTTAGCCTCGATCGACATCAAAGATGCTTACTTGCATGTTCCCATCTTTCCAGGTCATCAAAAATTCCTACGCTTTGCAGTAGAAGGGCGCCATTTTCAGTTCAGAGCCTTACCATTCGGTCTGGCCACAGCACCACGAGTGTTCACAAAAATTCTGGCCCCACTGTTGGCCGATCTAAGAACACGGGGTGTAACGATAATGGCATACCTAGACGACCTGTTGTTGATGGACCACTCAGTTGCCAAGCTAGAAGTGGTAATTATCGATACAATCAAGTATCTAGAATCTCACGGTTGGGTCATCAACCTGGACAAGTCAGCCCTACAGCCAGTGAAAAACCTGGTATATCTAGGGCTACGGCTGGATTCAGACCAGAGGAAGATTTTCTTACCTCTAGACAAGGTATCCTCTTTGAGGGGCTTGGTCCGTCTGCTTTGTGCAAAAAGACAGCCGTCCATACGCCTGTGCATGAGGCTGCTAGGAAAGATGGTAGCATCATTCGAAGCTGTGCCATACGCCCAATTCCACTCAAGGAATTTACAAAGGGCCATATTGTCAGCCTGGAACGGAAAAGTTCAGGCTCTAGACTTCCCGATGGCTTTGTCCCCTTCCGTTCGGAAGAGTCTCTGCTGGTGGTTGATCCCCCAGAATCTCCAGAAGGGAAAACCCTTCAGCCCGATATCTTGGAAGGTGGTCACTACAGATGCCAGCCTTACAGGCTGGGGGGCAGTACTGGAGCAATGGTCTCTCCAGGGCAGATGGTCAAATGTAGTAAAAACCCTGCCCATCAATCTCTTAGAGATACGAGCAGCCCGGTACGCCCTAGTAGCCTGGACATCTTGGAAGGTGGTCACTACAGATGCCAGCCTTACAGGCTGGGGGGCAGTACTGGAGCAATGGTCTCTCCAGGGCAGATGGTCAAATGTAGTAAAAACCCTGCCCATCAATCTCTTAGAGATACGAGCAGCCCGGTACGCCCTAGTAGCCTGGACATCCAGACTCCAAGGGTCCCCTGTCAGAATTCAATCAGACAATGCCACAGCAGTGGCATATATCAATCATCAGGGAGGCACCAGGAGTCGTGCAGCCCAGAGGGAAGTAAGTCACATCCTGGAATGGGCAGAAAAGCATGTCCCATGTATATCAGCTGTCTTCATTCCAGGGGTGGAGAATTGGAAGGCGGACTTTCTGAGTCGCCAACAGTTATGCCCAGGGGAATGGTCCCTTCATCCCGAGGTCTTCCGAGCAATATGTCAGCGGTGGGGAACACCGGATGTAGATCTGCTAGCATCCAGATTCAACGCAAAGGTGGACAGGTTTGTCTCCCGGACAAGGGATCCCCTCGCTTGCGGCTCGGATGCTCTGGTGTTCCCTTGGGATCAGTTCAGACTGATATATGCATTCCCTCCGCTACAATTGTTGCCTCAACTCCTTCGCAGAGTCAGGTTGGAGAAGAAGCCGGTGATCCTGGTGGCTCCAGCGTGGCCCCGAAGGGCCTGGTACGCGGAGATCATCAAAATGTCTGTGGGGAGTCCTTGGACCCTTCCACGTCGTCCGGACCTGCTTTCGCAAGGACCGATATACCACCCTTCCTTACTAACTCTAAGTTTAACGGCCTGGCTATTGAGTACCACATCCTAAAGAAGAGAGGTCTCTCTAACTCTGTGGTATCAACTATAATCAATGCCAGGAAGCCTGTATCCAGGCAGATCTACTATAGAGTTTGGAAGGCGTACATCACTTGGTGCGAGGCCAGAAAATGGCATCCACGTAAGTACGTTATAGGCAGAATTCTGGACTTCCTGCAGTGGGCTGTAGACAGGAAGTTTGCCTTAAGTACTATCAAGGGCCAGGTTTCGGCCTTGTCAATACTATTTCAAAGGCCCCTGGCTATGCATTCACTTGTCAAATCCTTTATGCAAGGTGTGACTCGTATTATTCCACCGATTAAGGCTCCCATATGCCCATGGGATCTAAATTTGGTTCTGTCGGTTCTGCAGAAGCAGCCATTTGAACCTTTGCGGCACATTTCCTTGGTTCTACTCACCAGGAAATTGATATTTTTAGTAGCCATATGCTCGGCTAGAAGAGTGTCGGAATTAGCCGCCATGTCCTGTAAAGAGCCATATCTGGTTATCCATAAGGACAGAGTAGTATTACGTCCTCACCCAGCCTTTCTTCCTAAGGTGGTATCGAGGTTTCACTTGAACCAGGATGTGGTTCTTCCTTCTTTTTTCCCCAAACCAAGCTCGGTAGAGGAAAAGTTATTGCATTCTTTGGATGTAGTAAGAGCAGTTAAAGCTTATCTAAAAGCCACTGCTCAGATTCGTAGAACGGATTCTCTGTTTGTTCTGCCGGAAGGCCCCAGAAAGGGTCAGGCAGCATCAAAATCTACTTTAGCCAAGTGGATTCGACAGGTCATAATACAAGCCTATGGCTTGAAAAGTAGACCGCCTCCGTTCAAAGTTAGGGCGCACTCCACAAGAGCAGTTGGAACTTCATGGGCAGTGCATCACCAGGCCTCCCTGGTGCAAATTTGTAAGGCCGCAACATGGTCTTCAGTACACACGTTTACTAGGTTCTACCAGGTGGACGTGAGAAGTCAGGAGGATGTCGCCTTTGGGCGCAGTGTGTTGCAGGCCGCAAAAGATCCTCATGCCTGATGGCGCCCAGCTTATGTATGGTGTATCCCCCCCCTCATGTGGCATTGCTTTGGGACGTCCCACATAGTAATGACTATGCTGCTCTGTGTCCCGTGATGTATGAACAAGAAAGTAGGATTTTTAAAACAGCTTACCTGTAAAATCCTTTTATTGGAGTACATCACGGGACACAGAGCTCCCACCCCTCTTTTGGGGACACGTATTGCTTTGCTACAAAACTGAGGTACTCCCGGATGGGAGGGGCTTATATAGGGGAGGGTACTTCCTGTTTTGGAAGTTGCCAGTGCCAGCACCTGAAGGTAATTCTATATAACCCACATAGTAATGACTATGCTGCTCTGTGTCCCGTGATGTACTCCAAGAAAAGGATTTTACAGGTAAGCTGTTTTAAAAATCCTACTATTTATCCTCACAGATATGTGCATGTTTAAAGTTTTTTTTTTTTTTTTTCAATAGAGTGAAGCATTTCCTTCTATAATAAATGTCACATTTTGAATGAGAATTGTGTGGTCATGCGACGTTGTACCCAAATGAATTTTGATAATTATTTTCCCCCACAAATAGAGCTTTCTTTTGGTGGTATCTGATCACCTCTGCGGTTTTATTTTTTTGCGCTATAAACAAAAAAAGAGCGACAATTTTGAAAAAAAACAATATTTATTACTTTTTGCTATAATAAATATCCCAATTTTTTTTTTAAAAAACAATTTTTTTCCTCAGTTTAGGCCGATATGTATTCTTCTACATATGTGCACTTCTCATAGTAAAGATTACTGAATCTGACAGGCCCCGGTCTCTGAGTACCTGGTTCTCAATAGCCATGCCGTTAAAGCCAGTGACTAAAGCAGGATGGAGTATGGGACCTTGCGATAGCAGGTCCTTCCGTAGGATTGCCGACATAGCGTCTACAGATACATCAGGGGCACCAGCTACCAAGTCAGATTTTCAGGGGAAAAAAAACATCTGCTTCAGACGCCATGCTGACCCACGCGCTGACACCCACAGAGACTCCAGGCAAGGTATCAATAGGCCACCCTCCTAGCTGATACAGAGATGCAGGGTCTCCCAGAGGACTCACCACCCTTGGAACGGTACCGCTATTGCTGCCGTGTGCTCCACCTGTGATGCTATCCCACCTCGGCCTGTGTCAGTCTGATTCTGATCAGCGTTTCCTGTGTGAATTCGCGCCAGTGAAATGCAAAATAGAGGCCGGAGACTACCGCAAAATGGCTGTATTGAAACAATGTGGGCTCTAAGAAAATGGCCGTCAGTAGAGGCAAAAGCGGCCGCGGGCCACAAAAAGATGGCCGCCGAGCGGCGGTATATACATACAGGCGTGAATCCTAAGAAACATGGCCGCTGAGCAGTCGATAGAGGCCAAAGCGGGCGCACACCACAAGAAAATGGCCGCCGAGCGGCGATATATACATATTGGCGCAAACCACAAGAAAATGGCCGCCAGAAAGTCACTAGAGGCCAACAGGCATGGACCACCCCAAAATGGCCACTGACAGCATGGAGGGAGAAAGGCACCCACACAGGTAAGCAAAATGAATTTTTTTAAACGACAGCTACAGCGCAGCCCCGCTCCAGATGGAGCCCCCAAGGTGACCCCCAGCAACCTTAGCTCAGAGCCCAGGGAGGAGGGAAGGCTGGGAGAGAGGAAAGAAAGGGGCACAACCACTTACTTGATATCTCTCCAGGAATGTCCAGCCAAGTGACCCTGCCGAAGCAGGGGAGCTACTTACCTTTCCTGCATGGATCATGCTGAAAGACATTCCAGACAGCTCATCATCCGCGCACGGAGGTGACTGTCGGCCAGGCATGCTGTGATTGAACCCTAGGGAACGATCGTATGCATGCCCTATAGCGCGAGCTCACCGGACAGGCTACTGTGACTCGGCCGCAAGGTCAGCTGAAGTTGAGCGGTCCGATGCAAGCCCTGGAGCGTAGGCTCACCGGTTACCCGTAGAGCGACAGGCATGTCGTGGAAAACCCAGCGCGTAGCTAGGGTCGGCACACGCTCGATGGCCGAAACTGGGGGGGACTACAAGGATCGAGGATCCAGCCTGTCACCCAGTCGGCAGTTGATCGAAGATCGCAGGAAACCAAAAACAAAATGAAGAAAAAAATCCCCCCGGACCAATGGGCCCGAAGGGAGCCATGTCCTTCTCCTTGCTAGACAGAAAAAAAACTGATCTGCGAGATGCAGAGAGAGGGGATATACCCAGAGGGTCCGCCCCCTGGGCAGTACTGTAGAAGGTGTGATGCAACACTTTTTACAAGTTTTTTCTGCCTAGTCACTCCTAAATAACGGATAATACCCACTTGTTAATAGGAAGCTGTGTCAGTCCATGAACGAAAGAGTAAAGGGTAGGCTTGTGCAATTCGTTTCGTAACGAATCAAAATTCGTCCGAATTTAGCAACTTTCGGACATTCGGAAGCATTCGAATTTCCGAACAGAGCAATTACGAATAAAACCGAATCCGAAATAAATTATACCGCAAAATAGCGAATGCCCGAAGGTCTTCGGCATAATTCGTTATGAAAAAAGTTACGAATGTACGAATCCATTCGAAGCACAATAACACTCACTCTGCTCTCTGCTTCTCCCTCACCATGCTGAACTCCCTCTCAAAATGGTGTACAGGGGCGGAGGCTATAGCCGCATGAAAAAACGAAAGTAAAATACGAGATTTCAAATCCATTCGAAGCACAATAACACTCACTCTGCTCTGCTCTCTGCTTCTCCCTCACCGTGCTGAACCCTCTCAAAATGGTGTACAGGGGCGGAGCCTATAGCCGCATGTAAAAAACGAAAGTAAAATACGAGATTTCGAATCGTTACAAATAACCGCTATGTATTTAGAAAAGTACAAATCCATTCGAAGCACATTAGGCATAATAGGCAGCGTCGTTGTGAGAGAGACACGGAAAATTACGAATCAACGAACCCAAAAAAAGTTACGAAAGAGTTGTGTCCAGAATCAATGAAAAACAACGTACTCTACCGAAAGTACGAATTATAAAGCAACAAAAAATTCAACGAAAAATGTCGCTTGCAAAAATACGAATGAGTCCGAACACGAAAAATCCCGTCTAGCAAAATTACGAATGATTACGAATCAACAGGACCGGAAAGAAACGAACCGAAACGGAACGAATTTTTCCGTTGTGCACAAGTCTAGTAAAGGGCTTTTGATTTAGCCCCTGAAGAAATTGCTTATGATGTCTTTGGGTTGTTGAAATTCAGCAATAAAAGTGGAATTCAGGAGGTGTTTTACACCATTTACATGCAGGAAGATAATCCTTACAACAGGTATTGTAAAGAGAAAAGTAACAGAAAGGAGTAATAGTAAAAGAAATAAGAACTAGTGGAGGTAAAGCCAGAGGAGAAAATAATGAATAGGGCTTTTTTCATTTTTTTTCTGACATGTTGGTGTTAGATCTTTCAATTTGTTGTTATAAGTTGCACTAGTAAATACAGCTGGATAAAACAAAAACTATGGGATTGATTTACTAAAGGCAAATACACTGTGCACTTTGCAAAGTGCAGTTGCACTCTGCAAGAGCAGTTGCTCCAGAGCTTAGTAAATGAGCAAAAACTCTGCTGACTTCCATCACCCAACCATGTGTAAGCAAAAATGCTTTTTTTTTTCCTTGCATGTGTAGCGGGGTGTTCCCCTTTAACGCAGAGAGACTACATTACCCAGAACCCAGTTCGGCAATGTTTCTGCCGCAGAGACTCATGGGAGGGGTTATAAGAGGAGGAGGCGAGGCTGGGCTCGGTCTCTTTGGGACACGAGACTTCAGAGACTGATCCTCCTGTGCGGATGTGTCGGAGTGCAAGGCCTGAAGCCTGAGGTCTTGCACAGCACCAAAGAGCCTTCCACCCTTCTGCGAGCCGGAGTGGCATCTGACTTCGCTTAACTACAGCATTCATTGGATCGGGGGGGCCCGATCGCTGGAGACATTGTGTGTGTGTGACACAGTTGGTGGAAGTTCCCAGACTGGGACCGCAGTCCGGGTGGGTGAGAGGGCGTATGCCCAAAACCATATACTGTTACTGTTAATAGGCCTATAGACTGCCGTGGCCCACAAGTTGTTCCTGATACTTTCACTGAAGAACCTTATCAGAGCTGAACTCAGTTCGCATAGCAAAGTGTTTACCCCATCTTTACCTTTCCCATTGGATTACAAATTATACTCTGTTAATGTGCACCACCATTAAAGACCTGCCGGTGAAGAAAAGAACATCATCCCCTCTAGACTAAGTGGTAGATATCAGAACCAGGCCTGGTCAGTTTTTCTAATTTGTTTGGTTACTGCGCCACAGGACGCCTAGCTAACGGTCGCCCACGTGGCACACTTGTTGATGTTAACTTCATATACATAGTGTGATAGTGTTGCAGGGCTGTGAATTATATATGTATTTTGTGAACTGTGATAAATGTTAACTCCCTTTTCTTATCAAAAGCTTAAGTAAATCTTTTACCCATTTTATACTATTATTGTCTTGATGTTCAATTACTCATACAGTATAAGACATACATATTGCTGTCAGAACTAGCTGTGCCAGTAGGGGGTCGAGTATATTGCCGGGGGTTGGCGGAGCTGTCTTCAGGGCCCAAACTAAATCTGCGGCCTTAAGTGAAGGTATCGCTACACGTGGGGGCTCGTCCGGGATCCTGATGCAGCAGATGAACGCCAGAAGTGCCGGCATGGACCCACGAACAGTAGAAGCATGGTGCAAAGCCTCTAACGCAGAGCCAAATCAGTCGATAGTCATCAGCCTCCCTGGGGAGGAATGGTCGACTGAGACGGTAGAGGAGTTAATGAAGTCAGTGTCCCCAGATCACACACCGTGGGTGACGGAGATAAAGTCAGACCCAGACATCTCATATCAGTATGCATTAGTGGAGTACTGGGACGGGATGCCAGAGGCCTGTAAGCGCAAGTGTGTGCGGACGCCAGACAACAGAACCTATAGGTTGGCGCACGCAGTAACTGAAAAAAAGGAACCATCACCAACGGGATCACCGCAGGCTACGGCCCGTACCCCACCGGAAAAAGGAGGCAGGGCGACGCCTCCGGTGGCGCCTGCACCTGTCACTGCTATATCACCAGAACTGATAGGTGCGATAGGGGATCTGCTAACCAAGTGTCAGAAGGCAAGCACGGTGCATGTAGAGACTAGCTACCGGAGACTGAAGACATTCTCAGGGAAGCTCCCTGTCCCCGCAGGGGAAGAAGATTTTGACACCTGGGTGGAGCAGGCATTGCAGGCAGTAGAGGCATGGGAGGTGCCTGAAGCACAGAAGAGGCAACGAGTGATGGAAAGCCTTAAAGGCGCAGCAGCAGAAGCAGTGAAAAGTTTTCGGTTTGGGAATGCAGATTGCACGGCTCAAGACTGTCTAGCCATGCTGCAAGAAGAGTTTGGTCAATTGGAAAAGGTGACAGAGATGGTCTACCAATTTAAACATACTTTCCAACAACCAGAGGAGAAACTTTCCGAGTATGTTAGAAGACTGAACAGGTTCTTGTGCAAGACTGTGTTGAAGAAGGGGATGAAGCCCCAAGATATAGATGCGGCAAGAATGAAGCAAGTCTTAAAGGGAGCGCTGCGCTCGGATCCAGTCTGGCTGCACCTGAAAACCTCAGGAGGAGGAACGTTGCTGACTTATGCTGACTTGATAAAAATCATCAGAGATGAGGAGGCGCTGCAACAGGACCAGCAAATGATTAAGACAAATGTTGTACCCGCACAGGTGCTAGTCAATCCAGTGATGACCCCTGAAAGAGATTCGGAGATAGACACCCTAAAAGCTCAAATGTCCAAGGTGTTAGAGATGTTGACCTCTCTGGTGGAAAAAGAGAGAGAGGGTCCCAAGAGAGAAGTACCAAGGAAGGAATTATTCCCAACTGCCTCAGCACCCGCATCTTTACAAGAATGGGGAGATATAGTCTGCTTTAACTGTGGAGGAATTGGACATATTGCGGCTACATGCTCCAGTCCCAAGAAGAAGAAAATAGACAACCGCAAGCCGGCGGGAAACTTCAGAGGGCCCCGGTGAAGGAGTCAACCGGGTGCCCATCACCTTCAGTGAGCTCCAAGCTGAAAGCAAAGCAGAAAATAACAGGAGATAAAACGCCTCGGGGAAAACACAACATTCCTCAACAGAGATACACCCCAGAGAAAGGGGGCAAGACCCCTCAGAAGAGGCACAGCACTCCCCAGAGGGGGTGCACACCTAAGAAAAACAATAGTATCCCTCAGCGGGTCCCTACACCCAGTAAAAGGAGGGAAGTCAATGCATACCAGACTCAAGAAAGACTGAAGTCCAAAGGGGATTGGACGAGAGGAGGTTCAAAGAGAAAAAGTCTGAAGAAGGCGACCCCTGCCGGGCCATATCCGGAGAAGCTGGTAGGCCCACCTCCTATAGTATCCATTCAAGTGGAGGGAGTTTACACCAGAGCAATCTTGGATACTGGGGCGCAAGTGACCCTGCTATACAGAGATTTCTACGATAAGCACTTGAGTCACCTACCCATCTGGAAGATAGAGGGACTAGAGATATGTGGGATTGGAACCCAGAACTTCCCCTACGATGGCTATCTGCCTGTCAGGATGATCTTTGACCCATCTGTGGCTGGAAAAACCGAAGTGTTTGACACCCTGACGGTTGTGTGCCCTCGGCCGCTGGGAGCCAACACAAGTTCCCTTATAATAGGGACGAACACGGATCTGGTCCGAAGACTTCTGACCCCTATAGTGAAAGAAGAAGGAGAAGCGGCCACCAAGATCCACCCCATGCTGAAGACGGCTTACCAACGGCTGGTCTTAGAGCAGAAGACCCCAGGAGAGGGGATAGGGAAGGTGTGGAGACTTGGAAGAGGAGGGATAGTGTTGCAGCCCGGTGAAGTAACCTGTCTCAGAGCCACTGTGAAGCTTACTTGGGAGCAGCCCGGACCCTTTGTCATGTTGGAATCTGACCCAAGGGAAGGGTCCCACGGTCTGGAAGTGATACCAGAAGTGATTCCGCTGAAGGCCCTAAAGAAGGCCCATTGTAGAGTCCCAGTGAGTGTTAGGAACAATACAGATGGTCCCATGGAAATCCCAGCCAGGATGCTGCTGGGCCAGGTGAGCCCTGCTGCCCCTGTCAACCTGTCAGAGGTGGGCGAAGGAGGAGATGCTTGGGAAAAGATATCCATGGAAAACCCGAATCTGCCCAGGGCTTGGAAAGAGAGAGCCAAGGCCCAGTTGAACAGATGGGAGAAGATCTTCTCTAAAGATGAGTTCGATGTGGAGTGTGCAAGGAGTGCCACCCATCGGATTCGCCTCCAGGAAGATAAGCCCTTCAGAGAGAGGGTCAGGCGGGTCCCACTACCAGATCTGGAGGATCTAAGGGAACAACTTGCAAAACTCAAGAGGACTGGTGTGATACGGGAGTCTAGAAGCCCCTATGCCTCTCCGATAGTGGTGGTCAGGAAGAAGAATGGCTCATTGAGGCTCTGTATCGATTACAGGACTTTAAACAGGAGAACCATACCCGACCAGTATACCACTCCAAGGATAGAGGATGCCCTACAGAGTTTGTCTGGAGCCAAGTGGTTCAGCGTTATGGATCTCAAGAGCGGGTACTATCAGATCCCTATGCACCCAGAAGACAAGGAGAAGACAGCTTTCATAACCCCAGTGGGGTTCTTTGAATTCGATTGGATGCCTCAAGGTCTGTCTGGAGCCCCAGCTACCTTCGAACGTCTCATGGAGAAGACTGTAGGAGACATGAACCTTATTGAAGTCCTTGTATACCTGGACGATGTCATTGTCTTTGGAAGAACCCTGGAGGAGCACGAGGAGAGGCTAGAAAAAGTCTTGAGGAGACTCAGTGAAGAGGGACTCAAACTTTCGCCTGAGAAGTGTCGGTTCTACCAGTCTTCTGTGAACTACCTGGGACACATAGTGTCTGAAGAAGGGGTGGCCACAGAGCCCGAGAAATTGGAGGCAGTTACCTCCTGGCCACGACCCACCACAGTAACAGAACTCAGATCCTTCTTGGGGTTCTGCTCCTATTACAGGAGGTTTGTGGAGGGATTCGCCCGAATTGCTAGACCATTGAATGAACTGCTCAAGACTGAGGGAGAAGAGGATGACTCAGGGCCCAGGAAGCCGGGAGAGTCCATCAGAGATCAGTGAAATCAGAAGTGTGAAGAGGCCTTCCAGGCATTGAAGAAGAGCCTGACCACTGCTCCAGTCTTGGCCTACGCAGACCCAACCAAACCCTATGAACTACACGTAGATGCTAGTCATGACGGTCTGGGAGGAGTACTTTATCAAGAACACGAAGGACAACTGCGGCCTGTTGCCTACGTGAGTAGGAGCCTGACCCCCTCTGAGAAGAACTACCCCACCCACAAGCTGGAGTTCCTGGCCCTCAAGTGGGCGGTAGTAGACAAGCTCAAAGACTACCTGTATGGGGCAGAATTTACTGTGAAGACTGACAACAACCCCCTTACCTACCTTTTCACCACGGCCAAACTGGATGCCACTGGACACAGGTGGCTGGCCGCACTGTCTGGGTTCAACTTCAGCCTGAAGTACAGGCCAGGGGCTGGGAATCGAGACGCAGACGCTCTGTCCAGGAGGTCTCATGCCTCCACCAGTGACGTAGAAGATTGGACCCAAGTGGCACCGGACGGGGTGCGGGCCCTTTGTCAAGGAGCTGAATTCCAAGCCAGAGGAGGCTCCAGAGCAGAGGAAATAGGAGTTACCATGGTGGGAGTCCCCAAACACTACTGTGGAGTGACTCAACTGGAAGAAGACAACCTGCCGAGACTGTCCAAGAAGGAGTTGAGGTGTGACCAATTGGAAGACCCCATGGGGAGATTGGTCCTGGAGGCCCTGGAGAATCAAGATCCAAACAGACTCCTGCGTCATCCCTCAAAGGAAGCTCGCCTGTTGAGGAAAGAATGGGACAGGTTGCAGGTACATCAGGGAGTGGTCTACCGAAGGGGCCCCTCTGATGACTCAGAAGATAAGTGGCAGTTGTTCCTCCCAGAGAAGCACCGAGAGACTGTACTAATTGCTCTGCATGACCATCATGGTCACCTAGGGGTAGAAAGGACTTTCCAGCTTGTCAGAAGTCGGTTCTATCGGCCCTGCATGAGGGCAGAGGTAGAAGAGTACTGCCACTCATGTGCACGATGCATCCAGAGGAAGACTTTACCCCATCAAGCTGCCCCAATGGGCCATCTACAAAGTCAAGGCCCAATGGATCTGGTATGCATTGATTTTCTCTGCCTCGAACCCGACCTGAGTGGACTAGGAAATGTTCTGGTGATAACCGACCATTTCACCCGGTATGCCCAAGCTTTCCCAACCAAAGATCAGAAGGCCTCCACCGTAGCCAAGGTACTTATGGAGAAATACTTTGTCCATTATGGGCTGCCCCAGCGACTTCATTCAGATCAAGGAAGGGACTTTGAGAGTAAACTGATCCGGAAACTCCTGGATTCGTTGGGAATCAAGAAGACTCGAACTACACCTTACCACCCACAGGGAGATGCTCAGCCGGAAAGGTTTAACCGAACCTTGCTCAACATGTTGGGGACTCTGGAAAGTGAGAAAAAGCAACATTGGAGCAAACACATAGCAGCCATAGTACATGCTTACAACTGCACCATCAGTGATGCTACAGGCTACTCCCCATATCGACTCATGTTTGGGAGAGAAGCGAGATTACCTGTAGACTTGGCCTTTGGCACCTCTCTGGACCATTCCTCAGCCACATCCCACAAAGGATATGTGGACAGGCTCAGACACAGCCTGAAAGTAGCCTATGAACAAGCTCAAGCGGCCTCAGATCAAAGGGGAGCTCGAAACACAAGAAACTTCGACTTGAAGGTCCGGGTACAAGACCTGCAGCCTGGGGATTGAGTACTGTTACGCAATCTGGGGGTCCCTGGGAAGCACAAACTTGCAGACAGATGGAGATCTGAACCCTATGTCATCTGTAGGAAGTTGCCGGGCCTACCTGTCTACAAGTTGAAGCCAGATGGAAAGGTAGGCCCACTGAAGACGTGGCATCGAAACCACCTGCTCCCACTGGCTGAGGCAGTCAGGATACCTCCCGTGAGAGACTCCCCTGAACCGGTATCTATCCTGGATACTCCTAGGCCGAACACTCGGTCGCAGACCTTGCGAACCGAAGATGGAGAGGCCTCTCAACTTAGTGAAAGTGAAGAAAGAGAACTTGATTGGCTGTGGCCTTCCCCAACTCCGGGAACTTCTACTATAGATCTTCCAACCACTGAAGACACTCCAGATGGAACACTGAACCCAGAAGCCACAGAGTTCATCCCATCTAGTCCTTCAGCAGAATACTGGGAAGATGCCCATGATAGTTGCTCAGAGGAAGAGGAGCCTGTGGCACCAGAGCCAGAAATCCCAAGAGAGCAAAGGGCTCGAAGAGTCATCCGGCCTCCTAGGAAGCTGACCTACCCACAAATGGGGAATAGCTCAGAGGACTCTGTAGTTACCGCTAGGAGGAATGCTGAAAATCCGGATCCCTCCACTGTCCATTTAGTGGAGGGCAACCCCAACTCACTCTCTGGCACAGCTAGGCAGGCCACCCATGATAATGTGACCTGTGGGCAAGGGAATTCTACCCCTCAGTTTTGGTGGGAATTCCCTATGCCAACATTGTTTGCAGAATTAACTAGAGTAGTACATAGTCTTTGTTAAGGTTTATCTTTGGGGACCAAAGAGTTTAAGTGGGGGGAGTGTGTAGCGTGGTGTTCCCCTTTAACGCAGAGAGACTACATTACCCAGAACCCCGTTTGGCAATGTTTCTGCCGCAGAGACTCATGGGAGGGGTTATAAGAGGAGGAGGCGAGGCTGGGCTCGGTCTCTTTGGGACACGAGACTTCAGAGACTGATCCTCCTGTGCGGATGTGTCGGCGTGCAAGGCCTGAAGCCTGAGGTCTTGCGCAGCACCAAAGAGCCTTCCACCCTTCTGCGAGCCGGAGTGGCACCTGACTTCGCTTAACTACAGCATTCGTTGGATCGGGGGGGCCCGATCGCTGGAGACATTGTGTGTGTGTGACACAGTTGGTGGAAGTTCCCAGACTGGGACCGCAGTCCGGGCGGGTGAGAGGGCGTATGCCCAAAACCATATACTGTTACTGTTAATAGGCCTATAGACTGCCGTGGCCCACAAGTTGTTCCTGATACTTTCACTGAAGAACCTTATCAGAGCTGAACTCAGTTCGCATAGCAAAGTGTTTACCCCATCTTTACCTTTCCCATTGGATTACAAATTATACTCTGTTAATGTGCACCACCATTAAAGACCTGCCGGTGAAGAAAAGAACATCATCCCCTCTAGACTAAGTGGTAGATATCAGAACCAGGCCTGGTCAGTTTTTCTAATTTGTTTGGTTACTGCGCCACAGGACGCCTAGCTAACGGTCGCCCACGTGGTGCACTTGTTGATGTTAACTTCATATACATAGTGTGATAGTGTTGCAGGGCTCTGAATTATATATGTATTTTGTGAACTGTGATAAATGTTAACTCCCTTTTCTTATCAAAAGCTTAAGTAAATCTTTTACCCATTTTATACTATTATTGTCTTGATGTTCAATTACTCATACAGTATAAGACATACATATTGCTGTCAGAACTAGCTGTGCCAGTAGGGGGTCGAGTATATTGCCGGGGGTTGGCGGAGCTGTCTTCAGGGCCCAAACTAAATCTGCGGCCTTCTTAAGTGAAGGTATCGCTACACATGTGATTCGATACTTTTTGCAAAATGAAGCCTTGCCACGTTTACTAAGCTCTGGAGCAACTGCACTTTGCAAATTGCACAGTCTATTTGCCTTTTGTAAATCAACCCCTTAGGGGGTTGATTTACGAAAGGCAAATCCACTTTGCACTACAAGTGCAAACTACAAGTGCAAAGTGCACTTGAAAGTGTAGTTTGCACTTTCAAGTGCAGTCGCTGTAGATCCGAGGGGGACATACAAGAAAAATAAAAAACAGCATTTTAGCTTGCACATGATTGGATGATAAAATCAGCAGAGCTTCCCCTCATTTCAGATCTACCCCTCAGATTTACAGCGACTGCACTTCCAAGTGCACTTTCAGTGCAATTTCAAGTGCACTTTAGGGATGAGCTCGGTGTTCGAGTCGAACATAGGTACGACTCGAACATCGGCTGTTCGCGCGTTCGGCGAACAACGAACTATTTGGGCCGTTCGCGCCAAATTCGAGTGACGCGAACGGCCCACAATACACTGCGCCATCGCAGTGTAATCCCGGCGCTGTGATTGGCCAAGCATGCACTGTGACCCTGCATGCTTGGCCAATCACAGCGCCGGCAGCGAGGAGAGCAATGATTGGCCACAGGCAGGATGCCTGTGGCCAATTATAGCTGAGGGGGTTTAGTACACGCCCCACACTATAAAAGGCCGCCAGCGGGGCGGCCTTGTGTAGTGTGTTCCGGAGCAGGGAAAGTGAAGGATAGGTAGGGTCAGTGTCAAATCTTGTCAAATCTATTCTTTGCTAAACCTTGTGTGTAGGGACAGAGAAGGATAGGCAGGGAGAGTGTCAGTGCCATATTCTTTGCTAAACCTTGTGTGTAGGGAGAGAGAAGGATAGGCAGGGAGAGTGTCAGTGTCATATACTTTGATAAACCTTGTGTACAGGGAGAGAGAAGGATAGGCAGGGGACAGTGTCAGTGTCATATTCTTTGCTAAACCTTGTGTGCAGGGAGAGAGAAGGATAGGCGGGGAGAGTGTCAGTGTCATATACTTTGATAAACCTTGTGTACAGGGAGAGAGAAGGATAGGCAGGGGACAGTGTCAGTGTCATATTCTTTGCTAAACCTTGTGTGCAGGGAGAGAGAAGGATAGGCAGGGAGAGTGTCAGTGTCAGTGTCATATACTTTGATAAACCTTGTGTGCAGGGAGAGAGAAGGATAGGCAGGGGACAGTGTCAGTGTCATTGTTGCTAAGCCTCCTGCACATTATACACCTGAAGTTAGCCCGTATTGCTGCTTTTTCCTGGTGTGTTACACAAACAGGATTTTGCGGCACTTACAGCGGGCGGAGTGTGCCTCCTGACCATTTACACCTTAACTTAGCCTGTATTGCTGCTTTTTCCTGGTGTGTTACACAAACAGGATTTTGCGGCACTTACAGCGGGCGGAGTGTGCCTCCTGACCATATTACACCTTAACTTAGCCTGTATTGCTGCTTTTCCCATTTCCCTGCAGGCCATTAGAATGTCTGGAAGGCAAACAAGGAGAGGCAGACAGTCAGGAGCCAAAAAAAGAGGGCAAGCAGGCTCTGTGTCTAGAGACAACAGTGCTGGTTGTGGACGCGGTGCATCGCCATCAGCACGTGGCCATGGGACACGCTTGTCCTTCTTTTTGGCAGCTGGACGTGTTGAGCCGCATCATGCCGAAGACTTGGTAGAGTGGATGACCAAGCCCTCCTCATCCTCTCTCACCCAGGCTCAGGGTACTGGCAAAGCAGCTGCCAAAGCGTCCTCTTCCCTGGTATCAATGTCATCATCAGTCACTCCTTCCCTAGACCAACCATGTCCTCCTGAGGAGTCCCCCGAACTGTTTGAGCACAGTGTTGGGTACATGCTCCAGGAGGATGCCCAGCGTTTCGAAGGGTCTGATGATGATACCCAGCTAGAGGAAGGCAGTAGCGTGAGAGCAGAGAGAGGGGATGCTCAAGAAGGACACCAATCTGGCAGTCATGTTCCAGCAGCTGCAGCATACTGCCAGATTGGCTCCAGTGATGAGGAGGGAGGGGATGATGAGGTCACTGACTCCACGTGGGTGCCTAATAGGAGAGAGGAGGAGGAGGAGGAGGATGAGGAGGAGGCACATCTCCAACGAGGCAGGATGCCCTCGGGGGGCCAGCGTAAGGGCAGCACACCGACGGAATCACACCGCAGAGCTCCGCCTGTGCAAGGCGCTGCCTCTGCCCGTTATTCAAAAAGTTCTTTGGTGTGGGCCTTTTTTGAGTCGAGTGCATCAGATCGCACAGCTGCTGTTTGCAACATATGTCTCAAGCGTATATCGCGTGGCCAAAACATCACCCGCTTGGGCACCACATGCTTGACCAGACATATGTTGACCTGCCATGCAGCTCGTTGGCAAGCCTACCTTAAAGACCCACACCAAAGAACAAAGCTGACCTCTTCTTGCACCGCATCAGCTGGGATCTCCAACCCCACTATACCTTCAGTCCTCTCTGAAACCTGCTCTGAGAGGAATGAAGGTGTAGAATTAGGTGTGTCACAGCCAAGTACTTGCGGGCACTCTGCTAGCAGTACACCAACGTCCGATTCTAGCAGGCAAATTTCCCTGCCCCAGCTGCTGGACCGTCGAAAGAAGTTCACTCCCAGCCATCCACATGCCCAGCGGTTGAATGCTAGCTTGGCTAAATTGCTAGCGCTTCAACTGCTGCCTTTTCAGTTGGTAGACTCAGCCCCCTTCCGTGAGTTTGTGCAATGTGCGGTTCCTCAGTGGCAGGTTCCCAAACGCCACTTTTTCTCACGGAAGGCGATTCCGGCTCTCTACCGGCATGTGGAAGGCAATGTCTTGGCCTCGCTGGACAGGGCGGTCAGCGGTAAGTTGCATATTACCGCTGACTCATGGTCCAGCAGGCATGGACAGGGACGTTACCTTTCTTTCACGGCCCATTGGGTCACTCCTTTGGCAGCTGGGAAGGATGCAGGACAAGGTGCAGTAGTGTTGGAGGTTGTTCCACCGCCACGCCTCCAAAATGCTACTACTGGTTGTGACACACCTCTGTCCTCCACCCCCTCCTCTTCTTCTTCCTCCGTGGCCTCTTCCTGTGCTTTGTCCTCGGAACCAGCGGTGCTCCGTAGGCGTTCAAGGGGCTACGCAAGTACGCAGGCAAAAATATGCCATGCCGTGCTTGCGCTGGTGTGTTTGGGGGACAGGAGCCACACTGGGGCAGAGGTTCTGTCTGCTCTGCAGGGGCAGGCTGAGAGGTGGTTGACGCCATGCCAGCTTAAGCCAGGAATGGTAGTTTGCGACTATGGCACCAACCTCCTCTCCGCTCTCCGACAGGGACAACTGACCCATGTGCCCTGTGTGGCTCACGTCCTTAACCTGGTGGTGCAGCGGTTCTTGGGCAGGTACCCGGGCTTACAGGATGTCCTGAGGCAGGCCAGGAAAGTCTGTGTGCATTTCCGCAGATCTTATAATGCCAGTGCTCGCCTGGCTGAGCTGCAAAAGGAGTTGAACCTGCCCAAGATCCGCCTTGTATGTGACATGCCCACCAGGTGGAACTCAACGTTGGCCATGCTGCAGCAGCTGCACACGCAGCAGAGGGCCATCAATGAGTACCTGTGCGACTACGGCACCAGGACAGGGTCAGGGGAGCTCGGGTTTTTTTCACCACGCCAGTGGGGCATGATCAGGGATGCATGCACTGTCCTGGCACCATTTGAGGAGGCCACGAGGATGGTGAGCAGTGACAGTGCATGCATCAGTGACACTGTACCTCTTGTCCACCTGTTGGAACATACGCTGCGTGGAATAATGGACAGGGCACTTGAGGCAGAACAGAGGCAGGAAGAGGAGGACTTCCTTGCCTCTCAAGGCCCCCTTTACCCAGACAGTGTTCCTTCTGTCCCACCCATCGCACAGGAAGAGGAGGAGGAGGAGGATTGTGTCAGCATGGAGGTGGAGCCTGGCACTCAGCATCATCAGCAGCAGTCTTTTAGGGATGATTTACAGTCCCAAGAAACCAGTGGACTTGTACGTGGCTGGGAGGAGGTGGCTGCGGATCATGTCGTCCTTAGTGACCCAGAGGACTCCGGACTGAATGCCTCAGCTAACCTACGCTGCATGGCCTCCCTGATCCTGCGAAGTCTGCGGAAGGATCCTCGTATTCTTCGGATCAAGGAGAGGGACCATTACTGGCTGGCCACTCTCCTTGATCCACGGTACAAGGGTAAGGTTGCGGACCTTATCTTACCGTCGCAGAGGGAGCAGAGGATGAGACAACTCCGGGAGGCCTTGCAGAAAGGTCTGTGCAAAGCGTTCCCAGAGACTGGGAGGTTACAAACTCCTGGTCTTGGACAACGAGTTGCTGAGGCTTCGGTCAGTCAAATAAGGAGCGGTGGGGAAGGTGGCCGTCTGACCGAAGCGTTCAGACAATTCTTTAGTCCGCAGCCCCAAGGTATGATCGGTTCCAGCAACCATCGCCAGCGTCTGATATACATGGTGCAGGAATACCTAGGGGCAAGGTCAGACTTGGACACCTTCCGCACCGAAAATCCTCTGGCTTACTGGGTCTTGAGGATGGATCACTGGCCAGAGCTTGCACAGTATGCAATTGAGCTACTGGCCTGTCCTGCATCCAGCGTTCTTTCAGAACGCACATTCAGTGCTGCTGGAGGATTTGTCACGGATCACAGGGTGCGCCTGTCCACCGACTCTGTTGATCGACTGACCTTCATAAAGATGAACCAGTCTTGGATCACCACCAGCTACCAAACACCTGAAGCTGATATAACAGACTAATTTATTTTCAAATGTCACATCCCTTTAAGACTGATGCTGATGCTGAGAGTTTGTCCTGTTATGTTGACTGACTATCCTCCTCCTCCTCAATGATCCGATTGACGATGATAGCTTGGAAGAACATTTTTGTTTCTGGGTGCCGCCACCAGTGGCTAAGGCCCAATTTTTCAGCCCCTGTTTAACAGGGGTGTGTTATTACAATTTTTGATGCAATACTTTGCAACAGGGCTCATTGCTGTGCTCCAAGTACAGTATCTGTGAGGGGTTGCAGTGTTGTGGCACCAGTGCCTAAGGCTCAATTTTTCTACCCCTGTTTAACAGGGGCATGTAATTACAATTCTTGATCTAATAATTCACATCGGGGCCCATTCCTGCGCCCACCAAGACTAACTGTGAGGCCTTACAGTGTTGTGTCAACACCACCACCACCACCACCACCACCACCACCAAAGGCCCAATTTTTCAGCCCCTGTTCAACAGGGGCATGCAATTACAATTCTTGATCTAATAATTCACAGCAGGGCCCATTCATGCGCCCACCAAGAGTAACTGTGAGGGCTCACAGTGTTGTGGCAACACCAACATGTAAGGGGCAAATTTCAGCTGAGTATATACGGCAGGCCCCTACTTTCAAACATCCAACTTAAAAACGACTTCTCCTTGCAAACGGAAGGATACAACAGGAAGTGAGAGGAAATCTACCCCTAGGAAGGCAAATTCTCTCCTGTAAGAGTTAATATGGGGAAAAAAAAGTGTCTCCTCTCCACTGATTCTTTATCACCAATTCTTGTTTCAATAAAAACCCCAAATTTTCAAAAAACATTTGTCATTAGGACGGAAAGTGAGGTGAACTGTTCTGAACAGGTGCACACTGCACAGACAGCAAAACAAATGTTACAGGGGTGATAACCCTTCCCTATGTTTTCCAAAAAGCTTAAAAATATATTTTTTGGCTGGAGCTACACTTAAACAATGTACCTGTTCAAAATTACAAACAGATTCTACATAAGAACAAACCTACAGTCCCTGTCTTGTATGCACCGCCTGTATACGGCTGTTCAGAGTATATAGGGCCTTTTTTATTTTGTGTGCGGGGTTCCCCTTAATATCCATACAAGACCCAAAGGGGCTGGTAAGGGGCTGGTAATGGGCTGGGGTAGGGGGGGGTGTGATGGGGTAGCTATGCCATTTTTCTTAAAGATTTTCATCCATATTACCGGGACCAGACATTACATTAAAGCCGCAAGCAGTTTTAAATGGCTTTTTTTCCTTTAGAAATGCAATTTTGTGCAGGGACAGTTCTAAACACGGGAAACACTTGGCACTTCACAGGCATACTTTAGACACCCCCCAGGTACGATATTTAAAAGGAATATTTGACTTTTTTTTTCACTTTATGCATCATTAAAATGACTGCTCCAGAAAAACGGCCGTTTTTAAAACTTCTTTTTGCATTGATACATGTCCCCTGGTGCAGAACCCGGGTTCCCAAACCCTTTTTAGGACAATAACATGCATAATAGTCGTTATAATTAGCACTTTAGATTTCGAACGTTCGCATCCATTGTATTTAATAGGGTTCTAAAGTTCGTGCGAACTTTCGTTCCGTTCGCGGGTTCTGGTGCGAACCAAACCCGGGGGTGTTCGGCTCATCACTAGTGCACTTTGCACTTGTAGTTTGTACTTGTAGTGCAAAGTGGATTTGCCTATCGTAAATAACCCCCTTAGTCTGTCTTCATTTCAGGCTGCAAAGCAACAAAATGTGATTATTTTAAAGTGGGTGTACGTCACTAATAATGTTTTGATTACGTATTTACATTTTCCTGAGACCTAATTAGAAATTAGACTGGCTATGTTACGCCCCTTGTTACCAAAAGAAAAAATATTAATATGATACCTATATAAGCAGGGCTTGACAAATTTGCTTGGAATCTAGGAGCCAGCTAAAAAAGTTAGGAGCCAGGAACGCGCACTGTACTGCCGAGCTCACGCGCAGAAGCGAACGCATACGTGAGTAGCGCCCGCATATGAAAGCGGTGTTCAAACCACACGTGAGGTATCGCCGCGATCGGTAGATCAAGAGCAATAATTCTAGCCCTAGACCTCCTCTGTAACTCAAAACATGCAACCTGTAGAATTTTTTAAACATCGCCTATGGAGATTTTAAAGGGTAAGTTAGTCGCCATTCCACGAGCGGACGCAATTTTGAAGCGTGACATGTTGGGTATCAATATACTCAGCGTAACATTATCTTTCACAATATTTAAAAAAATTGGGCTAACTTTACTGTTGTCTTGTTTTTTTATTAAAAAAAACTTGTATTTTTTCCCAAAAAAGTGCGCTTGTAAGACCGCTGCGCAAATACGGTGTGACAGAAAGTATTGCAACGACTGCCATTTTATTCTCTAGGGTGTTAGAATAAAAAATATATATAATCTTTGGGGGTTCTAATTAGAGGGAAGGAGATGGCAGTGAAAATAGACAGGGGAAAGGAAAAACGTACCGCTCAAAAGCTTGAGAATTCACCAAATAGCTGCTTCCGCCCGGTCACTCACACAGGTGCTGGCTCTGCACTGATGCATGGGAGAAAAAGAAACCCTGGACTGCCGCACTCTGTATAGACAGTTATTTATTCCAAAATTTCAGGTAAAAAATCCAAATTCAAAATAAATCCATAAATCCAAAACAACAAATGCAGATGGTGTGCATGCAGGGAAGGGTGGCTAACGCGTTTCACGTCACGAATTGACGCTTACTCATAGACAGGGAAACTCCATTAGCATTGCTGTTTGTCTTGTCATACCAACGGCCACCACAAGATGGCGCTAGATCACAGAAGGAAGCATAGGCCTGCAGAAGGCCACGGCCTCAATTACCAGCCGGCACGGCCCGACGCGATCCCGCGGCGCGGAGGGGGGGGGGGATTGACACGGAGAGACAGGATTCCCCAGCTGTGCTGCCCCAGGTCGCTAATTCTATTCCAATGGCGACCGGGGTTTGTCGAGCCCTGTATATAAGCATGTGTATAAAAACTTCAACTGCTCCAAATAAAGAACAGTGATTTGGACAGATGCTGCATGTGTCTTTTTGTGTTTGTTCCCTACTGCAGTAGTAATTATTATTATTTGGAACCACTAATCCATACTGTATGAGGATATGAGTCACCTATCTATAAAATTTCCAGAACAACATGGACCTGCTTTACTTCTTGGACCCTTAACCATTTCACTGCCAAGTCCGTACGCCGTATGGACCTACAAAATGGCCTGCAGGTGGCTAGGTCAGTACGGCGTATAGACCTATTTTCTCCCTCTCTTATAAGCTTATGGTCACTTCAATGTCACTTTATCAGTAGCGCCTTCTTTTTATTCTAGAGGTCATATGCTTTCAGAAAATATATGGTTTTGGGGGTCTTTCACAAATTCTGAAAGCTGTAAGTGAAAAATTCAAACATTCAGATTTTTAGAAAAATTTGGATATTTACATTTTTGCATACGTTCGATTTTCACCATTTTGCAAAAAGGCTCAATGTAAAAATTAAAAAAAAATTGTTATTTATTAACTCCATACAGATTAAGCTTTTATATTTAGTAGGGATCTAGCAGGAATTTTGTAAAATTAGCTGTATTTTTATCTGCCAATAATGGTTTTGGTGTATTTTTTGCCAATATATTGGTTTGATAAACATGTGCACAAATACCACGGGGTCTAAAAAAATCAGTAGCACCTTCTTTTTATTCTAGAGGTCATATGCTTTCAGAAAATATATGGTTGTGGGGTCGTTCAAATTCTGAAAGCTGTAAGGGAAAAATTAAAACCTTCAGATTTTTAGAGAAGTTTTAACATTTACACTTTTGCGTCTGTTCAATTTTCACCATTTTGCAAAAAGGCACAATTTAAAAGTTACAAATATTTGTTATTTATTAACTGAATACAGGTTAAGCTTTTATATTTAGAATGAATTTTGTAAAATGTGCTGTGTTTTTAGCTGCTAATAATGGGTTTAGTGTATTTTTTGCAAGTATATTGCTTTGATAAACATTTGCACAAACACAGCGGGGTCTAAAAAATCAGTAGCACCTTCTTTTTATTCTACTGATCATGTGCTTTCAGAAAATATATGGTTTGGGGGGTCTTTCACAAATTCTGAAAGCTATAAGTGAAAAATAAAAAAGCAAAAGGAAAAAGTGCAAAAATGATCTGGCCACCTGAGTGTACAAAATGGAGCACAGGTCCTGGCAGCGAAAGGATTAACCTAACAACCAATCCTTATTCATTTTTTAATTTCATGCTCTAGCTGACTGATATGTCTAAACAATGATCTATGTAATGTACAAATATTCATCTCTTATATATCCTTCTGGTTGAGTCATGTATAATGCCTCTTCAATATTGTGAATGTTTTGAGAGATGCAGCTGTATCAGTTTGATGGTGTTGAAACATTTATTTTTTTAAGCTGCATGTTAACACGCCTGTGAAATCTACATACAGTACATAGCTTTAGGGATTTATTTTTGATTATTTCTATATAGTTACATTTTGTGATAATCGGTTACACACTTTCAAACATTCAGATAAAAAATTATTGTTAGTATATGTAGCGTCCTCCACTCTCTCTCTCTTGCTCCGGTTTCTTTCTCTCGCTTTTGTCTAGGGGTACCTTGGAGGAGAGAGTACGGGGTCACCACGCCAATACTTTCACCGCAGATGTTTGTGTGGTGTGAGTAAAGTTTCTTTACCTTCGGGTCGGTGTTTGGAGCCTCCGCTTCTTCTGTGGAACAGTGTCTGCCAGTAATTGAGCCCCACACCAATAAAAGTCCAACACTCCTTTATTTTTCCAATGTCAGGATGAAACACAATCAGTTGGACTCCCTCAACAGACAGACAGGGGGTGTGGAAACGAGTAGGCCCAGGCACAATGAACTCTCCTATTCCTTTTTAGCGAATAGGCTTTGCGCACGGTCTCTGCCACCGACCGTGAATTGGTAGCTGCCACCTACCGAGTGAACTGTTGAGGCCCCTGCCACAGGCCCAATTGCAGGCCCCTGCCACTGACCCAAGCCGACCAGCTGCCACTGGTCATGGAACATGAACCACCTTCCGTGTGAATAAGGCCTCTATTTGGTGAAGGCATCCATCCAGACGGTCTCCGGAGGCCCTGTCCCGGCACTGGCAATCTGCTGCACCAGATCTACGGGAAGGTCACCTGCGTGGTCCATTGCGTCTTAGATTCAGGTACCCAGTCCATCGGGCACCTTAGGACAATCCCTCCCGGGCGGAACCCAGTGGAAGTAGCTGGGCCCCAGGCCTGGAACAAAGTACCTCACCCCAGACTAAAGGTGTCTGGGGTGGCTCCCAAACTCCTGGTGTCCAAGCCTAGGCCACCTGGACACCGACCACGGACAACAGCCCTCAGGCTAAAGGTGCCTGGGACTCGACCCCTGTGACAAAGATGTCCGCCCCTTTATACCCTCTCCTAGCAAGCACAGCGGGTTCCCCACCCCGCCGTACAGGTGCTGCGAGAGGCCACAAAGGGTACGGCACTGCAGTGATGGTTCAACCCCAGCCCACAGGGACATCGCCACCTGCTGGGCCGCAGGGAACTATACATCACTGGTGTCTCTGCCAGTTTCAAACATGATAGAAAAGTATATACCCGCTACACTCTTACCCTGGTTGTTTGACACTGGTCCCCAGTGTCTGGAATAAACCATGCCCTCAAGGGCTGACATAGTCCAGTCCAGAAACCAACTGAAAATTTGAAAAACACAAAAAAATTGAAAAAACTAACTAGAACAGTTGTGCCTGTGCCTCACATGAAAGGGGAGGGAAGGGAAGGGAAACATAACATAACATAACATATAACTATAAAACATCTCAAAAGTCACATCGTTGACATTTTCCCCCCGCCCACGTCACTGACTAAGACCCGCCCCATTCTCAGCGATCTTGATGGGATGTTCTCCTGTAGAGGGGAAAAGAAATGTTAAGCACACAAATTCCTGACACATATGTTCGTGTGAGAACGAAAGAACCTCTCCGTAGAGAAACCCTTTCCTTCAAAAAGTGTGTGTGTGAAAAGTGAATGCCGATGCACGACACTGCCACCTGGTGACAGCGTCGCGGTAACTGCACTTGTGGAGACCTCTTCTTCTTTGGCCCTCTCTACCCCAGAGTCCAAGATCACTTGTTGGAGAATGAACAACAACAACAGGAACAGTCCTTCAATTCCTCCGAAGAGCACAAACACCCATTAGCTTGGGTACAGTCACTGAGTTCTCCCGGGAAACAAACAACAAACAGCAAACCCGGAGAGTTCAGCAACAATAAATGGCAAGAACTGAGTCTTTTATCTCCTACAGATAGAAACGAGGGTGCGGCAGGACAAGTGGTTTCAAATGCTGGTCCATGGTCTCTAGATGGTATTCAACATCTCCTTCCTTACGTCGAATCAGCACCTTGTCTGCGTGGATATGCCGCCCCAGCATCCATTTTGCCTTGCAGTCTTTGAAGCGCTGAGATGCCTTGGGAGAACACGCGAGGTACCTGCGGGCGTGTGGGACCTGAAGGTGGGTCCATACAAAGTCATTATACCAGCGGTCACGGCAAACTTCCACTCCATACAACAACTCTTTAGACAAGTATGGGTACTCCCACCCATACTCAGCAGCAACCTTCTGGCAAAATAGGCATTGTAGTCTCGCCAGTGGAGGCATGGTGGCTTTGTCCCCTTCACCTGGCAAAACTATAGCATCCGGGTGTCGAGGTGCTTTGGTCACCTCTGTTCTGGGCATAGGCGCCCGCAACAACAGTCTCTTTTCCCCGGCATTAGGTGCAGGTGGCACCGTGAATGTGTAGGTAGTCTGGGAACGGGACCCCTCCTCAGGCGCTGGTGCCTCCACCCGGGGTGTACTATCCCCTGTAGACATGGGTGGATCCCTAGCTTTTTGGGATGAGGAGAGAGGCATCTTGTCCCAACCCTTGCTGGCAAAGAGTTCATCTATGGCAACATCGTCTCCCAGATCGGAGAGTGACTCCAGGTCGGAGGTGTCACACTCCTCCGCGGGCAGGTAGCCTGTAGTGGAGACTGAACTGCCGCCTCCCGCGGACACACAGGGCAGTGACTCCCCGACACCTCCGCCCACACACCAAGTCCCTCCGCCCGGCTTACCTCGGCCTTTACTTGAAAACAGGATGTCCGGGACTCTTTCTATCGGATCCATCCGGGCCGGGCGTAGGCAGGCAAGATGATCCACCGCAACCGCTGGACAGGGCTACCATGCCGGTCTTCCTCTTCGGCGGTGGACGCTGGGAAACCGTGGTGACCGAGTCAGCATCCTCGGATTTCTCCCATACTTCGGTGATCGCGACCTCCCCCGCGGTCGCTGCAGTGCGCACAGGGATGGCTGTCAAAGCGGTGATTCCTCCTACTTGAGTGGTGCTGCCTGTAGTGCGGTTGAGGTGGATGGTTCTTGGCTTTTCGATAACTGGGTCCACCTCAAATAAGAACTCCCCGCAGGCCTCGCATCGCCCGAATGGCTTTAGCTGGCACACCAGTCCCGATCAGCCAGGGCAAATCAAACCCAGGGCCTCAACGTCCATGCACGAGTACAGGGCGAATCGTCCCCGGGGCTTTAGCCGGATCCCCATATCGGTCACTGGAGCAGCAGTAGTCAAGGTCGTGGTAGAAGGGTGAAGTGGAATCCACAATTCATTTCCGAACATGGTGACTTGCTGCTGATCCATGGCGCACTGCAAGGTTGGCGCCAAAGTCCCCACGTGTAGTCCTTCACACGGCTGGACTCCTCCCCTCTTGCACTCCAGTTCGCGGGCTTTCTCCTTCCCTGGGTCACGCCCACGAACTGAGCAGGGAGGGTGTGCCTCGTGGCGCAGTGCAATAGAAGCCCCCACGTGTACTACTTCACACGGCTGGACTCCCCCCTCTTCTCGCTCCTCTGCGTAGTCCTTTCCCTTCTTAGGGTCATGCCCACGACTTCGAGCAGGGTTGCACTTTGGCCAAAAATATGGCCGACCTACTCGGAACTCCTCCGGGCAGACACGTTCAAACTCCGTCCATTCCAGCTCCATAGTAACACGAACACCATCCCGGACCCGGAGCCCCCACGTGTAGCAGCCTCCACTCTCTCTCTTGCTCCGGTTTCTTTCTCTCTGGCTTTTGTCTAGGGGTACCTTGGAGGAGAGAGTGCGAGGTCACCACGCCAATACTTTCACCGCAGATGTTTGTGTGGTTTGAGCAAAGTTTCTTTACCTTCGGGTCGGTGTTCGGTGTTTGGAGCCTCCGCTTCTTCTGTGGAACAGTGTCTGCCAGTAATTGAGCCCCACACCAATAAAAGTCCAACACTCCTTTATTTTTCCAATGTCAGGATGAAACACAATCAGTTGGTCTTTCTCAACAGATAGGGGGTGTGGATAAGAGTAGGCCCAGGCACAATGAACTCTCCTATTCCTTTTTAGCGAATAGGCTTTGCGCACGGTCTCTGCCACTGCCTGTGAATTGGTAGCTGTCACCTACCGAGTGAACTGTTGAAGCCCCTGCCACAGGCCCAACTGCAGGCCCCTGCCACTGACCCGAGCCAACCAGCTGCCACTGGTCATGGAACATGAACCACCTTCCGTGTGAATAAGGCCTCTATTTGGTGAAGGCATCCATCCAGACGGTCTCCGGAGGCCCTGTCCCAGCACTGGCAATCTGCTGCACCAGATCTACGGGAAGGTCACCTGCGCGGTCCATTGCGTCTTAGATTCAGGTACCCAGTCCGTCGAGCACCTTAGGATGATCCCTCCCGGGCGGAACCCAGTGGAAGTAGCTGGGCCCCAGGCCTGGAACGAAGTACCTAACCCCAGACTAAAGGTGTCTGGGGTGGCTCCCCAACTCCTGGTGTCCAGGCCTAGGCCGCCTGGACACCGACCATGGACAACAGCCCTCAGGCTAAAGGTGTCTGGGACTCGACCCCCGTGACAAAATGTCTGCCCCCTTTATACCCTCTCCCAGCAAGCACAGCGGGTTCCCTGCCCCACCTTACAGGTGCTGCGAGAGGCCACAAAGGGTACGGCACTGCAGTGATGGTTTAACCCCAGCCCACAGGGACAGCGCCACCTGCTGGGCCGCAGGGAACTATACATCACTGGTGTCTCTGCCAGTTTCAAACATGATAGAAAAGTATATACCCGCTACATATACATGGTTACACTGTTGAAATGTGTTGATAAGCTGCCATGGAACTAACAAGCTAGATACTCCCTTGCTGTAAAGATAGATATATAAATGCTGTTCCTGAGACTTGCCATGCTCCTGACTATCACTATCTTTTTTCTCTGATGACGTAAAATCATTGTCCTTCAGAAAATAGACACTTCTGCGTAGCAGCCTTTGCAGCTTAAGGCGGAGCAATGAAAACATAACTTAGGTTTTTACTCCCCCCGCAGCTTCACCTTAAGCTGCAAAGGTAATGGGTGGGGTGCACACACTCCGGCAAAAATTATTCCTATTGTGGTGTTCAGCAATACAGCCCGCTGAACTAAATGGGGCAACTACCTTGCAAATGCGTGTAATGCATGTTGCAGCACAGATGTGTGGGACTTTAGGGGTTAAAACAGGCAGTGAGGACAGCATAACACCTTATCACTGCCTATCAAACATCTTCTAAAAAGTGATCCACTGTGGGTCACTTTTCAGAGCGCACCACTAGTGTAAACTAATGCTAAACAGCGCTTGCCCCACCCCACTTCTATCAGATAAAAGCTTTCCCATTTAGACAATACTGTCAAAAATAACATACATAACCAAGTGACTAACTATAAATTAATAACTTGTATTTTTACATAAATGGCTGATAATAGTGACTTAATTTAGATAATAAAGGGACTTGTGATGATATGTGCAAATGCAGCAAAACAAAGTGCTTGGTGCTCCATACTCCAAAGGTGACTTTAATTCCCCCACTATGTGGTTCCGCACTCATCAGATGGGTTGGACTCCTCTGCGTATGGCAAGAAGAGTCAACTGCGCTTTAGGTCTCTTAAAGGGGGGACCTATCCCTCTGCGCTTATCGCCGGACACTTCCACTGTATGGGCTGGCCTCCTAGAGTGGCGCTCAGAATCCAGGATATGCAGGCATGGAATATATAAACAGAGGTCCCCTCATAGCATAATTCAGCTTAGGCATCTTATGATAAAAACTCTGGTCAGAAACGTCCCCATTTCTATCTTAATACTTTTGAAGGAGTTTTTTTTTTTTTTTTTTATCATAAGATTCCTAAGCTGAACAAAGATTTTTAAAGGATCTTACGCTATGAGGAGACCTCTGTTTATATATCCCATGCCTGCATATTCTGGATTCTGAGCGCCACTCTAGGAGGTCAGCCCATACAGTGGAAGCGTCTGGCGATAAGCGCAGAGGGATAGCCCCCCCCCCCTTAAGAGACCTAAAGCGCAGTTGACTCTTCTTGCCATACGGCAGAGGAGTCCAACCCATCTGGTGAGTGCAGAACCACATAGTGGTGGAATTATAGTCACCTTTGGAGCACGGAGCACCAAGCACTTTGTTTTGCTGCATTTTCACATATCATCACAAGTCACTTTATTATCTAAATAAGTCACTATTAGCAGCTATTTATGTAACAATACGAGTTATTAATTTATAGTTAGTCACTTGGTTATGTATGTTATTTTTGACAGTGTATTTATTGTCTAAGCAGAAAAGCTTTTATCTGGTAGACGTGAGGTGGGGCAAGCGCTGTTTAGTTTAAATCAACCATCACTTTTTGTTCCCCTTTGCAAGGGAACAGTATATACAGCAGCGCCCAGATACAAACACACCACACCACCAAGGCGCGAGTGTCATTCTTTTTATAGTGTAAACTAGTGTTAGAATATAATTTTTCCTTCATAGAAAATCTATCACAGGGCTCAAAATTTTAAGTCCTTAGCTACAAGCCAGGGCTGCAGGGTTATTTGCCACCAGTTACCCCACCCAACCCTTACCATGCCCCCCCCCCAACACACCCTCATAAAAAGACACTTAATATTTATTTTTAGAACTTAATTCTGCATAAAACATTTAACAACTTTATCCGTGCCCATCAGTGCAGCCTACCTGTGCCCATCAATGCAACCTCATCTGTCTCCACCCATGCGGCCTCCCCATGCCCATCATGCTGCCTATCTGTGCCCTTCATGCAGTGGAACAAAGGAGAGGAAGGGGGTTACCAGGTGGATGATGAGAGCGCCGAGGAACATCACAGCTTTCATTGCTGTGTGTTCCAGCCGCTCTGTGTCTCATACAGTCCCGCCCCCTGGCCGGGGAACTTTGATACACGTCACTCGTGATTGGACGAGTGATCTGTCTATCAAAGTCCCGGGACCCATTGAGCGGGGCTGTGTGTGACAACAAGTGCGGGGAACACACAGCAATTGAAATGAAAGCCGGTAGTGATGTTCCCTGCACTCTGATTATCCAGCTGCCCGCTCTCCTCTCTTGCCGTCCACGAGCGCTGCTTGCCCCCCCCCCCCCCGCTTCCCAGCCCTCAAAGTCCACTCGCAAAATGCGAGTGGAATTTTTGAGGGCTGTTCTATCATAATTCTCTCATTTTACACTAAAATTGAAGGACTAGGTTCACGTGAACCTCTTTCCTTAATAATGATACAATGCCTTGGAAGGACTGCTTGTCATGATATGAAGACACTGTTGACATTAGAAATGTGCCTAATAAATATACCTGGGAAATAGGAAGACCCCAAGTAAATGGAAGAATTTCAACCAAATTAAATCCAGTTTTCTTTTCCTATAATCAAGACCAAAAGTTAAACAGAACTGCTTCTCTCTATTTGCAAAGACCTACAGAAATCACAAACATGGGATTGTGGATAGAACAAATTTTATTAGCCCAGGTGAAGAAAAGTCAATATTCTTGAACAGTTTAATCACTAAAGGACTGGAAGGTTTCCCCCCTTAATGACCAGGCCTTTTTTTTTTCGATACAGCACTGCATTGCTTTAACTGACAACTGCGCGGTCGTGCCCACAAATAGAGCTTTCTTTTGGTGATATTTGATCACCTCTGCGTTTTTTTTTGGGGGGGGGGGGGGGTTTGCGCTATAAACAAAAAAAGGAGCAACAATTTTGAAAAAAATAAATATTTTTTACATTTAGCTATAATAAATATCCCCCCAAAAATTTTAAAAAGCAAATTTCTTCATCAGTTTAGGCCGATATGTATTCTTCTACATATATTTTTGGTAAAAAAAAATAAAAAAATAAAAAATCGCAATAAGCATATATTGTTTGGGGATATATTTATGCCATTTTTTTTCTTTTTACTAGTAATGGTGGTGATCTGCGATTTTCAGTGGGACTGCGACATTGTGGCAGACAGATCAAACACTTTTGACACTTTTTTGGGACCATTGACACTTATACAGTTAAAAATAGCCACTGGTTACTGTATAAATATGTCACTGGCAGGGAAGGGGTTTACACTAGGGGGCGATCAAGGGGTTAAGTGTATCCCCTGGGAGGTTTTTCTAACTGTATGTGGGCTGGGCTGACTGGAGGAGGAGAGAAATTGTTGTTCCTTATCACTAGGAACAGACAATCTTTCTCTCCTCCCCTGACAGAACGGGGATCTGTTTGTTTACACTGACAGAAACCCCCCAGTTCTGCCTGTCTCTGGGGTGATCGCTGGTTGGTGCCCACAAATTGCCATGTACGCGCCCGACGTACAATGACGGCGATTCGCGCAGGGGAGCCGCGGGCGGTCCATAACTAGTTAAAAAATGGCAGTATATCTCAATTGTCCACCAACCTACGAGAAACTGTTTAAAATGAAATTAAACATTCCAAGAGTCATCATATATAAATTACAGCAGTAGTAAAGCTTCTTAAAAACAAAAAATAATAATTTTACCTTGCAGGGTTTTATCATAATATGCTAGTATGCATCGCATATTAGCACATTATGAAATATTTACCTTAAAATTAAGCCCTCCAGTGGCGCGCTGTCACTGCTGACATTAAATATCGTGATGGTGACTGCGCTGTGGTGACTAAATAATGTAAATAAAATAAAATTAAAATTATCAAAAAAGTGGGAGTGTAATGGGGAAGGGAAGGGAAAAGAAGAGGGGATAGGTGAATCATAGGCTACAATGTAGCTAAATAGCAATGTTGTGCAATGTGCACAGTGACACGAATGAACTTACAAGTGTAATGTGTAAAAAAACTAATGAACAAATGAAGACATATAAACAGATTCTCAACTCTCCAATATTGCAAACATGATGGAGATTCAGAAAAAAATTCCTAAGGTATACTGATAATAAACAACCAATAACCATGAATCAAATAAAACACACAAAGTGCATCTGCGACCTTAAACCAATAAGAAACAAAAAATTTCAAAAAAGCCTCAAAAAAAACTCCCGGATAGGTATGATAAATATACATGAAGTCATATATAAAAATAGAAAAAATATAGTCCCATCACCAAAGGTGTGCTTGGAAGTTTTCCTGTAATGTCCACCCAGTGATCAGTAAGTCACAAAACGCTTACCTCCCTCCTAGGAGGGGGAGCAGTATATGATGGATCTAAATGATGAAGGGTGATGGAGCGTCCTTGTAATGCAGTCTTTATTTCACATTTTATGTAACACCTCTTACAAGGGTAAAACCCTTTGCCAGTGAAAAAAGTGAAAATCTTTTTGGGTGGATTGACTACACTCTTCACTAGCTGGTCTCGTAATGTGGGTGCACGTCTGTAAATGAATTGGGGTTTCTCAGGTAGTATATTTTTAAGGGTTTTATCTGCCTTCAGGATATGCCAGTGACGTATGACAATACTTTCAATCTTCTTATATTAGATGTTATAGTCTAGAATAACCGGCACTTTGTCGAGTTTGAGGATTTTTTTCTTGTTTTGCAGCAACTCCCCTCTTGGGATGTGTGTGACTTTTTCTATTTTACTCTTTATGAAATCTTCTTTGTATCCCTTTTCTTTTTCGTACATCACGGGACACAGAGCGACTTAGTCATTACTAATGGGTTATATAGATTACCTTCAGGTGTTGGCACTGGCCAATTCCAAACCGGAAGTACCCTCCCCTATATAAGCCCCTCCCATCCGGGAGCACCTCAGTTTTTTGCCAGTGTCTAAGGTGTTGGCCAAAGAGTAACATGTGTTTTCACTGGGCTTGCGTACAGGTTCTTTTGGGCCTTAGTAAGCTGTTCCGGATCCCACCAAAAAAGCTTCATAGCTAAACGGTCGGTACCCGGGCCTTGCAGCAGAAGAGCAAGGTTTTGCCTGTAATGCCTCTCTTAGGAGGGCTGGACCCTGGGATCCAGAGCTCTGGTCATACCCACGACCAAGATGTTGTCTGTGCAGGGTGCTATACAGGTCCAGGGGAGTGGAATCCTTGGGAACCCGGTCCCTGAAGGTTTAATTACAATGCCTGCCGTGATAGGTGAAGTTTGGACTTCTGTGGACCAAACAAAGTCCTGCGGCGGGGATCAGGTAAGTGGGGGCCCCCAGGAACTTTGTTCTATTGGGGGACCCCCAAGCCTAATTTGTCTTTCTGTTTGTTACCTAACGGTATTCCCGCTGATATCTGTGTTTGCCTGTAACTACTGAAAATGAAAAATTTTAATAGTAGTCAAGAAAAAAAAAAAAAAGGGACCGCGGTACCTGTGTTAAACCACTAGAGGCCGCTGTAGTCCATTTTTCTTGTCATGTGGATCTTTGGTTTTCTCAAGTCAAAAGATCCAGGCAGTTGGTAAGTTTCTCTGTGGGAATCCACTTCCTCTGCCCTGTTGCTGCGCTCATCCACCGCACAGGCCCTCCGGCAAAAAGGGCCCTGGCTCCTAGTCCCTGTTTGATTTCGAAAAGGGCGCCAATGGCGCACGGGCGCGCGCGCGGGCGCGTGCCTCCTATGAAAAAAAAGGGGCGGGGCGGGTGGATGACGCTCGATGCGCGCCGCGGCGCTTCTGCGCATGTGCAGGCGTCCCAGCATGGTTAAAAGACACAGTACAAGTGTCAGCTGGATGCAAACAGAGCTAGCAACAAACAGTGGCACACAGAGGCGGTTGATGCAGGCATCCCCATAGAAAGGCACTTTAGTGGACACCAGCTGGTATATAGCAGCAACTGTGTTAGACTATTACCAGCAAAAATTGGTGTATGACGACGGGAATACCTCAGCTTTGTGCTTAAAGGATATGTCGTCCAGACGCTCCGGAAATAGGTCTTCCAGGAAGCCAAAGGGGTCTCCATCGGGCTCTGAGGATATTGGGCATGCTTGTACTGCACCAATCTCCCCTGAGAATTCAGAGGTCAGGAGCCATAGAAACCCCGCAGGAGTGCCTGGTGCTGCGGCTGTCCCCAGTCCACCTGCTCCTGTATATATAACAGAGGAGGTTTTATCCTCAACTCTGGGAGGATTGGAAGAGAGATTAACAGCATTGATCGCTGCTTCCCTGTCACAGGAAAAGCGCATCCGATCTCCGTCTCCTCCTTCAGAGTGCCTGTTAGTGCAGGAACAGCCCCACACAGAGATCGACCTACCTGAAGGGGATCAGGATGAGGTTGATTCAGTTATGGAGGAATCAACAGTGGAAGAACCTTTCTCAGCATCTCAGGCTGAAAGATTATGGGTTCAGTCTCTGACTAACATGGTCCGATCAGCATTTAAAATGCCTCTGGCGGAACCACCATCCACTACGGTTTCCTCGCTGGGGTCGCTAAAAGCTCCCCAGGCTGTCTGTTCCTTCCCAATCCACCCTTTATTAGAAGGGCTTATTTACCAGGATTGGGAGCATCCTGATAAAATATTTGCTCCCCCCAAGAGATTTCCGGTGATCTATCCCATGGAGGATAAGTTCATAAAAAAATGGAGGGTCCCTACAGTGGACGCAGCCATCTCTTCTGTTAACAAATCACTGACATGTCCAGTAGATAATGTTCCAATGTTCAAAGACCCAATAGATAAAAAATTGGAGTCTTTACTAAAATCTGCTTTCTCTACAGCAAGCATGGTGACACAACCTGCGGTAGCAGCGATTGGAGTCTGCCAAGCAGTGAAAGATCAGTTGAAACAAGTCTTAAGGGACTTACCAGATCAGCAGGCTCTTGCCCTAGCTGACCTGCCTAGAGCCTTGTGTTTTGCGGTGGAAGCCATAAAGGATACAATCCAACAGGCCTTCCGCTTTACGCTGTCTATAGTACATATGCGTAGGCTTCTGTGGCTCAAAAACTGGTCTGCTGAAGCTCCCTGTAAAAAACTGCTGGTTAGCTTCCCATTTCATGGAGAACGCTTATTTGGAGAAGATCTGGACAAATATATCCAGAAAATTTCTGCCGGTAAAAGTTCACTCTTACCGGTTAAGAACAAGGGTAGAAGTCCTTCTTTTAAGAGGCCTACTTCTCCAGTCCCAGGCACATCGGCTGTGAAGCAGTTCCGACGGCCTCCGCGGTCAAATTCAGGGGGCAGAAATCAGGGACAATCACAGGGTAACAAGAAGCCCTGGATCAAGAGAGGTACAAAACCTCCCCCCAAGGCATGAAGCGTTGCCCCCACTCAATCGGGTTGGGGGAAGACTTCAGTTGTTCACAGAGACCTGGCGGGACACCATCAGAGACAGATGGGTGCTCTCCGCAGTAAGTCTGGGATACAAGCTGGAGTTAAAAGGCACTCCTCCTGCCCAATTTATGAGGTCAAACGTGCCAAGAGATCCCCAGAAGAGAGGATCCCTCCTTCTGGCACTAGATCAACTATTGCTCCAAGGTGTAATCATGAAGGTTCCCCTGGAAGAAAGCGGATTCGGGTTTTACTCGAACCTTTTCACAGTCCCCAAACCAAATGGGGACGTGAGGCCCATATTAAATCTAAAAGGGCTAAACAAGTTCCTAAATATCAGGACTTTTCGGATGGAGTCGATCCGATCGGTGGCCACCGCCCTACAAGGGCAGGAATGGTTAGCCTCGATCGACATAAAGGATGCTTATCTGCATATTCCCATCTTTCCGGCCCACCAGAAATTTCTACGCTTTGCAGTAGAAGGGCGCCATTTTCAGTTCAGAGCCTTACCTTTCGGTCTGGCCACAGCACCACGAGTGTTCACAAAAATTCTGGCCCCATTATTGGCCAATCTAAGAACACAGGGTGTAACGATAATGGCATATCTAGACGACCTGCTACTAATAGACCACTCAGTGGAAAAGCTGGAAGTAGCTATTCACAAGACAATCAAGTATCTGGAATATCACGGTTGGATTATCAACCGGGACAAGTCAGCTCTAAGACCAGTCAAAAGTCTGGAATACTTAGGGCTAAGGCTGGATTCAAATCAGAGAAAGATTTTCTTACCTCCAGAGAAGGTGTCGTCTTTAAAAGATTTGACCCACTTAGTGGGTACAAAAAGAAAACCATCCATACGCCTCTGCATGAGGCTGCTGGGAAAAATGGTGGCTTCATTCGAAGCGGTACCCTACGGTCAATTCCATTCAAGGAATTTGCAAAGGGCCATACTGTCAGCCTGGAACAAAAAAGTTCAGGCTTTAGACTTACCAATGTCCCTGTCCCCTTCCGTTCGCAAGAGCCTCCATTGGTGGTTGGTGCCCCAGAATCTGGAAGAAGGGAAACCCTTCAGTCCGGTTTCTTGGAAGGTAGTCACTACAGATGCCAGCCTCATAGGCTGGGGGGCAGTACTGGAGCAATGGTCTCTCCAGGGCAAGTGGTCAGAAGCAGAAAAGGCCCTGCCCATCAATCTCTTAGAGATACGAGCAGCCCGGTATGCCCTAGTAGCATGGACATCCAAACTCCAAGGGTCCCCTGTCAGAATTCAATCAGACAATGCCACAGCAGTGGCATATATCAATCACCAGGGTGGCACCAGGAGTCGTGCAGCCCAGAGGGAAGCAAATTGCATCCTGGAGTGGGCAGAAAAATATGTCCCAGCCATATCCGCGGTTTTCATCCCAGGAGTGGAAAATTGGAAAGCGGACTTTTTAAGTCGCCAACAATTATGCCCGGGGGAATGGTCTCTTCACCCCGAGGTTTTCCAGGCAATATGCCAGCGGTGGGGAACACCGGATGTAGATCTGCTAGCATCCAGATTCAACGCAAAGGTGGACAGATTTGTGTCTCGCACAAGGGATCCTCTAGCTTGCGGCTCGGATGCCCTAGTGTTCCCTTGGGATCAGTTCAAGCTGATATATGCATTCCCACCGCCACAATTGTTACCGCGATTACTCCGCAGAATCAGGGTAGAAAAGAAACCAGTGATTCTGGTGGCTCCAGCGTGGCCCCGAAGGGCATGGTACGCGGAGATTGTAAAAATGTCAGTGAGGAGTCCTTGGACCCTCCCACATCGTCCGGACCTGCTGTCGCAGGGACCGATATACCACCCTTCCTTACCAGCCCTAGGTTTGACGGCCTGGCTATTGAAGCCCACATTCTGAAAAAGAGAGGGCTCTCTAATTCTGTGGTATCTACCATGATCAATGCCAGGAAGCCGGTATCCAGGCAGATCTATTATAGGATCTGGAAAGCGTACATTACGTGGTGTGAGGCCAAGAAATGGCATCCACGTAAGTACGTGATAGGGAGGATTTTGGACTTCCTACAGTGGGCTGTAGATAGGAAGCTGGCCTTGAGTACTATCAAGGGTCAGATTTCGGCCTTGTCAATATTTTTTCAAAGGCCCTTGGCTTCGCATTCACTAGTCAAAGCTTTCATACAAGGAGTGATGCGTATTAGCCCTCCGGTTAGTATTCCCATATGTCCTTGGGACTTAAACCTGGTTCTGTCAGTTCTACAGAAACAACCGTTTGAACCATTGCAACACATTTCCTTGGTTCTTCTCACCAGGAAATTGATTTTCTTAGTAGCCGTTTGTTCGGCTAAAAGAGTATCGGAATTAGCCGCCTTGTCCTGTAAGGAGCCATATCTGGTTGTCCATAAGGACAGAGTAGTATTACGTCCTCATCCAGCCTTTCTTCCTAAGGTGGTATCGAGGTTTCATTTGAACCAAGATGTGGTTCTTCCTTCTTTTTTCCCCAAACCTAGCTCGGTAGAGGAAAAGTTATTACGTTCCTTGGATGTAGTAAGAGCAGTTAAAGCTTATCTAAAAGCCACTGCTCAGATTCGCAGAACGGATACTTTGTTTATTCTGCCGGAAGGCCCTAAAAAGGGTCAGGCAGCATCAAAATCCACTTTAGCCAAGTGGATTCGACAGGTCATAATACAAGCCTATGGCTTGAGAAAGAGACCGCCTCCGTTCAAAGTTAGGGCGCACTCCACAAGAGCAGTTGGAACTTCATGGGCAGTGCATCACCAGGCCTCCCTGGCTCAAGTATGTAAGGCCGCAACATGGTCTTCGGTACACACGTTTACTAGATTCTACCAGGTAGACGTTAGAAGTCAGGAGGATGTCGCCTTTGGGCGCAGTGTGTTGCAGGCCGCAAAAGATCCTCATGCCTGATGGCGCCCAGCTTATGTATCCCTCCCCTCATTTGGCATTGCTTTGGGACGTCCCATTAGTAATGACTAAGTCGCTCTGTGTCCCGTGATGTACGAAAAAGAAAAAGGGATTTTTATAACAGCTTACCTGTAAAATCCTTTTCTTGGAGTACATCACGGGACACAGAGCTCCTACCCCTCTTTTTGGGACACTTATTGCTTGGCTACAAAACTGAGGTGCTCCCGGATGGGAGGGGCTTATATAGGGGAGGGTACTTCCGGTTTGGAATTGGCCAGTGCCAACACCTGAAGGTAATCTATATAACCCATTAGTAATGACTAAGTCGCTCTGTGTCCCGTGATGTACTCCAAGAAAAGGATTTTACAGGTAAGCTGTTATAAAAATCCCTTTTTGTACAAATCTTTCACCTAATAACTTTGCCTGAGTGTGGAAATCTGCAATATCTGTGCAGTTCCGTCGTAAGCGTAGCATCTGACCTTTGGGGATGTTAAAAAGCCAGTTTTGATGGTGGCAGCTTTTCATTGGGAGGTAGCTATTCCGATCTACGCTTTTAAAAAAAAGTCCTAGTGGCAAAGGTGTCATTGGTTCTTGTTATGATGAGATCTAGGAAGGATATGTTTGATTCCTCTATTTGCCAAGTTAGTACTATATTTTGCCGATTGTTGTTAAGTTTCTCAAAGAAGCTAACTAATTGTTCCCGGTCGCCTTTCCATATTAGGAAGATGTCATCAATGTAGCGTTTGTAAAGTACTAAATCTTCTGGTGTTTCAAGGAAGACGCTTTCGTCTTCCCACTTTGCCATGAATAGTCCGGCTACACTGGGGGCAAATTTAGCCCCCATGGCGACACCTGTCTTCTGTTGATAGTATTCTTTACCATACCAGAAATGGCTATGTTTGAGGCAAAAATCGAGGCATTTAACAATAAACTTCCTTTGCATACATGCCAATTTGGTGAACTTCCTCAGACCCCACTTAGTGGCTTCACATGCCAAATAGTGGGGTATGATAGTGTACAGGGATGACACATCAGCTGTCGCCATCAAGATGGGTCCAGTTGTTTTGTCTTCATCTAGAATCTGCAACATCTCTTTTGTATCCCGTAGATATGCCCTGGTCTTCTGTACTACTGGTTGAAGGAAGCGGTCTATATATTGCCCAAGTCTTGCTGTGATGGAGTCGATCCCATTCACTATAGGTCTGTAAGGTGGATCGGCTCCATCTTTGTGTATCTTGGGCAATGCATAAATAATCGGGGTTCTGCACGCTTCAGGTATTAGGTATCTTGCTTCCTTTTTGTCCAGAACACCCTTTTTCAGTCCCAAATGTACTACCTGTTCCAATTCTTTTTTCCACCGGAATACTGGGTTGCTACGGAGTTGTGAGTGTGTGAATATATATTCTTCAGCGATTCACTTTGCCGCACCCACAAAGTTGCGCTATTGATGTCTCTCTGCTTTATATCTTTTCATATGCATCCCAATGAGCTATAAAGAAATTGTGAAATAAAGACTGCATTACAAGGACGCTCCATCACCCTTCATCATTTAGATCCATCATATACTGCTCCCCCTCCTAGGAGGGAGGTAAGCGTTTTGTGACTTACTGATCACTGGGTGGACATTACAGGAAAACTTCCAAGCACACCTTTGGTGATGGGACTATATTTTTTCTATTTTTATATATGACTTCATGTATATTTATCATAACTATCCGGGAGTTTTTTTTTTTTGAGGCTTTTTTGACATTTTTTGTTTCTTATTGGTTTAAGGTCGCAGATGCACTTTGTGTGTTTTATTTGATTCATGGTTATTGGTTGTTTATTATCAGTATACCTTAGGAATTTTTTTCTGAATCTCCATCATGTTTGCAATATTGGAGAGTTGAGAATCTGTTTATATGTCTTCATTTGTTTATTAGTTTTTTTACACATTACACTTGTAAGTTCATTCGTGTCACTGTGCACATTGCACAACATTGCTATTTAGCTACATTGTAGCCTATGATTCACCTATCCCCTCTTCTTTTCCCTTCCCTTCCCCATTACACTCCCACTTTTTTGATAATTTTAATTTTATTTTATTTACATTATTTAGTCACCACAGCACAGTCACCATCACGATATTTATTGTTTCACTGTTGACTTGGACCAGACCTCCCGGTGATTGCTGCAGTATTCCATTCCCTTCCCAATTTCCTTGTACCACCCTACACGTATTTTCACTATTCAGCTAGCGTGAGGGTTTCCTTGTTTTTACAACTGCTGACATTGCTTCCATCTTCACCCGGCCTTCCTTCTGGGTTCCTGGGCTCCAGCCATCTGATTGGCTAAGCCACGATGACATCACTTACAAGTATGCGTGCAGGAGCCCCAGGTGATGTACAGAGCTGTGAAGGATCAGCACGGGTATGCCTTTCTTTCAGAGAGCATGTGCCGGTGATTTCACCAGCTGCTGCACCAGAATAGGGTACACACCAAGGTCGAGATGCCGAGAGCGGTTCGCTGTTGCGACTAAGCGCAGTCCACCGCCTGGAGGTGGTACAGAGGGTGGATGGCACAAAGAGGCACAAGCTACCAGCAGGCAGGGTCGCTTGCGTGGAAGTCCTGTAGAACTGGAGCAGGGACTGATGGATATCAGGATCCAGCAGGAGAAGTCAGGTAGAAAGTCCAGAGCAGGCTGAGGATCAAACACAGGTAAGCAGACAATCCCAGGTCACAGGCTGGGGGTCAAGGCACTGGAGACAGGAGGCAAGACTGGGTCACAAGCAGAAGGTCAAGGCACAGGAGACTGAAGGTGGATCCGGGTCACAGGCAGAGGGTCAAACACAGGAGGCAGGAACAAAGTCCGTAAAACAAACCGTGGTCGGGTCCAGGAGAAGATCAGAGTAGGTCAGGGTCAATCCGGGTCACAGCAGGTAATCATATCAACAGGAACTCAGGTACAGGAAGCTGAAGACAAACCAGCAATTCCTCTGAGCACTTGCTCAGTTCTTATAGGCAGCCAGGAAGTCATGTGGAAGTCATGTGGTGCATGTCATGTGACGGCCAGTCTGCAGCTGAAGGTTTCTCTGACAGCTTCTCACTGCTGCCATCTAGTGTTCAAAGTACAATATGCTTCTTTACAACATGCCTCTCTGACATACACACTGGAATATCTCCTAAACGGTGCACGTTTAAGAGATATTAATTTTACCTACACGTATACTTCATTATAAGCTTACATGTAGATAAAAATGTCACACAAGACTTTACTACGACTTTAATATTTTTGAAAAATTTTAAGACAAGACTAAAAGAAATGTAAGTATTAAAGGGGTTGTAAAGGTTTGTTTTTTATTTTCTAAATAGGTTCCTTTAAGCTAGTGCATTGTTGGTTCACTTACCTTTTCCTTCGATTTCCCTTCTAAATGTGTTTTTTTTCTTTGTCTGAATTTCTCACTTCCTGTTTCTCCTCAGTAAACTTCACACCATCATCCGAGCAGTGTTTAGTCAGCCAGAACAGCTTACTGAACAGTTTACTGAGGAGGAACAGGAAGTGAGAAATTCAGACAAAGAAAAAAAACATTTAGAAGGGAAATCGAAGGAAAAGGTAAGTGAACCAACAATGCACTAGCTTAAAGGAACCTATTTAGAAAATAAAAAACTAACCTTTACAACCCCTTTAAGGCGCTTTTCTATTTAAATACATATGTTGTGAGATAAAATAATATATTATTTGAAGGAAGACTGAAAGGGAAGTTATAATCCCGTTATATATACAGTAAAACCTTGGATTGAAAGTAACTTTTTTGAGAGTGTTTTGCAAACATTTTTTTATAAGTTTTGACTTTAAAAGAGAAGAGAGGCGCCTCTAAGTGTAGCAATGTGGTTACATTTAATGAAGGTACAACATTTAGCAACTCACATGGTTGATGATCAAAACAGGCACATCAAAGTATGCAGGCATCCGGGTAAAGCAGTCCACATATGTAATGGGAAACGGCACTAATGTGAGGGGATAGCTGCACACCCCAACTAGATATACAATAGAGAAATTCCCCCACTGGGTTTTCAGGCAGCAAGGATATTACACCGTGTTGAATATATAAAAGGTCTTTATTTAAGAAAATATAATTTATGAAAAACACTCATCAGTATTAAAACATGAGCTCTGGTATATGAGGCTAAAAATGCATGTTTCAAAATCACATATTCCAAAACCAGCAGTGTGAACAAATGACATTACCTTACAATGATGCATGTACTAGAAAAGTTGACGCGTTTCGACCTAGTCTGTTGCGGTCTTCATCTGGGGGACAACTTTTTCTAGGATAAATGCATTCAAGATAAGAAGAGAAAAGAAAAATTTGTGAATGGACATTTTATGGTTACACAACCTATCACATCACTATAATCTTTTTATATGAACTATAAACTGAAGGATTTATGAATAAATGGTTGTGGAACGAATCATCTGGGTTTCTATTATTTCTTTTGGTGAAATTTGCTTTTATATAAGAGTGCTTTGGATTACAAGCATGTTTCCTGGAATAAATTATGCTCGCAATCCAAGGTTTTACTGTATAGTGTAAGTTAGTTTAAGTATACAAACATATATAGGGCTGACATCATCAATTATAATCGATAATGAAAATAGTTGTCAACTATTTTCATTATTGATTAGTTGGTCAGCCGATTAGTTGGCCTGTATACAGGATGCATTATTGGTTTTCATATCAGAAAATGAAGTGCAACAAACATACACCAAAGTACACCGTTCATACATGTGAAAAGACACAGTGCAGCACACATACAGCACAGTACACCATCCATACATATCAGTAAGTGCCTGAGAGCCTGTGAATGTGAGGAGCAATGCCTCATGGGACATGTAGTCCTGAGCAGGAGGAGGAAGGGAGTGATTCTAAAAAGGCAGTTTTTTTTACCTTGCTATAGGGGAACTCTATTCTATAATATACATATTATTACTTTCACGGTTTCACGGTATAAATTAACCGCTTATGGTAGTGATTATCTACTGTTTTTGCACTATAAAGGGCTAATTATAGTTTTTTGGCTATACTTGTATCGATTTTTGGACGAGCATATTCATACAAATGTCTTTATGGACCTTGCTTTGTGCACTGGTCCAAATCATTTGGTGGATGAGGGATTAGGGTATGGGGTTGTTTTTCAGGGGTTGGGTTTGGCCCCTTAGTTCCAGTGAAAGGAATTCTTAAGGCGTCAGCATACCAAGACATTTTGGACAATTTCATGCTCCCAACTTTGTGGGAACAGTTAGGGGATGACCCCTTCCTGTTCCAACATGACTGCACACCAGTGCACAAACAAGGTCCATAAAGACATGGATGAGCGAGTTTGGGGTGGAGGGACTTGACTGGTGTGCACAGAGTCCTGACCTCAACCCGATAGAACACCTTTGGGATGAATTAGAGCGGAGACTGCGAGCCAGACCTTGTCATCCAACATCAGTGTCTGACCTCACAAATGCGCTTCTGGAAGAATGGTCAAACATTCCCATAGAAACACTTCTATACCTCGTGGACAGCCTTCCCAGAAGAGTGGAAGCTGTTATAGCTGCAAAGGGTGGGCCAACTCAATGTTGAACCCTACGGACTAAGAGTGGGATCCCATTAAAGTTCATGTGCGTGTAAAGGCAGATGTCCCAATACTTTTGGTATTATAGGGGGAGAGTTACTAAAACTAGTGTACTCAGAATCTGGTGCAGTTGTGCATGGTAGCCAATAAGCTTCCAACTTCAGCTTGTTCATTTAAGCCTGACAGCTGATTGGTTTCTATGCACAGCTGCACCAGATTTTGCACTCTCCAGTTTTAGTAAATCAACCCCATAGTATATATCTCTTCTGTGTTATTCTCAGAGGGGAGTAGATATTTTGTTTCCTAACCATTTAGCTGGTTATTTATTTTTACCACTGCATAGAGATACTCCCGAATAAATAGTATTTTTTTAAAATTGACATATTAACTAAATTATACACCACAATTTGAGGTTATTTAAATTTCCGACAACAAATGATGGATGATCATGCTCTCAAATTTTCCGACAACAAATGTGTTCCGTTGGATTATCTGATCGTGTGTACACAAGTCCATCGGACTAAAATCCAAAGTACAAACACGCATGCTCCGAACCAATGCTAACCATAAGACAACATTAGCAGAAGTTGCCCACAGGGTGGCGCTAAAGAGCAGAAAAACCACGTAGTTTTGTGTATGTTGGCTGAAAAAGTTCTGCCGTCTGTATGCAGAACAAGTTCACGGCCAACGCCCTTCAAACAAAATTCCACAAATTTGTCCGATGGAAATCCGAACGTGAGTAGGAGGCTTAATTCTCCTGAGACTGGCAGTCAGATCCAGCAATGCCTTAGATCTAACACCGCAGATATAAATCTATGAGACTGTAGTCACAGGAGTTTCTTGGGCACACTGACCTACCAGGAACTGCACTCATGTTTTTCAGAAGTAGATTTGGAGGTTTTTCATTGGTAACACAATACGCCACCATGGACTGAAATCCTGCAGTGCGCGCAAAGTCCCCCTCTTCAAGAGGGCACATGTATTGACCCGTCTGAAGTTTGCCAATGAGCAGCTACATGATTCAGTGAAAGAGGTGGAAACATTAGGCTTTGGGGCCGTTTCACTGCTAAAGGTACTTTGCTGCATTGATGGGCCAATGGACGGGGCCATGTATTGTAAAAACTTGGATGAGAACCTTCTTCTCTCAGCCAGAATATTAAAGATGGGTCATGGATGGGACTTCCAGCATGACAATGACCCAAAACATACTGCCAAGGAAACAAAGCAGTGGCTCGAGAAGAAGCACATTAAGGTCATGGAGTGGCCTAGCCAGTCTCCAGACCCTAATCCTATAGAAAATGTATGGAGGGAGCTGAAACTGAGTTGCCAAGCAACCTTAAGTATTTAGAGAAGATCTGTGAAGAAGAGAGGACCGAAATCCCTCCTGAGATGTGTGCAAGGCTGGTACCCAACTACAAGAAACGTCTGACCTCTGATTGCCAACAAGGGTTTCTCCACCAAGTACTAAGTCATGTTTTGCTTGGGCATCAAATACTTATTTTACTCACTGAACTGCAACTCAATTTATAACATTTGTATCATGTGTTTTTTCTGGATTTGCGGTTGATATTCTCTCTCTATCATTTAAAATACTCCTATGATAAAAATGATAGATCTTTCATTTTGTAAGTGGGCAAAAGGGGTTATTTTCCCCCCACTGTAGGTTTTATGTAGTACAGAAAACAATTAGGTAAAAAAAGTTAAATGTGTACAACATACTTTCCTAAGATACTCTTCCGATAAATACATGATTTTCTGTGGAGCGCCCGCACATTTCACTGGAGTGTTGGGGAAGGTGAAAATTGCATTTCCCTTTTTAAAGTCCTGCAGAGCCCTCCAGGTCTTGTCCACGGTTTTTACCGAGTAGTTGGAGCCAATTTTGGGGTAATTAAATGCTTCAGGCAGTCCTTTAACCTATCGTGCAAAACAAAGGTGAGGTCAACACAATGAGGGTTATGAAACACAATACACATGATAATAATTCAACCTGTTCAACAAGTTTGCAATATTACGACAGACACAACACGTATACAGTAACTAAGAGGTGTAGTTCATTTTAAAAAAAAGTCGCCGTTTATCCATTGACACTGCATGGAAATTTGTTCTGTGCAATTCTCGCAAAACTGAAAGTTTTCTGGTTATATTCATGCAACTTAAATGTGTGAATGTGGAAAATATGGCATTATGGCCACTAGATGGCGACGAGGAGCACACATATTTACTATGATAGTCAGCACCATCTAGTGGCCCCAATGTGGTATTTTCCACATTCACACATCAGAATTGCAGAGAAATTAGGAGAAAAATTTAGATTTTGCCCCATTTGCAAAAAACTAATTTATATGCAATCTTGATGGATAAACATCTATGTAGATTTTTTTTTATGGCTGAACTGGCAAGTTGGCCATATTATGAGATTCTTTAGTTTACTGACATTTGTATAATATTATTATTTTATTATAGTAATATATTGCTTTTCTAATCCCTCCTTAGTGATACCAACCGTTCACATTTTGTGGATATACACACAGGCAGTGCTAGGACAAGGTCATCTAGAGCCCAGGGCGAACATGCCATATGGTACCACCCCCCCCCAAAAGTCCCCTCCCCCTAAAAAGGAAATTGTGCACCAATCTGCATGCTTACCCCCTAAGCATAACCCCCCCCCCCCCCATACAAATACATCCCTGCTGAAATCCCCTTCCCAGCACAAATCTTTGTCTCCCCTTGCTCAAATCCTCTCATTCCCCATATGCCCCCAGCAAAAATCCACCTCACCCCCTGAAAAAAATACCCCCCTCTTAGTACAAATACCTCCAATCATCCCTGCTAGCACAAATCCTCCCCCCCTCCCAAAAAAAAAAATTCCCTCCTAGTACAAACCCCCCAAAATTTTTCACTCCTAGCACAAATCATCTTCCACCATTCCCCCTCCCAACACAAATCCCCTCAAATCACCACTCCTAGGAGGGGAAATTTAGGGAGGTGTGCTAGAACAATTCTTATCCCCTGCAACCCCCAAATCCCCAATCTCAACACAAATCCCTTCCCCTCAACCTCATTGGGGTGCCTCCCACCCATCTGACATGATACCACAGTGCCCAGGGCAGCCGCCCCTTCTGCCCACCCCTTGTCCCGGCCCTGCACACAGGTAACAAAATTGTATAGCCGAGACACTAGTTATTCTACTATGGATGTGGGAGGTTACCTGCAAAACTGCCTTTTTTGGGGGGACGTGCTAGAATGGGTTTGGAAAACTTTCAGTTAATGCACTAATAACCCTAAAAATCTTCCCCAAATGTGCTCAGTAATGCTACAAAACCTACCATGCAAAAAAGATGCCTAGAGAATACTGCCACCTAGTGGATTCATTTTTAAGGTACTTTGGTTTCAGGTTCAAGAGAATTATTTTATGTAGGACTGTTCCAGCAACTCTGTAGTAACATTATCACTTTATAATGCTAGGATACTGAGGACAAAACTTAGAAGTACCCTTAGGTTTATAAATTAAAGTTGCCCTGGTTTTGCCATTGTTAGGGCCCATGTGGATGGGCATTGCTTTCCTGAAGCTGATGTACATTTACCTACTTTAAAAGCAGGTTAGAAAAATCCCATTGGCTTTAATTAAGCAGTACACATGGCAAATCAGAGGTTGCTTTGTGCTGAGCTGTGTATTGTTAGATGCAGCTTTGCCTAATAAAGTCATTTGAACTGCAAGAAAAAACGGATCAACTTTTTCTTTGTTAAAACTCTGCATCTGGAGTCAAATAGTCAAATAGCAAAGAACACCCATCAACACGAGCCTTGCCAACTCAGCCTTTGTATTGCCATTTTATTATGAGTCTTTGGCTAGCCCACGAAGGGCAAAGCAACAGGTGCATTTGAATGCCTACCCACTTGGGGTTGTGCTAGTTGGAGGGATTTAGGTGTGTTTGTGCTAGGAGAGGGACCTAGCGCTCTTCCCAAACCACCTACAACCATGTCCTAGAAGGGGGAATATGGGTGGGGTGTTATAGGAGGGGGATTTAGGAGCAGGTGGGGGGGGGTTGTGCTAGGAAGAGAGATTTAGTAGGGTGTGTGATGGAAGGCAATTTGGGAAGGTTTGTGCTAGGAGGGGGACCTAGCGCTCTTTCCAAACCATCTACAACCATGTGCTAGAAGGGGGAATATGGGTTGAGGTGGGTGGGTTGTGCTAGGAGGAGGGATTTGGGGGGATTTGTGGTAGGGAGGGAAGGTTGGTGCTAGGGGGACATAGCACTCTTTCCAAACCATCTACAACCACGTGCTAGGAGGGGGATTTGGGGGGTGCTAGGAGGAGGGATTTGGGAGGGTTTGCTCAAGGAGGGGGTCTTAGCGCTTTTTTCCCAAACCATCTACAACTATGTGCTAGAAGGGGGAATATGGGTAGAGTTGGGTAGGTTGCTCTAGGAGGGGAATTTGAGAGCAGGTGAGGGGGGTGGTGCTAGGAGGGGGGTGCTAAGAAAGAGGATTGGGGGGGGTGGTTCTGCTAGGAGGGTGATTGGGGGGTGCTAGGAGGAGGTATTTAGGAGGTTTTTTTGCTAGAGAGGTGATTTAGGAAGGTTTGTGCTAGGAGGGGGACCTAGCGCTCTTCCCATAACCTTGTGCTAGAAGGGGGAATATGGGTGGGGTGTTGTAGGAGGGGGATTTAAGAGCAGGTGAGGGGGGGAGGTTGTGCTAGGAAGAGAGATTTAGGAGGGTGTGTGATGGAAGGCGATTTGGGAAGATTTGTGCTAGGAGGGGGGACCTCTCTCTCTTTCCAAACCATCTACAACCATGTGCTAGGAGGGGGATTTGGGGGATGCTAGGATGGCGGACCTAGCACTCTTTCCAAACCATCTACAACCATGTCACAGTGTAAGGAGAGAAGAGAGCTAGTAACTGGCTAGTGTGAAAGGAGACATCACCACTCACAGTGTCCTGATTATCAGTGCAGCCGCAATAGTGCCCATCAGTGAGACCCATCAGTGGCACCTCATCAGCGCACATCAGTGATAGAGAAAAATTACCTGTTTGCAAATATTTGTAACAGAAACTAATAAAAACATTTTATTTTCAAAATTTTCAGTCTTTTTTCGTTTGTTTAGCAAAAAATAAAAAAGCCAGTTGTGATTAAATACTACTAAAAGAAAGCTTTGTGTGGAAAAAAAAATGATAAAAATGTCATATGGGTACAGTGCTGCATGACCGTGCAATTGTCATTCAAAGTTTGACAGCACTGAAAGCTTAAAATTGGCCTGGGCAGGAAGGGGGTAAAAGTGCCCAGTAGGCAAGTGGTTAACAAGACCAGAAGAGTTTGATGTAACCACTTGCCGACCAAAGGATGTCCAAGGACGTCCTCGGTTTGCAGTGGTTGCATCATCCCGGCATGACATTTTTTTTGCTGGCGATGCCCTCTAATGTAGAAGTGATTTGAGTGGCTGAACACCCCCTTCTGCTGCCTTTCCCGGGCTATGCCATCTGATCATGTAGCCGGGGAGTGATGTGACCGGAGGTAACGGCTGCAAGAGAACAGAGAGAGAGAAACAGACGTTGTTCCTCCCTCTCTGTGACCCCGGAAACAGGAGACGAGTATGTCGTCACTTCCAGTTCCACCTCTTTACCTGGCCGTTGGCGGCCAGGAAAGCAGCCGATTAGATCGATCTGTGTCTGATTGGCTGCATTGGAGGCTAGATGAGAGATTTCTCCAGAGAGAACTTGTCACGGCCCATACTGTCACAAGGGATGTTGTTCATTGTTCAAGGTGATGCAAAAATAAAAAATAAAAAAATGTAAAGACAGTGTTAAAAAAAAAAAAGTTTTGTATAGAATAAATAATGATAAAAGACATTTAAAGCGCCCCCATCCTCCTATGCTTACGCACAAATGTGAACGCATAGGTTACTCCCGCACCCATATGTACACAGTGATCGCACCACACATGTGAGATATTGTCGCAGATGTCAGATTGAGAGCAATAATTCTAGCACCAGACCTCCTGTGCATCTCTAAACCGTTAGACTGTAAAGGCGTTTAAAGTGGCGCCTGTGGGGTATTTCAATTACAGCAGTTTGCCACCATTCCACGGGCAGATGCAATTTTAAAGCGTGATATGTTTGGTATCTATTTACTCGGCGTAACATCATCTTTTGGATTTTACAAAAAAATATGTATTATATTGTGTTTGTGTGCAAGACCATTCATGAAAGTGTATTTTTACCACAAAAATTGCGTTTTAAAAACCACTGCTCAAATACCGTGTGACAAAAAATTGCAGCACCCATCATTTTAATCTATAAGGCCTCTGCTAATATATATATATATATATATATATATATATATATACAGTTGCAATAAAAAGTATATGAACCCCTTGGAATGATATGGATTTCTGCACAAATTGGTCATAAAATGTGATCTGATCTTCATCTAAGTCACAACAATAGACAATCACAGTCTGCTTAAACTAATAACACACAAAGAATTAAATGTTACCATGTTTTTATTGAACACACCATGTAAACATTCACAGTGCAGGTGGAAAAAGTATGTGAACCCCTAGACTAATGAGATCTCCAAGATTTAATTGGAGTGAGGTGTCAGCCAACTGGAGTACAATCAATGAGATGAGATTGGAGGTGTTGGTTACAGCTGCCCTTCCCTCTAAAAAACACACACCAGTTCAGGGTTTGCTTTTCACAAGAAGCATTGCCTGATGTGAATGATGCCTCAAACAAAAGAGCCCTCAGAAGACCTACGATTAAGAATTGTTGACTTGCATAAAGCCGGAAAGGGTTATAAAAGTATCTCCAAAAGCCTTGCTGTTCATAAGTCCATGGTAAGACAAATTGTCTATAAATGGAGAAAGTTCAGCACTGCTGCTACTCTCCCTAGGAGTGGGCATCCTGTAAAGATGACTGCAAGAGCACAGCGCAGACTGCTCAATGAGGTGAAGAAGAATCCTAGAGTGTCAGCTAAAGACTTACAAAAGTCTCTGGCATATGCTAACATCCCTGTTAGCGAATCTACGATACGTAAAACACTAAACAAGAATGGATTTCATGGGAGGATACCACAGAGGAAGCCACTGCTGTCCAAAAAAAACATTGCTGCACGTTTACAGTTTGCATAAGAGCACCTGGATGTTCCACAGCAGTACTGGCAAAATATTCTGTGGACAGGTGAAACCAAAATTGAGTTGTTTGGAAGAAACACACAACACTATGTGTGGAGAAAAAGAGGCACAGCACACCAACATCAAAACCTCATCCCAACTGTGAAGTATGGTGGTGGGGGCATCATGGTTTGGGGCTGCTTTGCTGCGTCAGGGCCTGGACGGATTGCTATCATCGAAGGAAAAATTTATTCCCAAGTTTATCAAGACATTTTGCAGGAGAACTTAAGGCCATCTGTCCACCAGCTGAAGCTCAACAGAAGATGGGTGTTGCAACAGGACAACGATCCAAAGCATAAAAGTAAATCAACAACAGAATGGCTTAAACAGAAGAAAATACGCCTTCTGGAGTGGCCCAGTCAGAGTCCTGACCTCAACCCAATTGAGATGCTGTGGCATGACCTCAAGAAAGCGATTCACACCAGACATCCCAAGAATATTGCTGAACTGAAACAGTTCTGTAAAGAGGAATGGTCAAGAATTACTCCTGACTGCTGTGCACGTCTGATCTGCAACTACAGGAAACGTTTGGTTGAAGTTATTGCTGCCAAAGGAGGTTCAACCAGTTATTAAATCCAAGGGTTCACATACTTTTTCAACCTGCACTGTCAATGTTTACATGGTGTGTTCAATAAAAACATGGTAACATTTAATTATTTGTGTTATTCGTTTAAGCAGACTGTGATTGTCTATTGTGACTTAGATGAAGATCAGATGACATTTTATGACCAATTTGTGCAGAAATCCATATCATTCCAAGGGGTTCACATACTTTTTTTTGCAACTGTATATATAATGTTTGGGGGTTCTAAATAATTTTCTAGCACAAAATATGTCGATTTTTACATATAGGAGAGAAGTGTCAGAATTGGCCCGGTTGGGAAGTGGTTAATGATGAACACGTGTCATACTGTCTGCAGATAAGGATTGTAACTGGGTAAAACTATAGACAAAAACAGTTATAAATGATTTTTAATAAACATATGGGAATTGTGGGAATGAATAGGTTTGTCTGGATGTGTGACAGATATCAGATTTATGGTTAGTTACAATGATGTTGATCTTAGTGTAGCGGGTATTTGAATTTGTAAGGACTCTGGTGGTGTGAAGTTCTGTGGGGTCTCTGGGTGGCGCTGTTGCCTTGGGCCCGAGCTGAACATACACAGCGAACCGTGCCTTTTTGTCCTCCCCTGGAGCTGGTACAGCGGGACGGGGAACCCGCTGTGATGCAAAGGGAGAGGTCATAAAAGGGGCGGAGGCCCTGATTTTGGGGAGAGAGTCGGAGGACATGGCCGCACCCAGGCACCTTCAGCTTGGGTGCTGGCGTTCCGGTGTTCCAGGCCTAGGCGCCCTTGGCCTAGCTGGAACAGAGATGGAGTCCATTCCAGATACCTTTAGCCTGGGGTGAGGTACTATGGCGGATGCCTGGGGCTCAGTACCTTCGACTGAGTTCCGCGAGGGTGAGGAATCCGAGGGGGCCCTAACTCCTTGGGTGCCCGTGTCTGAGTTCGTGAGGACTGGTGCGCAGTAACTTCTCCGAAGAGTCCGGGGCAGCATCGCTGGTGACGGAGAGGCCTCCATTTCTCCCTTGGACGGATTTCTTCCCCTGACAGGGGCAAAGTGAGCAAAGGTAAATTCACGTTCTAAATTACCTAGTCAGTGGCAGTGACTATTCACCACTGGTGACAGCACAGTGGGCGGCAGCAAGAAGGGAAAGGATTGTGCCTCGATCTGTTTCTCCATTATTCAAAAGGAGAAAGACTGTTTTATTGCTTGGCAAGAAGAATAAAACTGAGTTGTACCTATTCACTGTGTGGAACTTGGGTTACTAAGCAAAGGAGCCAGGGACGAAGGACTGGACTTGGCTCTAGGACACCTACACAATAGCCCAATCTCTGGCCTTCACCTCCTAGTGACGGGAGGACATGGGCCGTGGTGTGTTTCATCTCTCTCTTCCAGGTACCCCTAGACAACAGCCATATAACCGATAGAGCAAGGGAGATGAGGTAGAGGCCGCTACACGTGGGGGCATCGTATCCGGGATATGTGTATGGTGTCTGAATTTGAACTTTGCTGCCCAGAGGAGTTCCGAGTAGGTCGGCCATATTGGCCAACACGCCACGAGGCAACTCACAACTGCGGAGTTCGTGGGCGGGGCAAGGGAAAAGCCTGCGAACAAGTGCAGAACGTGGGAGGAGTCTGGCCATGTGGAGGTACGCACGAGGAGATTCCGGCGCGGGTGGGTCAGTGCGCAATGGAGCAGCAAAGAGAGAGGATGGCTTCAAGTGCTCCGTGGATTTCTGTTCCTTCCTTCGCGGATATGTCTTCTCTGGCTGCTCTGATCATGGATACGGGGATAAGACTAAGGCCCTGGGGGCGATTGGCTCTCTTTACCTGTAGAGACATGGAAGCCCTCAGTGTGATCTGTCCCGGCTGTTCGGGACTGGTGGTCCAGCTGAAGCAGTTTGGGCGCTGTGAGGTCTGCAAAGAATTCCTCTTCGAGGTGGAACCATTCACAGAAAAGCCTCGGGCTTTCCATCTCAACTACCTCACAGGGACTGCCACTCCGGAGGGAGAGATCGATGCTGGTGCGTTCCCCGTGCGCACTGATCCGGGCGAAGTGACTGCCCAAACAGAGGTGAAAAGAGAAAAATCAGAGGATGCTGCCTCGGTCACCAGCAGCTCCCTGCTCCGGCCACCGAAGAGGAAAGTTGGCCTAGTGATGGCCTTGTGTGGTCGTGGAAGAGCTTCGCCCCACTGCTTGCCTGGCCTGGATGGCTCCGGTAGGAAAAGTCCTGGACATCCCTGTTCTTCAAAAGGCCCAGGTGAGCCAGGGGTTGGGACTGTCTGTGTGATAGAAAGTGGCGGTAGCCCACAGTCGGTAGAGGCCGTCAAGGGGGATAGTTCCGTGACTGGGAATTATCTGCCCGCAGAGTGCTACGACACCTCTGACCTGGATTCATTGTCTGACAATGGCGATGATGGGGAGATAGATGAGATCTTCCAACAGAAGGGATGGGACAGGATGAAGCTACCCTTGGCCTGTGTTACGAGGGACCTGCCTATGTCTACTGGAGATAGTACACCTCGGGTGGAGGCCCCGGCGCTGAGGGAGGAAGCTAGTCCTCTGTCTGGAGTTCCCCTTCTGGATTCAACATCCATTTCACCTGCTCCTGTTGCGGGAGTGCAACGCCAATCACTGCGGGCTCCTAGGCCCAGGTCTACCGAGGTGGTGAACACACCTCGCCATCCAGAAGCGATTGTTCCACCCGGAGAAGGAGACCGAGATACTATGCCACCTTTGTCAAGGCTGCAGCATCTCATTGGCCAGAAGGTTGCTCAGGAATATGGGTGGGAATACCCGTATCTGCCTCGGGAATTGCTCTATGAAGTGGTGATCTGCCGCAAAGAAGGAAAAAGTGTTGAGTACCATGTGGAGGCTTTTGATGATCGTTTGAAGCCTATATCATTGCCTCATCCAAGGTTTTACCTGTAAGAGAAGAAGAGAGAAAAAGGCTCTCGTTTGTTACTTTTCATTCCTGGTTGAACTTTCCAGAGTGCCTTTTCCAGAACACAGAGACTGTGCCCTAGTTTTTTTTTTGCATTTGGGCAATCCTACTCTTTGGAGATATGGGAGCTGTTTTTGTTTGTTCTCCCTTTTCTTCTTCTGACACTCACAAGAATCAGTGACTTTGGGTTTTAGATAGTGTAGGGTCACAGAGAAAATGTTCAAGCGGAAAGTTCATCTGGAAGTAATGAGTGTCTTGACCGCGGCACTGTCACCAGGTGGCAGTGTTGCGCAACGATTGTTTTTTGTTTTGTTTTTTTACATTATGCAGCACTTATTGAGGTGAATGGGTTTCTCCTAGGATAGACTCATTCATTTCAAGCAAACACACATGTTGGTAGGATGTATGTTTCTTTTCTTTCCCTCTGCAGGAGATTCGTCTGTCAAAACTACTGAGAATGGGTGGTCTTCAGATAGTCAGTGGGAGGAATGTAAATGTGTGGGATGTTTAAAGTGTTTTATTGAAAAGTTTTATAGTTGTATTCCTTTCCCATTCAGGTCGTGGCACAATCAAGGGTTAAATTGTGTAGTTTGGTTTCTGGGCTGAACTTATGACACCACCTTTCGTGGGGTGTGAGTTTGTACCAGACACTGGGGACCAGTGTCAAATCACCAGGGGGAGAGTGTAGCGGGTATTTGAATTTGTAAGGACTCTGGTGGTGTGAAGTTCCGTGGGGTCTCTGGGTGGCGCTGTTGCCTTGGGCCCGAGCTGAACATACACCGCGAACCGTGCCTTTTTGTCCTCCCCTGGAGCTGGTACAGCGGGGCAGGGAACCCGCTGTGATGCAAAGGGAGAGGTCATAAAAGGGGCGAAGGCCCTGATTTTGGGGAGAGAGTCAGAGGACGTGGCCGCACCCAGGCACCTTCAGCTTGGCTGCTGGCGTTCCGGTGTTCCAGGCCTAGGCGCCCTTGGCCTAGCTGGAACAGAGATGGAGTCCATTCCAGGCACCTTTAGCCTGGGGTGAGGTACTATGGTGGATGCCTGGGGCTCAGTACCTTCGACTGAGTTCCGCAAGGGTGAGGAATCCGAGGGGGCCCTAACTCCTTGGGTGGCCGTGTCTGAGTTCGTGAGGACTGGTGCGCAGTAACTTCTCCGAAGAGTCCAGCGCAGCATCGCTGGTGACGGAGAGGCCTCCATTTCTCCCTTGGACGGATTTCTTCCCCTGACAGGGGCAAAGTGAGCGAAGATAAATTCACGTTCTAAATTACCTAGTCAGTCGCAGTGACTATTCACCACTGGTGACAGCACAGTGGGCGGCAGCAAGAAGGGAAAGGATTGTGCCTCGATCTGTTTCTCCATTATTCAAAAGGAGAAAGACTGTTTTATTGCTTGGCAAGAAGAATAAAACTGAGTTGTACCTATTCACTGTGTGGAACTTGGGTTACTAAGCAAAGGAGCCAGGGACGAAGGACTGGACTTGGCTCTAGGACACCTACACAAAAGCCCAATCTCTGGCCTTCACCTCCTAGTGACGGGAGGACATGGGCCGTGGTGTGTATCATCTCTTTCTCCCAGGTACCCCTAGACAACAGCCATATAACCGATAGAGCAAGGGAGAGAGGTGAGGCCGCTACATTAGCAACCAATCATATTGTACCACATTGTGCTAGCAGGGGGGATGGGGGGGCGCATTTGTGAGTTTTGGGAGGGTGAAGGTTTACAACCTATTTTCACACCAGGTATAGTGCGAAATTGTGCATATACCTGTAACGAGCCCCTTTGCTCGCTCGGCTCCACTCTCCCGACACTCCTCTGCTCTATTGGATCATCCGGTGCTCCAGGATTCAAACTACCGCTATGTGCCATTCAAATCCATTTGTGATCGGTCAGAACAAACACCATGTATGTAAGTTCCAACAAGAGAGCCTTTATTAGCACCAAAATCAAGTCTTATATACAGTAACAGAGGGAGTAACCAGAACATAAATTAACATGAGCTAATTACCTAAATCCTTTAGACAGCCACGGTGACTCATAGATATGACCTTTCAGGGTAGACATCCCGTCTCCTACCTGGCTCACCTGCTATACAATACACATTATCATAAGTGTAAACATCACACATTTAGCAGGGTCAAATTAGCACAGAGGACAGACAGATGGCTGGAGGTGATTGCATTAGCATACCCTTAGAGTGAATGTGTGAACGTCCCAACAGTATGAATCAGTCACTCTAATATGGCATATCCAGGGTCCCCAGATTCTGTGTGTCTTGGGGGGACATGGACCTGAATCCAAAGTAACACCCCCTCAAGGGTCCCCAGGCATACAGCTCACAAAGAGCACCATTCCCCCAAATGCCAGGGCCCATGGTCGCAAGGCAAGAGGCTTGCATTCAGTCCCCTCCAAAAGCCTCTGTCCCGGCTAGGTCTGTCACAATACCCATACCACACAAAAATGTACTGCTTTTGTAGACATGCGTGGTTGCTGTTAATTCCTAATGACACCCCCTGCATCTAGCAAATGCGCATATTTGTGCCTGCTAAAACACATGACACTGTAGTACCACGTGTTTTAGTGCTGCCCAATTTTAAAAATCATGCCAGCACCTTTTTTGCATATATGACACACATATAGCAGCTCATTAAAAAAATGTGACGTGTAGGAACATGCAAAGAAGCACGCACACTCATATGCACCTCCCGATGTGAACGAATCCTCAGACTGGTGTGCCCCGGGATTGTGCGCACTTCTAAAGGGTGCCTTGACTGAAAGGCTAAAAAACTAGGGGAAATAGATTGTTTAGGGTTGATTGTGTGTGTATTGCTAGGTTCAATGGTTTCCACTGTCTGTTCACCTATTCAACTTTTTACTTACGGACCGCCCGACCATTGTTATACATCTGCACTTTAAAGAGGGATATAGTTGCTATGGCAGCAGCTAGCTGCCATAACCCCTGTATCCTCTGCAATGGGCAGTCCGATTTCAGATAAAAAGTGGTCTCTGCAGCAGATGCGCCACAAGATCACTTTTAATCGGCGGTGGGAGAGGGGTCCCCTCCTGCCACGCTCAGGTGCCCTCCGACGCAAACCGGAGCTGCCGGCAGCGGTGGAGGCGATCGCATCCTCTCCCCTCTTTGGTATAGAGCCAAGTGAGGGGAAGATGGTCCCCACCCGGCTCCATACCATTGCAGAGTGGAAGCGACGTCAAAACGTCACTCTGGCCCATAGCTCTTAAAGCAAAAAAAACGTTGCATATGGAGATTAAAGGGTAAAAGTTTGTCTACGAGCGGGCGCAACTTTGAAGCGTGACATATTGGGTATCAATTTACCCGGCGTAACATTATCTTTTACAATATATAAAAAAAATTAAATAAATTGGGCTAACTTTGTTGTTGTCTTATTTTTTCATTCAAAAGAGTGTATTTTTTCCAAAAAAAGGGGGTTGTACGACTCCTGCACAAATACGGTATGACAAAAAGAATTACAACAACCGCCATTTTATTCTCTAGGGTGTTAGAAAAAAATATATAATAATGTTTTGGGGTTCTAAGTAATTTTCTATCAAAAAAAATAAATGATTTTAACTTGTAAGCAAGTTTGAAAAATAGGCCCGGCCCTTAAGTGGTTAACCAGTTACCAACCGCCCTATAGCAGTTTTACTGCTAAAGAGCGGCCACGCAGGATCATGGCTGTGCCATGATTCGTTACAGCACGATGACACTTGGTCCAGGCCAGGCCAAGCCCTTTTCGGTCCCCCAGATATCATCATACTGTGAGTTGAAGCACTACACTGACACCAGATTATATATTATTAGGCACATTTACCCCCTGATTGCCCCCCCAGTTAACCCTTTCACTCCCCTGTCAGTGTGTCATTAGGTACAGTGTACAGATGTTTTGTTGATCACTGTATTTGTGTAACTGGTGGTGGTAGATAGTGTTAGCATCAATCCTAGATAGCATAAGTTTGCCTACCCATATCCCTAACACAGTTTACCCCCTGATCGCCCCCAGTTAACCCTTTAACTGCCCTGTCACAGGGTCATTAGTACAGAGTACAGATTTTTTTTCTGATCACTGTAATCGTGTCATGGGTGACGCCATATAGCGTTAAATGTCAGCGTCAATACCTGATAGTGTCAGTTTGCCCGCCACATATTCACTAATACAACCCTTTGATTGCCAGTAACACACACGCACACACACTATACACCTTCATTACTAGTATAGTGTCTGAACGAATCAATATCTCTGATAAGATAAGAACTATACTAGCGTTCCCATTAGTAGAGTGTCCCCAAAAACACAGCATTAGCAGGATCAGCCTCAACACCTGCCAGCACCTGCGTTTAGCCCCTCCGCCCCAAGTGCGGTGTTACTAGATCACTGATACACAGTACACAAAACTGCAGCATTAGCAAGATCAGGCCTGATCTCTGCTAGCACTAGCTGGTAAAAATTTTTGGTGTTGTTCAAGCAGTCCCTGACAGCCAGGTACTTTTTTACCTGAGAATCGCACTAGGTATAGGCAGCAGAGTGCCAGTACTAGTGCCGCTCTTCTTTTTGGTGAACTGGTGATCACCAGCGGCCCAGTACATCCTGGTCTTAGACACACCAGCACTGCAGTAACACTTGGTGATGTACCCAGTCCCATAAGTTCAGATCAAGCTGATGCAGTGTCTAGCACAAGCGGTGCCCCACAGCCACCAAGAATTCAAACGCAGGCCCATAGAGCCCATAGTGCCCTGCCTGATGTGCATGTAAATCCTGATTGGCAGCTCACAGATTCTGCAGCCCCCCGTACTTCCCCCATTTACTGCCCAACCCAGAATTCAGGTGGAAAACAGCAGATTTATCTCCCCTTGGTTTTTTTAAACAGTTTTTCACAGAAGAACTGTACAGATCAATTGTAGACCAAAGCAATTTATATGTCGAGCAATTTATCATCACAACCCCAAATTCAAACCTTGCCAGGCAATTCACATGGAAAAATATCACGGTTTCTGAATGTAAGACTTTTTTTGTCCCAACCTTCAAAATGGGCATTACTAAAAAAAATGATTTGCGCTCATAATGGTGCACAGACCCGATTCATCATATTACAATACAATGACGGCGCAAGGAAAGAAACAAAAAACATAGCTGATAGATGAATCAAATAAAAACAATGGAATATGGAGTATAAAGTCTCTCTGTTAAAAAGTCCATATGATAAAAATACTAAAAGTATAAGTCTTTAGAACATAGGCACTGTTGGCAGCAATTGTAGAGCGAAGCAAACTCTGTATGCAGTAAAGGAAGAAAGGCGCATTGTTTTTCTTCCGATTCATCATATGCCCATGTTCTCTGCTAAAATGGCCTGGGGTAAGTATGAGAATAGAATGCAATTTATGAACTTTAATGACAATGAACTCTGTCGACCTCGGGGTGACCCTGGATATGATTGGCTCAAAAAAATTTAAGCCCCTCGTAAATCACTTTAACAAAAAATTTGCAGACTTGTATACGCCCCAACAAGATGTCTGCGTAGCGGAGTCCCTCATAACTTTTTCTGTCCGTCTTGCTTTCAAAACAGTTTTTCGCTCAGCAAGCGTGCCGGTATGGGGTCAAAATGTATAAGCTCTGTGAGAGGGCAACAGGCTATACATGTAATTTCCGCATTTACGAGGAAAAAGCTAGTCACATGGAGCCCCGCGACTGCCCAGACTACATAGAGAGCAATGGCAAGATTGTTTGGGACTTGGTGTCTTCCTTGTTCCGTAAAGGGTACCATTTGTACATGGACAACTTTTATACAAGCATGTCCCTTTTTTACATCTTTTTAAATTAGAAATTAGCTCCTGTGGCACCGTGGGACCTAATCGCTGGGGCTTCCCCTATAGGGATTTCAGATACCGAACTTAGACAAGGGGAGATTGTGGTTGTGCCGTAGATCTATGGAAAAGGAGTTGCAGCACGCATCCCTAACTTAGATACAAAATAGAACAGTTTCCTCTATGGGATTTTGGGAAGCAAGAAATCCTTGACATTTAAAATGTATTGAAAATTTATTTTTTATTAGAAAAGTTAAAAATTGATAATATAACTTTGATAAAAAGTCAAAATTGGATGCATATATATTACACAGGTAAGATATAAAAAAACATATATACAAACAAGCAACCACTTGACTCAAGTCATAACAAGTCAAACTGACTGGTCCATGCTTTAGAGAGATGCACACAGACAGACAACCAAATTAGGAGAGAGTAGATCGCACACACAGGTTATAGGATGAGGCCTACTACAAACATACATCCAACATTAGAAAAAGGATGACTAGCATCCAGTAGGTAGCTTAGTGTAGTTTAGTGTAGGTCCTGCCCTAGAAGAGTCTACCTTGCCGTGGTGGGCAGGCTTGGAATTTCTTGGTCAAAAGTGTGTCAGTGATTGGGCGAGAGGATCACTAGATCTTCACTTCTGGCCAATTGATATTACCAAAGGACTCTTGGTTTAATCAGAGTATATATAGTTGGAAAAGGAAAAAATGTGTATAGGTCCATAATTATACTTTCATAAACACACAATAAAATTTGGGAGGGAGAGGGAGGGGGAGAAGGGGAGAGAGAGAGAGATTTAATCCAAAATGTATTTAAGTCACATTAAAAGATAAAAAGCTCATTCCTGATTACAGATAATTCATATATATGATATAGACGCATGATTATAGTATAACTGCATCCAAAGACTGATGCGTTTCATGCGACTCCACTTCAGAAGCAGTTGCAAGCTGCGTATCTGTAAAAAAAAAAAAATTATATATATATATATATATATATATATATATATAGCGATACCCCCAGCTAAGAGGGCCGCTGGTATAATTTTCGGGCCCTGTAGTGCACAGCTGTCAACCCCAGGTAATTTGCTCTAACCTCCCTTAGCACAGTTAGTAGGGGAGAGTAGGATTGCGTGGCCTGTAACTCCCTGGGACACAATCCTATAATAGCACGCACACACAGCAATAAAACACAGCTATTCTTACCCGTCTCCTCTGCAAAGTAAATGACACAAACACCAATATACTAAACCTTGGCACTTTTACTTAGATTTGTTAAGTGAACAGGTAATAAACAGTGTACATATATATGCAGAGCCCTGCAATGAAAGATTATCTCAATAAACAGATAGATATACAGTACTGTGCATAATACTAACGGTCCCCGCTGCAGCTATTCTCCCACGTGGGCAAAATGGTGCCCAGCAATGTCTACGCTAAGTCAGGCCTGACTGTACTGTGTAGAAGTTCTGTAGGGGAAGATCTTCGCTAGCAAAATGGTGGTGCACTTTTGAAGAAAACAACTGTAATCCACAGGGTAAAAGGGGGTTGAATAACTTGGTGAATTAAAGGCAATCTCTAAAGTTGCTCCGATGCACTGTCTCTCTGGTGCGCAGCGCAACACTATTGATAACTCCGGATAACAGTTATTGGGCCTAGAGATCCTATATAGTTTTCTGAGCAGGTGCTCTCTCACCCAACTGGACCAGTCCGTGTCCGTATCTTCCGCTGCTGTGTTACGGTACACAAATCTCACGACATCCAAGTCTTCGGTCCTCCTAGCAACGATGCAGCAACAGTATGGAGAGAAGTCCCTCAGGTTCCTCGGTGAGAGCGGAAGGCTCTTTGGAGAAAGGCCCAGGCTTCAGGCCTTGTATCTCAACAGGCTCGGAAAGGAGCTCCACTTGCTGGGCGGGCGGTGTCCAAAGAGACCGAATTCAGCCCCGCCCTCCGGTTAAATAACCCGCCCCAGCAGTCTCTGCGGCGGGGCAATGCACCCTGGGTGTCCCGTTGCGCACTGGGTACTGTAGTCTCTGGGGGTTTAAAAGGCAATACCCCGCTACATATATATATATATATATATATTGTGACAGCAGGCAGGTAAAGTCGCCGGGTTGCATCCAGGATGGGAGATATATATGTCCTAGATTCAGGCTTTATGCCGATTTATACCACTAGGGGGAGTGCTGGGAGTCTTGCAGGGGAAGAGATAATGAGCCCAGCTGAAGCAAGTGGGCTCGTTAGGGCCTCTACAAGAACTCCCAGCATGCTAAGGGAGATGCTCAAACCTGGAACCAGATCTGTGTGAATAGTCTGGGGAGTGTGATCTCTGTGCGGTGAGCCAAAGCCTGTGTGGTTACTGTAAGAACTTCAAAAAGCAGGGAGCTAGGGACTGGGACAGCACAAGGCTGTACCCAGTTGTTAGTCAGGGACACCAACGTGTGTAGTAAGCGGTCAAGTTGACCAGGATTTCTTTTCATGTTTCTGTTTGTTTTGTTGTTTTTCCCTTGTAAATAGTTTGAATAAACCGCACCTTTCGTTTTTTTGCAACTATAAACCCTGTCTGCTGTGCCTGTTTTGTGTGGTGAACCCATCCAGGGGGTCACACACACCCGCTGCTGAGCTAACCCCCTCACAATATATATATATATATATATATATATTATATACCCCAATGCAGTCTAGTAGTTTACCAAAAAAAGGGAGGGACAGAAGGGGAAAAAAGGGAACCCTCCAAAACAATAAAATATCCCTCCCTATGGGCTTCTTCCATTGGTGTTCGCACCATGAGGGAGTCCCCTTGATGTCATTGCCGGGTGGCAATCACCACTCAGGTCATGGCGTCAGGGCCGATCCTAGACTGGGTGCGAGGGGTGCAGTTCACTCAGGCGCCACAGAGGTGGGGGCGCTCAAGCGCCAGAGTGCTCCCCTCCCTCCTCCTCCTTCTTGCTGGTATTCAGAGGCCACTCACCGCTGCTGCTATTTCATCCCGCCCAAGCCCGTCCCCATCCATCCTCCTGTCAGAGGAGATCGGAGCAGGTGCCCTGGGCGGAGAGTAAGAGGGGGCGGATTTCTCCCCCTCCCTCTGCGCATAATATGAAAGCCTCGCATTGCCACGGCCACCCAATCTGCTCCCTCCCCCTGCATCCTCATTGGCAGGGAGGAGTGCGACTTCAGGAAAGGCTCCACCAGCGGGGGGGGGGGACAAGCCTCCCATTATCTCAGTAACCGTGAAAAAACAGACTGATTTCTCCCGTCCGTAGGACAGGAGAATCAGTCTGTAAATTCTGAGACGACTGGTGGCTGCAGCTCTGTAAAGTGCCTGTGACAGTGACACTTACACGGCCAAGCGAACACACCACCTGATCTCACTGACGGGAGATCAGTGAGTTATAAATCTCCTCCAGTGACTTCCCGCCCCGCCCACACTATCTCCGGCGTACAGCTGTATATGTACTAGGGCTGGGCGATTTTCCCCCCAAAAAAAATCTGCGATTTTTTTATAAAAAACTCGATTTACGATTCGATTCGATTTTTTTTTTTATTATTATATTAATTAAAGTGCATCAACAAACAAAATTGCAAAGGCAAACCCTTTCTCTAACTGCAAAGTCAGTGTGCAACAAACACACAATATATTCCAGCGCTCATGGAACATACATTATTAACTATTGAAAACTCTTGAAACTCTGTGTGTGATTCCTTCTGTCCCAGCCTTGCTGCGATCCTGGCTCTGCATCCTTTTGGGTTGGAGGGCCCTCCACACGCTGGTCTGCCTGTTGTCCATCATTCAAGGTACTGTGCTCACACGGAGATCATGCCACAGGCTTTGTTTTGACTTTTTTAACCCCTCCTTGCTCCACGGATGTCACTGCAAGTTTAACAAGTTTGTCACCACTGGTAACTGGAGAGTTAAGATTCATTTGCCCTCTGTACATTTGAGATTGGATCCCTCTCTTTATTGTGATAAATGGACTAAGCTTTTTTATCAATTCTTCAAGAGTTTTCAATAGTTAATAATGTATGTTCCATGAGCGCTGGATTATATTGTGTGCATGTTGTGTATTTTGTACTTCTGGGTACGGATTTTTTCTTGCTGCGCTGGATCCTGTTTTTTCCCCCTTTTGGATACTTTGTACTTCCCAAAATATTTGGGATTTTTTTCTTATTATTATTATTATCATCCATTATATTTTTTTCTTTATCCACCAATTTAGCGCTTGTGACCTTTTGTTGTTTTTTGCAGTGTGCAACAAAGATTGTTAAACATCCAAATTATTAATACTGTATTTGGATTTAGCTAATAAAACAACAAAAAATCCTGAGGTTACTCTTAGTTGAATTGAACTGTGTCCATGCCTCACTGTACCCTTGTCTCACTGTACCCTTGTCTCACTGTACCCTTGTCTCACTGTGCCCGTGTCTCACTGTGCCCATGCTTCAATCACTGTGCCCGTACCTGATGATGGTATACGGATTTTACTGCTACACCGGTGGCCATTCCAGTATTCAAAAGCCGCGCCTCCTCCTCGTCTGTGATAGGCGGAACACTCAATTTCCCAGCATTCAGTGTTCCGCCTATCATGGTCATCCTCATAACACAGACGAGGATGAGAGGATGTCCGTGATAGGCTGCATACTGCCTGCTGTGAAATTGAGTGTTCCGCCTATCACAGACGACGAGGACTCGGGAGGCGCGGCTTTTGAACACTGCAATGGCCGCCGTCTGTCTGCATGACACGCTGATCAGGTAGGTAGACGGCGGCTGCAGCGAGTAGATGTAATTGGGGTAACGCTGCCCAGTGCCATTCCGGATACGCCCCCTGCAGTCCTGCTACGGAAACTTTGAAGGAAAAAAAATATATAATATTTTTTTTTTTTTTTTTTTTTTTTTTTAAAAATCTAAAAAAAATCGATTTTCTTCAAAACTGAATCGATTTGAGCTCAAAACTCGATTCAAGATTAAAATCGATTTTTTTCCCAGCCCTAATATGTACCTGTTCCTCCCTGGTTCATTTAAATGCTGGAGGGGACGCACTGCTCCGAGACAGCACTATCAGCAAGGGGCCTTTAATTTTTTTTTATTTTATTTTTTTACAAGAAAACGGCCTTTAATTTACCTTCAACTATTACCATCTGTGTAAAATCAATACAGCATAGTACAAGTAGAAATGGAGGATTTAAAATATTACAATCTGTCTGTAGATCAAATATTGTGACTACAATTACAAAGCCACAAGGGCCTAGACGTTTTGTTACATTAACTACAATGGCCAATAGAAACACAGTGGAATATGTTTGTATAACAATTTTTTTTACCAATAGTGTAAATTTGTGACTCAAACCTACAACAAAGTATACATACAAACCGTAACAGTACAGAAACAGAAAAATTTGCCATTTTACCTCACTTGGCTCTATGATGGCAACTTTCCCAGCTCCAACTTTTCTCTTCATCCGGGCGCCCATGGTTATTCCTCCAGCACCGCCTCCAACAACCACCACATCGTAATACTCCTTGGCAGCAAATCTACTTGTCACTTGTAAACTGCGGTTTGTGCCAACGCTCACTCCAGCCCTCAATAAATGAGCACACTGGTGGACATGGCTACCGCAGGGTACTGCTCCAAAGAAGGCCAACGCTGGATGAGATTACAACCTGGGAACAAAAATATCACATAATGTAAGTGAAATACCTTTTAGAAATTATTAGTCTACAGTGCCCCTGTTCTCAGACAATGAACATTAAAGTACATACTTTTTTTTTTTTAAAAGGTAGAACTATAGGCAAAACTTTTCTTCATTTTGGATAGCGTAAAGGATGATTATAACCCCTGTCAGATTATTTTTCACCATCTGTGTACCTTTTCAGAGATTTACCTTCACTTCCTATCCCATAGCCAAACAGGAAGTGAGAGGAAATCCCTGCAAATTAAGGAAATTCATTGGGGACCAAGCCACTAGAACTGGTGTCCCCATTGGAAGATTTCCTCTCTATTACTTTTCTAGGACCAACCCAAAATATGGGATTTTCTTTACCTTCACTTTCAATGATAATAGTAAAAACAGGACACAGAGAGGGGGAATCTCCTTAATAGGGGCACAGACAGCAATAAACAATGACAGGGGTTCCAATACATCTCCACTCTATCCAACACCTAAAAAAAAAGTTTTTTCCTTCAGAAGTACTTAAACAAGTAGTAAAAGAGCCCTTAAAACAAGCCACCCCCTGACCTCTGTAGCTGCTTGTACTGTGAGGTAATTTATTCTCAAAGGTCCCCAAAGATCACAACAGAGATTCTAGTCTGGTTTCCAACTGTTTAGATTATATAGGGTTTATATTAGAGAGCTGGAAGGCTGCCAAGGTTCTGCTCTTCAGAAAGTAATACAAAAAGGGTTTGTAATGGCAGTGCCTCCGATTTGAATTTTGAAGATAAACTTCTCCTTAATGCCTAGAGCTACAGAGGTAAATGAGGCTTGTTTTAAGTGCTATAATATGTAAAATATTTTAGCGTTCCAAGGTTGGGCACTGGAAGTCAGAGGCTACATAAAACTTGTTTCCATTAATTCTCACACACACACAATTTATTAAAGCAGACATTCACCTTAAAGCGGTAGTAAACTGCATTTTTTTTAAATCCTGTAAGGCAATGCCATAATGTGCTACTAGCATATTACGTGAAAGTTACCTCATAACAAAGCCCCCCAGTGGCGCACTGTCACCGCCGAAGGCGCTTCCATCTTCACCCGGTCTTCCTTCTGGGTTTGCAGACTCCGGCTGTGCGAGTGGCCGGAGCCGCGATGACGTCACAGCCGCCGTTCACGGCACAGGACTCTGAAGGAATTGCCTCCTTCCCCCTCGCTCTCTTTCATACAAATGGACAATTTTGTAATTTGTGCTGCAAAGTAGAACTTCCACGTTTCTCACCTAGGTGAGAAGTCCACCCTGCCCCCTGCACCTGCATAAACGTGCCTCAGGTCTCCAGAGCGCCCTGCAGCACATCAGCGCATTTGTTGTTTTCCCCAGCAATCTGCACGTGCATCCATAGAAAATCTCCTGTGTGCACAGATATGACAACAGGTTCTGCCAGGACCAAAGGTCTGCATGTTTGTGCATGCACCAGAATGGCGGCGACCAAGGAAGGGAGCAACTGAGGAAGCGGACTAAAGTTCTGCTTTAATTAATACAGAAAATTACATTAAAAAAAAGTTGCTCTAATGCCTCGTACACACGGCCGGTTTTCCTGACATGCCAAAACCCGACATTTTTCCCCACGCGATTCCTCTCAAGCCTGCCTTGCATACACACGTTCATTAAAAAAAACGCTTGACCAAGGCACGGTGACGTCCAACACGTACGACGGCACTATAAAGGGGCTGTTCCATTCAAATGGCGCCACCCTTTGGGCTTGCTTTTGCTGATCTCGTGTTAGTAAAAGTTTGGTGAGAGACGATTCGCACTTTTCAGTCTTGTGCTTTTCAGTCCGTTACAGCGTGACGAATGTGCTATCTCCATTATGAACGCTAGTTTTACCAGAACGAGCGCTCCCGTCTTATACTTGATTCTGAGCATGCGCGTTTTTTTTCCCCTCGGAAAAGCATACACACGACCGGTTTTCGCGAAGAGAAAAAGACTGACGGGAAACACGATGGGAAAAAATAGAGCAGGTTCTAAATTTTTTGCGGGCAGTTTTCTCGTCTGGAAAACTGCTATGGAGCATACACACGACCAGTTTTCCCGACCAATCTAAAAAATGGCAGTTTTCTCGTCTGGAAAACCGGTCGTGTGTACGGGGCATTAGGATTAAAGTGGTTGTAAACCCTATTTTACAACTATATGCTACAGGTAAGCCTATATTAAGGCTTACCTGTAGCTAACGAGGATGCACGGTTTAGGAGATATCCCCTGCATGTGCCGATGTCATCGGCACATGCGCACTGGAGAAAACTGAAGCAATGGCACCTATGTGCCGTTGCTGCAGTCTCCGTGCCGTTACCGGCGGCTTCCGCGCGCATGCGTGGGAGTGACGTCATCGCGGCTCCGGACAATCACAGCGACGGAGCCGCGATACCCGGAAGTAACTCCGGGAACGACATGTCGGCGGCCGGAGGGGGAGATGAGGACCGCTGCAGGGGCTTCGATCTGAGGCAAGTAATACATAATGAGCTAGTATGCTATGCATACTAGCTCATTATGCCTTTGTCTTGCAGGGTTTGTTGTTTTCTTGTTTTTTTTTTTTTAAGAGGTTTACTTCCTCTTTAATCACAAGCATTTTTCAGTTGCTACTAAGCCACCAATGTCACCCTTGTAGGATGACTCAGGGAATTCCTTTTTAGGTGTCTGTAGACATTTCCAGTTGTAAAGGTGTATACAGGTGAGAGGCTCTCAATTACACAAGGTGTGGCTGAAGTATCAAATCATGTGGATCCTTTCTGGGTAAAAGTGCCTCTCACATCGGCTGTTCGATCGTTCGACGAAGATCGAACTATTTGGGCCGTTCGCGCCAAATTCGAGTGACGCGAACGGCCCACAATACACTGCGCCATCGCAGTGCAATCCCAACGCTGTGATTGGCCAAGCATGCACTGTGACCCTGCAAGCTTGGCCAATCACAGCACCGGCAGCTAGGAGAGCCATAATTGGCCACAGGCAGGTTGCCTGTGGCCAATTATAGCTCAGGGGGTTTAGCAAACACCCCACACTATAAAAGGCCGCCAGCGTGGAGGCCTTGTGTAGTGTGTTCCGGCGCAGGGAAAGAGAAGGATAGGCAGGGACAGTGTCATTGTGCTATTCTTTGTGCTATTCTTGTGTGTAGGGAGAGAGAAGGATAGGCAGGGAGAGTGTCAGTGTCATATTCTTTGCTAAACCTTGTGTGCAGGGAGAGAGAAGGATAGGCAGGGGACAGTGTCAGTGTCATATTCTTTGCTAAACCTTGTGTGCAGGGAGAGAGAAGGATAGGCAGGGGACAGTTTCAGTGTCATATTCTTTGCTAAACCTTGTGTGCAGGGAGAGAGAAGGATAGGCAGGGAGAGTGTCAGTGTCATATTCTTTGCTAAACCTTGTGTGCAGGGAGAGAGAAGGATAGGCAGGGAGAGTGTCAGTGTCATATTCTTTGATAAACCTTGTGTGCAGGGAGAGAGAAGGATAGGCAGGGGACAGTGTCAGTGTCATTGTTGCTAAGCCTCCTGCACAGTATACACCTGAATCTAGCCCGTATTGCTGTGTTTTTCTGGTGTGTTACACTAACAGGCATTTGCAGCACTTACAGCGGGCGGAGTGTGCTTCCTGCTAAATATACACCTGAAGCTAGCCCGTATTGCTGTGTTTTCCTGGTGTGTTACACTTACAGGCATTTGCAGCACTTACAGCGGGCGGAGTGTGCCTCCTGCACATTATACACCTGAAGCTAGCCCGTATTGCTGTGTTTTCCTGGTGTGTTACACTAACAGGCATTTGCAGCACTTACAGCAGGCGGAGTGTGCTTCCTGCTAAATATACACCTGAAGCTAGCCCGTATTGCTGTGTTTTCCTGGTGTGTTACACTAACAGGCATTTGCAGCACTTACAGCGGGCGGAGTGTGCTTCCTGCTAAATATACACCTGAAGCTAGCCCGTATTGCTGTGTTTTCCTGGTGTGTTACACTAACAGGCATTTGCAGCACTTACAGCGGTCGGAGTGTGCTTCCTGCTAAATATACACCTGAAGCTAGCCCGTATTGCTGTGTTTTCCTGGTGTGTTACACTAACAGGCATTTGTAGCACTTACAGCTGGCGGAGTGTGCTTCCTGCTAAATATACACCTGATGCTAGCCCGTATTGCTGTGTTTTCCTGGTGTGTTACACTAACAGGCATTTGCAGCACTTACAGCGGGCGGAGTGTGCCTCCTGCACATTATACACCTAAAGCTAGCCAGTATTGCTGTGTTTTCCTGGTGTGTTACACTAACAGGCATTTGCAGCACTTACAGCGGGCGGAGTGTGCTTCCTGCTAAATATACACCTGAAGCTAGCCCGTATTGCTGTGTTTTCCTGGTGTGTTACACTAACAGGCATTTGCAGCACTTACAGCGGGCGGAGTGTGCCTCCTGCACATTATACACCTGAAGCTAGCCTGTATTGCTGTGTTTTCCTGGTGTGTTACACTAACAGGCATTTGCAGCACTTACAGCGGGCGGAGTGTGCTTCCTGCTAAATATACACCTGATGCTAGCCCGTATTGCTGTGTTTTCCTGGTGTGTTACACTAACAGGCATTTGCAGCACTTACAGCGGGCGGAGTGTGCTTCCTGCTAAATATACACCTGAAGCTAGCCCGTATTGCTGTGTTTTCCTGGTGTGTTAAACTAACAGGCATTTGCAGCACTTACAGCGGGCGTTGTGTGCTTCCTGCAAAATATACACCTGAAGCTACCCCTTATTGCTGGTTTTCCCATCTCCGTGCAGGCCATTGCTATGTCTGGAAGGCCAACAAAGAGAGGCAGACAGTCACGAGCCAATAAAAGAGGGCAAGCAGGCTCTGTGTCTGGGGACAACAGTGCTGGTCGTGGACGCGGTGCATTGTCATCAGCACATGGCCATGGGACACGCTTGTCCTTCTTTTCGGCAGCTGGACGTGTTGAGCCGCATCATGCCGAAGACTTGGTAGAGTGGATGACCAAGCCCTCCTCATCCTCCTCATCCTCTCACCCAGGCTCAGGGTACTGGCAAAGCAGCTGCCAAAGCGTCCTCTTCCCTGGTATCAATGTCATCATCAGTCACTCCTTCCCTAGACCCACCATGTCCTCCTGAGGAGTCCCCCGAACTGTTTGAGCACAGTGTTGGGTACATGCTCCAGGAGGATGCCCAGCATTTCGAAGGGTCTGATAATGATACCCAGCTAGAGGAAGGCAGTAGCGTGAGAGCAGAGAGAGGGGATGCTCAAGAAGGACACCAATCTGGCAGTCATGTTCCAGCAGCTGCAGCATACTGCCAGATTGGCTCCAGTGATGAGGAGGGAGGGGATGATGAGGTCACTGACTCCACGTGGGTGCCTAATAGGAGAGAGGAGAAGGAGGAGGATGAGGAGGAGGCACATCTCCAACGAGGCAGGATTCCCTCGGGGGGCCAGCGTAAGGGCAGCACACCGACTGAATCACACCGCAGAGCTCCGCCTGTGCAGGGCGCTGCCTCTGCCCGTTATTCAAAAAGTTCTTTGGTGTGGGCCTTTTTTGAGTCGAGTGCATCAGATCGCACAGCTGCTGTTTGCAACATATGTCTCAAGCGTATATCGCGTGGCCAAAACATCAGCCGCTTGGGCACCACATGCTTGACCAGACATATGTTGACCTGCCATGCAGCTCGTTGGCAAGCCTACCTTAAAGACCCACACCAAAGAACAAAGCGGACCTCTCCTTGCACCGCATCAGCTGGGATCTCCAACCCCACTATACCTTCAGTCCTCTCTAAAACCTGCACTGAGAGGAATGAAGGTGTAGAATTAGGTGTGTCACAGCCAAGTACTTGCGGGCACTCTGCTAGCAGTACACCGCCTTCCGATTCTAGCAGGCAAATTTCCCTGCCCCAGCTGCTGGACCGTCAAAAGAAGTTCACTCCCAGCCATCCACATGCCCAGCGGTTGAATGCTAGCTTGGCTAAATTGCTAGCGCTTCAACTGCTGCCTTTTCAGTTGGTAGACTCGGCCCCCTTCCGTGAGTTTGTGCAATGTGCGGTTCCTCAGTGGCAGGTTCCCAAACGCCACTTTTTCTCACGGAAGGCGATTCCGGCTCTCTACCGGCATGTGGAAGGCAATGTCTTGGCCTCGCTGGACAGGGCGGTCAGCGGTAAGGTGCATATTACCACTGACTCATGGTCCAGCAGGCATGGACAGGGACATTACCTTTCTTTCACGGCCCATTGAGTCACTCTTTTGGCAGCTGGGAAGGATGCAGGACAAGGTGCAGTAGTGTTGGAGGTTGTTCCGCCGCCACGCCTCCAAAATGCTACTACTGGTTGTGACACACCTCTCTCCTCCACCCCCTCCTCTTCTTCTTCCTCCATGGCCTCTTCCTGTGCTTTGTCCTCGGAACCAGCGGTGCTCCGTAGGCATTCAAGGGGCTACGCAAGTACGCAGGCAAAAAGATGCCATGCTGTGCTTGCGCTGGTGTGTTTGGGGGACAGGAGCCACACTGGGGCAGAGGTTCTGTCTGCTCTGCAGGGGCAGGCCGAGAGGTGGTTGACGCCACGCCAGCTTAAGCCAGGAATGGTGGTTTGCGACAATGGCACCAACCTCCTCTCCGCCCTCCGACAGGGACAACTGACCCATGTGCCCTGTGTGGATCACGTCCTTAACCTGGTGGTGCAGCGGTTCTTGGGCAGGTACCCGGGCTTACAGGATGTCCTGAGGCAGGCCAGGAAAGTCTGTGTGCATTTCCGTAGATCATATAATGCCAGTGCTCGCCTGGCTGAGCTGCAAAAGGAGTTGAACCTGCCCAAGAACCGCCTTATGTGTGACATGCCCACCAGGTGGAACTCAACGTTGGCCATGCTGCAGCGGCTGCACACGCAGCAGAGGGCCATCAATGAGTACCTGTGCGACTACGGCACCAGGACAGGGTCAGGGGAGCTCGGTTTTTTTTCACCACGCCAGGGATGCATGCACTGTCCTGGCACCATTTGAGGAGGCCACGAGGATGGTGAGCAGTGACAGTGCATGCATCAGTGACACTGTACCTCTTGTCCACCTGTTGGAACATACGCTGCGTGGAATAATGGACAGGGCACATGAGGCAGAACAGAGGCAGGAAGAGGAGGACTTCCTTGCCTCTCAAGGCCCCCTTTACCCAGACAGTGTTCCTTCTGTCCCACCCATCGCACAGGAAGAGGAGGAGGAGGAGGAGGATTGTGTCAGCATGGAGGTGGAGCCTGGCACTCAGCATCATCAGCAGCAGTCTTTTAGGGATGATTTACAGTCCCAAGAAACCCGTGGACTTGTACGTGGCTGGGAGGAGGTGGCTGCGGATCATGTCGTCCTTAGTGACCCAGAGGACTCCGGACCGAATGCCTCAGCTAACCTACGCTGCATGGCCTCCCTGATCCTGCAAAGTCTGCGGAATGATCCTCGTATTCTTGGGATCAAGGAGAGGGACCATTACTGGCTGGCCACTCTCCTTGATCCACAGTACAAGGGTAAGGTTGCGGACCTTATCTTACCGTCGCAGAGGGAGCAGAGGATGAGACAACTCCGGGAGGCCTTGCAGAAATGTCTGTGCAATGCGTTCCCAGAGACTGGGAGGTTACAAACTCCTGGTCCTGAACAACGAGTTGCTGAGGCTACGGTCAGTCAAAGAAGGAGCGGTGGGGAAGGTGGCCGTCTGACCGATGCGTTCAGACAATTCTTTAGTCCGCAGCCCCAAGGTATGATCGGTTCCAGCAACCATCACCAGCGTCTGATATACATGGTGCAGGAATACCTAGGGGCAAGGTCAGACTTGGACACCTTCCCCACCGAAAATCCTCTGGCTTACTGGGTCTTGAGGATGGATCACTGGCCAGAGCTTGCACAGTATGCAATTGAGCTACTGGCCTGTCCTGCATCCAGCGTTCTTTCAGAACGCACATTCAGTGCTGCTGGAGGATTTTTCACGGATCACAGGGTGCGCCTGTCCACCTACTCGGTTGATCGACTGACCTTCATAAAGATGAACCAGTCTTGGATCACCACCAGCTACCAAACACCTGAAGCTGATATAACAGACTAATTTATTTTCAAATGTCACATCCCTTCAAGACTGATGCTGATGCTGAGTGACTGTCCTGTTATGTTGACTGACTATCCTCCTCCTCCTCAATGATCCGATTGATGATGATAGCTTGGAAGAACATTTTTGTTTCTGGGTGCTGCCACCAGTGGCTAAGGCCCAATTTTTCAGCCCCTGTTTAACAGGGGCATGTAATTACAATTTTTTATGCAATGCTTTGCAGCAGGGCTCATTCCTGCACTCCAACTAGAGTATCTGGGAGAGGTTGCAGTGTCGTGGCACCAGCACCAGTGCCTAAGGCCCAATTTTTCAGCCCCTGTTTAACAGGGGCATGTAATTACAATTTTTTATGCAATGCTTTGCAGCAGGGCTCATTCCTGCACTCCAACTAGAGTATCTGGGAGAGGTTGCAGTGTCGTGGCACCAGCACCAGTGTGATGGAGTATATAAAATGAATATTTTATTTACATACGTTTTATCTCTATTATCCATTTAAATATAGTTTGAGAAGCTTAGCAGGGGTCAAATGTTTCTTTCCTTGATTTTCTGTTTCTGACAAGTCTATTTTCAGCTATCTCAGCAATTCAGGAAGACTAGTGTCCTCTTACTAGAACCATCTGTTAGGAACAGGAATACATTTTCAGGTCATTCTGTACAAATGAAAAGCTCATTGATCTTAATATTGGGAACCAGAGGGTTTTGTGTATATTAAGGGTACACGGTTGAAATATTATAGGTGTGTCTTTTAGTGTTTATGTAATAAGAAAAAAAAAGTGTTTTCCTTGATTAAGAAATATAGCAGAAATATTCAGCACACAATAAAGGAAAAAGAACAGAAGTCCATTACATCACCACATGGCTATCTTCAACTCCTCCCCCCCAAGCAAGACTAAACATGGAGCTAAGACAAGAATATTCTGGAGACACTCTTGCCATGAGGAAAGAAATTGACATCACAAGAAGAAGCTCCATATATGATCACAAACTAATTATATGTACATGCCTGTGACGTTGTCTGTGTAAGATTTGCCTTTAAAAAGGGCTGAGACCAAGTCCAGGTCTGGAGACGATAAAAGAATTTATGCTAAAGCACTGAGTAGCGTATTTTCTTTCAAAGCTAGCAAATAGGCCTATTTCTCTACAGCACAGATTTGGAACAGCGGCAGAACAAGAAAATAGTTTCTGGGATTGGACCAGAACCAATCCATTACAATTGGCACCCAACGTCACTTTGGACAGTGCGCTGTCGTAGCCGATCCAGATGTGACTACTGGTGACTTGAGATGGGCCTGGCAGAATCGAAGCTTGCGCAACTTCATTAAACACAGTAAGTGGAGTCTGTTATATTCCTTACCTGTGTTTTTCCGCCTCGTCACCCTCAATTTCACTTGCAGTCCGTCGGCTGCGCCATGCCACGATAAGACGGGTAATTTCTTGTCCAAAAGTCGTTTTACTAAGAACCCGTTTGACTTCTTTTGCCGGCTGTTATTTACGTTATGTTTTGTTCTGTGTTGTCTTGAATGTCCCTATTTCGCTGAATGCTGTCTGTATGTGTGAGGGGAGACTCGATATTTCTTGCTGGGCTGGCCTAGTTTAAGAAGGGTAGGTTGATTATATGCGCTGAATTTCCTTGTCCGTTGTCGGATTGAAGAGATGTGCTGGGTAAATTAAATTGTATGCGCGGGAGTCCTTATTCGTACCCTTAAGATACGAATTGAAGAGAGAGGCGCAGGATACACAAATATATATGTGTATATGAAGTCACTGGATTCCTTGCTAAGTCCCCGAAAATTTAGGGTTCTAGTTGAAGAGAGGCTGGCTTTTTATATTTAGATATATATTATAGGATACACAAATATATATGTGTATATGAAATCACTGGATTCCTTGCTATGTCCCCGAAAATTTAGGGGTCTATTTGAAGAGAGGCTGGCTTTTTATATTTAGATATATATTATAGGATGTTGAATCCATTCATTAAAATATATATTTACCGACATAGTGGATTTATAGAGAAGTGTCTGCGATAGGTTTAGACACAGAATTTCCTTGTCCAGTGATTCGGGGTTAAAAAAAAAATAAAAATTTTTTACCTCCATAACAGACAGCGAAACTGAAATAGCTCTCATATTCTACACTTGTGTGTTTGTTTTTTTGTCTGTTTTTTTTTGTATGTTATGTTTTGTTTTGTCTATTTTATGGCCATTCTATACATGTGGAAAAGGTTGGGATTTTAGTTCGGCTAATGCGAGCTTGGGTACCTCAAGCTCAGCCTGTTTGTACAGCTCATTCTGTGACACAAACACGAAGCCCAGATTCACGCGCGCCCCCCCCCCTGCACAGACTGTGTGGAGAGCTGTCGAATTTCCCCCCCTCCTTTTTCTCTTCTGGTGGGGGCTGATGTACTTCTAACTTGAAGATGGCAGACGTATGTCCCTTTACTATCGGGAATTGATATATTTCATATATATGGAATACAGGCATGTAGCAGTAGTAGAGTAATTAATTAATTAATACCAGAAGTTCTTTAATAAGAAAACTAAGTTTAATGCTGCATGAAAATATTTATGAATAATTAAGCCTTAAACAAAAGAAAATGTGTTATTACATGTGATCATTCTAAGCACAAACAAGGGGCAGAACAAAGTTTTAAGAAAAAAACTATTGATTAAGATAATGAAAAACAACATGGTATTTAGTGTTTAACAAAAATCCTACAGTTTTGGTTGCAGGAAATAATAAGTTAAGGATTGAGCAATTTTTATAAAATATTCCTAACTAGGATTTGGTTATTAAATTAAAAGTAGTAGAATGTTCTAATTTACTTAAGGCTACCCAGCAAAATAAAATATGAAAGTTTTGTTCAATCTAAAGATTATCAAAAATTAAAAAAAAAAAACTATTGTTAAAAGATTTTTGTAATTGAGTGTTTCTGATAAAAGTAAAGACTTTGGTTGAGGGAGGAATTTTTCTCGGGGAAATGGCCAATCGCAGTTCATGGGCAGGAAACAATCTGTGAGTTTCATGAGATTTGTCCTCTAAACAATTTTTTGTCATTACTATAATCAGTAACGTCATATAACGTAGTGTACATGATTTTTGGCAGATGTACAAACAAAATATGTTTAAAAAAATTGTAAAAAAGGTTAAAAATTATAAAAACGATAAATGAGTGTCACCGAATTGTACAATGAAGGGCTAAGTCTGACAGTAACAGATCTTTCTCTGAAGAGTGTGACATGTAAAGGAATGTACTGTCAACAGAGAAATGCTGATCGAGTTACACAGCCTCAAATATGCAATGACAATTTTCAGAAAAACATTTTTGTGTTAAACCTTCCAGAAACCTGGAAGAGGGTTCATGGATTAGAAAAAAAAAATATTTTAGAGGGTATTATTACTTACTAAAGTACTTGTAACGGCACCCCAAATACGAAAGGGGGGAACGCCGTTTAGATCTCTTCCCTCTCCTGGACACAAATTCACTGTCGATCCTCCACAGTCAGACGACCACTTCCCATAGGAATTAATCCTTCTGAAAGAACGAGACAACACGCTCTGTATCTTTCCAAAAAATAGACTGAGTTTATTGCCAAAAACATTGTAACTTTTATACACATCCAATACTGCATTAATCTAAAACGAACAATGGTCCAGCTCCACCCACAACACAACCAGACCCAATACACATTATTTTGACACCTGTTAGGAGACAACAGGTTCTAATCCCCTTATGTTTAAATAACTATGCATGACCTTTATATTCACCAGACTGTCTGTTACTCTACAATACACACAAGGACAGACTCAATTTCCCCAATCCACATCACCACAAACAATGAACAGGTCCCTTAGAAGCTGCGACTCATTAGCACTACACTAGGCAGACAGGTGACCGAGGCTGAACACATCAGTATCTCTCAATTAACCTGTTGAGCTCAGAATCAGCAAATAGTCCTTTACAGATATCCTTGGGAATATGGTGGATAAATATTACATTTTAGGTAGTCCAAGATATATTTATTAATGTCCATGGTTTTCTGGCTCACCCTGTGTCCAAAGTGACCCTCCTGTCACACATCTCCCCTTTCGGCAGGAGACTAACACAGGAGGCAACCCCAGACGGGTTGACTCCGAAGTTAGTCCATAGTTCCATTCCTCTAATGCCGGTATCCACACAGTACCCCAAATAAATTGCTCCAAACAGAGCATTACTTACCCAGCCAACCTCTGCCTCTCTCAGAGAACATACCCGCAGCTGGGGAGAAGACAGGGTGACTGGGCTCAGTCCGTCATGCTGTTGGGGATCTGGGCCAACTGCCCAGCATCCCTGGGGTATACAAGTGGAGACTGAAGTCCCATCCACTTGTGGTAGGTGAAAATCCCCCAGTGCTTGCAAAGCAAGGCTGACATCCTCCTGTCTCAGTGTCACACCATTTTCTGGGGTTGGGTCAGTGAAGACCGAAGTCCCATCCAGTACCACAGGAACTCACTCTTCTGTTAGTTGAGAGCAGAGGCCCGCGGCACTCTGCTCTGTTGCCAGCTCTTCTGCTGGGTTGCTGTGAGTGGAGACCGCAGTCCCATCCACCGATATCAGCTCAAGTTGCAGTTGTGTGCAGCGGCCAGTAGTATTCTGCCCTGCTGCCAGTGATTCAGCTGGGAGTAAAAGTTTTACCACCTCAGCTTGTTGCTGGAGAGGGGAGCCAACTGCCCTGGCTCCCTGAAACTCCACAGTTGTTTCCGGTGCTGGGCAGAGGTTGCTATCACTCTGCCCTGTTGCCAGCACTTATGCTGGGGACTCCACACCATCTGCTCTGGATAACTGTTGGGGAGGGAAAAGGGCTGCTTCTCCCCCCTGCATCTCTGAAATCCCCTGGGAAAGAGGAACCATCACCTTCTCACCTCGGGCCTCCAAAACTGCCACGGGTGTAGAGCAGGGGTCTGCAGTACTCTGTCCTGCTGCCAGTACTTGGGCAGGCGATGCATAATCCATAACATCCTCTGAACAGTCCCTTAAGTCCATACCTTCTGTAATCTGTGGCTGGGGAGATGAGCCAACTGCCCTAGCTCCCTGGAACTCCATATCATCCACTTCGGCTTTAGGGGTGGCAATCTTCCGATTTTCCACTGCCGATTCTTCAGCCAGGCTAGCTCCCTGGAACTCCATATCATCCACTTCGGCATTAGGGATGGCAATCTTCAGATTTTCCACTGCCGATTCTTCAGCCAGGCTAGCTCCCTGGAACTCCATATCATCCACTTCGGCTTTAGGGATGGCAATCTTCATATTTTCCACTGCCGATTCTTCAGCCAGGCTTTCAGAGTTGTCAACTGGTATTTCCTGATAGTCCCAGGAAAAGGGAGCCCTACCCTGCTCCTGAGCAGGGTCTAGCAGCTGTTTGTAGGCAATCTCCAGCTCCCATTCCTGAACGGCCAGAAACTCCAAATCTTCCTGTGCCCAGTGCCCTTCCGAGACATTCAGTCTTTGTTCTCTGTGCTCCATTATTTCCTCCAAACGCCACTCCCGATCACTCCCAAAGTCAGGGTCCTCGAACAGCCTCCAATACAACAATCCCAGGCCATTATAGTCAAAGCCTTCCGTGGGGCTGTCATCCGCTGACCACTGGCACTCTTGGGCTACATACCACCGGAGGGCTCTGTAGCTCTCGTCCAACCGCATCTCTGCCCGGATCAGCCTGCTTAACTCAGCTGTCCACTCCTGCTTCGGTTGTTCCCCCAATAACAGCATTCATACTTCATACTGCGACCAGTACCTTACATGGATGGAGGGGAGAACTTTTCCCTGGGGTTGCTGCTCGAGAGCTAGCGCTTTCTTCCAGAGTTCGCAGCGGATTGAATCAGACCATCCCAGCAGGACCTCCTCTGATACTGGTCCTCTATGCTGTATCTGTATCTCTCGCAACCTCCTTCTGAATTCCTTTTCCATGTCGGCTGGTATCTGTATCTCTCCTCTCCTTTCAGTTGGTGCTGCTTCTTTAGGTGTTGTCTCCGATTGCCGTATATCCGCCATTCTCTGCTCATGTTGCCGCTCTAGTTCTTTCTCTTGTCACTCTCGTTCTCTCTCGACGCTCTCGTTCTCTCTCTTAACGCGCTAGTTCTCTCTCTTGTCGCTCTCGTTCTCTCTCTTGTCGCTCTCGTTCTCTCTTTTGTCGCGCATCCTGCAGCTGGATGCCTCTAATGGCTTCCTGTATGGCGGTCTCTGATGGGTTAGCACCATATAATGCCAAGCGCTGTCGAACTCGTTGCTGAAACAAGTCTTCAACTGACTGGGGTCCTGCATCACCCTCCTTCAGCTGCATAGCTGGTCATTCACTGTGGTGGTTTGGAGTGTCCCAGGAACTGGAGGGAAAATCCCACTGCTGCCACCAATGTAACGGCACCCCAAATACGAAAGGGGGGAACGCCGTTTAGATCACTTCCCTCTCCTGGACACAAATTCACTGTCGATCCTCCACAGTCAGACGACCACTTCCCATAGGAATTAATCCTTCTGAAAGAATGAGACAACACGCTCTGTATCTTTCCAAAAAATAGACTGAGTTTATTGCCAAAAACATTGTAACTTTTATACACATCCAATACTGCATTAATCTAAAACGAACAATGGTCCAGCTCCACCCACAACACAACCAGACCCAATACACATTATTTTGACACCTGTTAGGAGACAACAGGTTCTAATCCCCTTATGTTTAAATAACTATGCATGACCTTTATATTCACCAGACTGTCTGTTACTCTACAATACACACAAGGACAGACTCAATGTCCCCAATCCACATCACCACAAACAATGAACAGGTCCCTTAGAAGCTGCGACTCATTAGCACTACACTAGGCAGACAGGTGACCGAGGCTGAACACATCAGTATCTCTTAATTAACCTGTTGAGCTCAGAAACAGCAAATAGTCCTTTACAGATATCCTTGGGAATATGGTGGATAAATATTATGTTTTAGGTAGTCCAAGATATATTTCTTAATGTCCATGGTTTCCTGGCTCACCCTGTGTCCAAAGTGACCCTCCTGTCACAGTACTTGTTTTGAAAAAACACGTGGGTTTTGTACCATTTGTTTAAGGTGTTATTTCACGGAAAACAGGAGGTGACACACAGCTTTCAGGGAAGCTTTGTTTATGGACAACTGGGTGTAAAAAAAAAAAAGAAAAAAAAAAGTTAGTTGAAGTGAGATAAAAATACTTCATGACTAAAATAATGCAGTGTGATAAAGCCACAGTTGTATAAGTTAATCATGCAAAAGTTACTCTATCGGCTTTTAGTGGACATTTATTGGGAAAGAGTTTCTTTGTGCTTTTATAAATGGATCCATGTATTGTCACAATGGAATAATAAACTTTCTGTATGTGTGTCTGCACTGAAAGGTGACCTTTAGACTACCATGTGTTTAGTAGTCAGACTGACGGAGCACGTGTGGTTCATTCAATCATACTGTCTGAGAAGCATGATTGGTTATGACAAACATGATCAATTTTCTTTCATAAATAGAATATTTAGGAAAGCCCAACCTAAAATAATGTTTTTTGCAAAATTAAAGCAGTTATAAGAGAAGTTTTAGTAAAAGAAAAATATAAAAGAAAAATACAATAATCTGGTAAGATTATTACTTTTACAAACTTTAATTTAGTCACAGTATAAAGAGGAGGATGATGAAATTTTGTCTTAGTTAGAATCAGTACAGACTGATAATGGAGATAAAATTCATTGTAGAAATAATTGATTCCAACAATAATGTATGAAGTTATTTTTAAATGAAAATATTTATTTTTGCATATCCAGGTACTTGACTGATTGAATTGTTTTTACATGTCCATTACTAAAACCATGGCTGAGCGATTTTGAAATTAGTTTTTTTCTAACTGCAGTATGATCTAACCTGTTTCCAAATATTTAGGGACATAAACAATTTTTTTTGTTTGTCTTTCAGAAGCTAAATGCCTAAAGTTGTATAATGGTTTTGGGGTAATGCCTGTGTACAAAATAATTCTTCTAAATTTAGACTTTGCCTTCACATGTGCCTAATGTGATTTTTTGGCTGGACTCATGTAAGAAGTGTATTCAGGAGATCTGTTTGGTTCGAGAACGATGACATATATTTATAAAGAGTACTTACCTTCCGTGTAGTAACGGAACGACGTTTCAGAAGGGTTGCTAGGTTTTGAATGTTCTAGTGTCATTTAAATGTTGAACTTTGCTTAGGGTTTGTATAGAAATGTATGTCCATATTAATCGCATTATCGCATACTACCAAGTGATTTCGTAGTGGGTTTTAAAGAACCGATTCAGATTGGGCTGATAGTGGCCCGACCAGAGTAGTACAGGACCTTATAGCAGTGAGTGAGCTTATCCTTCCACGCTCTCTTCTGTCTGGGGTGCCCCTGTCTGCAAAAGTATTTTCGCTGTCAGTGATTGATTTCGATTACCTGAAGCCATACAGCTCATTTCGCCCCTAGTCATGCTAAGGCCCTACATGTAATAAAGGCGATCAGTACTGTTCCTGCCCTTTTGCCTGTTATGGAAAGCCCTTTTGCCTGTTCATATCTGAGATACAGGGCCCCACCTTATGGGTGTTGACACAAACTCATGGATTCTATAACCACGCTATTGGTTGTTATTTACCTGTAGAGGTGGCCCATCCTGTTTGCCCAAGCCCTGCTGGACTAAACTTCTGACTTTGTCCTGGCCCATCCCCTTCTGCTGCTTGCCCCTCACGATATTTCTTTGCCTATGTCTGTATCAGGTGCAACACAAGTGTTTGTCCTATGGTTGCGATGCAGTTTCCTCATGCCTGACGGTGTGGCTCTACTTCGATGCCAGTGTCCCTACCCTGCTACTCTCCTTCCTCTTGTCCAAGGGGGGTATCATGACATGTCTCTGAACAAACAGGAAGAAGAGGACGCAGACCTACCTGCTTTTACCTGAAATGAAGATGAACATGATTGCTTTGAACTTATGCTGGATGCCCTGATCCCAATACCTCAACTCACCTTGTAGCAGTACAGGTGGATGATCTTTGGACGGTAGGAACCCGCCTATGTCTCCCCAGAGTTTTGTACCCAGCTGTGATGCAATGGGCCCATGGAGCAATCCATTTTTCAAAAACTTTGATGAACTCACTTATAAAGAAATATTATGTAGCTCCAGGAATGACTAATCAGTACTGCAAGTCCTGCCACACTTGCCTAGCATGCAACCCCGAAAGGCTCAGGGTGACTAGAGGCTTATCCTGTCGCAGATCAGACGGCGAAAACCACGGCTAAGAAATTGCTTTTGGAGCTAGTTTGCAGATATGGGGTACCTGCGGTGATAGAGAGTGATCAGGGTCCTGTGTTCAGTGCTATAGTCACAAAATAAATATGGTTGGCCCTAGGTAACACATTAGCGTTTTATGCATCTTATCACCCTGTTAGGTTGTTACAGTCTGATACTTTGATGGATTATGTGACCGCTCTTGTAAAAGAATTAACTAACATCTATTTACGAGTATTTTCTTGCATTACAGATCCTGATCTAGATACCGGTACTTACAGTATACTTCCTGGTGATTGGGTGATGGTTAAGAAGTTCCTCTGAAAGCATTCCCTGGAGTCAAGATATGCAAACAGGCTCCAGTTCCTGGAGGACCGTGCACCACTCGCACCAGAATGAAACTATATATCTTTTTTCTTATAAGCAACTGTGCACGCACAGGAGGTGGCTATTAAACAAAAGGATGGTATAATACAATTTTGGTATAATTCATCAGACACACATGTAGCTACCTTCATATTTGATTTCTGTACTATAATCTTTCGCCCTACAAATGACTGGCAGTGTAACATTTTCCGGACGCAGATCAACACCGGAAATATATATATATGTGATACACCAGACTGTGGCCACTGGGAATCTGTGGGTTGGAATACAGGGGATGACTGGGGATATAGGCCACAGAGTGCCCTGAACAGGAAAGACAAATATGGAGAGTCATTACTCAGCAGACTGACCTTAATAAAAAAAGGCATATGGTCAAGCTATGATAGGAAACTGGGCATGAAACTCACCCTGACCATAAAAAATCCCAGTACTACGGATGCAGGCACATATGTTATGGGAGTGCGGTATGATGGGGAGAATAGGGGACCAAGTGGACAGTTCCAAGTTAAAGACATGTATAATTCATCTGAATGGGAGGCCCTTCAACCAACAAGTGATCCCCTTAAACCACATGCACAGATGCGCACCCTAGAAGATATAGTGGCCATAGCAGATCCCACATTTGAAGACACGATGGCTGCAGAGACTAGTTTCTCGGATGTCAACCTGTGGCTTGAATGGATGAGGTATAGTGTAGGGAAACATAACAGGTCCAACTGTTATGTGTGTAGTGGAGCTAGACCCCATTTGGGAACAGTACCATTAAACATACCTACCACTCAAGAGGAGTGCTTTCTGAGCCTGTTTACCAATACTTCCACTGATTCCTCCCAGTGCGAAACATGGAAAAGAGAATATCCCATAATAACTAGGACATCCAAGCCCGGGGAGGGTATTACTATATATCCCGGAAATTACACATGTTATGGGAACTACCAGGGAATAGGGAAGTCCTTAGGGAACTTCTCTATGGGATACTGTGCTTCCTACAGTAGTGTATCGATGGACCTGGTACAGAGTCAGACTCAGTCTTTGGGAGACGTGTATTGGATTTGTGGGGACATGAAGATTAGGACTAGATTACCATACAGGTGGACAGGGGAATGTGCACTTGCTAAAGTCATAATGCCCCTGCACATCTTCTCGGGAGGTGACTTGGTAGTAAGAAGAGAGCACTCATCTGAACCCAGCAGGAAGCGTAGAGGTGCTCCAGCTGGTAGTTTTGACCCTCATGTATATATAGATGCCATAGGAGTCCCAAGGGGGGTCCCAGATGAATTTAAAGCAAGAGACTAAGTAGCTGCAGGTTTTGAGTCCCTGATTCCCATAATTAATGTAAATAAGAATGTAGATTGGATTAATTATATCTACTATAATCAACAGAAGTTTGTTAACTATACCAGGGATGCACTCCAAGGTTTAGCTGAACAACTAGAGGCCACTTCACAAATGACTTTTCAAAATCGTATGGCCTTAGACATGATCTTAGCTGAAAAGGGGGGGTGTGTGCAAAATGTTGCCTGGGACAAGTACATGTTGTACGTACATTCCGGACAATACAGGCCCCAATGGTAAGGTAACCTTGGCCATTAAGAAATTAGAGGATCTCTCAAAAGAGTTAAAAAGAAATTCAGGACTGACCGATCCCTGGGACCAGTATTTTGGGTGGATGAATGGGTGGTAACGCATTTGTACTCAAATAGGTATAGCAATTTTGATACTGCTTACATTAACTGCACTAGTGGTTTGCTGTATTCTGCCCTGTATGAAAAAGCTGTTAGGAAAGGCAGCTGAAGAGGTGACTCCTACCTTTTTGAATCTAGGTGATATTAGAGATCCAATAAAGGAGGATGAGGGACCGTATGCTCCATTACAGTCCTTACCTGTAACTAATACATACAACATTCTTAAATGATAAGGGAAAGAATAGTACTTGACTGTTCTCCTGACCGTTTTGTTGAGTAAAGACACTGGGCAAGCCATGTCCGACCTCTATGCGAAATATAAAAAAGGTCCTGACGTCAGGAGGGCCAGGTAAGGTTATATAATATAGGGACAGAGTTAAATAAAATAGTCATTTCAAGGGGGGACTGTGATGGAGTATATAAAATGAATATTTTATTTACATACGTTTTATCTCTATTATCCATTTAAATATAGTTTGAGAAGCTTAGCAGGGGTTAAATGTTTCTTTCCTTGATTTTCTATTTCTGACAAGTCTATTTTCAGCTATTTCAGCAATTCAGGAAGACTAGTGTCCTCTTACTAGAACCATCTGTTAGGAACAGGAATACATTTTCAGGTCATTCTGTACAAATGAAAAGCTCATTGATCTTAATATTGGGAACCAGAGGGTTTTGTGTATATTAAGGGTACACGGTTGAAATATTATAGGTGTGTCTTTTAGTGTTTATGTAATAAGAAAAAAAAGTGTTTTCCTTGATTAAGAAATATAGCAGAAATATTCAACTCACAATAAAGGAAAAAGAACAGAAGTCCATTACATCACCACATTACTATCTTCAACTCCTCCCCCCCCCAAGCAAGACTAAACATGGAGCTAAGACAGGAATATTCTGGGGAAACTCTTGCCATGAGGAAAGAAATTGACGTCACAAGAAGAAGCTCCATATATGATCACGAACGAATTATATGTACATGCCTGTGACGTTGTCTGTGTAAGAATTGCCTTTAAAAAGGGCTGAGACCAGGTCCAGGTCTGGAGACGATAAAAGAATTTATGCTAAAGCACTGAGTAGCGTACTTTCTTTCAAAGCTAGCAAATAGGCCTATTTCTCTCCAGCACAGATTTGGAACAGCGGCAGAACAAGAAAATAGTTTCTGGGATTGGACTAGAACCAATCCATTACACCAGTGCCTAAGGCCCAATTTTTCAGCCCCTGTTTAACAGGGGCGTGTAATTACAATTTTTGATGCAATACTTTGCAACAGGGCTCATTGCTGTGCTCCAAGTACAGTATCTGTGAGGGGTTGCAGTGTTGTGGCACCAGTGCCTAAGGCCCAATTTTTCTGCCCCTGTTTAACAGGGGCATGTAATTACAATTCTTGATCTAATAATTCACAGCAGGGCCCATTCCTGCGCCCACCAAGAGTAACTGTGAGGCCTTACAGTGTTGTGTCAACACCACCACCACCACCAAAGGCCCAATTTTTCAGCCCCTGTTCAACAGGGGCATGCAATTACAATTCTTGATCTAATAATTCACAGCAGGGCCCATTCATGCGCCCACCAAGAGTAACTGTGAGGGCTTACAGTGTTGTGGCAACACCAACATGTAAGGGGCAAATTTCAGCAGAGTATATACGGCAGGCCCCTACTTTCAAACATCCAACTTACAAACGACTCCTACTTGCAAACGAAAGGAGACAACAGGAAGTGAGAGGAAATCTACCCCTAGGGAGGGAAATTCTCTCCTGTAATAGTTAATATGGGAAAAAGGTGTCTCCTCTCTACTGATGCTTTATCACCAATCCTTGTTTCAATAAAAACCCCACTTTTCAAAAACATTTGTCATTGGGATGGAAAGTGAGGTGAAATGTTCTGAACAGGGGCACAGACAGCAAAACAAATGTTACAGGGGTGATAACCCTTCCCTATGTTTTCCAAAAAGCTTAAAAATAGATTTTTTGGCTGGAACTACACTTAAACAATGTACCTGTTCAAAATTACAAACAGATTCTACATAAGAACAAACCTACAGTCCCTGTCTTGTATGCACCGCCTGTATACGGCTGTTCAGAGTGTATAGGGCCTTTTTTATTTTGTGTGTGGGGTTCCCCTTAATATCCATACAAGACCCAAAGGGGCTGGTAATGGGCTGGTAATGGGCTGGGGTGGAGGGGGGGGGGGGGGGGGTGATGGGGTAGCTATGCCATTTTTCTCAAAGATTTTCATCCATATTACCGGGACCAGACATTACATTAAAGCCGCAAGCAGTTTTAAATGGCTTTTTTTCCTTTAGAAATGTCATTTGGTGCAGGAACAGTTCTAAACACGGGAAACACGTGGCACTTCACAGGCATACTTTAGACACTCCCCAGTTACGATATTTAAAGGAATATTTGACTTTTTATTTTTTCACTTTATGCATCACTAAAATGACTGCTCCCGAAAAACTGCCTTTTTAAAACTTCTTTTTGCATTGATACATGTCCCCTGGTGCAGAACCCGGGTTCCCAAACCCTTTTTAGGACAATAACATGCATATTAGTCGTTATAATTAGCACTTTAGATTTCGAACGTTCGCATCCATTGTATTTAATAGGGTTCTAACGTTCGTGCGAACTTTCGGTCCGTTCGCGGGTTCTGGTGCGAACCGAACCCGGGGGTGTTCGGCTCATCCCTACCTCTCATCTGCGCTTTAAAGACAGTGATTGATGTACCACCATTGGTGAATATGCCCTTATGTAAACTGCAACTTCTTGACTGGTTCATGAAAAAAAATTAAAAATTCTATTTAAAGCGGATCTCCAAATACTATAGCTGCTGACTTTTAATATTAGGACACTCACCTGTCCAGGGATCCCGTGATGTTGGCACCCCAGCCGATTTTTCAATCGGCTCGCCGATGCTGCTGCTGCTGCCGCTATTCTTTATAAGAGAAATCAGCAGTGAAGCCTTGTGTTTTCACAGCCGGTTCCCTACTGGCCATGTGCGAAGTGTGCTGCGCTTTGTGACTGGCCCAGCAGTGGGGGAAGGAGGGGGGCTGAACGTGGGGACGGGTACCCACTCCCCTCTTCCACCTGAAAGGTGCCAAAATGTGGCAGCGGAAGGGGGGGGGGGACAAGCAGAGCTCCCCTTTTTGGGTGGAGCTCCGTTTAAAGTATGTATTGCCAACACAAAAAAAGTCCCTTCTATCGCTCTCTGCCTCCTCCAAAATGTCTTTTTTTGCTGCCATGTCCGTTCTCTATGGTCCCACTGTATGTAGGAACATAGTCACCCTCTCCTGTTCACTCTCCAGATGGACAAGGAACTATGGACTATGGGATGTGTCGTGTTCATAGAGCAGTTAAGTTCATGTGACAACCTCAAAAAATACCTGTTTTGCGGCGCTTTCGAACCGCTTTTAAGGAGCTTTGGAAGCACTGCCCATTCATTTCAATGGGCAGGGGCATTTTGGAGCGCTTTTTACAGCGCTCCAAACGCCCCAAAGTTGCTGCTTGCAAGACTTTTTCTACCGCACTGCAAGCGCACCGCCCCAGTGTGAAAGCACCTATTCAAATGAATGGGAGGCAGTTTTCAGGCGCTTTTTAGGCGCTACTTTCAGCGCTAAAAAGCCTGAAAACCGCCTCAGTGTGAAAGGGGTCTAATAGTGGCCCATACACACTTCGATAAATGATCAATTTATCTTCCGATCAATTTATCCCAATAGGAATAATTAATCAGTAGTTGCCAACATAATCCATTGATGTGCCACACAGAGCGAAGTGGAATTCAAATCAATAGTTGGAAGATATAACCAAGTTATTGATTGATCTCAAAAACTCATTGATCAAAAATAAAATCAAACTGATGATCGAATCATATCCATGCCAATTGATGCAAAATGATTATTAATTTTCTGCCCTGGCTGATCGACTCAGTTTGATTGAATCCGATCTAAACCGAGTCTCATTCGATTGGAGTGGAAGTTACACCTATTTGATCGGTTTTCAGTTCAATAGTTTTGATGGAATCACACATTGATCGGATAATGAAGTCGAAGCATGTATGGCCAGCACAACACTTCATACAGAATAACCATAAAGCATCCTAAACAAAGTCAGGGATTGATCACCACTAAATTAGGATAGCCAAGTTGTGGCCACCGCAACCACCAGAGAACACTGGCAGAAAGTGACCACTGATACAGCCAAGACACGGCCATCACTATAGCCAAACCAACCAGGTCCACCACATTAATAGCAATCGCCTCTAAAATATTTCCACTGAAGTCAGGCACTGGGGTTCATCACATGCATTTGTTCATTCTTATCATCCAGTTATTCGCTTGCCCTTTGAAAGATTTACTCCCCCCCCCCCCCCCTCATGACCAGGCCTTTTTTTGCGATACGGCACTGCGTTATTCTATGCGAGAAATGAGCGGTCATGCAACGCTGTATGCAATTAAAATTTATGTTCTTCTTTCCCACAAATAGAGCTATCTTTTGGTGGTATTTGATCACCTCTGCGTTTATTTTTTGCGCTAGAAACAAACAAAAAAAGTATAGAATATAAAAAATTAAAAATCGGAATATGATTGTTTGATTGTTGAATTTTAAAAGCAGCAGCGAGCCTACTGATCTCACAGGTTTGCTAATCTGACAGAACATCGCTACTTTTAAAATTCAACATCAAAACAGTCTGATGGATTTTAAAATACTGTATTTCACTATATAAGCTGAGTAAAAAAGAAGTGTGAAATGCAAAACTCTGGTGGGTGTAACAAGATCTCCGCTTACCCCCTTCTTACTGTATCCTTACTGTGGACAAGTGTGGGGTGTACCAAGATGGTGGTGACAGAACGTCACTTCCGTTACAAAATCTGACGGGTCGCCTAATCTGACGAAACACAGTCACCCGCAGATCAACTTCTGCTGTGAATTATAACAGCGGAAGTAGGCTGCCGGTGTCCTGCCGAAAAAGGTCCCCCGGCGGATAATGTCCTCTTTGTACTGCGCAGGCGCAGCGCTTGCGCAGTACGAACCACAATGGGGCCGATGGAAATAGCCGAAGCTAAATAGCTCAGAGTAAGCTGAACACGGGGCCTGCACAATTACTGTTATATCGTCTAAGGGGCGGATAGCTACAGAAGAAAAACCCACCCATCAACATTGCAAATCCGTTCCCTCATTTGTTTAACCACTTCGCGCCCGGGCTATAAGCAAAAGACGTCCGCAAAGCGGTCGTCAATTGCTGATAGGACGTCCATGGACGTCCTCTTGTTTACTTCCGCGATGCGCGCCACCGCGGGCGCGCGTCGGGGAAAAACTGTGCCCGCCGTGTCAGGCGAGTGCCGATGCGCGTGCCTGGCGGCCGCGATGTCCGCCAGGTACGAGCGATCGGCTGTCACAGAGCCAGGGACGTGGATCTCTGTGTGTAAACACAGAGATCCACGTCCTGTCGGGGAGAGGAGACGGATGGTGTGTCCCTTGTACATAGGGACAACCATCAGTCACCTCCCCCAGTCAGTCCCCTCCCCCACACAGTAAGAACATCTAGCAGGGAACATATTAACCCCTTGATCGCCCCCTAGTGGTTAACCCCTTCCCTGCCAGTCACATTTATACAGTAATCAGTGCATATTTTTAGCACTGTTCGCTGTATAAATGTGAATGGTCCAAAAAATGTGTCAAAAGTGTCCGATGTGTCCGCCGTAATGTCACAGTCACAAAAAAAAAAATCGCAGATCGACGCCATTACTAGTAAAAAAATAAATTAAAAAATAATTTAAAAAAAATCATAATTCTATTCCCTATTTTGTAGGCGCTAAAACTTTTGCGCAAACCAATCACTATACGCCTATTGCGATTTTTTTTTTACCTAAAATATGTAGAATACGTATCGGCCTAAACTGAGGAAAAAAATTGTTTTTTTTTAAAAAAAAATGGGATATTAATTATAGCAAAAATTAAAAAATATTGTGTTTTTTTCAAAATTGTCGCTCTATTTTTGTTTATAGCGCAAAAAATAAAAACCGCAGAAATGATCAAAGACCACCAAAAGAAAGCTCTATTTGTGGGAAAAAAAGGACGTCAATTTTGTTTGGGAGCCACGTCGCACGACCGCGCAATTGTCATTCAAAGCGTGACGGCGCTGAAACCTGAAATTTCGCCTGGGCAGGAAGGGGGTTATGTGCCCAGTTGTCAAGTGGTTAAACACGCCCCGCAAAGACGTGTAGTATATTGCTAAAATCACGGCCAAGTTATCAGCTCTGCACATCAATAGAAAACTCGGCCTCTTCTGTAGCTGTCCGCCCCTTAATCTCCTCCTCCCCTACCCCCCATTATAGCATGTGACTGATTTTTCTTAAAAATGCCTAAAGCCTGGTGCAGACTAATTTAATTTTTTTGTTCAACCCAGCAGTGTGAAAAAAATAAATAAAAATACTGAGCTATCGCCATACTAAGGCCGGCCACACACGGTGCAACCACAGGTTGCAGGAAAGAAATTTGTATGATTCCCCCATCAATACAGACAGTGCTGACAGGGGAATCAGCAATTATCTTCTCCCAGCAGGAAGCCATCCCTGGGGAGAAGACAGTGATTATTGTTAGCGGCTATAGCAGCCGCTAGCGATAATCGCAAAAGAATCCGGGAGGCCGGTTGTAAATAAATGGATAAGGCTGGTCATAAGAAGGCAAATATCTCCAGGAGGAAGGAGGTTGAAGTAGTAAATGACAGTGTTGCCTACACAGAACTTTGAACCTTCCTCCTTGTTTATAGAAGATTGGAAAACTTCCCAATGTGTTAAAAAGTGTCTGACTGCCAACAGCACTTATTAAAGTGGAACTAAACTGTATCTGAGCACCACCAACTGAAAACGATATTTAATTCATTTTTAATATTCAAAGCAAACTCCCCCTTCCCATCCATGTCTCTTTTGTTGAGAAATCACGTTGAAAAACCTCCCCCCATAGCATTTCTAGCTGCAGGCATCTTGTGTAAAGCAAGCCGTAGAGGACGCCATTTTCTTTCCTGCAAATCGATCGATTAACTATAAATGAAATATAAAGATAATAAATGCGGCGCCTAAAATAGTGACAAAAGCCCAGAGACACGTATGAATCTAGGTATGTAGTAGGTGAAGAAATAAGTGACTTCAAGTGATCTAGTGAATAGGGTTGAGCGAACCCGAACTGTAAAGTTCGTGTCCGTACCGAACTTTAGCTTTTCCCTGAACCCGGACTTTGCGCAAAAGTCCGGGTTCGGGTTCGACAATCTAATTACGCAGTTAGAAATGCTTCAGGGGCCAGCCAATCACCTTTTGATTAGCTGGTGTGCCCTTAGAAGCCATCATAGCCATGCCTACTAATGGCATGGCTGTGATTGGTCAGTGCAACATGTGACCCAGCTTCTATATAAGCTAGAGGCACACAGCACACACGTCACTCTGCTTCAGAATAGATAGGGAGAGGATCTTGTCTGCTGCTGCTGCTTTTAGGGAGAGATTGAAAAATATATGAGTTAGTCCTGATTCTGGAATCTGAGGGAAAAGATAGAGAGATAGTGTAGTGTAGGGCCAGGTTCCTGTTGGTGCTTTCAGGGAGAGAGATATATTATATAGGAATGGGAGTCCAGATTCAGAGATATAACTCAGCGATCTGCATAGGTTTACCTGTTTGTGTTGCAGTGCAGTCTTTTTACACTGCCATGAGCCCAGTGTCAGAGAAAATCTACCTTTTATCTGCAAGCTCAGTGCACCAGCACTGCATATATTACGTTGAGAGATACACCGTTTCCATACTGTGGGTGTATTCTGCTCTTGGAAAAAGATCCATTTAGGGGAAAAAAAAGGCACTTTATTGTGCTCTTTTCCAAAAGACCCATTAAGGGCAAAAAAAATAAAAAATTTGCATTTTATTTTGCTCGTGCAAAAAAAGACCCGTTTAGGGCAAAAAAATAAAAATAAATTTGCACTTTAATGTACGCTTGCAAAAAGACCCATTTAGGGCCACAAAAAATATTTTGCAGTGTGTTATACATATGTGGAGGCGTGTGAAATAAACCATTTCTATATATTTGTCTTCTACTGCGCTATACTAAAAAAACAAAATTTTTTTTGAATAGCATTTTCTGCAGTTCTGTAGCTGTGCGATTCAGCGGTTACGTACTGTGGGTGTGTTGTGGTCTTCCAAAAAACGCCATTTAGGGCCACAAAAAATATTTTGCAGTGTGTTATACATATGTGGAGGTGTGTGAAATAAACAATTTCTATATAGTTTTCTTCTACTGTGCTATACTAAAAAAAAACATATTTTTTTAATAGCATTTTCTGCAGTTCTGTAGCTGTGCGATTCAGAGGTTACATACTGTGGGTGTGTTCTGCTCTTCCAAAAACACCCATTTAGGGCAAGATCCTAAATTTGGAAAATATGAGGAGAAGGTCAAAGGGACGTGGTGGCCCCGGTCGTGGTGCTGCTGGTGGAGCTCCTGTTGCAGGGAGAGGACGTGGTGGATCTGTGCCAGATACACGCACAAGTGAAACACCTTCCTCAGGTGCGAGTAGGCGACCGAGCCTGCGGCGGTATTTTGTCGCGCCTAATGAGGCTGTACGAATGTTTAGGCCAGGACAAGTACAGGCGATAGTAGATTGGGTTGCTGACAGTGCCTCGGGTTCCTTCACATTGTCTCCCACCCACTCTTCTGATGAAAGATCAGAGTTGGCACCTGAAACCCATGTCCATCAGTCTTTCACCTCACCCCCTTGCAAATCAGCCAAGCAGTCTGAGCCCCAAATCATGCAGCAGTCTGGAACATGGTCCCCTACACGAGGCGGCACCCTAAGACTCCTCGACCCTTAGCGGACTCCAGATGAAGGCTCTGGACTCCAGGCTTTACTCCCGCACCTAGGCCTCCATACCCAGGGCAGCAGGAACTCCAGGATAGTACCTCACCCCGGGCTAAAGGTACCCGAGATGGAACAGGAACACATGCACCCAGGCCGAAGGCACCTGGGCGTGGACCCCACTGGACATCAGCCCCCAGGCCAAAGGTCTGCCCCTTTTATATGCTCTCCCGGCATGCACAGCAGGTTCCCCGCCCCGCTGTACTACTGCCAAGAGGGGACACAAAAGGCACAGCACTGTATCGGCGGTTCAACCCTAGCCTACCATGGCAGCGCCACCTGTAGGCCGCAGGGAACTGCACACCAATACTGTCCCCCAAGGACAAAATGGTCCATGAATCCTACAGAATTAGGGTGTTTGAGCCTATTTACCACTCAAACACTTCCCCTAAATTTAGCACCCCGCTACATTTTTATTTCAAAGTATTTTATTTTCCCACTAGCTTATCCATTAAATTGAATAATTTATTCCAGAAAGGGCGTATTCTGGGGCATTCCCACCATATGTGTGGCATCGTGCCGTTGAGTTTCTGAGGTTCTTAATGACTTCCCGTACCTCTTCTGCTGAAAAGGGGGCCTCCAGCATATTTTTTTTTTTTTTAATGTTATTTTAAGTTATTTCCCTATCCACATTTGTTTGCAGAGCACTTGCCATGCTCTTAACATCATTTTGCTGCCATTTGCAGCCCTCTAGCCCTTTCCATTACTTTTTTAGAGCCTTTTTAGTCCTTAGAAGTCCGGGTCCCCATTGACTTCAATGGGGTTCGGGTTCGGGTTCGGGTTCGGGTTAAAGTTCGGTCCGAACCCGAACTTTTTTCCGAAGTTCGGTCGAACCCGTCGAACCCGAACATCCAGGTGTCCGCTCAACTCTACTAGTGAACTGATAACCAGGTGCAGATACACAAATCATAAATTCACACCAAAATCTATATGTCACAATGTAATATGAACATATAACAGAAAAAGTTCAGTGAAAATGTCCAGTTAAGTATGAGAACTAGAATCAAAAGAGTAGGTGAACATCAGAGCGTGGTCTCCACATATAGAATCAAGCTGGCTTATGGTTCATACATAGCATTACTTTAGACCGTTGTGGCACCCAGGGATGTGACTCCAACACCAGGAAGGGGGAGAAGAAATGAATACTCTTACCCCTAAACGTGGACTCACACACCAACGGTGGTGGGTCAAACAGGCGACAGGTGTAGTTGTAGATTCATCTGGGTATCTCCTCACAGACTAGCCATAAAAGGGATGAACTCACGGAATCAGCTCTCTCCAAGGCAGTGACACAGAATTCCAGACCGTCAGCACATCCAGAGTAATGATATCAATCATATGAAAAAGTGAAAAAAAAGGAGGCTCCACATAGTGCAGGATCAGATGGTAAAAAATAAAACTCCTATTTATTCATAAAAAACATCCAGAACAAACCACACACGGTTTTAAAATAAAAAAATATATATATTGTTCAATACAGGCATCAATGCAGAGGCTTGCACAATAGTGATCACGAATAAATACAAAAAATGGCGAAGCTAGAAAGCAGTTCATGTACCCGACATGTTTCGCATAAAAAATGCATCAACTGGGGCATGAACCTGCACAGAAAATACCACGCCATTATATAGGAAACATAAAGTGATAGGAACATGTCTCAGCTGTTGGGTATACACCCTCTGCAAGAAACTGTCCAATCACAGATTCAAAAACGCCGCCCTATTGATTGTCATCAATACAGCCAAAGCACGCAGCCAATGAAAATGGTCGGAGCGACGTATGACACCGCGTCCTCACGCTGTCGTTGGAGAGCGTCATCACGCTACTACATCCAAAGATATTATTGCGTTCCAAGCCTCTCTCGCAGAGCGCCGTCACGTGAACCGCAACAGGGCCTGCGTCGAACGTCAATGCCGTCGGAGAGCATCATCACGCTATATGCGCTCCAAACCTCTCTCACAGGAACACATCGCGTGAACCGCATTGGAGCCTGCATCGAACGACACTGACGTAGGAGAGCGTCATCACGCTATTAGCATAGGATGTATGCGTTCCACATCTCCGTCGCAGGAAACCAACGCGCGAACCGCACTAATGACCTGCATCCAACGGCAACCATATCTACCTGTCGTAGCAAAGTTTGTGCGCTCATTCATCATGGCTTAGCAAAGGGGCGGTCGGAACGTAAACATTACCGCCCCGCACTGATGACGAGCAAGAGAGGCAACAAACAAATTAAAAAAAACATTTTTTTAAAAATGTATTATGAAAAAAGGACCCTGACAGGCTGATCAACACAAAATGCCTCTTATTAACAATGTGAAATATAGAATACAGAACCTAGAACATCCTGTCACCATGTTAATAAGATATGAAGTATGTCACTTCGGCAAAAATTGCGTACATAGGTGATAGTATGTCAACACATCTCCATAATCTATGCAAATATAGTGAAGAATGTACAAATGTATAACAACATCTAACATAATCCATCATAGAAACTAATAAAATAACATGAACATTTTAAAAAACATCCCTAAAATATACATAAAAGATGGTATACCCAAACTAACCATCTCAAGAATATATATTGTGATATATGGCTGCTACTGGTGTATAGTATGCCCAAATAGTGCATGCCAAACGAATACCTAATTATAAATTGGTCAAAAAAGACCAAATGATACATACAACAAAAAATTGGAAGGCCAAAAGGAGAGGATAGTATGACAACGAGGTAAGAACACTAAACAAGATGATAGTTATACCCAAGTATAAACTGCAATAGATCGAGGGGATGATTGCACATTATGCTTTGTTAATGAAGGAATTGATATCCCACTCGATGTTTAACCCGAAGGGCGAATAACATCGGAGTTGGTAAATCCAGAAAGCTTCCAATTGGGAAACTCCCCTAACACGGGACTCCCCTCTCCAGTGAGGAACAAAATGGTCTATCACTTGAAATTTAGTACCTGTAACCATCTTGTTATGAACTTGTAGGTAGTGTCTTGGTACACTATGATTAGTGCGACCTTTTTTGATGCCAGATATGTGCTCATTTACACGAATGGAAAAATTACGAATGGTACGACCCACATACTGTTTATTGCATGGGCATGTGATCAAATATACAATAAACCTAGTTGTGCATGTAGTGAACTGCTTCATGTGGTATATGGTAGAGGTAGTAGAAGATGTGAAGCTGACACTTCTAATACGACCAATTGTATTGTGTATACACACATTACATCTCTTACACGGATAATAACCCTTCATTCCAGGGAAGAGGGACAAGCCTTGCTTAACCGGGGGGTCGACCACATTAGGAGCAATATGATTGCGAAGAGATGGTGCCCCTCTATATACTACACCAGCTCTCTCAGGAAGCACAGGACCTAAAAGAGGATCATTTTTAAGAATTTCCCAATGACGATTGAGAATCTTCTTAATCTGTCTGTGCTGAACAGAATATTGGGTCATAAAAGACCATTTGAATTGTGGATCGGGCAACCTCTTGGGTCGTTCAATGATGAGAGATTGTCTGTCCAACAAAGACACTCTATCTATCTCGGCATCAATAACAGAGGGAAGATAGACTTTTTTTCGACAAATCTTGTCTTCAAGGTGTCTGCCTGTGTATGGAAATCGTCAAGATATGTACAGTTTCTCCTAATACGAAGTAATTGGCTATACGGCACAGATTTAAGCCAAGAACTGTAATGGCAGCTGTCTATTGGGATGTACCCATTTTTGTCCATTGGCTTAAAAAACGTCTTGGTCACCAATCGTTGGTCCACAACAGAGATTTCAAGATCCAAAAAATGGATGGTGTTACGACTCATCTCATAAGTTAACGTAATACCCATGTCATTATCATTAAGGGTAACCATGAAGTCATGAAGAGATTCCTCGTCACCCCTCCACAGGAGGAGGATGTCGTCTATATACCTCGCCCACAGAACTAGCTCTGGGCGCTGTAAGGCATAGACGACATCCTCCTCCCATAGGGCCATAAAAAGGTTTGCAAGGCTAGGCGCAAACTTGGCCCCCATAGCGACACCCTTTGTTTGTAGAAAAAACTGGCCCTGATACCAAAAATAATTTGACTGAGTAGCAAAAAGTAATAAATCCATAATATACCGTTGTTGGACTTGAGGTATTGAATCACTCATAGCCATGAAGTGTCTAACTGCATTCAATCCCAATTTATGCGGTATACATGTATACAAGGACGCCACGTCAGCGGTGACAAGAATACAATCGTCACTGAAGTCAACGTTCTCTAGCAGACGTATAGTAGCTCCCGTATCCTTTAGAAAGGATGGGGTGGATCGAACCAATGGTTGGAGATGAAAATCTATGTACCGTCCGATACGGGACGTCACAGAATCGATCCCGCTTACTATAGGTCTGCCAGGAGGGTGCGTGATACTTTTATGGACTTTCGGGAGATAGTACATAATAGGAATTCTAGGTGCCACAGGCACCGCATCACTTCACTCAGCCTCTAATACAGTTTACCTCAAAGAACAAAGGCTGGATACTCACTCTAATGCATCTGCTTTTACATCAGGACCCCAAGAGGGACTTACCCAGGCACTACTTACTTCTCCAGCCTCACCTGAGACCCCCTACAACCGCTCTGTCACAGACTTCACTCCCTCCTTCATGGGGCATAATACAACCATCAGGCTACTTCAGTCACCTCAGGAGCCCCTCACAGAGATGAGTCTTATCAAATGGCAGACTTATTTAAAAAATTCTCTGATCTCCTGGACAAGGGACTAGCACAAACGGCGGCCAAAATTACAAGGGACCTGAAAGCTGACTTTCAAAACCTGGGGTCCAGAATTGACTCGATTGAACATAAAATGGAAGAAACTATTGCTGCTTCTAATCAAAATATGAAACATATTCACACAGTTCAAGAACAACTCTTGAGAAGAGGAGAATAAGGGGGGATATGATTAACATGTACAAATATATAAGGGGTCCATATATTGATCTTGGTGATGAGTTATTCACTTTACGGTCAACACAGAGAACAAGGGGGCACTCTTTACGTCTAGAAGAAAAAAGATTTCATCTCCAAATGCGGAAAGGTTTCTTCACAGTAAGAGCTGTGAAAATGTGGAACAGACTCCCTGCAGAGGTGGTTCTGGCCAGCTCAGTAGATTGCTTTAAGAAAGGCATGGATACTTTCCTAAATGTACATAATATAACTGAGTACTAACAGTTCTAGGTAAAGTTGATCCAGGGTAAATCCGATTGCCTCTCGGGGGATCAGGAAGGAATTTTTTCCCCTGCTGTAGCAAATTGGATCATGCTCTGCTGGGGTTTTTTGCCTTCCTCTGGATCAACTGTGGGTATAGAATTGGGTATATGGGATTGCACGATATTTTTTTTATTTTTATGGTTGAACTGGATGGACTTTGTCTTTTTTCAACCTGACTAACTATGTAACTATGTAACTATGTAACTAAACTATGCTTTATCTAGAATAGATGAACTTGAGAATAGGTCCCGTAGATATAATATTAGGATCAGGGGTCTCCCAGAAACTATTCTAGATATACCCACAGCAGCTCAGGATTTACTAAGAACCATTCTTCCTAATACCCCCTCAACCGCCTGGAACTAGACAGGGCCCACAAAGCCCTAGGACCCCCTAGGAAGGATGGAAAACCCAGGGACATTATTATTAAGCCTCATTTTTATTCAGTGAAGGAAGAGGCGATGAAGCAGGCTAGATCCTCTCCACAATTGACTTATCAAGGCCACCCGATCCAACTATTCGCGGATTTGTCTCCATCTACAATTCAGCGGAGGAGGGCACTGAAACCAATACTATTGATCCTGACAAAGAAGGAAATCAAGTACAGATGAGCCTTCCCATTCGCGGTCAAGTTCACCGATAATGGGAGATCTTATTTTTTCTCCAACCTCCAGGATGGCGAACGACTCTTTCTACAGCTAAAGTTAATCTCTCAAGAAGCAGACATGGACACTTCTCCAGCCAGTTCCGGCCAAACTAAGAGACCCACTCCTACTAGTCCACAATCCCCACTATGGAATACAGGAAAACCAAAAAAAATTAAGGACAATGGTCCCACCTGAATGTGTAGTACTTTTTACTTACCCACCTTAATTTTTCCTTGGACATAGAGTCCAAGCACTTTTCCCTTTGGGAAATTTGTATGGTGTTCTCCTGTCTCCTAAAACATATATTACCATTTTTTTACTTTTTTTTTTTATATACATTTTTTTTTTTATACATTTTTTTAAATGTATTTATTTTTTATTATTTTAATTTTTCTTCTTTTTTTTTGTTCTTAATTTATTTATTTTTTTATTCAATTTTTTTTCTTTTTTATATATATTATTTTTTTCTTCCTTTCTTTCCTAAATTTTACTTATATCTTCCATTGCCTAGAAGGCATCTCAGTTTGTTCAGTTTTAAAGATTTCATAGCTGTGTTGCTAATTATATTCAACTTTTTTTTTTAAGGCGCCCTGTGGAGGGTTGGCACACATGTGCCTCTAGCTATCCCTTTGAGATCAGTTGGTCTCTGGGAAATAGGTTATCTGTACCCTTAGGGTCAGATACTAATTTTTCTTGTTGTAAGGCTCCGAGGGGTTGTCTCCCCCCCAGGATCCTGATTTTTATGTAAGGAGACTCTTTCTTCTCTTTTATACTATCCTTTTTTTTCTTCCCTTCTCTTTTCCTCCCATTATATACACATGCCTAAATTATTTACAATTTACAATTCTTTGATTCTCAGTTTCTTCCTGAGCCTTGAGCTTCTTGTTTTTCTACTGAAGAAGTTCCTGAGATTAATCCCAGATGGAGGACGTCTGAGGGTGAGTGGGGATAACTGTGGCAGATGCATCTTTCCTGGCTTCTATGGCTAACACCACACAACCTAACCTTAGAATAGCTTCACACAATGTCCAAGGACTAAATTCTCCAACTAAAAGGAGAAAAATTCTGGACCACTATAAATCTCCAAAAATTGATATACTCCTACTCCAGGAGACCCACTTTCCTATACGGTATAGTCCCAAATACATACATCCACATTTCCCACAATTTCACTTAGCCAATGCAGAGAATAAAACCAAGGGAGTAGCCATTCTTTTTGCTAAGCATTGTCAGTTCGAAAATACTTTTGAGTACATCGATCCGGAGGGAAGAATTATTTTAATAAAGGGCACATTGGAGGGGCACCTCTATTCTTTGGTATCCTACTATGCCCCAAATAGGGGCCAAGCTGCCTTTTTCAAGACATTGATGGACACACTCAACCCTATGCTCGAAGACACTATCATCCTTGGAGGAGACTCTAATGTTGCCTTTGATCAGGCCTTAGACAAATCCAAACCCCCTAGAGCCCAATTAACTTGACCAACTAGAGAAAGCCTTAAAATTGCCAAATTACTCTCAACCTATAACCTTTCGGATACCTGGAGGGAGCTTAATCCTTCAAAACGTGATTTCACACATTTTTCCCATCCGCATAATACATATGCCAGAATTGACCATATTTTGAGGCCTACATCTCTCCTTCCCTTTATAATGAATGCTCACATCAGGGATACAACACTTTCTGACCACTCGCTGGTAATTATATTCATACGCTCCAATACTTTAGGTAAACAGAGAGGAATTTGGAGACTCAATGAATCCATCCTTTATGATCCAACTAGAGTTGAGGTAATCAATAAGGCCCTTCAAGACTATTTTTCTCTTAATAACATTGAAGAAACCTCTGCTGAAACGCTTTGGGCACAAAGCCTTCATTCGAAGAGAAATTTATTCAGTTAGCAACGCAACTTAAACGGGAACGCAAGACTAACATAGAGCGTTTAGAGAAGAAATATGCTTCCCTCAGAGCCATTCATAAAAAAGATCCCTCCAAGGTACCCATTTCCGTAATAGATAAAGCCAAACTAGACCTCAACTTAATCCTAACTACACAAGCTGAAAAGGCAATTCGCTGGACTAGCAATAAAATTTATCTACACTCAAATAAAATAGGGCCACTACTCGCCACTAAACTTTCACCCCGAATAAGAGTCAATTCCATACCCAAAATTAGAATTTCAGGACAACCTCCCACAGCCAACCCCGTCAAAATTCTCGAAGCTTTTCATGAATTTTTTTCCAACCTCTATGATTCGCCGACTCGAATTGAAAAAGACTCAATTTCAAAGTTTCTAGATGAACTTCCTATTCCAACACTTCAAGCCTCACACAGAAATTTACTAGAAAAAGCTTTTACTGTGGACGAGGTTTCAGAAGGCATTAAGGGCCTCAAAATAGGTTCCGCTCCGGGTCCTGATGGATTATCCATCCCTTATTACAAGGCCTTTACTGAAACCTTAGCTCCACATTTAACTAAGTTTTTTAATGCTAAAAGGTCGGGAGAACGCTACTATACCTGGCCGACTCTGCCACATCTCTTCGGAAGGCGTTACATACAATTGAACACTTTGGTCAGTTCTCTGGCCTTAAAATTAATTGGGAGAAATCTCAAATATTGCCTATGGATAGTTTCCCTTCTCCCAAGCTACAGGCACAGTTACCACTCCAGCGAGTGAACACTATCAAATATCTTGGAGTATTGGTGAATAGAACACTGGCTGACTATATATCCCTGAACATAGAACCCCTTTTCGATCTCATCAAGTCTAGAACCCAGGTATGGGCGAGACTACCGCTCGGCGTGTGGGGCCGCATTAACATTGTTAAAATGATATTATTTCCTAAAATATTGTATATACTCTGGCACACACCCGTATACTTACCCTTGAAATTTTTCAAGTCAATGGAGGCCATACTCAAGACATTTATTTGGGGTACCAACAGACACAAGCTGGCCTGGAGAGTCCTTAAGAACCCTACTGACCTAGGTGGAACAGCCCTCCCTGACTTAAATCTTTATTACCTTGCGTCCCAACTGTCTCAACTATACCACATAGATAAAACCGACAGACTCAGATTCCTCACCCTCCTCTGTCCACGGTGGGCACAACTGACCACTGACCCACTCACTGCAATTGCAGTGGGACATAGTGGGAATAACTCCAATAGAGACCGTGGGTCCCTATTGTACCAATATAGGCGCGTATGGGACATCACCACTAAAACATTAATGACCCCTAAACACAACAATTATACCCCCTTATGGCACAATAGACTACTCTCAGGCCTCGTACACACGACCGATTTTCTCGTCGTAAACAGTCAAGAAAAGTGCCGCGAGAGTTTTTTTGTCTAGAAAAACGTTCGTGTGTATGGTTTTACGACGAGAAACTTGACGAGAATCTCGACGAGAAAATAGAGAACCTGCTCTCTATTTTCTCGTCAGGATTCCAGATTTCCTCGTCGTGTTTCTCGTCGGCCTGTTTTGTGACGAGAAAATGGTTCGTGTGTATGCTTTTACGACTCTTCCAAAAGCGCGCATGCTCACAAGCAACTATGAGATGGGAGCGCATCTTCTGGTAAAACAAGCCTTCATAATGGAGAGAGCACATTCGTCACGCTCATAAATATTTCATCGTTTAAATGTTCTGCATTGAATTCTTCGTTAGAATGTTACATTAATCAAAACGAGAGACCTTCTTTTGCTGCTGATATTCACACAGAGTTCTGCCTTATTTTTAACCTTTTTCATGCTGCTCTTTATAAGATTTATGTGTATTATATCGTGCAAGTTTTTAGGAATAATTTAAATGGTTAGATTTTTCAAAATGATGTTAATTATAATTTCTCAATGTTTTGATAGCGATCTCACATTTAATTTTCTAATCTATATTTTTAAAATTTCACACCATGTTTTTGAGCTAATCAGATTTAGTTATTCTTTTGGGGGGGTGATATCTGTGCCTTTTATTGTCAGTCAAATGTATCTGCTTACTCCAAAGCTTTTTTTTTTTTATTTAAAAATACACATAGTCAAGTATGAACTTAAACAAAAAACACATTTATTCATGTTTATAAATTAAATAAAGAGAAGGCAGCGCTGGAGAAGCTGCTGCCATTTGTGCATCCCAGGGACCCCAGAGCACACACCAACCCTGTGTGGACACTAAAATTGGGAGCTTGAGAAGGCCCACATTTCAGAACACAATCTGATGCTGGCCTCCCAGAGGTCAGGAACAGCAGCAGGTGAGATATATGTCCCAAGTGTGTGGTACTACAACAGGCTGCCTTCTGTCCGACCAGTGCGACCACAATGAAGCAAGGCCATCACTTCCTCTTCTTCCTGGCAACCTTCCCTGCAGCCTTTCCTGAAGCCTTTCCTGAAGCCTTTCCTGCAGCCTTTCCTGCAGCCTTCCTTCTTCGTTTAGCTGGAGGCTGGCCCACTGGAGGGGTACTCCTGTCAGGAGGAGGAGGTGGAGGTGTAGCAGAAGGGGGTGGGGCAGAAGAAGAAGGTGGAGGTGTAGCAGAAGGGGGTGGGGCAGAAGGTGGAGGTGTAGCAGAAGGGGGTGGGGCAGAAGGTGGAGGTGTAGCAGAAGGGGGTGGGGCAGAAGGTGGAGGTGTAGCAGAAGGGGGTGGGGCAGAAGAGGAAGGTGGAGGTGGAGGTTGAGGTTGGGTCAGTTGGGCCACCTCACATATGGCGGTATTGGGGGTAATTTGCTCCATCACCCCCTTGTTGAGCAAGGTGATGAGCAGGGGTTCGCATAGGAGGCGTTGCTCCATGCTCATCACCTTGAACTTAGCCTCCACTAGGCCGGCAATGGCCTCTTCAGGGGATGTGGGCTCCTTGAGGGTGGCATGGGCCTCTTTAATAAGGGCCATTGCTGCGTCACTGGTGGTCCTGTCCCTCCTGCCTCTTTTGTGAAGCCTGATGGGAGGCACCTGGGATCTGGTGCTTCTCCTTTGCCCTGCCACCTCCTGTCTGCCACTGGGCCCTGCCACCTCCTGGCTGCCACTGGGCCCTGCCACCTCCTGGCTGGTACTGGGCCCTGCCATCTTCTGGCTGCCACTGGGCCCTGCCACCTCCTGGCTGGTACTGGGCCCTGCCACCTCCTGGCTGCCACTGGGCCCTTCCTCCTCCTGCCTGACAGTTTCCAGACCCTCCTCCTGGCTGATTTCATCCTGTGTATGAAAAAGAAACATAGTTTAATATGTTGGTTTAATCTTTGCCTCAAACTTTGTAATCCTGATGGAAGCAATTAGAATGTAAATGCATAAATCCTTGCTTTAAATTTACCACTACATCAGCTTGACTATTTACCACACAATTAAGTGCAGAATAATGTCTACAGATCATGATTTCACTTGTGGAATACAAAATAATGTATGTTTCTCATCCTGACATATTTGGGAAACATTAATTTTATCCCACTACATTTTCAGTTAATACTATACCTGGCTCCAGATGGACAAATCAGGATCATCCAGGATGGCTGCCTCCTCTTGCTCCAGAGAAGGCTCAGGTTGGCTGCAGGGAAGTCTGGGGGGAAGAGTGGAGAGTGATGGCCTTGGCTCAATGTGGTCATCCAGGAAGGACATCCTGCTGTAGTACCACAAAACCGGGACATAAACATCATCTGCTGCTGCTCCTGACCTCTGAGAAGCCAGCACCTTAGAGCGTTCAGTCCTGTAGGTACCTCTCAAGCTCCCAATTTTAGTGTCCACTTGTTTTGCTGTGGCTGTGGGCACCTTGGTATGCACAAATGGGAGCAGCTTCTCCAGCGCTGCTTTTCTCACCCCTTTTTTTTTATGGATGGGGTTTTTGGTCTCCCACAGAGCCGGCAGCTCCCTTACCCGGTCAATAAATTCCGCCAGGAACTCTTTGTCGCTAATAAAGACATTCATATTGTATCTGCAAGTAAAATAATTTATATTTAAATAATGTGAGGCAAACAGTCTAACCTCCTTCACATCCTAGTCACCATATATATCCTCCACCAATCTCAAGACAGTATAGGCCCACAATTTTTACAAGTCTCACAAAATCACATACCTTCGTTCGCACGTCCGTCACTTGAACTCCTCTCTCCGCACACCGAACGTACTATAGTCACATGTGTGTTTGCTATATACACACCACGCATGCGTCCAAATTCGAACACGTCGCTCCGCACACGTCGCCCGCCCATGACGTTCTAACTAACATCTTTTCCCCGCCCCTTCTCTTTCGGCGCGCAGACAGATATGGCGGAGTTACAGCAGGTGTCTGATAATTCCGCAACTAGCGAGGAGACAAGCCCGGAGACCGAGGACACGTCACGATCAAGGAGGAGATTCAAGGCATCAAATATGTCTTTGGCGGAGATGGCGGAGATGGTGGACATCTTGGTCAAGGCTGATTATGATGCCAAGCATGGGCCGTATAGCAAACCAAATAGAAGGAAGGCCAAAATCCTCACTAAAGTTGTGAAGAGTCTGAGGGCGAAGTTCGGGGTGAAACGCTCAAATGAGCAGCTCAGAAAGAGGTGGTCAGACCTCAAACTGAGGGAGCCAGACCAGTTGAGGAGCATAAAGAGGATGCTCGCTAAAAGTAAGTAAAATGACGACCTTTCTGCTATTAATCTTTTTAGAAACTGACTTTTTTTTTTTTTTTTTCATATTGGACTCCCTTCCAAAATGTAATATTTTGAACTAGGTTGGGCACAGTAATCGTTCGTTACGTTACCGACACTTCGTTCGGCCACTATCCGCGGTTTTGGCTTATTTAAGACCCCCAAAAGTAATTAGACATCTGCCATTTTTGATCAAGTATTGTGGCTAATTTTTAAGTCTAGATGATGTGTTTGTAAGGAGAATGAAATGCAAACTTTAATCAGTGTAAAGGAGAGGACACTCAGCAGCTGCTTCCACATCTGTACTTTGGAGCACTATAGTGTGGGCCACCAGACCCGCCTTTTTTGGGTGTCCCACACAGGTGCATCAGAGTTTATTTGTGGTGCCTCCATGTCCAAAAAATTACATCCAAATGTGAATACTAAACATATTTGGGGTCATAAATAATGCATTTTTCTTTAAATTCCGCACAAACACACACTTGTACCCCACTTCCAAACAATTTAGCCTGTTTTAAGTTTAAAAATGAGATTTTTACAGTGTGATAAATAGACCTTTGGTTTTATTCTCATAGGGGAGAGAAGACTGGGAGGAGGACACTCCAGGGAGCACATGCACCCCACAACTTCCAAGCAACCCCAAACTCCCAAAGATCCACAACCGAAAGATGTGCAGGAAGTTGAGGTGGAGGAAGGAGAAGTGCAGGAAGGAGAGGTGGATGACGTTGTGGATCTGGTCACCACAACAGGTCAGTATCTGACACCACAGCTTAAGGTAAGCGAGGTAGGCCTGCAGAGTTTTATTAATTTTTTTTTATGGTTTTTAGGGGATGGAAATGTTGTGAAGGATAGCACACCGTTCTCTGCTGACAGTGCCCTCCGCCTCATCCAGCAAGTGATGGAATGTAGCACGGAACTGGACCTAATTAAACAAAGAATCCATGTGATGGAACAAACATTTAAAGACATTCTCGATGTTTTGGGGAGAATTCAATAAGCCATCCAAACACATTTGTTTTTACATGTTTGTTTTTATATTTTTACTAATTTTTTGAGTAACAAAGCAGCCAAAAATTGAATATGCACACAGTGTGTGAACATGTGCTATCTGCCATCAGGGGATATCCATGTACGTCTTTTGTGGGTGCAACCCCTTCCTCGTATCAAAAGTCGGTGAACTGAGGAAGGGGATGCACCCCCAAAACACGTCCATTGATCACCCCTGATGGCAGATAGCACATGTTGACAATAGGGATCAGGATTGTAAACTTCCTATTTGCAAAAAATTAAAAATGTGTGCATATTGAATTTTTGGCTGGGCAAGGGGTGGCAGGACCCCATATTAGGACGGGCACATAGAGACATAGTTTGTGTAACTGAATGTCTCAGATTGCTCAGAGGTATCCAATGTTGTCATTTTAGAAATGCAAGTGGTATTTTTGTATTTTCATAAGCCAAAATTTGCCGGGTTGTGGCCAGGCCAACCCCAAAGTAAAAAAAAAAAAAAAAGTGCAGAGAGTAAAATATTTGACCACAAACAACGTGTAGCTTCTTTTTATAATACTCTCTAAGCTTATTTGGTTCTTTTGTAAGGTAGCATAGTGAAATTGGTTGTTATTTACTAAAGTAAAATACACTTGCCACTACAAATGCACAAAGACAAACTAGGAGACAGGAAAGAACAAATAATTAAAGGTTTAAACAAGATTTTTATTGGGATACTTAGACATAGGCTGGCATAGGAATTGCCCCCCTACCCGTGAAATACTCCATGTATTTGTCCCGAACCACACGGGCATTTTGGGGGGGCAAGCCAAGACGGGCAGATTCCAGGCCCGGAAGGGGATTTGCAGGGGAAAGTCCAGCCTCTGGCAAAACTGAGGCCATATACGAATTAGATTTTTGGCTCAGAAAGTTGTGTAGCACACAGCAGCATAACACTACATAGTTTATTTTGTAGTCCGCCAAGTGGATGGAAGTCATAAAAAGGCGGAACCGGCTGGCCATTATGCCGAAGGCATTTTCAACGACTCTTCGGGCCCTGGCCAGCCGGTAATTGAACACACTCTTCTCTGGGGTCAGGGTCCTCTGTGGAAATGGCCTCATAAGATGCCGTCCGAGTCCGAAGGCTTCATCAGCCAAGAAAACAAAGGGGAGTCCTTCAATATTCCCTGCATCCGGTGGCAATGCAAGGTCGTCACTCTGGAGACGGAGGGCAAACTCCGTCTGGATGAAGGATCCCCCATCGGACATCCGGCCATTCTTCCCTACATCAACATAGAGGAATTCATACCGTGCTGACACCACCGCCATCAGCACAATGCTATGAAACCCCTTGTAGTTGTAGTAGTAGGACCCAGAACGGGGTGGCGGCACGATGCGGACGTGCTTCCCGTCTATGGCACCACCGCAGTTGGGGAAGTCCCACCGCGTGGCAAACTCCGATGCCACAGTCTGCCATTCCTGTGGCGTGGAAGGAAGCTGTGGAGTGAAACAAGATGAAATAATATTAGAAAAACAAAGGCATACATTACAAGCAAATTCTAAACCAAAAAATTAGAGACCAACATCAATCTAATTATACGTTTATTAAGGTGTGTAAAAAAAGTATAATGGAAGGCTCATTTATCATATTCATCACCACCTCTGATGGGCCATTACTAAATTATTTTGGGGGGGGGGGAGATGTGTTTGGCCACAGGATAGCATTGCAGTGGCGGTGCGTCCAGAGTGGGCGCTGGAGCACTGTCCCCTCTCTCCTGTGCCCATCACTCAGAACAATACATAGGTTCATGCGTTGCATGAACCTATGTATTGTCTATGCCGCACACTATTCAGGTGGATGGCCTCTTGTAAAGCGACCGACATATGAATAATGAATCATTTAGGGGGTTAAAATTGCAGAGCAGAAACAGGTATTAAAAAAGTCTTGCAAATTACAACCTGAGGGATGTAATTGGCTTCCTCAAAGAAAAATCGGGGACGCAAGGAGGGGGCATTCCTTGTGTAAACACTGACAGGCTGCTCTGGCAATCATGTTCACCAAGTCTGTTTAATGGTAACATGATTGGCTGATGCAACATGAAGGGAAGGAGAAGACATCAAGGACAGAAGAAGGATGGCGCTGACCACAAGAAGGTAAGTGCAGGGCTGGGGGGAAACTGGCTGCATTAGAGGGGACTAAATGGCTGCATTGGAGGGGGCAACTGGGGGCGTTTATTAGGCAACAGAGCAAAAAAGGAGGAAGTTTATTTCCGAAATTGGGGTTGGAACCCCCCAACATTTGGAGCAACAGGCGCCCCTGCTGGAAAAGTTAGTGAGGGGAAATATTTAGGGAGGATAAAAAAGGGGCAATCTAAAGCTTCCAACATGCATGGGGACAAAGGGGACATTCTCAGCATATTACAATCATGGTAATTAGGGAAGGATGAAAGAAATACAATACATTAGCATACATGTAATACATAAAATGTGATGTTAAGGGAGAAAACTTACCCTAATATAGTCCTCCTGCAGGACTTGTATAATAGCAGAACAGGTGTCTGGGATTATGAGGCCCAGAGCCTGGGGGGAGATGCCTGTGGTGAACTTCAAGTCCTGAAGACTTCTCCCTGTCGCCAGGTAACGCAACGTGGCGATGAGCCTCTGCTCAGCACTGATGGCTTCCCGCATAACGGTGTCCTTCCTGGTAATATAGGGGGACACCAAAGCCAACAGTTCCTGAAAAACGGGGTCAGACATCCTCAGAAAATTCCTGTAGTCCTCAGGATTATTCTCGACGATCTCCCGCAGCAGAGGCATGTGGCAGAATTGGTCCCGCTGGAGCAACCAATTCTTGGTCCATGAACTCCTCCTCACACCATTCATGGACTGGTCTTGGTCCAAAACAAGCAGACCAACACCAAGCGCACGCACAGCACGAACTCGACGACGAGAACGTCCAGGCGACATGGCTAGGAAACGGTCGTCTAATCAGAACGTACAGAACAGAACGCACTTTAGAACAGCAAGGCCTATGAATAACGAACTGAAATTCAGAAACGAACAGGCAATAACGCACTGTAAAACAGATACGACCTGCCTAGACGCCCTGAAAGTCAAGATACGAACCCACAAGCACAAACTGAACCGCAGAAAACGATCTGAAAAGTACGAAGACTGAAAAGCGCGAATCGTCTCTTCCCAAACTTTTACTTCACACGCGGTAACACGAGATCAGCAAAAGCAGCCCAAGGGGTGGCGCCAAGAAAAAAGATCTTCCCCTTTATAGTGCCGTCGTACGTGCTGGACGTGAGCGCAGAGAACCACGAGGAAATTGGAAAATGACAGTGTGTACGCATAGAAAGCTTGACGAGAAAATCGACAAGCTTAACAAGAATCTCGTCGAAAAAAACGACGTGTTTTTTACGACGAGAAAATCGGTCGTGTGTACGAGGCCTCAGAGTTTCTCTTGATCCCTGACACAGAGATATGGTGTGAATATGGAATATATTATTTGCACCACATAATTTCCGATGGCACACTTAAAAACTTTGAGGACCTCCAAAATGAGTTCCTGCTGCCCAATTCTATGCTTTTTAGATTCTTCCAGGTGCGTCACGCAGCCCAAGCTCAGTTTCCCCAGCCTTTGCCACAATCTACGCCCAATGTTATTATGGCAGTGGTTAAGGGTGTGGACCCGCGAAAGCTGATCTCTGATTTTTATGTCATGCTTCTCACCCCATCATCTACCACGCTAGCCTACAGCCTTAAACCAAGATGGGAAAGAGAGGTGGGCCCACTGGAGGATGAGGAGTGGAGTGAAGCACTAGACTCGTGCAAGACTGTATCCCCCAAGCTCTCTGACAGGCTGACCCAGTTATACGTGGTGCACCGAGCGTATCTCACCCCCCTAAGAATCGCCCGCTTTAGACGACAGTTTTCTACCTTGTGCACAATGTGTAACCAAGCGACGGGCACATTCTTCCATCTACTCTGGGCGTGCCCGGTCCTTCAGGGTCTGTGGAAGCAGATTGTTGACTTCCTCCATGATGACATGGGATCCCCATTGACCCTGGACCCCAAACAATGCTTACTGGGGATATTCCCCGACTCTGAGATGGACAAATTCACTAAAACATTCTTGCATGAAACATTGTTTAATGCTAGAAAAATTATAGCCAGACAGTGGATGAGACCCACTCCCCCCAGCTTCAACGATTGGAAACTAGATATAAATAACACTCTTCCCTACAAAAAGTTCATATACATCAACAGAGGTTGTCCAGATAAGTACTACAAAATCTGGGATCGATGCCTTGAGTCCGCAGACACATGCGCTGATGGTCCGTAATACTATACATCCTTCTAGCGTGCAATTCCATGAATAGCGTGGACATAGGGTTTTCCACTTATTGATAGTCACTGAATCCAGTGTTCAATCTGAACAAGTTTTTTGATCTACTGTGCCTATATATGTATAAGCCACATTTCTTTGTTTTATGCATTTCTCCAGTATTGCCTTGTAACTTGCAGAATTATGTTCCAAATGTAAATTGTTCAATAAAAACTTTTTTTTCAAAAAAAAAAGGTCGGGAGAACCATTAGAAGCCCATCTCAACACAGCATATATCACAATTATTCCTAAATCTGACAAAAACCCTGAAGAGATTACCAACTACTGTCCAATTTCCTTAATAAATAATGATGTAAAGATCATGACAAAAATAATGGCCAATTGTTTAGCTTCCTTTATCAAAACATACATACATAAAGATCAAGTAGGCTTCATCCCGGGTAGACAAGGTCCTGATCAAATAAGGAGAGCAATAGATATGATCTCTATACTCCAATCTAATTGGAAGGGGGGTGCATAGCAGCAGGGGTTTCTTCTGTCCTTAGACCTCCAGAAGGCTTTTGATACTGTCTCCTGGTCCTATATATTCATCCTCATGGAACACTGGGGTTTCGGTGATCGATTCATGGGCCTCTTACACTCCCTATACTCTCATCCTAAGGCTCTAATCCGCCTACAAGGACATTATTCTAAACAATTTAACATAATAAGAGGCACTAGACAGGGGTGCCCGCTCTCCCCAATCATATTCGCTATAGTCATAGAAACTCTAGCGATAGCTATACGCCAAAATCCAGACATTCAAGGGGTTACTTGTGGAGACCAGATACATAAATGCGGCTTATTTGCAGATGATATTCTTCCATTTGTCACATCCCCTCTGACTTCTCTTCCAAATATCTGCAAAGTTTTGAACAGTTTCTCTAAAATTTCAGTACTAGAAGTTAATTATACTAAATCACAAGCCCTCAATGTTTTGCTCCCCCCTTCCAGGGTCTCCTTATTGAAGCAGTCATTTAAATTTGATTGGCATGATTTTTCAATCAGGCATTACGCTGACAGCCCGCATAGAATCTCTCTATGATCATAACTATACTCCATTATATAGGAAATTGGAGGATGGTCTCAAAGCCTGGTCAAAACACGAATTATCCTGATTGGGCAGAATAAACTCGATCAAAATGACTTTACTTCCAAGACTTCTCAATTATTTCAGATCGCTCCCCATTCCCATTAAAAAAAAACACTTAAAATCTCTCCAGATAGAAATTGCTGACGCTGAACTGAGAAGACGTGTGGAAGCGGAGCTCCACACAAACAGGGCGAATCCACCGCCATCACGGCCCTAATCCACACCATCGAACCCCGATCCCACCACGGACGGCATCTGGGCTCTCCCTGCTACAGCCCGATCTAACTATTGGCAGACTCTGCAGCTGAGCCGGGCATACGACCGGGCCCGCACCGCGAGGTACGGCCCCATCTTGAGGCCTGCTGACCCTCTGAGGTCCTCCGCTCACCAGTCCCGCGATCCGGAGAAGAAACGACTGCCTGGTATCTACCCACCAGCTGCCGCAGTCCCGGTGGGCACGGGACGAACGATCCACCATCCCTAACGCCTGAGGATCCCGGCCGCTGGCAGCTTCCATCTAGCTACCTGACGCCATCTTGCGGCCTGTCGTCCCGGACCTCCTCTGCTTCTGGAACACAGTGAGTAGCAGGGTGGCAGCCCTACTTGACCACAGCGGGTCACCCCTGGAAGAGACTGCTCACGGGTGCACTGGGGGGGCTCCGAGCGGGGAATCCGTAGGCCTAATCTGAGCGGAGCACTCAGGGTCGGCCTCCATCATTAGGAAAGTCCGAGGCTTGGGCCTACCCTCGGTAGTCGGAGGCCATCTTGATACTCGGGCCATCCCAGCCTCATCCCACCTCACCCCTCCTGAACAACTACCTCTAACCCAGCTTCAGTGCCTCACTGAGATCTCTACTTCCCCTCCTAACACAAGACAGCTGCTTAGAAGGAATAGCACGCTCACCAGGCCTCAGTTTGCTACCCCCTTATCATAAAAGCAGCAAAGGCACAGTCACCCCTATCTTCTCCAGTCCAGCCCTTATTCAGCAGACGCAGCTCAGCATACAAGCCAGTGAGGATGCACTGATTACTGCAGCATGGACCCTCTCTACTAGGCAACAACCTGATATCTGCAACTAGTCATCCCTTCCCCAACACAATTTACACACGCGTCAAGCGGACGCTCAGATAGTGCTTTTACCCAAGCACGACAGAACTGAATTCTACCACTTTCACTCAGGAATTAGGGTTAATGGCTTGGCGCAAGGCACGGACAGCAGATGTGTGAGTGAATCCTGAGTAGCTGTGAGACCTGGGCCTGAAAACAAACCGCACGAACAGTGAATATGCCCACACAGATTAAAAAAGGGACACATAACCACGTTCTCCGCTCTCTGACCACCCCCAAATGACGGTTATCATCATCAAACTTGAACAGGTACAGATATAGTGGGGGAGGGAGAAACCCAAAAATGGAGTCACCCCACGGTCACAATATTGGAGCGGAATTGGAAGACGATGAAGTGTCCCTCCCTCCATCTGAGGACTCTGCTGCGGGTCACAATGACAATGACAGACCTCTGACCTATGCTACCATGACAGATATAGCTGCGGACATCAAAAGATCTTTCACCTCCGCCATCATGGACATTAAAACGGAGCTGCTTAGGCTCTCTGAACAAATGGCTGTGACAGAAAATGCAGGGAAAAGAAGAGACAGAGCACTCGTCAGACTAGATGATATCACTGCCTCCCATTCCCAACATCTGATTGAAATGAATATCCATCAGCATACATGTGCTTCCATTGAGGAGACCTTAAATTTTAGAGTTAGGACTGCAGCATACAGGGAGCCTTGACGCGGCCTGCAGCTTACACATGTATTTGCAAATGCGTGCAACTAAACCCCTGTTTTTAAACGCACTGTTAGACAGGTGAATTTGTTTTGTTGCTGATTGGTTGGTAAGTTGAGCTTGGATATCCTGTGTGTTTTTTATTGACATGCGTCCGCCCATCCAGTGCTCCTTGCTGTGAAGACCAGTCATAGATGAGGGCAGTGACATTTTTGTTATATGTATTGTTGTCATTGTGGTCAGGCAACGCACTAGCACCTTTGCTTCCATGTGCTGGGTGTTTAGTGTGCTCCTGCCCCTTTAATGGAGGGTGGGCTACCCCCAGTCACCTGCCCTATATCTATCCATCAGCATACATGTGCTTCCATTGAGGAGACCTTAAATTTTAGAGTTAGGACTGCAGCATACAGGGAGCCTTGACGCGGACTGCAGCTTACACATGTATTTGCAAATGCGTGCAACTAAACCCCTGTTTTTAAACGCACTGTTAGACAGGTGAATTCGTTTTGTTGCTGATTGGTTGGTAAGTTGAGCTTGGATATTCTGTGTTTTTTATTGACATGCGTCCGCCCATCCAGTGCTCCTTGCTGTGAAGACCTGTCATAGATGAGGGCAGTGACATTTTTGTTATATGTATTGTTGTCATTGTGGTCAGGCAACGCACTAGCACCTTTGCTTCCATGTGCTGGGTGTTTAGTGTGCTCCTGCCCCTTTAATTGAGGGTGGGCTCCCCCCAGTCACCTGCCCTATATCTATCCATCAGCATACATGTGCTTCCATTGAGGAGACCTTAAATTTTTAGAGTTAGGACTGCAGCATACAGGGAGCCTTGACGCGGCCTGCAGCTTACACATGTATTTGCAAATGCGTGCAACTAAACCCCTGTTTTTAAACGCACTGTTAGACAGGTGAATTCGTTTTGTTGCTGATTGGTTGGTAAGTTGAGCTTGGATATTCTGTGTGTTTTTTATTGACATGCGTCCGCCCATCCAGTGCTCCTTGCTGTGAAGACCTGTCATAGATGAGGGCAGTGACATTTTTGTTATATGTATTGTTGTCATTGTGGTCAGGCAACGCACTAGCACCTTTGCTTCCATGTGCTGGGTGTTTAGTGTGTGCTCCTGCCCCTTTAATTGAGGGTGGGCTCCCCCCAGTCACCTGCCCTATATCTATCCATCAGCATACATGTGCTTCCATTGAGGAGACCTTAAATTTTAGAGTTAGGACTGCAGCATACAGGGAGCCTTGACGCGGCCTGCAGCTTACACATGTATTTGCAAATGCGTGCAACTAAACCCCTGTTTTTAAACGCACTGTTAGACAGGTGAATTCGTTTTGTTGCTGATTGGTTGGTAAGTTGAGCTCGGATATTCTGTGTGTTTTTTATTGACATGCGTCCGCCCATCCAGTGCTCCTTGCTGTGAAGACCAGTCATAGATGAGGGCAGTGACATTTTTGTTATATGAAATGAATAGGCACCTGGAGGATTTGGACAACAGAGGGAGGAGACATAACATAAGAATTAGAGGTGTCCCGGAGACAGTCCTTCCAGACCAAATCAAACCGGCGCTAACTTCCATCTTCAACAGTCTCCTGGACAGACCTGAACAATCTCCCATAGAATTTGACAGGGCTCACAGAGCTCTAAGAACCAGAGCGCCAGATGGAAATCCACCCAGGGATATCATATGCTGCCTACCCAATTTTGGCCTGAAGGAAGATGTTCTCCAAAAAGCGAGATCCAACGACCAAATCCTATTCAACGAGTCCGCAGTTCAACTATTTCAAGATCTGTCGCCAATTACTCTTAAGAACAGAAGAGCATTGAGGCCGCTACTGAATGTCTTAAGAGAAAAAAACATCATTTATAGATGGAAATTTCCATTTGCGCTCCAAGCATCTTACATGGGCAAGCAACACCTGCTAAAAATCCCGGAAGACTTAAAAAAATTCAGCGAAAACCTACAAATAGCTCCGATGGAACTACCCGAGTGGTATGCGGAATTCCTACTGCCGCCAGAAATCAACAACTATCAAGCTGGTTCCGGTTCAACACCTACCCGCTCACCTTATCAACAAGGGCCATACCGCAGAAACACCAACAGAAGCAATGTTGATCCTACCTCTTCCGCCAAAGGAGCCAAGAGTCCAAAGCTCATGTAAAAAGATCCATATTCACTTCTACAGCATACGTTCACAACACAGAAAGGGGACATCCACCCACCCCCCAACCCCCCCTGGGGGGAGGGGGAATTTACTTTTTTTTTTTTTGGAGCCCAAGACTGAAACCTCTGATCTGAGGCCTAGTTAGTTATATCCTCCGCCTCAACAGACTGTATTTCCTTGCCTGCTTGACGTGAGAAACTGATAAATACCTCCCCGCCTCTATGCTTTATATACTCCGAGCTACCTGGGACTATCTTGCCAGGGAACCACCTTAGGCTAGAAATTCTGACCATACAAAATCCTCGCAAGAACTTCTCCCCCCAATCTGGCAGAACAGTGAGTATTCTATTGAGTTACAATTAATGATGTTCTGACTGTGATCCCCCTGGACGGCAGAGGGTGCACTAACATTGTATTCGGAAGCATGGGTCGTGTCACACAGACACGGATCGCTGTTACATACATTGAAGGACCCACCTATGTCAGCGGCTACCGGTGGACAGACTTTTACACAAATCTGTCATGGGTAATATGTCAACATGCAATCACTCTTATGTAACTACTGTTATCTGAAAGTTGTGGGCCTTCTGTTTATGACCACTGTTAGCCGTTTTATGTTATTTCTCAATAGTACAAACTGCTTTTTAGGCTCCTAGGCTCTCTCTCCTGTCTGTCCCGCATGGACCAACCAGTTGTTTTGTACCATGTGGGATAGTAGGACAAGACTTTTTCATGATACTAACTGCCTATAGATCCTCACTGTTGTTACTTATGAGGCAGGAGCTAATACATATAACCTAGTAGGACAGTTGGACCCTTTCTCCACTCCACCCACCCCCCTTTTTTTTTTTTCGTCCCCAAATGCTGCTACTATTCTATCAGTTAATGGTTTAAGAATACAATACGATTTTATAACGCTCAACTCACCAGGTCTCTCAGTTTTATCTCACTTTACATGAGATACACCCACACACGTAACACACCTTAGTGATACGTTTTTAGTAATCACTATTTCACTGACACATCTGTTCTGTTGTGTCTCCCATTTACCCCTCAGAGTTGACATAGTCGTCTCGTTTTAAAGACGACTTATTTGCTCCTCACCATCTAGGTGTACCCCGAGCACCCACTCAACTTCCCCTACCTGCTCACCCCTATCCTTCTGCACTATCCCTAATCCCCCTCCTACCCCCCATACCCTATTAATAGCAAGATACAGTACTATCTATTAACTCCCTGAGTTCAGACCATGGCATACACTCACCTAGGGAAATCTCCAACGCTAATATCCCACAATGTTAATGGTATTAATATACCCGAGAAGAGATCTAAGCTACTAAGAGAACTTAAAAAAGCCCGCCCATCAGTAGTTTTCCTACAAGAAACACATTTCAAGAGCAAACATGTCCCTACATTCACAGATAAAATATACATAAAAATGTACCATGCCACAAACCCTCTGGCCAAAACTAAAGGAGTTTCTATATTAATTGACAAAAACTCCCCTCTAGAAGTTAAGCAACACCTCACGGACCCCGAAGGTCGCTATCTTTTCCTCAAAGGTGAATGGGCAGGTTCTCCCATCACGCTCGCTAATGTATACTTCCCAAACACCGCTCACATCTCATTCTGCCACAAGATAGTCAATGAACTTAAATGGTTTGCAGAGGGTTGTATCATTTTGGGGGGAGACTTTAATATCCCCCTCTCCCCCCTCAAAGACACTTCTACAGGACATACAGCAGTAACATATAAGATCCTCAAACGAATCAAGACACTCTTAAGATCCTTATCTTTAGTAGACACCTGGAGATCTATACACACCACTGAGAGAGACTATACCTTTTTTTCTCCCCCACATAAACGCTATTCACGTATCGATCTGATTCTGATCTCGCAAAGAGACCTGCTCTCATTACTTCAGGCTGAGATAGGTATAATCTGCCTATCAGACCATGCCCCTACAGCCATTTCATTGAAATTCGACCCTCCGAAACAACCCACTTTTAATTGGAGACTAAATGCTACACTCCTGACTGACCAGATCATTAAAGATGATATCCATGTAGCAATTAATGAATACTTTAAGACCAATAGCGACGCAGACACTAACCCACTAAATAACTGGGAAGCGCACAAAAGTGTGATAAGAGGAGAACTTATGAGATAGGGCGCCAGGAAAAAAAAAGAGAGGGAGAAAGAAATAACCAAACTGTCCTCGCGGATAGCCACATTGGAGTCACAACACAAACAATCACTCTCCATCGAGGTAGGAGAAGAGCTGGCACGCTGTAGAGAAGCCCTCAAATTTATACTGGATCTTAAAATTAGAAAGGCCCTCTTCTTCAAGAGAAGCATTTACTTCGAACACGGAGATAAAAGTGGGAAATTATTAGCCAAAGCACTTAAAGATAATACTATGACAGGACGCATACACGCTATCAGGGACAAAGATGGTACCCCCAAATACAAACCTACTGAAATAGCCGACCTTTTCCATAAGTTTTATTCAAAACTATATAATCTTCCAGAACAACACAGACCCCCACATATAACAACCACGAAACAAGAAACGATCCATGAATTCCTTAAGGATAGCAAAATTCCCATACTCAATCAGGAGGACTCGGCTAAATTAGAAGAACCCATTACCACTGAAGAAATTCTATTGGCGATTAAAGGCCTCAAGACAGGGAAAAGTCCGGGACCAGACGGTTTCACATCACAGTACTACAAAACTTACACACATCTCCTTGTAAAGCCCCTTAGATCCACCTTCAACTATTTGGCCACAAATGAACATAGCTCAAGTTCCTTCCTCATGGCAAACATCGCAATAATACCCAAGCCAGACAAAGACCATTCAGAATGTGCAAACTATAGACCCATCTCCTTACTGAATACTGATTTGAAACTACTGGCCAAAATTTTAGCTAACAGATTGAAACCCTTATTGTCAAAAATTATAGGCCCAGAACAAGTAGGATTTATGCCCGGCAGAGAAGCACGAGATAACATAACCAAAGCATTAAATTTAATACACTTCTCCCGAAATTCTAAAACAAGAGGTATGCTACTCTCCACCGATGCCGAGAAGGCTTTTGATAGAGTCTCCTGGGACTATATGATGGCCACATGCTCCCATGTTGGCTTAAATGTAAACATGATCTCTTGGATCTCAGCCCTCTATCGAAACCCGCGTGCAAAGGTCAAAGTCAACAATATCTTCTCTGACCCCGTTACGATTAACAACGGTACACGTCAGGTGCCCCCTCTCCCCCCTTCTCTTCATCATCTCACTGGAGCCCCTGATAAGGAAAATAAACCTGACGGATGATGTGTCTGGATTCAAGATAGGGAAGAGGGAGTACAAGGTCGCTGCTTATGCAGACGATTTATAATTTTTTATATCACAACCACACATTTCCATCCCTAATTAAAAAAAAGTCTTTGAGACGTTTGGATTCATATCCAACTTTAAGATTAACCAATCTAAATCTGAAGCCCTGAATATTAATTTACCCCCTGACCAACTAAACTTAATAAAGGACAACTACAACTATAGATGGGGTCAAAACACACTGAAATACTTAGGAATAAATCTGACTGAAAATTTAGACTCTCTTTATCAACACAACTATAAGCCACTGCTTACCTCACTGATTAAAGAACTACAAGCATGGTCCTCCAAGACCTTCTCGTGGTTCGGCAGAGCTTCAATTTTAAAAATGACGGTACTCCCGAGGTTGCTCTACCTGTTTAATGCACTTCCCATTAAAATCCCAGAGGCTTTTTTTACAAGCCTCCTTAAGGCTCAGAGAGATTTCCTATGGGCAGGCAAGAAACCAAGAATCAAATTCAACTTGCTGACACGTCCCAAAAATAGAGGAGGAATAGGCCTGCCGGACTTTAAAAAATATCACCAAGCATCCCACATCACTAGAATACTTGATTGGCACTGCCATGGCCAGGACAAAGACTGGATCCAACTGGAACAAAGCCTAACTCCAAACAACCTACTTTTCTATCCCTGGACACTTCATTCCAAAAGAGACAAGAATCAGACACATCCCTTAGTAGCAAACACCCTTCATGTTTGGCACAAGATCATAGGTAAACACAACATTGCTTCCATACCTGGCCCTCTAACCCCGGTCTTCAACAACCCGGATTTTATCCCGGGACACCTCTTGAAGAACGCGATCCCACACATGACTTCCCAATGCCTATCAGACTCCGGGGTTAAAACTTTAGAAGACCTGCAGGCAGGCTGGGGGGGACCGTTTCCTGGCCTCTGGTTTTACTTCCAACTAAGAGACTTCCTGATTAATAGCAAATGTAGATCACTGTACTGCCTGCCAATGTCCCCACTTGAAAAACTCTGCTTCAAGAGAATCTCAGTAGCACATACTACTTCCCTAGCCTATGCCTGGTTAAATGAGGCTCAACACACAGACGACTTGAAACACAAGGCTAAATGGGAAAGTGACCTTAAAACTAAGATAACGACAAACCAATGGGAGAAGGCATGTATTATGACCCACAAATGTTCACTAAGCTCCAAATATCAGGAGGTCTCTTACAAAATCCTCACCCAATGTTACATTACACCCCGGAGGTCCGGGAGATGGTCCACCACAGCCTCAGATACATGCTGGCGCTGCGAACAGGACACTGGCACCTTTCTCCATATATGGTGGGAGTGTCCATTGATCCTGGAGTACTGGGCTGAGATTAGGAAGTGGATCCAATTCGTTACTGAAACCACTGTAAACCTCACAGCGGCAGCCTGCCTGATTAATGTTAACACACTCGCTATAGGCAAATATAAGAAATCTCTCACTAGACATCTCCTCCTTGCAGCAAAAACACTTATCCCACTCCATTGGAAGACCAAACGGATACCAAAAATCAGAGATTGGTTGGATAGAGTAGAACATATACACAAAATGGAAGAAATTGCAGCAATGAAAAGAGAGAACAGCGATAATTTTAATGAAATCTGGCAACCTTGGGTCGTATTCTCGTACTCCCCAGAATTCCAGCTGCTTAATACATAACCCCCTACCACCTACATTATCCAAATTGGACTGACTGTGAAATCCACACGTGATGAGACTAATTTATAACACACTGAATATGTATTTGAGATGGTCTGTGTCAGGGTCACCTGTGGCCAGGTGACAGATGCACACCGTAGGGGGACAGGAGTGCACCGCGAGGTAGTGAACCCTATGGCTGGCTTCTGTGGATAGGAAACTGGGTGGTTGTGGAAAGCGGGACCAGAGGAGCACAACCGGGATCCCAACGGAAGCGAGAGCCAAGATTCCCCAGGGCGCGGAGTCTAAGACCCAGCTGGTCTTCTCCAGGGCCTCTAGTGGTGAGGATGTTACGCTGCAGGCTGGGACCAGGTCGCGGCCCCTGGAGTTTCCTAGCTCACGCCCCGTAGGATAAGGGGAAGCAGCAGCACACGATAGAGAGAACCGAATAACAAGCCGAAGGTCAGGGGCCACAAGCAGACAAGGATAACGAAGAACGAGCCGAAGGTCAAGGGTCACGAGCAGACAGGGATGGTCGGGGACAAGCCAATAACGTAACAGAGAGACAGACGTAGCACACGGCAGGCAGGAACCCAAACACACAATGCCTAACAAACACGTTGATCAGCAAAGCAGGCTTGCAGTGCACAGGTTAATATAGTGTTCAGTGATAGGGCCTGGGGTGGAGTCAGGCTGGGAGGAGATTATAAAGGAAGCCAGGTGAAGGAGGTCTGGTCTCTAGATGAACACATGAGGAGGAAGGTAAGATGGCAGACAGACATTAATGCATATCCATGACAGTACCCTCCCTCTTACGAGGCCTCCCCCTTCCCCGCCTGGGCCCAGGTTTAGAGGGAAACTTCAGATGAAACTCCTTTAACAGACGAGGTGCAAAGACCTCAGATGCAGTGATCCAAGACCTCTCCTCAGGACCAAACCCTTTCCAATGAACGAGGTACTGAAGAACGCCTTTACAGAGTCGGGAGTCCAGAATTTGACTGATCTCGTACTCCTGATTATCCTCCGAGACAGGCGCCACGGTAGGAAGAGGACGAGAGAATTTATTGAGGACTAAAGGCTTTAGAAGAGCAACATGAAAGGAGTTAGTGATTTTAAGGCTCTTAGGAATCTGGAGTTTGAAACAAACCGGATTCAGTTTAGCAGTTACCGTGTATGGACCGATGAATCGTGGAGCAAACTTCAGAGAAGGAACTCGGAGCTTGATGTTCCTGGTAGAGAGCCAGACTTTGTCCCCTGGCTGAAGAGAAGGCGGTTTACGCCTGCGGCGGTCGGCAAAGCCTTTGAATTTTTCAGCAGCTGCCCGGAGGGAATCATGAACGTGACCCCAAACGGAATTGAGAGACTCCTGAACCGAAGCCAAAGCTGGAATGTCTGGAGAACAGATCATAGGAAGAGGAAGTTGAGGGTGTTTTCCATAAACTGTGAAAAAGGGTGTCTTCTGCGAACTGGTATTCACATGATTGTTATGGGAGAATTCTGCCCACGGGAGTAGAGAGGACCAATCGTCATGGTGAGAAGACACAAAGGTGCGAAGAAAGACCTCTAACTCCTGATTAACCCTCTCAGTCTGTCCATTGGATTGGGGATGGTAAGAAGAAGAAAAATCCAAGACAATATTGAGGGACTTGCAAAAGGCTCTCCAAAAACGAGACGTGAACTGGACTCCCCTGTCGGAAACAATATGAGAAGGGACCCCATGTAGGCGGAGAATTTCTCGAATGAAAATGGGAACCAAGGCAGGGGCAGAAGGAAGACCAGGAAGAGGAACAAAATGAGCCATCTTGGAGAATCGATCGATTACCACCCAAATGACTGTATTATTCTCAGACAGTGGGAGATCGGTGATAAAATCCATGGCAATATGGGCCCAGGGTTCCTTAGGAATAGGCAAGGGCATGAGGAGACCAGCAGGAGCTTGTGTGGAGGATTTGGACTGAGCACAGACATGACAAGCTTTAACGTAGTCTTTGACGTCTGAGCGGAGATTAGGCCACCAGTAGTGACGACTGATGAGTAGGAAGGATCGGAGGAATCCAGAATGCCCTGCCACCTTGGAATCATGTCCCCAACGAAGGATCTTAGCTCTTAGCTCAGTGGGGACAAAGGTCTTACCAGGCGGAATTTTAGACTTCAGGGTGGTAGAGTGGGCAATAATGCATGAGGTGGGAATGATCGGCTCAGGTTCAGGGGCGGACTCCTCGTCCAAAGTGTCAAATGACCTAGAGAGCGCATCAGCCCGACCGTTGCAGGAACCAGGTTTGTAGGTAATCGTGAAATTAAAACGGGCAAAGAAGAGACTCCACCTGGCCTGTCTAGGATTCAGACGTTTAGCATTCTGTAGATACTGTAAATTCTTGTGATCGGTAAAGATCGTTATGGAGTGAGGGGAACCCTCCAAGAGATGACGCCACTCCTCTAACGCCAATTTAATTGCGAGAAGTTCCCGATCACCGATGGCATAATTCCTCTCTGCCTGAGAAAATTTTTTGGAGAAGAACGCACATGGTTGGCGTCTCTTCTCAAAGATTTGAAGAAGCACAGCTCCCACCCCCATTGAGGAAGCGTCCACTTCAATAAAAAATGCATTCCCAGGATTTGGTCTCCTCAAGAGGGGGCCAGAAACAAAGGCCTGTTTCAGGTTGTGAAATGCAGAGACAGCTTCGGGAGGCCAGTCTCTGGCATTCACACCCTTCTTGGTCAAAGCGATAATAGGCGCGGCAATGGAAGAGTAATTCCTTATGAACTGCCTATAATAATTAGTGAAGCCAAGAAAGCGCTGTGTGGCCTTGAGGCTAGCAGGAAGAGGCCAGTTGGTGATAGCCAAGACCTTCCCAGGGTCCATACGAAGCCCCGAACATGAGACAAAGCACCCCAAAAACAGGACCTCAGAACATTCAAAGGAACATTTCTCCAGCTTGGCATAGAGATTGTTCTCTCTAAGACGTTGAAGTACAGTGCGGACATGGTTTCTGTGGACGAGCAGATTTTCAGAAAAGATCAGAATGTCATCCAGATAGATGACAACAAACTGGTACAGCAGATCTCTGAAGATTTCATTGACAAAGTTTTGAAACACGGCTGGAGCATTACACAGACCAAAAGGCATCACCAGATATTCGTAATGCCCGTCTCTAGTGTTAAATGCAGTCTTCCATTCGTCACCCTCCCGTATTCGAATGAGATTGTACGCGCCTCTGAGATCCAACTTGGTGAAAATGGAGGCACCCTTCAACCTATCGAATAGCTCAGATATTAAGGGTAAGGGGTATCGATTTTTAATAGTAACCGCATTTAAACCCCGATAATCGATGCAGGGTCTTAAGGTACCATCCTTTTTGGCAACAAAAAAGAACCCTGCCCCTGCAGGCGATGAGGATTTCCGGATGAACCCTCTCTCCAGATTCTCTGCTACATACTCCGACATGGCCTGGGTCTCTGGGATGGACAGAGGGTAGGTACGACCCCTGGGTAGAGTTGCTCCGGGGACAAGATCAATAGCACAGTCAAAAGACCTGTGGGGAGGAAGCACCTCAGCTGATTTTTTACAGAACACATCCCGGTAATCGCTGTATGCGGCGGGAAGATCAGAAGAAACAGAAGTGGCAGCAACCGGAAGACTCTCCTTGGGGGTCACCTTGAGAAGACACGACGAGAAACATGAGGAACCCCAGGCCAGGATCTGCCCAGAGACCCAGTCCACATGTGGAGAGTGGAGCTGTAGCCAAGGGAGGCCCAATACAACTGGGGTAGAGGCCTTGGGTAGAATAAGAAAGGATATCCACTCCTGGTGGAGAATCCCTACCGACATCCTAATGGGTAGCGTCTGGAAGCGAATAGGGCCCCCTGGGAGAACAGTGCCATCAATTGCCGAGACTACCAATGGGGTAGTGAGAGGTGAAAGGGTAAGCTTCATAGAAGAAGCAGTTCTCCAATCCATGAAATTGCCGGCAGCCCCGGAATCCAGGTATGCAAGGGTTGACTGAGGAGAAGTGCCTACATGAAGGGACACCGGCAAGAGCAGGCGAGAAGGTGATGTTTCTGGGTCCAATACTCCACCTTCCAAATGTATTAGACCCGAGCGTTTCCCGGACGAAGCGAGCAGGAGTCACGAAAATGACCCTTGCCTCCACAATAGAGGCACAAGCCCAGAGTTCTGCGCCTAGCACGTTCTTCGGGGGTTAGTCTGGTCCGGCCCAGCTGCATAGGTTCTTCAGCAGGTAGAGGATGCTCCACGGAATGAAGGGAGGGGAGCTCAGACTGGCTAGGACCCAGAGAGTGCTGGCGTCTTTTTTCTAAGGACCTCTCTTGAAAACGAATGTCGATCTGGTTGCATAATGAAATTACATCGTCCAGACCGACGGGAATGGCTCTTCCCGCTAATTCGTCTTTCACTCGGTCAGAGAGGCCATGTAAAAAGGTAGCGACCAGGGCCTCATTATTCCAGCTCAATTCAGCTGTGTGGATACGGAACTGAAGAGCATATTGCCCCACTGAACTAGATTCTTGGCGAAGACGTAAGACAGCACTAGCCGCTGAAGAAGCCCGAGCCGGCTCTTCGAAGATATTACGAAAGAGCTTCAAGAATTCGGACAGACTGGAAACCACCGGATCGTTCCTCTCCCACAGGGGGGCAGCCCAGGCCAAAGCTTCACCGGAGAGGAGGGAAATGATATAGGCTACCTTAGCCCGGTCAGATAGGAAGCTTTGAGGCTGAAGCTCAAAATGAATAGTGCATTGGCTGAGAAACCCCCTGCAGGCCTTGGAGTCCCCAGAGAAACGGAACGGAGCTGGCAATCTTAGTGAGTGTGAGGCTGCGACTGGTGCGATAGGTACAGCCGCTGGTTGTACTTGGGGTTGCGGATTCGGGGTTCCCAAGGAGACCTGAAGCTGCTCGAATCGAGAAGCCAGATCCTGGAGGAATCGCATCGCCTGGGTCTGATTTGATTCCTGGGTCTCAAGTCTGCGAACTATGCCCTGCAATGGATCATCCGCGGGAAGCGGGATGTCAGCCGGGTTCATGGCTGATCAAACTGTCAGGGTCACCTGTGGCCAGGTGACAGATGCACACCGTAGGGGGACAGGAGTGCACCGCGAGGTAGTGAACCCTATGGCTGGCTTCTGTGGATAGGAAACTGGGTGGTTGTGGAAAGCGGGACCAGAGGAGCACAACCGGGATCCCAACGGAAGCGAGAGCCAAGATTCCCCAGGGCGCGGAGTCTAAGACCCAGCTGGTCTTCTCCAGGGCCTCTAGTGGTGAGGATGTTACGCTGCAGGCTGGGACCAGGTCGCGGCCCCTGGAGTTTCCTAGCTCACGCCCCGTAGGATAAGGGGAAGCAGCAGCACACGATAGAGAGAACCGAATAACAAGCCGAAGGTCAGGGGCCACAAGCAGACAAGGATAACGAAGAACGAGCCGAAGGTCAAGGGTCACGAGCAGACAGGGATGGTCGGGGACAAGCCAATAACGTAACAGAGAGACAGACGTAGCACACGGCAGGCAGGAACCCAAACACACAATGCCTAACAAACACGTTGATCAGCAAAGCAGGCTTGCAGTGCACAGGTTAATATAGTGTTCAGTGATAGGGCCTGGGGTGGAGTCAGGCTGGGAGGAGATTATAAAGGAAGCCAGGTGAAGGAGGTCTGGTCTCTAGATGAACACATGAGGAGGAAGGTAAGATGGCAGACAGACATTAATGCATATCCATGACAGTCTGTTAATGTATCGGTATAACCTGTTATCTCCATGCGCTTATTATCCTGCTACCACCCCTCATTACCCCACCCTTCCCTCTCTTACCCTCTTTTTCTTCCCTCTCAACCACCCCATTTCTTTCCGCCACTTCCTCTAAACTTATTGTTAAGCATATACCTATTTCATGCTACGCCTTTGTGTCATACTCGGGGCTTGATAATCGATTAAGCCCTGGATGTTCAAATTTCTATGATATAGATGCTTCTTTGTTTCTTTGTCTTATTACTTGTTATCTGTACCAATCCTCAATAAAACTTTGATTGTGAAAAAAATAAAAATAAAAAATCTCTCCAGAGTAAGATCCTCAAATATATTTGGAACTCCTCTGGTTACCGTATAACCCAGAACACTCTTTTTCTCCATAGACGTGGAGGAGGCTTGGACCCAGACTTATCACCCAGACTTATATAAATATTTTATAGCAGCAAGATTAGCACAACTCTCCTCGATATACTCAAGGTCTGAAAAACCGGATTGGATTAAGATTGAAAATCAGGCAGTTCCCTACTTTTCCCTTGATTACCTTTTATGGTGCCCACCTATGAAACGTGACGCATAATGTCTCCTACCCTTTCTCAATCTTTAGCTCTTTGGGACAGATTCAGAAGTCACTCTGTTCTTGTTTCTACAGGCCGTCCTCTGACTCCTATATTCAATAACCCAGAATTTCCCCCGGGTCTAAATGTCGAGACATTCAAATGGTGGACGGACAGGGGACTATACCGTATAGGAAACTTCTTTAACTCTGGGACTCCTATAACTCTTAATCACTGCATCAAAATACTGAAACTCCCAGAATCCAAAAGATTGCACTTCAGCCAAATCTTAAATTTCTTAAATCACATTTTGAAGGATAAACCTTCACCGCTCCAACTCACGAAATACGAAGCCTGGTGTAGCCAGGATGAGGAGCCAGGGGGAGGTATTTCGGTCATATACTCATCCCTCACTCACTCCTCAAAGAAGTCCTCTTTCATGACAGCTTGGGAAACGGACTTTAAATTTAATTGGAGTCTGGAGACCTGGCATACGGCTTGCTCAAAGTCCTTTAAAGGTATTCTGAACATAAATCTAATGGAAGCTAATATTAAGGTCTTAACTAGGTGGTATCTTACCCCCTCTAAATTAGCTGCAATATACCCATCTTTAGATCCCTCGTTTTAGAGGATGCCAACTTTGGGGATCAATGTCCCACATCTGGTGGGAATGTCCAAGGATCTGCTCTTTTTGGTACAAAATTTTTAATTTGATCTTCAGGGTGACTAATTGCCAGGTCCCCAGATCCCCACTTGTAGCTCTTTTAAATGCACGGATACCCCAAACAACTAAGAATACTCAAACACTAATTAATTTCATCCTCACAGGAGCCAAGATAACTATAGCCAAGGCTTGGAAAAAAACTAAACCATTCCTTTCTGATGTCAAACGTAAGGTGTCATGGATAATGACTCAAGAAAAACTCGCTAGTATTCTTAATAACACAATCTCAAAATTTGAAATATTCTGGGGACCTTGGGCTAATTATATTGGGATATCACTTACTTAAACTAGTAGTTAAGCATGTACCCTCTCTTCTTCTTTTCTTTTCCTAGCTCTCTCCTATCCTTTTCTATCCTTATTTTATTTTTACAACAAGACACCCAGAGATGTTTTTTAAGGTACATATCCTTAGTTCATTTCTATAATTTTATTGAATTTCTAAGCTTTCATTTAGGAGAGTTATCGTGTCGTTTAATTAGTTATACTTCCTGGTAAGTGAAGCTGGGAAGGCTACACTTAAGCCGTGTACACACGATCGGTTTTACCGATGAAACCAGTCCAATGGACTTTTTTCATCGGACAAACTGATCGTGTATGGGCCCCATCGGTCTTTTTTCCATCAGTGTTTAAAAATAGAACATGTTTTAAATTTATCCGATGGTTAAAAAACCGATAGCAAATTACTATAGTCTGTGCGGAACTCCATCGGATAAAAAACCCACGCATGCTCAGAATGAAGTCGACGAATGCTCAGAAGCATTGAACTTCATTTTTCTCGGCTCATGGAAGTGCTTTACGTCACCACGTTTGGAACGGTCGGTTTTTTGACTGATGGTGTGTAGGCAAGACTGATGGAAGTCAGCTTCATCGGTTTTCCGATGGAAAAATCCATCGGTTTAAAAACCATAGGAAATCCGATCGTGTGTACAGGGCTAAAGAGTTTATATGGAGGACTGGAGGTTCCCTTTTCGGGCACAGCTTGATCTCGATAGGGGTGCTACGGAGAGACATGAATCTTTAGCCCTTTAAAGTTATATTGAGGCCTCCCTAGCGTTTCCTAGACTAAAGTGTAATTTTTAATTTACTGTATTTTATTTATATACTGTCTCCTGCTTATTATTCATAGGATATTATATATTATCACTACTTTATTGTCCTCCGGGATGTACCTTTACTGTATGAATATGTATTGTTTCTTATTGTTTACTTTAAGAATATAAAATATTTTGAAAGTAAAAAAAAAATAGAAGTCATGTACACTTGGGGATGGAACATCAGACATCAAAAGATCATCTAAAGGGACTCGTCACCACAATATCATCTGATACCTCACTGAAGCTAGGACACACAGCTCCAGCATAGCTAGAGGCCATTTTGGGGAAGGCCAACTATGCCCATTAATCGGCAGCCATTTTTATGTCTGGTCATCCTCTATCTAAAAGATTACCTGATACTTGGAGGGTAATTATAATATTATAATTATAATATATTATATATATATATAAAAGTCCAAAGTGCAGCGCTTAGTGAAAATCAATGTCCTGGTGTGAAATCGGCAAACAAGATGACTGTAGAAAACTGATAGGAACCACCACCAGAACTTTAAGTGTGCAATCGTAAAAAGCACACCACCCAAATGTGCTCACAAAATGCTTACCGGAAGGCAAACATACATAAACAATGTAAGTATATTTGCAGAGGGTCAGTGTATAGACACAGATATCCAAGCCTGATGGATCACACCCACATCAAAAACGACATCCAGAGCTCAGTTGGAAATGGAGATGAAATGTATCCTCAGCAGGGAGTAGTTTACCAAATGAAAGAATAAACTAACATAGTGAAGCCCATAAGGTAAAAGGACAAAGGTATTTTATTGTATTCTACTTACAACAAAGGACCATCATCAAGGCATAAAAATATATATATAAATCCGCGGCTCTCAGCGTGCTTGTATCGGCCAGCCTAATACTGTAGGCTGGCCGATACAAGCACGCTGAGAGCCGCGGATTTATATATATATTTTTATGCCTTGATGATGGTCCTTTGTTGTAAGTAGAATACAATAAAATACCTTTGTCCTTTTACCTTATGGGCTTCACTATGTTAGTTTATTCTTTCATTGGTAAACTACTCCCTGCTGAGGATACATTTCATCTCCATTTCCAACTGAGCTCTGGATGTCATTTTTGATGTGGGTGTGATCCATCAGGCTTGGATATCTGTGTCTATACACTGACCCTCTGCAAATATACTTACATCGTTTATGTATGTTTGCCTTCCGGTAAGCATTTTGTGAGCACATTTTGGTGGTGTGCTTTTTACGATTGCACACTTAAAGTTCTGGTGGTGGTTCCTATCAGTTTTCTACAGTCATCTTGTTTGCCGATTTCACACCAGGACATTGATTTTCACTAAGCGCTGCACTTTGGACTTTTATACTATTACGTTTGCTTTATCAACAGACTGTGCTGGCTGCTTTTTGTTTTTTGTTTCATATATACTTATATATTTTTTTTGGTTAGCGCAAATATTTGTTCACCTTGTTATATATATATATATATATACTGTATATATACACTCTATTGATACAGACAATTTTTTAACTTTTATGCAATTATCTTAGTGTCTATGTACATCACAATCGGGATATTATGGTGTTTGTATGTGATTTATTGTTACATAGATACATGGTAGGTGAGGTTGAAAAAAGACAAAAGTCCATCAAGTCCAATCTATGTGTGTGATTATATGTCAGTATTACGTGTATATCCCTGTATGTTGTAGTCGTTCAGGTGCTTATCTAATAGTTTTTTGAAACTATCAATGCTCCCCACTGAAAGCACCACCTGTGAAAGGGAATTCCACATCCTGGCTGCTCTTACAGTAAAGAACCCTCTACGCAGTTTAAGGTTAAACCCCTTTTCTTCTAATTTTAATGAGTTCCATGTGTCTTATTAAACTCCCTTCCAAAAATTGCTTGGGTGATGAATCTTCAAAAAACTTCAAGGAAAAGTGATCCCACCACCACATAGATTGCTCGCTCACCTCCTTCAGGTGACCCTGCAAGGGGTCAAACACGCCTTTGTCATAGATATGCACTAATGTCTGTCTGCCATCTTACCTTTTCTCCTCATGTGTTCATCTTAGAGGCCAGACCCCTTCACCTGGCTTCCTTTATAATCTCCTCCCAGCCTGACTTCACCCCAGGGCCTATCACAGAACACTATATTAACCTGTGCACTGCAAGCCTGCTTTGCTGATCAACGTGTTTGTTAAGCATTGTGTGTTTGGGTTCCTGCCTGCCGTGTGCTACGTCTGTCTCTGTGTTACGATATTGGCTTGTTCCCGACTATCCCTGTCTGCTTGTTACCCTTGACCTTCGGCTTGTCCTTTGTTTATCCTTGTCTGCTTGTTGCCCAGACCTTGGCTTTCCCCTCACTATTCTTGTATCCTGTGCTGCTGCTTCCCCTCTCTCCTCCTTACCCTTCGGGGCGAGAGCTAGGGGACTCTAGGAGCCGCGACCTTGACCCAGCCTGCAGCGTAACATCCTCACCACTAGAGGCTCTGGAGAAGACCTGCTGGGTCTTAGACTCCGCGCTCTGGGGAATCTCGGCTCTAGCTTCCTGTAGGATCCCGGTTGTGCTCCTCTGGTCCCGCTTTCCACAACCACCTAGTTTCCTATCCGCAGCAGTCAGCCATAGGGTTCACTACCTTGTGGTGCACTCCTGACCCCCTACGGTGTGCATCTGTCATCTGGCCACAGGTGACCTGACAGTTTGATCAGCCATGGACCCGGCTGACATGCCGCTCCCCGCGGATGATCCATTACAGGGCATAGTCCATAGACTTGAGACCCAGGAATCTGATCAGACTCAGGTGATGCGATTCCTCCAAGTTCTGGCTTCTCACTTCGAGCAGCTTCAGGTCTCCTTGGGAACCCCAAATCCGCAACCTCAAGTACAACCAGCGGCTGCGCCTTTCGCACCAGTCGCAGCCACACACTCACTAGAACTGCCAGCTCTGTTCCGTTTCTCTGGGGACTCCAAGGCCTGCAGGGGGTTTCTCAGCCAATGTACAATTCATTTTGAGCTTCAGCCTCAAAACTTCCTGTCTGATCGGGCTAAGGTAGCCTATATCATCTCCCTCCTCTCCTGTGAAGCTTTAGCCTGGGCTGCCCCCCTGTGGGAAAAGAATGATCCGGTGGTCTCCAGCCTGTCCGACATCTTGGAGCTCTTTTGTAACATCTTTGAGGAGCCGGCTCGGGCTTCTTCAGCGGCTAGTGCCCTCTTACGTCTTCGCCAAGGATCTAGTTCTGTGGGACAATATGCTCTTCAGTTCCGTATCCACACAGCTGAATTGAGCTGGAACAATGAGGCCCTGGTCGCTACCTTTTTACATGGCCTTTCTGACCGAGTGAAAGACAAATTAGCGGGAAGAGCCACCCCCGTCGGTCTGGACGATGTAATTTCTTTGTGCAATCAGATCGACATTCGTTTTCAGGAGCGGTCCCTAGAGAGAAGACGCCAGCACTCCCTGGACCCTAGCCAGTCTGAGCTCCCCTCCCTTCGTCCTGTGGTGCATCTTCTGCCTTCTGAGGATCCTATGCAGCTGGGCCGGACCAGACTAACCCCCGAAGAACATGCTAGGCGCAGAACTCGGGGCTTGTGCCTCTATTGTGGGGGCAAGGGTCATTTTCGTGACTCCTGCTCGCTTCTGTCCGGGAAACGCTCGGTCCTCATACATTTGGAAGGTGGAGTATTGAACCCATAAACCTCACCTTCTCGTCTTCTCCTGCCAGTGTGCCTTCATGTAGGTACTTCTCCTCAATCAACCCTTGCATATCTGGATTCTGGGGCTGCCGGCAATTTTATGGATTGGGGAACTGCTTCTTCCATGAAGCTTGCCCTTTCACCTCTCGCTACCCCATTGGTAGTCTCGGCAATTGATGGCACTGTTCTCCCAGGGGGCCCTATTCGCTTCCAGACGCTACCCATTAGGATGTCGGTAGGGATTCTCCACCAGGAGTGGATATCCTTTCTCATTCTACCCAAGGCCTCTACCCCCATTGTATTGGGCCTCCCTTGGCTACAGCTCCACTCTTCACATGTGGACTGGGTCTCTGGGCAGGTCCTGGCTTGGGGCCCCTCATGTTTCTCGTCATGTCTTCTCAAGGTGGCCCCCAAGGAGAGACTTCCGGTTGCTACCACTTCTATTTCTTCTGATCTTCCCGCAGCATACAGCGATTACCGGGACGTGTTCAGTAAGAAATCAGCTGAGGTGCTTCCTCCCCACAGGTCTTTTGACTGTGCTATTGACCTTGTCCCCGGAGCAACTCTGCCCAAGGGTCGTACCTACCCTCTGTCCATCCCAGAAACCCAGGCCATGTCTGAGTATGTCGCAGAGAATCTGGAGAGAGGTTTCATCCGGAAATCCGCATCGCCTGCAGGGGCAGGGTTCTTTTTCGTTTCCAAAAAGGATGGTACCCTAAGACCCTGTATCGACTATCGAGGTTTAAATGCGGTTACTATTAAAAATTGATACCCCTTACCCTTAATATCTGAGTTATTCGATAGGTTGAAGGGTGCCTCCATTTTCACCAAGTTAGATCTCAGAGGCACGTACAATCTCATTCGAATACAGGAGGGTGACAAATGGAAGACTGCATTCAACACTAGAGAGGGGCATTACGAATACCTGGTGATGCCTTTTGGTTTGTGTAATGCCCCAGCCGTGTTTCAAAACTTCGTCAATGAAATCTTCAGAGATCTGCTGTACCAATTTGTTGTCATCTATCTGGATGACATCCTGATCTTTTCTGAAAATCTCCTCGTCCACAGAAACCATGTCCGCACTGTACTTCAGCGTCTTAGAGAGAACAATCTCTATGCCAAGCTGGAGAAATGTTCCTTTGAATGTTCTGAGGTCCTGTTTCTGGGGTGCTTTGTCTCATGTTTGGGTCTTTGTATGGATCCTGGGAAGGTCTTGGCTATTACCAACTGGCCTCTTCCTGCTAGCCTCAAGGCCACACAGCGCTTTCTTGGCTTCACAAATTATTATAGGCAGTTCATAAGGAATTACTCTTCCATTGCCGCGCCTATTATCGCTTTGACCAAGAAGGGTGCGAATGCCAAAGACTGGCCTCCCAAAGCTGTCTCTGCATTTCATGACCTGAAACAGGCCTTTGTTTCTGGACCTCTCTTGGGGAGACCAAATCCTGGGGATGCATTTTTTATTGAAGTGGACGCTTCCTCAATGGGGGTGGGAGCTGTGCTTCTTCAATTCTTTGAGAAGAAACGTCAACCATGTGCGTTCTTCTCCAAAAAAAATTCTCAGGCAGAGAGGAATTATGCCATCGGTGATCGGGAACTTCTCGCAATTAAATTGGCGTTAGAGGAGTGGCGTCATCTCTTGGAGGGTTCCCCTCACTCCATAACGATCTTTACGGATCACAAGAATTTACAGTATCTACAGAATGCTAAACGTCTGAATCCCAGACAGGCCAGGTGGAGTCTCTTCTTTGCCCGTTTCAATTTCACGATTACCTACAAACCTGGTTCCTGCAACGGTCGGGCAGATGCGCTCTCTAGGTCATTTGACACTTTGGACGAGGAGTCCGCCCCTGAACCTGAGCCGATCATTCCAACCTTGTGCATTGTTGCCCATTCTACCACCCTGGAGTCTAAAATTCCTCCTGGTAAGACCTTTGTCCCCACTGAGCTAAGAGCTAAGATCCTTCGTTGGGGACATGATTCCAAGGTGGCAGGTCATTCTGGATTCCTCCGATTCTTCTTACTCATCAGTCGTCACTACTGGTGGCCTAATCTCCGCTCAGATGTCAAAGACTACGTTAAGGCTTGTTATGTCTGTGCTCAGTCTAAATCCTCCACACAAGCTCCTGCTGGTCTCCTCATGCCCTTGCCCATTCCTAAGGAGCCCTGGGCTCATATTGCCATGGATTTTATCACTGCCCTCCCACTGTCTGAGAATAATACAGTCATTTGGGTGGTAATCGATCGGTTCTCCAAGATGGCTCATTTTGTTCCTCTTCCTGGTCTTCCTTCTGCTCCTGCCTTGATTCCCGTTTTTATTCGAGAAATTTTCCGCCTCCATGGGGTTCCTTCTCATATTGTTTCCGACAGGGGAGTCCAATTTACGTCTCGTTTTTGGACAGCCTTTTGCAAATCCCTCAATATTGTCTTGGATTTTTCCTCTTCTTACCATCCTCAATCCAATGGACATACTGAGAGGGTTAATCAGGAGTTAGAGGTCTTTCTTCGCACCTTTGTGTCTTCTCATCATGACGATTGGTCCTCTCTACTCCCATGGGCAGAATTGTCCCATAACAATCATGTGAATACCAGTTCGCAGAAGACACCCTTTTTCACAGTTTATGGAAAACACCCTCAACTTCCTCTTCCCATGATCTGTTCTCCAGATATTCCAGCTTTGGCTTCGGTTCAGAAGTCTCTCAATTCCGTTTGGGGTGACGTTCATGATTCCCTCCGGGCAGCTGCTGAAAAATTCAAAGGCTTTGCCGACCACCGCAGGCGTAAACCGCCTTCTCTTCAGCCAGGGGACAAAGTCTGGCTCTCCACCAGGAACATCAAGCTTCGAGTTCCTTCTCTGAAGTTTGCTCCACGATTCATTGGTCCATACACTGTAACTGCTAAACTGAATCCGGTTTGTTTCAAACTCCAGATTCCTAAGAGCCTTAAAATCACTAACTCCTTCCATGTTGCCCTTTAGTCCTCAATAAATTCTCTCGTCCTCTCCCTACCGTTGCGCCTGTCTCTGAGGATAATCAGGAGTACGAGGTCAGTCAAATTCTGGACTCCCGACTCTGTAAAGGCGTTCTTCAGTACCTCGTTCATTGGAAGGGGTTTGGTCCTGAGGAGAGGTCTTGGATCGCTGCATCTGAGGTCTTTGCACCTTGTCTGTTAAAGGAGTTTCATCTGAAGTTTCCCTCTAAACCTGGGCCCAGGCGGGGAAGGGGGAGGCCTCGTAAGAGGGAGGGTACTGTCATGGATATGCACTAATGTCTGCCATCTTACCTTTCCTCCTCATGTGTTCATCTTAGAGGCCAGACCCCTTCACCTGGCTTCCTTTATAATCTCCTCCCAGCCTGACTCCACCCCAGGGCCTATCACAGATCACTATATTAACCTGTGCACTGCAAGCCTGCTTTGCTGATCAACGTGTTGGTTAAGCATTGTGTGTTTGGGTTCCTGCCTGCCGTGTGCTACGTCTGTCTCTGTGTTATGATATTGGCTTGTTCCCGACTATCCCTGTCTGCTTGTTACCCTTGACCTTCGGCTTGTCCTTTGTTTATCCTTGTCTGCTTGTTGCCTAGACCTTGGCTTTCCCCTCACTATTCTTGTATCCTGTGCTGCTGCTTCCCCTCTCTCCTCCTTACCCTTCGGGGCGTGAGCTAGGGGACTCTAGGGGCCGCGACCTGGACCCAGCCTGCAGCGTAACATCCTCACCACTAGAGGCTCTGGAGAAGACCTGCTGGGTCTTAGACTCCGCGCTCTGGGGAATCTCGGCTCTAGCTTCCTGTAGGATCCCGGTTGTGCTCCTCTGGTCCCGCTTTCCACAACCACCTAGTTTCCTATCCGCAGCAGTCAGCCATAGGGTTCACTACCTTGTGGTGCACTCCTAACCCCCTACGGTGTGCATCTGTCATCTGGCCACAGGTGACCTGACAGCCTTGCACTGAGTGCGTATATTCAATCCTGGAAATTGCCAGAAGAACCACAACTGCAGATAAGTACTTTTTCCACAATACAGGTACAAACTTTAGATCCACAGTGACTACCGTTATAGAAGCAATACATGTAAAAATAGAAAGAAAGTGCCTCCTATAGTGCAGCGTTCGAGGGATTATAAATGAACCACTCCACCCCAGCTAACATTAAACTCACATTTAATAAAGATTAAAAAGCATATAAAAAGACATGACAGTCTCACTCAGTGATAAGGAATCCACCGCCAGGCTCCACCTCGACTAGTTTTGCCACCTTCTCACGTGGCTACCTTTGCCATGTAGTCAACCCCATTCATTTGTTCAGATATTCTTGCAAGGTTTACACATCTTGCGGAGAAGTTATTGCCCTGCTTAGCTTAGTATCGTCCACAAATAAAGAGATTGAACTGTTTACCCCATCCTCCAGGTCATTTATGAACAAATTAAACAGGATTGGTCCCAGCACAGAACCCTGGGGGACCCCCCTTTCCACCCCTGACCATTTCGAGTACTCCCCATTTATCACCACCCTCTGAACTCGCCCTTGTAGCCAGTTTTCAATCCATGTACTCACCCTATGGTCCATGCCAACGGACCTTAATTTGTACAGTAAACGTTTATGGGAAACTGTTGAATGCTTTTGCAAAATCCAGATACACCACGTCTACAGGCCTTCCTTTATCTAGATGGCAGCTCACCTCCTCATAGAAGGTTAATAGATTGGTTTGGCAAGAACGATTCTTCATGAATCCATACTGATTACTGCTAATGATAATGTTTTCATTACTAAAATCTTGTATATAGTCCCTTATCATCCCCTCCAAGAGCTTGCATACTATTGATGTCAGGCTAACTGCTCTGTAACTCCCAGGCATGTATTTTTGCCATTTTTTAAATATTGGTGCTACATTGGCTTTTCTCCAATTAGCTGGTACCATTCCAGTCAGTAGACTGTCAGTAAAAATTAGGAACAATGGTCTGGCAATTACTTGACTGAGGTCCCTAAGGATCCTCAGGTGCAAGCCATCTGGTCCCAGTGACTTATTAATGTTACGTTTTCAAAGTCTATTTCTAATTCTGTCCTCTGTTGGCCATGAGGGTGCTTCCTGAGATGTGTCATGAGGATAAACACTGCAGTTTTGGTTGCTGAAGCCCCCCGATTCCCTCATGAAGACAGAGGAGAAGAATAAATTCAATACCTCCCCATCCTTTGTAACCAGATTTCCTTCCTCATTCTTTATAGGGCTAATAAGGTTTGTCCTCCCTTTTTTACTGTTTATATACTGTAATTGTAATTGTATTGTAATAAATATTAAAAACAAAATCGATAGCTTAGTCTGTTTAAATTGATCTTTTGTGCTTTCTTACAGGAAGATTTCTCCACAGTGAAGCGTGCAAACATTCAAACATTTGGTCATGTTTGCACACAGGAGGATGCACAAATTCAGGCAGTTCCATTCATGTGCAGTTGCACGGACACAGCCGCTGCTCCCAATTTGACAGCCTTGTGGGTGGATGTCCTCAAATGCAGACCGTGTGCGTTTGGAAACATGCGCCCGCACGGATGTGCAGTTGGGAGCTGTGGCTGTGTCTACACAGCTGCTGTGTCCCATTTGACATGAATGGGACTGCCTGCATGGAAATGCTTGGAACACCTGTGAATCCCCATGTGGGCAAACACATTTCTAGTACGAGTATATGCTTAAGTAACCCTTACATTTACCTCTGTCTTTTATATATATATATATATATATATATATATATATATACATATATATATATATATATGCATATATTAATATGTAGTCTGTATAATGCTGTATTTGTGAGTTATTTCTGGACTCCTTTAAAATAAATGGAAACCATGAGTGTTTTAAAACTGCAACTCTTTAATGTAACCATCTTTACAGACATTTGCAAATGCCACAATGACAGCAGTTGTGAAGAGAGATCTCTTTTACAAAAAACAGGTGATAATTAAAAAAAAGACAGCATAAGTGCTGCTAAATGGTAAATGAATTCCAGGCACACAGCAAATGTTTCTTTTAAAGTCTCAGAAGTTGGACATAGTAACTCCCAACCACTGGTAAGTGGGTAGCTTTAATTTACAAACCGCTGCATACATGATTTTATTAATATTGTAATAAATCTAATAACAGTTTTCAGCACACCGCCTGTAAACACATGTTTGTGGTCTACATGCAGAACAATTTCTTCTAATGGGATTATTTGTTCCCATTTCCCATAGTATTATAAACATAATGCTTTTTCAAAAGAGTGTAGTCCTTATATAATACAGATAATTCTGACCTAGACAATGGACAATACAAATGGTTATACTGTCTTACTATAATATACAAGACACAAGGTAGTTATACTGCACCAGCAAGGTCTCTCCCAGGCAAAGATTTAGAAGCAGACTGGGGTTTCAAGATATGCTGTACAAGCTCTTCTGAAGAAGCCCAAATAAAAGGGCATGGTTGAGGATCCACAGTTGTCAACCAAGGCAATTTAATGCAGCAGATGAAAGACACATCGTGCTTACTTCCCTTCAACATTGGCAGATGTCCAGAAGTGCCATCAGCAAAGAAATGGCAGAAACCAGTGGGACCCAGGTATACCCATCTACTGTCCAGAGAAATCTTGCCATAAATGGTCTTCATGGAAGAGTTGCAGCCAAAAAGCTATACCTCCGATGTGGAAACAAGGCTAAGCAACTCAACTATGCACAAAAACATAGGAACTGGAGGGCAAAAATGCCAGCAGGTGCTCTGGACTGATGAGTCAAAATTTGAAATATTTGGCTGTAGCAGGAGGCAGTTTGTTCACTAAAGGGCTGCAGAGCGGTACAATAATAAATGTCTGAAGGCAACAGTGAAGCATGGTGGAGGATCCTTGTAAGTTTAGGGCTGCATTTCTACAAATGGAGTTGGAGATTTGGTCAGGATCAATGGTGTCTTTAATGCTGAGAAATACAGGCAGATACTTATCCATCATTTGAGTCTGGACAAACCAGGCTACATTCATACTCTTGTTTACTCCTGCATTGGTCTTTGGCCTGGTTTTTAGAGAGTGGTGCAGGCACAGCTAACAGGCATTCAGAAGGTTATATTGCCGTTTCCTGAATACCCGTTTCTTTTTTCTGGAAGCCAAATATGATTATTTTTTTTTATTCTTTATTTAGCGCTCAGGAAATTCCGCAATGCGACACATAACAGAAAAAAAGAATATAACAGCATCATGTGATAATGACCAAATAGGCAATATAAAATACAGCAAGCAATACAAAACAGACACATGAAAAAGGACATTTGATTTAGCCCCTGAAGAAATTGCTTATGATGTCAATGGGTTGTTAGTATTCAGCAATAAATGTCGAATTCTGAGGTGCTTTATGTAATTTACATGCAGGAAGATAATCCTTACAATAGGTATCTACAGAGAAGAGTAACACAAAGGAGTAATAATAAAATAAATAAGAACTAGAGTAGATAAAGCTAGAAGAGAAAATAATGCATATAATTTTTCTCTTGTCAAATTTGTTTATTGAGATTTAACAAATTACAAAGACAAGTTCAAAAGCGGCATAGGAAAATAACATGTCAGGATACATTAGAGGGTTAAAGTTCCGTAATATAACTGACAATGGTGTATGTCACATAAGCTTATTATAGGAATAAAAACTTAAAAGACAATTCCCTATATGCATTTAAGTGAGGCTAAAACAAACATAAACAATAGAAAATATAATGAAGCCTCAGGCTAATAGTAAGCTACGATTATCAAGATTATTCCCCAAAAAAATGTTTTAGGAGTTTATTGTTTTTATGAAACATGCAGGAGCTTATGTCAAAAATGTAATAAAACCAAAGAGAGTACTGTATTTATTGGCGTATAACACTCACATTTTTACCCTGAAAATAGAGGGTAAACTGTGCCTGCGTGTTATACGCAGAGGGCTGTGGAAAGTTTTTTTCCTGAAACTTTCCTCTTAAAGTTAGGGTGCGTGTTATACGCCTGTGCGTGTTATACGCCGATAAATACGGGTAATTAAAGGTACCGCTGCTTGAACCTGAAGAAAAGAAAGAAGAGAAGGGGGATAAGAGTGATAAAAAGATTTAATAGACATGAAAATAGAAAGGGAAGGAATAGAGGAAGAAGAGTGAGAGGGGAAATCCCCAGGGTAATGTGTTGTGTTAATCATATGATGTTTATAGAGAAAATGAGAATGTGGGTAAAAGTTACCAGGACATCAACAAGGATTCATCAAAATTGGAAGGCAAAAAGTGTGTCACCCAAGGGAGCCAAATTTTCTCAAAGTTACTTATTTTGTATTGAGTTATAGCCTCTATTTTGGCATGAATCATAGCTTGATTGGTTCTGTGTTTGGTTGGTTTGGGGATTTCCAGGCTTTAGCGAAAGTTTGCTTTGCGGCTGTAGTGACCTGTAATAAGGGTTTGAGAACTGTTTACGGGTAAGAATAGTCGGTTTTAAATTTAAAAGTGCTATCAGAGGATCAGGAGGAATGGACACTGCAAAAAAAGTTGAAATCATAAGAAATATATTCTGGCAGGGTCCAAGTACCAGCATGTGAGCACTTTATAGTTAGTCACTAATGCAACTATATTTTGCAAAGAGGATTTTGTAGTATTCCAAATTTCATCCCATTCGGTTGTTTCCAGCGATAGTCCAAGATCAGACTCCCACTTAGCTATATACGAGGGTGGATCAGAGTTAGGCTTGATAATGAATTGGGCATAAAGAGTCGAAATAAGTCCTTTTGTGTGGGTACCATGTTTGTATATTTCCTCGAAGCATGACAGTTTATCAAGTACGTGCCCTACTTGGATATAGGGCATAAAAAAGTTTTTTATCTGTAAATACCAAAAAAGTTCTGATATTGGGAGCCCATGATTTTTTCTTTTGTCCAAAAAAAACCCAAAGTTAGTTTATTGATCCAAATTTAACACTTACAGTCCAAAGTACCATAATCTCTTCAAATACAGTAAACATGACAGTACTACTTACAATACACGCAGTGTATTTTAAACACAATTGTCACCATCCTGAGTATTCATACTGCCATGAGCGGCCACCACATCTCCCCCAAGTCACTGTCCATGCCCAGACAATCTGCCCACTGTACTCCAGTGCCTACGCACTCAAGTAGCATATCAACCCACATTTAGTCTCAAGAGTCTGTCCATAATTAGGTCGTCCGGAGCTAGCCCCGGTGTTCCCAACCACAGGTCCCATAATTTTTCAAACTTTCCAGAGCATCCCCTATGTTGATATATAACCTTTTCCATTCTCAGTGCGTTACCAAGTGCAGTGATCCATTCCCTGACTGTGGGGGGTGATTCAGACTTCCAATGTTGCATAATCATTTTGCGGGCCATAAAAATGGCCCTAGTGAGGGCTTCCCCAATATGGGGTTCCCATTCCAGCTCATCTAGCAGATTCAGAAGACATTGTTTCGGATCTAATGGGACTGACACCTGAAATACTGTGTTCAGCGTGTCTATCACCCCCTTCCAATAGGTATGCAACTTGGGGCAGCGCCAGAGCATGTGTATCAGGTCCCCATGGTCCCTTTTACATCTCGTACAAGTCGGTGCGGGCAACAGTCTCATACCATGTAATCTGTGAGGCGTGTAGTATACTCTCAGGAGTGTATATAGTTGCGTCAACCGCTGTGTCACATTGAGGGAGCATATGGTAACCGACTGCAGGGCCTCCTCCCACTGATCCTCATCCAGGGGTCCTACATCTGTTTCCCACTTCTCTTTAACAGTCAGGGGGTGTTTCGTGAGAAATTTACAAAGCATTGTACCGTAGCTTTGGGAAATGAAGCCCTTAGACGTCTCTGCACCCCTAAGCTGCAAGAGAAGTGGAGGGTAATCTACATGCCACTCTGAGGCCCTGGACTGAGCTGCAAATGCATGCCTAAGCTGCATATATTAGAAAAGCATGTTCGCTGGCAAATGATATGCCTCCCTTAAAGTCTCAAAGGGCAGTAACTTACCATTCCCAATAATTTGTGTCAGGTAGCAGACTCCATATCTCTTCCACCTGTCCCCATGCTGTAATTTTGCTAGCTCGGGATAGGAATCATTTGCCCAGATAGGGCTGAACTCTGTAATACCTGACGCCCCCTGTAGATATTTAGTTTTATTCCATATCTTCTGTATTAAACTATACGTAGGGAAGCTTTTTTGAGGCCTTCCAAAAGCTAGGGCCTCAAGCGCTGTCGGAATTGACTTTCCCCCCACTGTCCAGAGCATAATATGTTCAGAGGCACCATGGCTTCTACCCGCCGTGTCACCCTCCAAAACCATGGTACCTATCAGGTGCCGCAATTGCGACGCCAGATAGTACAACCACGGATTTGGCAAAGCAAGGCCACCTTCACCCTTGGGGCGTTGCAAGTGCTCTAATTTTATCCTGGGGGGGCGATTTTTCCAGATCAATTCGCGAAATATGTTATTCACTATCCTGAATGTCTTCAGTGGGATCACTACCGGGGAATTGTGGAGCATGTACAGCAGTTGGGGCATAAGAATCATTTTAATTAGATTCACTTTGCCCGCACCTGACATACACAGGGTGTTCCACGTTTTAACACAAGAGTGAAATCTGGCCAGCAGCGGGGAGATGTTGAGCTGACTGTATTCCCTGATATGCGGCATCACTTGTATCCCCAGATATTTGAAGGAGGTGGCCACAGGGATACCCCCCACCCGGTCTCCGTGATGTAACAGGACATCATCCAGTGGCATTAAGGCTGACTTGGTCCAATTTATTTTAAGGCCCGAGAACTCCCCAAACCGAACCACCGTCTCCATCGTCTCGCTCAGGGGTTGCTCTGTATCTCCCAACAGAATCATTGTATCGTCTGCATAAAGCATCACTTTCTCCTGTCTATCCCCATAGCAGAAGCCAGTGATACCACTGTGGTCTCTAATCCGAATCGCCAATGGTTCTATAGCCAAGGCAAACAGCAGGGGGGACAAGGGACACCCCTGCCGTGTACCCCGGCCCAGAGCAAAGGTCAGCGACACTCTCCCCGCCTCTCTAATAACCGCCTGGGGGCTGTGGTACAGCAAACGCACCCAAGAAATGAACACCTTCCCAAAGCCAAATCGCCTCAACACCTCCCAAAGGTACGGCCACTCAACGTTATCAAAAGCGTTCATAGCGTCAAGCGACAGCAGAGCTCTCTTACCCATGTTATCAGCCTGGGATTGCATATTAAGAAATAGTCTCCTGAGGTTTATTGCCATGGATTTGTTGGGCATAAATCCTGCCTGATCTGGGTGTATGACAGAGGTAATCACCTTATTTAGCCTGAGGGCCAGTACCTTCGCCAAAATCTTTATATCTGTTTGTAATAGCGAAATCGGCCTATACGAGGCCGGGTCCACTGGGTCCTTACCTGGTTTGAAGATCAACACAATATGTGCCTTGGCCATAGAGGGCGGGAGGACGCCAGACTCCCTTGCAGCATTAAAGACCCCCAACAGCTTAGGCAACAGGACCTCTGAGTTCTGTTTGTAAATCTACATGGGGATTCCATCCCCCCTGGAGCTTTACCATTAGGGAAGGCCGCCACCGCCACCCGCATCTCCTCCAAAATCAATGGAGAATCTAACTCCGTGCTTTGAGTAGGGGAGAGATGCGGGAACGTAATTTCGTCCAGGTAGCCAGACAGCTCCTCAGAACTATACTCCGAGGCTGGGCGATATAGTGTTTCGTAGAAGTCTGCCAGTGTCTTTATTATGAGATCAGGGGAGTTGACCAGTGGTTCGCAGGGTACCAATAACCGGGGATTTCTGTTCTGAATTAGCTATTCTAGCCAAGAGATGGCCCGTCGTCTCCCCCTCCTCAAAAAATGCTGTTTTGGTAAAGAACCTCTTTTTTTCCGCCGAAGAGGCGAGCAAGTGCTCATATGCAGATTGAGCAGACTGCCACGCCCCCTTAGCCGAGTCAGTGGGATCCTGCACGTACTTAGCCTCCAGAGAATGGATTTGTAGCTCCAGAGCTTCTCTGAAGGCTTCAGATTGCCTCTTGACCTTATTGACCTCATTGCTAAGTAAACGTCGAAGGTAAACTTTAAATGCCTCCCATTCAGCAAGGACAGACCCTGGATCAGGCTGGTCGTAGAAAAACCTCTGAACACTCCCCTCTAGTTCCTCTGGGGCAGTAAATAGCTTAAGCCAAAAGGTGTTAAATTTCCAGAGTGCTCTGGAGAGTGTAGATAAATGAGTCACCGTAAGACTGATCACCATGTAAGAGTGATCAGAAACACATCTAGGTTTGTATGAGACCTCTGAAACTGAGGGGAGCATCGCAGGGTTACCCACACCAAGTCTATTCTAGATAGTGACCCATGGGACTTAGAGAAGCAAGAAAATTGTTTAACTGTAGGGTTTCGGTGCCTCCATATGTCTAGCCAGCCCACCTCCTGAAACAGTCTAGCCAGAGGAGTAGGCCTACAAGAGCTTGCCCCAGGTACCGGATGTTTGTCCATCCCTGGATCCAACCAGCTGTTAAAGTCTCCCACAAGAAGCATCGGGAGCTCCGGCCTACCCCCCAAAAACTCCAGGAGAAGCAGCACCCGAGCATCAAACGGGGGAGGTATGTAAACACAGGCCAAGATACAGTTCAAAATGCCAATGCGGCAATGTAAAAACACAAACCTGCCCTCAGAATCTACCCTAGAGGCATACTCCTGGTAGTCCAGGAACCTGTGCACCACCACGCTCACCCCCCGGGAGAAGGAGGTGTGAGTGGAGTGGTACGCCCAGCCCACCCAGGAGTATTTCATACATCCCTTAGTGTCAGGTGTCAGATGCGTTTCCTGAAAACAGAAGATAGCAGGGTAGAACTTTTTCATACAGGTAAATACCATAGTTCGTTTAAGGGGGGAGTTCATGCCCCTAACATTCCAGGAGATCAAGGGGGTACCCTCCATTGCAGAGGCAGAAATTGTGAGAGGGTGGGGCCCTTGGGCGCCCCCAGCTCGGACTGTTCCAGTGAGTCAAAGTTAGTGGGACGGTGAAGAACTACGGTAGCAACAAAATGATAGGTGACCAGAAAAAAATACATCCTCGGACTGTAAGGTAGCGTACATTGTAGAACACAACAAGGCACAACGGTGCCAACAAACAGTAGTGCAGTTGTTGATAGGTAGTCCCCGGTCCGGCGGAGAATCCTCACAATAGGAAGCGCCTGGAGGGGACTGAAATATGTAGTCAGCCACAGTAATATCGCCAACAGGGCAACTCCTGGTACTGCAACCCAGCCCAACAGTGGGCTAACTGAAGGTCTATGTATTTCTACTAGATTCAAAATTAAACGTAAGTTGAATTCACAGTTCTTGTCCCAACACATTTGGAAATTAAGTTTTCCCCCGGCACACCGGTACAAGAAGAGGAACCGGATAAGATGAAAGGGTGTCCACGAAGCCAGAACAGCATCCCATCAATGCGAGGAGATCAACAATCCAGGTATAAATGCACAGTTTGTGTTACACGAGTCGTCAGGGTCAGTCTCCTCCAGCATCCACCCTGCGACGACGTAAGGCCTGCTCATTGTGATCCAGCCAGGCCGCTGCCTCCCTGGCCGAGTCAAAGAACTGCGCCTGGCCATCCGCCGTCACTCGCAGTTTAGCTGGGTAGAGCATGGCATATGGCAGTTGCAGGGCTCTCAGGCGTTTCTTTACGTCACCAAATTTTGCTCTACTCCTCTGCACCTCAGCAGAGAAATCGGGGTAGAATGACACTCTGACTCCGTTAAATGTGACATTGGCCCGCTCCCGCGCGCAGCGAAGAACTGTCTCTCTGTCACGGTAATGGATCTTGGCCAGCATTGAACGGGGAGGGGCCCCCTGTGGGGGGGGGGGTTGGCCCGGCACTCTATGGGCTCATTCCACTGTAAAAAATGGGGGAAAAGCTTCCCTGCCAAACACCTCGATAAGCCAGTTCTCCACAAACATGGTGGGGTCTCTGCCCTCTGATTTCTCTGGGAGACCGACAATACGGAGGTTGTTCCTGCGCAAATGATTTTCTGTGTCCTCTGCTCTGTTAAGTGTGTCTTGGGCCATGCGATGTGCTGCCCTGGCTTCACTTGCTAATGGGGGTAACTTGTCCTCTAAATCGCTCACTCTGTTCTCCACAGCTGTTGCCCTTTCTCGGACCTTTTGAAGATCTTGCCTAAGAAGGGACACCTCTTCCCTCAGGCCCCCAAACTGTGCCTTCATGTCAGCATTGCCCATCTGCACAGCCCTCAGTATGTCTGCTAATGTAGGCTCTGGTGTGTCTTCCGAAGGGGGGGAGAAGGGGGGTTGATCAGCATTAGCCTCAGAGCGGTGGGGGGTGTCCTCCATATCATGGCCCCAGTCTGCCTGCGTGGCCTGGCTTCCTCCATCCCCATCATCCACTGTCCCCCCCGCGTCAGTAAGTACAGGGCCCTGCAACTTCTGGGCATAGTAGAGCATGTCGCTGGTCTGCTCCTTACCGTGAGCCTTCAGAGCTTTCTTGCTTCCAACTTCCTTAGGCTTGTCTGTCAGCCGCGATGAGCGCTGTGCTGCGGCGGTGCCATCTTGGGAGTCCGGTCCCACCATCTCCAGCGTACCGCAACGAGTCTTCCCCCGTGTACGAGCCCATGATTTTTACATAGGTCAGGGAATGTTTTAAAGGAAGTAGAGGATATTAGATCATGTAGTTGGGTTAATTTAGAATTGATCCATGCTTTAAAGGACTTAGGAAAAGTCCAGGCAGGATAAAAAATAGTTTTTTTAAGAAACAATAAAAATGGGATGCTTGGAGATTGTAGGCCATTTACCAATTTAAATCTGTCGCAGATGGAAAGTGAATGGTAGTAACTTGTTAGTGAGTCTTTTACGATCAAAAGATCACAGCTATAAGAGATTGGATATAGATAATGGGTCACAATCTATAGAATCCAGAGCTACCCAGAGTGGAATTTTATTAGTTGCATGGTATTTAGGTATTTGTGCCAGATGAGTGCGTGGTAATAGGTGTATAAATTAGGAAGTCCAAGGCCGCCTTTAAGCTTTGGGAGGTAGAGGGTATGTTTAGGTCAATGGGGTTTTGAGGCACCCCAAACAAAAGCTGGTATCTTACGATGCAATATTCGTAGAAAGTATGCTGGAACAGGGATGGGCAGAACTCAGAAAAGATAGAGGATTTTAGGTAATATAGTCATTTTAATAAAATTATTTTACCTATCAATGATAAGGGGAGAGAAGACCATTGTGCTAATAAATTGTTAATTTGGCGCAGGATAGGACAGAAATTAGCTGAAAAGAGTTCAGAAAGATTGGGCATAAGTGTGACTCCTAAATAGGGGAGGCAGGTAGTGGACCATGAGAAGAAAAGTCATACTTGCGCCTGTTGTACAGCTGAGGGGGGTAGAGAAATATTTAGTGCCATGGATTTTTGGGGGTTAATGGTTAAGCCTGAAATGTAGGCAAAATGATCAAGTTTGCGAATAAGGTTAGGTTTGGAGATTTGCGGAGAGGACATAAAAATGAAAATGTCATTGGTAAATAGACAAATTTATGTTGATGCCCAGCTAATTCAAGACCTTTAATTGAATGATCAGAGCAAATTGATTGGGCAAGAGGTTCTATGGATAGAGAAAATCGGAGTGGAGAAAGTGGGCATCCCTGACTAGTACCTCTGCAGCTATTAAAGGGATTAGATTTATACTCTGCATATTTTACATAAGCTTTGGGCGTATGGTATAGTGATGAGATCAAACTGAGCCAAATCTCCAACATTGTAGTACATAAAGTAGGTAGGACCACAAAACTGTATCAAATGCTTTTTTCATATGTAGGGCTCTTTTTCTTTTTCATATGTAGGGAATTTGTCGTGATTTAGCAGCATGCATCAATAAAGTTGCTCTACGAATACTTGATCTCTGTGTATTAACCACTTCAGCGCCGGAAGGATTTACCCCTTTCTGACCAGAGTATTTTTTGCGATTCTGTACTGCATCGCTTTAGCTGACAATTGCGCGGTTGTGCGACGTTGTACCCCAAAAAAATTTACATCCTTTTTTTCCACAAATAGAGCTTTCTTTTGGTGGTATTTGATCACCTCTGCGGTTTTTATTTTTTTCGCTATAAACAAAAAAAGAGTAACAATTTTGAAAAAAATTCAATATTTTTTACTTTTTGCTATAATAAATATCCCCAAAAAATATATAAAAAAAATAAATTTCTTCCACAGTTTAGTCCGATATGTATTCTTCTACATATTTTTGGTAAAAAAAAAATTGCAATATGTGTATATTGATTGGTTTGCGCAAAAGTTATAGCGTCTACAAAATATGGGAATGAATTTACGACATTTTTAATATAATTTTTTTTTTACTAGTAATGGCGGCGATCTTCGATTTTCATCGGGACTGCGACATTATGACAGACACATCGGACCCTTTTGACACTATTTTGGGACTATTGTCATTTATACAGTGATCAGAGCTACAAATAGCCACTGATTACTGTATAAATGACACTGGCAGGGAAGGGGTTAAACACTAGGGGGCGATCAAGGGGTTAAGTGTGTCCTAGGGATGTGTTCTAACTGTAGGGGGGATGGTCTCACTAAAAATGACAGAGATCACTGCTCCTGATGACAGGGAGCAGTAGATCCCTATCATGTTTGCTAGTCAGAACAGGGAAATGGCTTCTTTACATAGGCATCTCTCCATTCTGCCGCTCCGTGACACGATCGCGGGCCGCCGGCGAACAGCGAGTTCGCGGGAGCCGCCGGCACGCTCCCAATGCGCGCGTGCGCCCGCTAGGCGGCAAATTTAAAGGGACTTACAAGTACACCCATTTGCCTGCCCATGCCATTCTGCCGATGTAAATCGGCGTGCGAAGGTCGTAAAGTGGTTAAAGAGCCTATTATATTATTTAGATGAGTTGCTAAGGACTTTTGCTAGAAGTATAATGTCTAAGTTAAAGCAGAGTTCCGCCCAAATTTTTTTTTTAAGTCAGCAGCTACAAATACTGCAGCTGCTGACTTTTAATATATGGACACTTACCTGTCCTGGGCACCCGCAATGTTGGCACCCGAAGCCGATCTGTCCCTCGGCTCTCGGGTGGAGGCGCCGCCATCTTCTGTAAGGGAATCAGGAAGTGAAGCCTTGCGGCTTCACTTCCTGATTCCCTACTGCGCATGCGCGAGTCACGCTGCGCGATCCCACTGGTCCCTGCTGTCTTCTGGGACCTGTGTGTCTCACAGAAGACAGCGGAGGGGGAGGAGGCACTGGACGTGGTGTAGGTCGCCGCGGTGACCTATGCCTGGAAGTGGGAGCAAATACCTGGATTACACAGGTATTTGCTCCCTCCTCCTCCTGAAAGGTGCCAAATGTGACATCGGAGGGGGGGAGGATTTTGAAAGCGGAAGTTCAATTTTTGGGGGGAACTGCACTTTAAGTAGTGAGATAGGCCTATAGTTGGAGCAAGATGTTTCATCAGATTGAGGTTTGGGAATCATTGAAATAATTGCTGTTAAGGTTTCAGGTTGGAAGGAATGTCCATCAAGGTGGGAATTAAGGGCTTTGTTCAAGAATGGAGCTAGGATATGAGCAAATTTCTCATAGTACATGGCTGAAAAGCCATATGAGCCTGGGTGCTTATTCAATTTAAGGGATCTAATAGCCATCAAAATTTCACTAGTAGTCGGAAGTGTTATTTGTGAGAAAAAATAATCTGCAGACGCCTAATCTAAAGGATCTCCCTTTTTATATAAGGAAGATAGTTTCCTCTTCCCTCCTCTTTGTTTTGTCTTCCTCCTCTTTAACCCCTTTGTCAGGAATGGTGTCATTACTGGGCTCATCTGCTGGTGGCACTGTTGCTTTTGGCACCAGTGGGTGTAGTTCTGGTGGCCACCAGCGGGTGTCTCCTCACCAAGACTTTCTACCAGCCATCAAGCACACCTGATCTGGGTCTGCTGGACTATATAAGCCCGTCCTTAACCAGGCTCAATGCTCCAGAATTCCTTCTGTAAGCCTGGTCCCTACCTGAACCTGAACCGTTTCCTGCCTTGTCCTGGACTCTGTTCCTTGTATCCTGTCCCCTGAGACCTGTCCCCTGATACCAGCTTCCAGCTCCCCCTTGCTGACTGCTCCCAGTACCTGGCCTTCTGCTCCCCTTGTCTCTCGTCCCTGCCTTGTTTATATATGTGTGTTCCCTTTACTTGTATATATTAGTTAGATAGTTAGATTAGGTTGTTTTGGGGTTTGCTGTGTTCTCTTGTATTCATTTCTTGTTTATGGTTTGCTGTTGTTTGATTTCACGTGTGTCTTTATCTTCAATAAATATATATATATTTTCACTTACTCTGTTCCTGATTCCTTAAGTGCAGCCCAATGATCTGACCACCTGTATTGGATGTCTGTGTATAGCATCCCTGTGACAGAATTCTGGAGCCATACAATCAGATCGGCTGCACCTGGGAATTGGGTCTGAGCACTTGCTAAATTACTAAAATGCAGGTGGAAGATATTCTGCATCTCTCGCTCCTGGCAACAGATGACAGAGATTTCTGTTATCAGACACTAAGAGAATATACTAGAGAGCAGTTATTGGAATGCATCCGCATAGCTCACGTTTTTGTGGATCAGGGCAATTTTGTGTTTGAGGATGTGCAAGCTTTGATTTGTATCTGTACAGAGTTGGCCCTGTCTGATGCCTCTAGTGCAGTGTTTCTCAACCTTTTTACCGTGGAGGAACCCTTGGCAAAAAGTCTGAGATCTCGGGGAACCCCTAAAAAAAAATTCAGATCTACAGCTCTCGGAACATCGTATCTGATCAGCAAGCTGTAGATATAACCACGTTTATTGTAGAAATAGCTTTAAATAATGGAATAAAAATTAGAACTCACCTGACACCAACATTATAGTGTGAACAGTGCACATAGAAATCAATTATTTTCTTTATGTCCCTGCAGAGACCTGCGTTACAACAAGCCGAAAATATTTTAAGCAAGTCAAATTTGTACACATTTTCCATTTTTTGCACATATGCTGTGAACGAGGCCTTACTGAACTTGAACAAAACTCCCAAATATTGTAACTGATAAATAGGATAGCAGACTACGGGAACAGTTGGGACTTGTTCACAACATTCATGCATAAGAATTGATGGTGCAGATTTGATCTGCATAGACTACTTTGGTCTTGTCCATGTCATGTGCAGAGAGTCATGCACTTTCCTAACGTAGGTCTCTGCTAGAACATAAAGAAAATAACTGATTTCTATGTGCCCTGTTCACACCACAATGTTGGTATCATTTGAGTATTTTTCTCTGCAGAGAAATGCATACATGTTGCATATTTCTGTGCAGAAAAAATATGCACATGATACCAATGTTGATTTCAATGTGCACTGACAGCGAGTACTGTCAATGCGCATTAATACCTGGTGCCTCCTCTATAGTTCCAGCTCCTCTGAACCTGTGAGGGTTGTACCAGGAAGAGTGCTGACAGTGGAAGCACATGGCTGAATCTTGCAGGAGGTGAGATCCTGTGTATGGTAGTGACTGAATGCAGACTGCAGGGGCCTGTGGCTGGATGAGACTGAATCATAATAGGATTATGTACAAATATGGCAAAATAAAGCTATTATAATCTCACCTCCTGTCACATTCAGCCTGTGTGCCTCAACTCTCTGACCCCCCCCCCCCAGTCTGGTTCTCTGCTCTTCCCTCCCCCAGCAGTCTGCATTCACCCCTGACATACACAGGAACTCAGCTTCTATCTAATCTAGCCATGTGCTCCTTTTCTCTGCTCCCCCCCTCCACAGTGTGCATTACTGCTACCATTGAGACAGATCTCACCTTCTGATCTGGTGCTTCCGCCTCCATAGTCCTCATTCTCGGCTCTCTTCACGGCTCCCACTCTGTGCTCCCTGCCTCCAGTCTTCATTCTCGGGTCCCATGGCTCTCCGCTCTCCATGCCCGGCTCCCCGCTCTCCATCAGTGGCGTCACTAGGGTTGGTGTCACCCGGTGTGAAAAAAATTGGTGTCAACCCCCCTCCACCCACTATAGTCCCTCTTCAGTACAGACCCCCCATTAAGTACAAACCCCCCTCCATCAGAATAGACCTCCCTCCAAGTGCAGAAACCCTATCAGCATAGACCACCTCAGAGAAGACCCCCCTCCATCAGCATAGACCCCCCACATAGGCACCCCAAGTGCAGACCACCTCCATCAGCATAGCCGCCCTCAGTGCAGACCCCCTTCAGCATAGACACCCCCCAGTGTAGACCCCCCTCCATCAGCATAGACCCCCAGTGCACACCCCATCAGCATAGACACCCCCAGTGCAGACCCCCCTCCATCAGCATAGCCCCCCTCAGTGCAGACCCTCATCAGCATAGACACCCCCTAGTGCAGACCCCCTTCCATCAGCATAGCCCCCCTCAGTGCAGACCCCATCAGCATAGACACCCCCTAGTGCAGACCCCCTTCCATCAGCATAGCCCCCCTCAGTGCAGACCCCCATCAGCATAGACACCCCCTAGTGCAGACCCCCTTCCATCAGCATAGCCCCCCTCAGTGCAGACCCCCATCAGCATAGACACCCCCTAGTGCAGACCCCCTTCCATCAGCATAGCCCCCCTCAGTGCAGACCCCCATCAGCATAGACACCCCCTAGTGCAGACCCCCTTCCATCAGCATAGCCCCCCTCAGTGCAGACCCCCATCAGCATAGACACCCCCTAGTGCAGACCCCCTTCCATCAGCATAACCCCCCTCAGTGCAGACCCCCATCAGCATAGACACCCCCTAGTGCAGACCCCCTTCCATCAGCATAGCTCCCCTCAGTGCAGACCCCCATCAGCATAGACACCCCCTAGTGCAGACCCCCTTCCATCAGCATAGCCCCCCTCAGTGCAGACCCCCATCAGCATAGACACCCCCATCCATCAGCATAGCCCCCCTCAGTGCAGACCCCCATCAGCATAGACACCCCCTAGTGCAGACCCCCTTCCATCAGCATAGCCCCCCTCAGTGCAGACCCCCATCAGCATAGACACCCCTCTCCATCAGCAAAGCCCCCCTCAGTGCAGACCCCCTCCATCAGCATAGATACCTCCACTTGTGCTAGTAGTCCCCCCCTCTCCCCTCTCATAGCGCCCCCAGCACATGTCCATAAAATACACTATTCAGACCTCAGAACAGCGCAGCATAGACATAGCGGTGTGTCCCTCCTCAGACTGCCTCCTCCTGTCCTATGTATATGTAAACAGAGGAGGGAGGACTCGGGGAGGCGGCTTAAGTCCGCTCCGCTGTGAGAGACAGAGATCAGTGCAGGGGTGTGCGGACCGTGTGATGCCGCTGCCCACAGGCGTCACCCGGGTGCGATCTGCACCCCCCACTCAGCAAAACCACTGCTCGGCTCCCCGCCGAATTTTAAAACTCCCGCTCTCTGCCTTTCCGCTCTCTGAGCCGGAACTACAGAGAGAGCATCGGGTATCAATGCGCGCTGACTGTTCTCACTGTCAGCGCGCATTGGGAACAGTGAAAACAACATTGGACGGATATACATCCGCCACAATGTTGAATCGCGGCGGAACCCCTGGGGACTTCTCGCGGAACCCCAGGGTTCCGCGGAACCCCGGTTGAGAAACACTGCTCTAGTGGAACTGACGATTATACACCTCATTTTAATGCAGATCAAGTAGAATCTTTGGTGTGGCTGTTGGAAGATGACTCAGCCTTTTTCCATGAGCACTACTCTGCTTGTCCTCAACATGTGCTTGCAGCATGCATTGAGATTCAGTACAGTCTTTGGTCAGACAAGCAGTGTGCAAACCTTATTTTGTGAAACCCTTATTACAGGCCTTGTCAAGCTTGTTGTACTCAGCCCCTGTCAGCTCCCAACCATCCATTTCTATGTCTAGATACCAACCTGCTGGGATGTCTTCCTCTCCTTTTCACCCAATTCACACTTTTTCTGAACAATACACCCAGCTAACAATGAAGTACCAGTACCCTGTTTCCTCCTGCTGCACTTACCCTGCCTTTAACCCTTCTGCTTCTTCTCGGCTGCCTCCATCAGTTCCTTCAAAGCCCCCTTCAAAGTCTGCACCCTCTGTTTCGCCATCCCTCCGCTCTTCACCTCTACCAGCTGCATCCATTACCTACAGCCCTGTATCCATGTACAAATCCTCAGTGGCGAAGCCAAAGAAAAAACTGAAGTTTTTTCCAACCCATTCAATCCTGCCACTATCCCAACCTGCCTCCACACCCACCAACCTGCTCCAGCCTGCGTTCATGCCAGCTGAATCTGACGATCCATCTAAATCTGACGTCCCAGTGCCCTTTACCCAGCCTGAAGTTCCCGTGCCAGCCTGCCAGCCTGAAGTTCCCGTGCCAGCCTGCCAGCCTGAGGTTCCCATGCCAGCCTGCCAGCCTGAGGTTCCTGTGCCAGCCTGCCAGCCTGAAGTTCCCGTGCCAGCCTGAAGTTCCTGTGCCAGCCTGCCAGCCTGAAGTTCCCCTGCCAGTTTGCCAGCCTGAAGTTCC